>CM072159.1:18824480-20032927 GCA_036850595.1 Rhyacichthys aspro | reverse complement strand
GCATTCATTTGCTATTATTTCTGGAGTAAAAGTATCTGGTGCTACAGGCTAGTGATTGGAAAAGACAAAAAAACATGCAAAATCTCAAAAGTATTGTCATTTTTGGTTCCACAGGTAAAAGATAAGGCAGACTCTATAAAGGTACCACAAAGGGCACCGGTGCTTATGTGTGCTGGAGGCCAGTTTGCTAGCATGCGGCACTGGTGCGGTGTTTCCAGGGGACCGTGCTGCTGAGAGGGGACAGATTTGTCCAGTGTGTGAGTCTGCAGAGGTGCCCATGGACGACTTCACCACCAGGACATATGGCACCAGCGGAGGTCTGGACAACAGGCCTCTGTTTGGGGAGACTTCAGCACGGGTGCGAACCTTCACAAACACTCGTACACTGCTTGTAGCACTTAGTCTGTAGTCTTCATGTTTGAAAATATCAGACCATAGCTAAGCCACAGATGCAAGTCAATCTGGGTAACACTCTGTCCTCCTCAGGATCGATTCATAAACCTTGCTGTTGGCGGATGTACATCTTTGGTTGTTCTTGTAAGTAAGATTTTATTTATTACTTTTTAAAGATTTTATAATGTTAATGAGAGAGTAATAAAAGACAGACTATGACCATTTACAGGTTCTTCACAAATGTTTAGAAGTAATCAGCGACATGCCTGCATAAAGTGTTAATATGTTAATAATTATGTAAATATTTGTGCACACTCATGGCACAGAATATAATAGAGGATATACATTGTTTGTAAAAGTAAAAAAAATAAAAAATGTAAACTTTCCTTTCTTCTAGGTGACTGTTATCAGCTCATTTGTGTTCCCTTCGATGCCTCCACGACCACTAAATGTCTTTTTTGCTGTGTGCATCCTGTTAGCCTGTGGATCCATCATAGTGCTGGTAACACTCACCTTTTAACACTTGTTTTTATGATCGTAACAAATAAATTACACAAGTGCACCAAATACAATCTAATGTACAATCTAAAAATGACTATGCATATAATCACTAGTTTTGGTTTGGTGAGCTTTCACAATAGTATGCAAGTAATACATTTGTAAATAATCACTCAAATCTCTAATATATCTTAATACAATAATCGTAACGTTTTCTTTCTTTTACCTGTCCACAGATATTTTGGTATCGACAGGGTGACCTGGAGCCTAAATTTAGGAAACTAATTTACTACATGCTGGCATCCATCGTGCTGCTATGTTTATGTGCCAACCTGTACTTCCATGATGTCAGGTAAAGGCAGCAGTGTGGAGGAGGAAAAGAAGAAGGGACAACATGGCCTTCATAGAAGAAACCAAGCCTGGGAGGACTATACCCTTATGGACAAAATACTATAACCAAAAAGAAAAAGCTCACAGCCTGCAGACATACTGTACCTGGATCAAAACCAAAAGTGAAAATTTTGGTTTTAGTGGGATGCAAACTTTGAACTATTGTGCTGAGCCACATGTTCTGTGCAGAAATTATAATGTACTGTATATGGCCATGAATGTGCAGTAGGAAAAATGACAAGTTTAAATTCTGCCGAATACTACTTGCATATGTTAATATTTTGAAGGAACAGATGAAGGAAAAATCCACCCTCAGACCCTGTCAATCTGATATTAGTTTCATTAATATTTAATCTTTTTAAAAAATTTATGTTGGGCTAAAATGATTATAGCTACCAAGCATAGCTTGTAAATACTTGCTAACATCCAATCTCATCTCTCTTTTTTAACTATGTCAGAGAATCCATTATATGTGCCAGAAAGCTTGTGGTATACAACACTCATTGTAGATTTAAGTAATGTTCCTGTCAGCCATTTTTCAATTAAAGTATAGAAATGTCTTATGGAGGTCAAAGCAGCTGTACACATAAAGGTGGACATTAGAAAAGTAGGGAGTTTCATGCCTCTGTGGTTCTGACAAAAATAATGTCTTATAATTTAAAGTCACATCTTGTAGTAGTCTTGTAAACACACTTGTCAGGTTTACAAAGCTTCAGACCCACTTTATGTCATTGTTACAATTAACTCAAAGGTTCTACAGAAATTATATAAAAACAACTTTGAAGTCCTCATATCACTTATTAGCCTTCATAACCATTTCAAAAGCTCTTAAATGACTTCTGTTGATATTTTCATGATTTAAAGTTGGAAATCATAATGAAATCAATGTTCAGATTTTTATCTGATTTAGTGTGGATTTCTCCTTTTACAAACATAAAGTTTAAAAGCGTGAAAAAGGGAGGTGCAGCCTTTTTCTTTTATTCTGTACTGTATACGCAAGTACAAAATAGGATACAGCAATAGCACAAGCGTTCGCAGGGTTTAAATATATGCAAAATGTATATTTTTCTGTTACTGCTTCTTTTTGGTTTGCTGCTCTAATCATTGTGGTAAAATTGAATTCACTTCAAAATGTAAATTGAAACAAAGTTTTTAAGCTTTTCATACCATTGTTTTGAATGTTAAATCACACTGACTGCCAAGTCTTGCACTAACTTATTGGCTTTTCTTTGTCATTCATGTGTCTTGTCTAATCTTGCACAGTAATGCTGCCATTAACACAAGACAATAGATATTTGGACTTGTGTTTTGCACCACAAATTAGCTTTTTGTTTAGTCTTTACATTCATGTTATCACATGAAACCAAATCACTTCTAAGTGAATTATGACACCTGTAGTTGATTCATTCAAAACGATATTTCATGTTGAGATGAAAATCACAGGGTCAAGTTAAATGTGTCTATTGTCTTTGCAGCAAAAATGACAAACAAGCTCTATGCAATTGTCGTCACAATTGTCTGATATTGAAACGTTTTATTGTCATATGAAGTTTTACAAATATCATGTTCTAGGTAGTCACTTGCCAAGTCTTTATAGGGTCTAGCCATTACTTGGTTGCTGGCAAATTCCAAAGTGACTTTCTGCCTCATGTAGCTTCCAATCAATTTTTTACAGTTGTAGGTTGTTTACAGGAAAAATGCAGTAAATCTTTGGATAGAACTGGTAAACATATCACAATTTACCTGAAAATAATTCCCACATTCCATGAGGGGTGTTGCCCTTTTCACAAAGTAAGAAATGTCAAACAATGCTTTTTCAATAATTTTATGTAATAAACATTCACATACCCTCACTCTCACTGTTTTTTTAGTGTCACAGTCCTGCCAATCAACTTAAAAATAGTATCATGGTGTATATGAGCAAAGGTTCATATTTTTACATTCACTCTTCCTAATCTATGGCTACAATGACATATTGGCCTCCAGACAAATGCTACATGCACAACAGTTTTGCACAAAATGTATGAGACAAAAATGTATGAATAAAGATCAACAATGAGATTTCTGGCTTTATGTGTGGTTGTGTTCAGGGTATTCTTTTTAATTTATTATGGTTAAGGTGATATAAACCTACTATCAAAACACATTAGACTAGAGAATATAACACTAATAGTGTGTACACTTTTCGCTTACAAAAAGATGCACCATATCTCCATGCTCCATCAAACATTATTTGGACAGGTTTAACTTCTGCTGGAGAGAAGTACAAATGTAAAGGCTGTCTGAGCAGATTGTGAAGTAAACTTTAGTGTTAAGAGTCATTATCTAAAGCTTCACTCTTGCAAACCTTTAGATTCTGCTTATTATGAGGCAATTATTATACCTCACAGTTATTGATTACATCCATCACTTGTCATGAAGTATCTCATGTAATAAAGAGGTAGCAGCTTGCTGTGGTTTTAGTATAAAGGGCACACTTCCCTTCCCCACCACTGGCATACACTTTCTCTGCTTCAATCTGACCACGACCTTGTCACTGTTGTCTCTTGTAGCATATCTGGCTATACCTCATTAAAGTAAAGCACTTGTTTGTTTATGAGTCCTTAAAAAATACAGAATGCTGACTACGAGGCCTATTTTACAATGAATACTGGCGTCTGTTAAAATAAACAACCAAAACTTGGTACTGAGAGGAATCAACCTTATGCTATAAATTAAAAAAATATATATTTGAGCTAGCTCTAGTGCATTGCCCTGTTGACACTAGATAAAGTAAATAAATGTATGTAAATAAATTTAAGTAAATAAAAATATGTATGCCAACGTGTGCTTGGACATGCACCCTGCCATGCTGGAGTCCACCTTTTGCAACTGTGACAAGCTGCAGAAAGCTTAGCGTGCTGGTGGTTTTACACTGTAAGAGCTGTTTAATATAAGAAGACAGTTCAATCTGAACCTTCCTGGTTTTCCAGGATTGGATCTGGGAAATTAGAAATATAAAAAAGACAATGTTTAAATTCAAAATAAATTCAATTAATTCATTTGCTTACATGATTACCAATGCTACTGGCTAAAGTGACTTCTAGTTTACCATGACAATATATTCTCAACTAAAAGAAGAAAGCTGTTACCTGTGAGAGTGCTGCTAATGTTGTGAGGAGAAACTATGAGCACTGCGCTGCCAGATGTTATTCCAGGGTGCACCACTGCGCTCTCCACTGAAGATGATCTCAGCTCCTGACACAGGCAAACACAACTTTTTATAATTCTTTTTAAAATAACTGATTATTGGTCATAAGCATTTTTAAAATTTCGCTCTCAAATGGGAATACAGTAATACAATGTACAAAAGTCAAAAGATAAATACATACAAATAAGTAAAAAAAGGGTTGCAAAACAACAGCAACAAGCAGCCATGCTCCTACCTTATCAGTAAAGCTGTCAGTCATTGGGTCCTGGCTTTCAGTGACAACACTCTCTGAAGTATCTAATAGACTAGTGGCATCCAGACGATCATCTTGTCTACTGTCCTCTGTCTCCACAACTAGCTGTGATTGGCTAACAGGGTCTGAGGAGGTGGGGTCAGCAGTGACTGTGTGAATGATCACCCCATCGCTGGAACAGAGGCCATCCGTCTAAAGAATTCAGTACAAGAAATTTACTTTAAAAAAAAAAAATTAAACAAGATTTTGAATAGCTTTGCAACGACAAAAGCAAAAATCACTGACCGACAAGCTGTGAAGAATGATGTGTTCATGTGAAGAGGGTGAAGAGCTTGTCAGCGTAACGGTACTGTTATTGGTCAAACTGAGAGGAAGTCCCTGAGAGGTGGAGAGGCTGAGTGGCAGACCCTGATTGGACGTGGTCTGGAGGTAGTATGTCCCAGGAGTGCCTGTCGGCTGCAGCTGGAAAGACTGAAACAAATTGAAGTCTTTTTACAGCATTTATCTGGGCAAAAATAAAAACATCTTAGACAACAAACAACTTAAAACTGTGTCATCGATGTCAACAGGCAGGTATAGTGTCTATCTGCACCAATTTATGATTTTGAAGTTTGAACATGTTCTACTTACAGGCAAAATCTCGAATGTTTGGAGGGCCCCCGTGTTCAGTGTGATGGTCTCACTGTCAGTAGTTGCTGCTGAAGAATCTGAGGCTTAAAAAATAAAACATCAGAATTATTCAGATAAGATTTAAACTTGACAAAATTAACACAATGACACATAAAACAATTTAAAAAATGTTCTGCCAAAGGAAGTAACCTGAACCTGTCAATTTTCATTTTATAGAGTTAGTAGTCTAAGAATGAATCAGTTTCTATAGAGAGGACTAATGACAACTTCAAACTGTATGTGATGTAATAAAGAGCATTTTTACAAACCCAGGTGAGTAATCTGCAGAGGTATCTGTACAGGAATCTGAAGAGCAGCCATTGAGCTGGGGGCTGGGCTGTTACTGCTGTCCTCTAATCGAGTGAGTCGGATCTGCAGAGACGAGGATGAAGATGACGAGGGACTGCCAGAACCCGAAGTGGTCTGTGAGGATGTCACCAGCTCCCGTAGACATTTCAGTAGAACTATATGTGAAAAAAACAGTCACATTTTAGAGATTTTATATTTAAACACCAGATCGAAAAATGAAAAATGTCATCATGAGTACCATTGAACGGAATCTCCTTATGATTGGTGATTTGTCTCTTTATGTTCCACCACTTGGATCGCAGCCATTGAGGAGATCTGACACTGCTCCATCCTCCAGCTAGATCCTCCCACTTTATGTCATTCTCATCATCCACTTCCAACTCTGATATCCTAAAATTGGAGTATTTTACTTTTGTAAATTTTGTCATTTTGTATGTTGCTATAAATGGTGCAATAAATATCCTCTATACCTTTGTATGAGGTTCTGGTCGTCCTCTTTTGTCCACTCTGTTCCTCCGCTGTGCTTCCAGTTCAGGTAGTTTAACCATTTTGAGCGACACTGTTTCTCTGATCGTGTGCGAACCTTATCAGCAACCAATGCCCAAGAAACTCCCCCTGTGACCGCAGACCCTGGTGTTACACCTGCCATCTCATACACAACCTCAGCAAGGCGTCTCTCCTCCTCTTCACTCCATTTACCTGATTTAAAGTAAACAAATACTTCTGTCACACATGCACATACAAACATATCACTTATTTAAGAGCCACAGCAATAGTGTGTCTGATTAATTTTGACTTTTTATCTGATTTATTTCAATTTTTCTGGAGCATTCAGGATCTATACCTGTGTTGCAGGTTTCTTTCATCAGTCTGCAGCGGTCTTTTACAGAGGAAGCACTGCGACCCAGAGCTGCACCTATTGTGGCCCAGTCATTTCCATGCTTCTCCCTCAGCCTTATCCAAATAAATGTAAATGTCAGAAATATTGAATATTTACAGTGTGTTAAGACATGCAGACTTTACGTACGTTTTAAGTTTCTCAATCTCTTCAGGGGTATACCTAGAAGAATGTTGTATTACAGTCAGGTGAAAACTGATCATGGCAGGTGCGGTAAATACAACCCCAGATGAACAACAACATGCTGTATGCCTTGTTCATTCAACAGAAATAAAACATAAGGGTGCAACTAAACTCAAATGTAACTCTTTAAATACATCATAAAAAGTTAAGTGTGTTTTCTTATTCTTGTACTGACTTGCCAACATGGTTGCGGTTGTCATACATTCGTAGAACTCGTCTGTACACAGCAAACAGTGGCCGATTAAGACCCCAGGCCACAGAGCGGTAAAAGTCCTTCCTCTCTTCTTTGGACATGTCAAAGATGATCTCAGCTGGACTCTCAATGCCTCGATCCTGACAAGACAAAATTATATCGAGTTGAAATAGTTCCTCAATACATACTGTACAAGTAGTACAAAACAGAAATAAAAGATTATACCTTTACATAGCAATCAATGTTGCTCATCAGAATGTCAATCTCTTCTTTAGACCACATGCCCTGCTTCCACTTATGACCTAATTAGAAAAATATTATCGTAAACATGATTTTAATCTTTCTTTACGAAAAGGTTTGACAAACAAGAAACATATTAATGCAGACCTATCTTATGGTTTAAGTGTAAAATAAGACCAGTACCTTTATTGGCCAATGTGTCTTTATCTTCTTTGGTAGTAAACCAAGCCTGACTGACAGGTGAAATGTCTGACCTCTGATTAGAAGATAAGGAGTCCTCATCTTCCTGTAAAATCTGTGAATGAACAGAAACAAATGGATTAATTTAAGGAAAAATAAGGCATAGTCAGCCCCACCCAGTATGTATAGTTTATGAGAATAAATACAAGTTCAAGCTGTACCTGAATGTGAGCAACACCATCCTGAGATAGGTCACCATCAGAAGAAGCTGTCATTGTCACTTCAAAACTCCCGTTGTTCTCTGACACTAGGGAAAAAATATTCCAACTAAATATCTACACTAAGATGTGATACAAGTTGTCAGAAGTGAATGTGGTTCCTAAAATGACTGTTAGTGTATTGCCTACTTGGTAAGGTAACCACAGAAAACTGAGGGGCATCTTCTTGTTCATCTGTGGAGAGACGAAGTTTCTTCTGAAGAGGCTCTGAGTCTTCAACTACACAAAACAATGTTAACACTTAATTAATGCTTTTGACAGTATAGTCATAGAATAAAACTACTAAAAGTTGTATGTTGTAATGTTCACATTAGAGACTTAACATAACATATGGACACATACTGTTTTGTTTAAAATAAGAATTTAAATATAATCCATAAACATTCTCAGTGCTACAAACTGAGAGTGGTAACCCACCGTCTGGAGAACAGTGCAGTATAATGCTTCCATCACTGTCTTGAGTATGAGTTACAGAGGTGACTGTTTCTATTTCAGCCTCCTCCTTGTCCTCTGCTCCTGAGCTCATCATTTACCTGCCAGAGAGATGATTTCAATTAGACTACTATCAGAGCAATCTCAATTGCCCACTTTTATTTAACAATTCACACTTAATAATAATAATGTACAATTGCTGATACCACATTTGTCTCATTACAATATTATAAATGTTTTGGCTCTCTCAAAAAAAGTCTGAAGAAGTTCATTTTGTCATTTTATTGACCAGGACAAAAATGCCTGTTTTAAACATAAGTTTTTACAACAATTCACTATGTTTAATGATCTGTCATAAAGTATTCATATTTGATGCAACACACTTGGAGCGCAGAGACAGTTAATATTCTATAAACCTTTCTTCAACTCTACTTGTAAGTGAATACTGGTAGGGTCCCATTCTAGTGGTTCTGTCAACGTGGGGATTTTTGCCTGCGGGACATGAATGGGAGCTCATGTGGTTGTTCAGAGACATTAGAAATGCAGCTGGTTTGAAATATGTAACTATAGGAAACATTAAAGTAATTCAGCGGAATGAAGACCCCGCACATGAGGCTAACTTTTAGCATCCACCAATCTCCCTATTCAAATGAAATAACTCTCCGGCGCCATGTTTTGAAGGTGAAGGGAATGGCGTCTGGGGGTTTTGACGGTGACTTGCTGTAGAAATGTATGTTTTAAAAAGATTTTTCCACTCTGCAGTCCCCTGCTCTTCCCACCCGCTTCACCTTCGAAACAGAAAGTGAATTTTACTCATGATTTGGATACTTACTTCCTGTTTTTGGTCCGGGGACTTGTGAGTTACCAGGATGGAGGTAAATGCCAGGATGGAGGCTCGGCCGTGCGAGGCAAGTGAGTTGCCAGGTTGGATAAAAATCAGTAACTTTTACACGAAATTAATCTGTTCGCTGTACACCTCTGTTAGTTAAGGTAATGAGCATGCTATGAATGAACGGACCATAAATCATTGTTTGAACATAAATTATGAATATTTGATCTTTAAATCTGATCTTTAAAGTGTTTAACTAATAAACAATGAAATGGCAACCGAGATGTCCGGAGTAAAAATCTTCCGGGTAAAAATGATCTTAGTTCATGCTTATTTGAGGTTAAAGTCAAATATATTAAGATCAAGCATAAACATATTTATCAAGTACGTAGCATATTTTTAAACGGTATATTATAAGCTGTATTAAATCTTTGTATGGTGGACCGTTTACTAGGAAACAAACTATTTTGTGTGTTCCGTTTCCCTAGCTACCCGGACGATTATCGTGAACGAACCAAAGGGGAACGCTGCAGATACTTTTGCGAGACACTTGCCATTAAATTTGGCAAGGGAAATGGGTGAACAACCTGTGAGAGTGTAAGTGCGCTTCTCGATAAAAAAAAAAGCTGTGTATGTCAAAAAAGGGTAGTTTTCTTGACAATTAAGTTAATGCTATGTCTATGTCTGTACAGTAAAGTACATCAACCGTTGATTTGCCACGAGCTAGACCAAAGATTTCGTTTTCTTCGCGAGTTAGCTTAATTATTATTGATTTATGTTTATTACTTTTATTTGTTTGTCTCAAGCCTGGCGTGTGGGGATGTGGAAGGAAGACTTAACGCTTTGTTCAACAGAGTTCAGACCATTCAGAAGAAGGCTGGACAATTTGATGTGAGTAAAACCCAGTTCCAGATATAATTTACTCGTTCTTTAGGGTTGACATTGGGTTTTTGTTCTTGTAGCTGCTGTTATGTGTTGGTGAGTTTTTTGGGACAACACCTGAGGCAGATGAAGAGTGGCAGCAATATAAAACTGGTGCAAAGCGAGGTAACATAGATAATAACACACAATTACATAAATACAGGCTCTAATCTTTAATTGACATACTTTTGTGCCTCCTCAGCTCCCATCCATACTTACATCCTTGGAGCAGCAAGCCAAGAGGTAGTGAAGTATTTCTCCAGTGTCAATGGCTGTGAGCTGTGCAAAAACATCACCTATCTGGGTAAGAGTCTAATGCTGGTGTCTACAGTCAACAATGAACATGTGAAAAAGCATTGGTCTGCATTTCAGGTCGGCAGGGTGTGTTCACTGGAGTTTCCGGCTTACAGATTGCTTACGTCAGTGGTCAAGAGGCATTACAGGAACCAGCACCTTCCCACTGCTTCACCTCTAAAGATCTCTCTTCCCTTGTTGCTCCATTGACCAGCAGCTCCAAGTTTAAAGGTGTGGACATACTATTGTCATCACAGTGGCCCAAAGGAGTGTGGCACTATGGCAACAGTCCAGTAAGAGCAAATCTTGTTTGTTTTTGGGTTTTTTTCATTTTTATTATTATTATTTAGTATTGTCCAGATATAATTTGATTCTGGCTTGATTAAAACAATCATATCACTGTTTCAGGAAGTAAACACCAAGACATGTGGCAGTACTTCCATTGCCAGCCTCGCAGACAAGTTAAAGCCACGGTATCACTTCGCTGGCCTTGAAGGTGTTCACTATGAGAGACTTCCATACAGGTAAATGCTCCAGAACACCCAAAAGAAAACACAGCACATGTTTATGGTTTACTCTAATGCTAGTACTTTCACTGTATGCTTACATTGAGGTAATGGTGAGGATTGCATTTTTTTTCTCTTGATATAAGTATGTTTCTTCTGAACACTTTGACTTTGTTCATCCCAACTAGGAATCATGTTGTTCTCCAGGAAAATGCTCAGCATGTTAGCAGGTTTATTGCACTGGCCACTGTCAACAACCCAGCTAAGAAAAAGGTTTGTATGACTACTGCAGTGGGAAAAACCATAAACTTTAGTGTCTACTATGATATTTGTGCACTGTTTCATAAAATAAAATAGAGCTA
Source organism: Rhyacichthys aspro (assembly GCA_036850595.1). Lineage (NCBI taxonomy): Eukaryota > Metazoa > Chordata > Actinopteri > Gobiiformes > Rhyacichthyidae > Rhyacichthys > Rhyacichthys aspro. The sequence continues at coordinate 20,021,909 of CM072159.1, read as the reverse complement.
CATGTTATTCTCTTGCAGTATTTATATGCCTTCAACATAGTTCCTATGAAGAACATGGATCCAACAGAGTTGGTGAAACAACCTCAGGATGTCACAGAAAACCCCTACAACCGACCCACAAAAGACAAAACAGACGCACCAAAAACAAGCTTTAACATCACTGAAGAGGAGGTTAAAACTATTGCTTGATTTCTGCAGTGAACGTTTGATCCTGATGTAGTATATTTGATGATTTGTATCATTTTCTCCATTTTATTTTGTTCAGGAACCTGCCCATCAGTTTTTCTTTGACCTTAGCAGAAACCAGGGTAACAGAAAGAGACCCTCAGAGGGGCGTGGCCGAGGCAGAGGCGGGTTTAATGACAGAGACGGCCAACAGCATGGGCCCAAACATCCTCGTCGACATCGTAAGTTCAATCACAGCTATACAATTTGATGACTACTGACAAAAACATAAAAGGTTTTCATCAACTTAATCACTGTTGTGTTTATTTACGTCACCAAAACCTAAAATTTCAATTTAATCAACTTAAGTACATTTTTCTTGTGTCCAGCCCAGCCATCAGGTCCCTGCTGGTTTTGTTTGGCTAGTCCTCAGGTGGAGAAGCACTTGGTCATCAGCATAGGAACACATGTGAGTTCATCACACATTTTGCCTAGTGAATTTTAGTATGTAAGTTGATTCTATTACATTACGAGACAAAAACATTCTGAGACTGAGGTTTAGGCTTCTGTGCTGTCCTGAAATAAATCCCCATATTTTCCCACAAACCTCGCTGGTCACCATTATTATTTTAGAACACATATAAGCTTACTTTTACATTATATACAGCAAAAGGATATGTGCTGTATTTTTTGAGTATTTGCAAATTGTACTGAACTTGCAGTGTTACCTGGCCCTGGCTAAAGGTGCTCTGACCCGTCGGCACTTGCTGATTCTGCCCATCGGCCACTATCAGTCTGTGGTGGATTTGGCCTCAGACGTGGTAGAGGAGATGGAGAAATACAAGTCAGCCCTGAAGAGCTTCTACAAGAGCAAAGGCGAACGCTGTGTGTTATTCGAGAGGAATTATAGGAGTCAACATCTGCAGCTACAGGTAAAATAAACATATATCTGCGGTTATCGCACTATAAAATGTTTCCTACAAACAATGTAACATACAGTACTTTTTATTGTGACTTAGGTTGTCCCTGTGCCACTGAGCTGTTGTAGCACAGAGGACATTAAGGAGGCATTCATGGTTCAAGGACAGGAGCAGAAAATTGAGCTCATGGAGATTCCCGAACATACTGACCTCAAACAGGTAACACACAAGCAGTTTTCTAAATTAAGAGATTTATTGATATACATCTTCCAAGCAACAAAACTGTTTATAAAAAGGTCATGTTTTTTCATCAGATTGCCCCTCCGGGCACTCCTTATTTTTATGTGGAGTTGGACTCAGGGGAGAAGCTCTTCTACCGTATCCAGAAACATTTTCCTCTGCAGTTTGGAAGGTAAGTACGTAACCCACAATATACTTATCAAAGTTATGGTCAACAGGTAAAGAAAACAGAAAATAACTCCACAAAGTCTGGCTGATTGATTTGCAAATTGCTACTTAAAATGTGTGTCTAGGGAGGTTTTGGCCAGTGAGGCCATACTGAACATTCCAACCCGAGCCGACTGGAAGGAGTGCAAAGAGAGCAGAGAGGAGGAGGAGGAGTGCTGCAGACAGCTGAGAGAGGACTTTCAGCCGTTCGATTTCGCCTGGGATGAATAAAACTAATGTTGAAACTGTCTTTTGTAAAGATACATGTCACCAGTTCAGACAGCAACAAATTTGTAAAGGTCTCCAAGAAGTTACCCTTGTATTGGGTCCTGGTCTATGTTGATGTATATGGGTAATGTTGCAAACTGTTCAGTATTTTATGTTTTTCTCCAATTTAAACAATTTTATTTCAAGGTTTTGTAAGTTTGGACACAATGCATTTACAAACCAATAAAAACTTCCTCACTACTAATAGGCACAGATGTTTGTCAGGCTTAAGGGGTAATGTTGTGTACATTCCTGAACTGTATTTCAATTTTTGTGAACAATGTTTCTTTTTTGTGGGTTTTATTGCCACATTTTTTTTACCAAGTAAAATACATCAAACAATGTTAACACTCTCTGACTTAAAGTTCTGTTATCTTTAAGCACCAATCCTATTGTCCAACATAAATCAATACAAATGCACCAAATAACTTTGATTAGTTATTTATTTGACATTTTACAGGTACACTCAGCAAAATTGCATTTATTAAAACTATTTATAAAACAATGAAAGCTAAGGTCAGTAAGTAAAATAAAAATGTAAAATGTTATCTGCAGGAACCTGTAAAACTAGAAAATACAAGTAATTTTACACAAACTGAAGTGGAAAAAGAAAAGCTTATTTTTTTAATGGGTCCAAATGAGATTCAGCGTCCTCCAGGGGGAAGCAGAGTCAAACATTTTCATTCCATCTCATTCAACTTCTGTTTCCGCTTGAGATGACAAACAGTCATGCACCAACCTACTTTACAGGTCGCAATGACTTTAGAGAGTCAGTAAAACAGTTGAAAGAGCTTCATATTCTCACAGATTGACAACACTATCCTGCATGGATCCAAGTGGGACATAAAGCAGGGAAAGTCAAAGTGTGGACATGCAAGCAATAGGTGATTATGTGTCACATTTAGACAAAGTCTCTTGACTTCTTGATGGCGCAACAGAGCATCATGCTGAAGATCATCCCAAAGATCTGAAAGAAGTCACAGGCAGACTGTAATTATCAAAGAAATCAATGAGCGGATCAATCGGTTCAATAACACAAGCACAAAAACTAAAGAAATGACAAGCATTTCATCCATATGCTTATAAGGGGAAATAGCTCATTTTAGTGTTGAACAGTGAAAATGACAAATTTTACTATTTTTCTCAAAAATGAAACCCTAAAAATCACAGAATGCATAATTATATGTGGTTTTAACGGGAGTCAATGGGACATTTGTGTCTGCTAATGACTCAAGAGGGTAGTACATATTAAATCTATGTTACATGATTTGTTTTATGGAAAGTAACTAATTTTTGTGCATTTGTTCATAAAAAATATTCATCAGGAAGTCCACTGGCATTTAAAGGGTTAAAATCCTCAAAATGATTGAATGTTTGGTAGTTTTGGGCAGGGCTGAAGTGGTTTAAGAGATTTATGCTGAAAAAAGAAAAAATCAGTAATTTTTATAGCAGTTTGTTGGAAGTGGACATATTTGTCCTTAGTGACTTGGGTGGTTAATTAAAGTGATGCCTGAGAATCAAAATAAAAACTCACCATGATTACTCCAATACCAATGCCGACCCCACCAATAATGTGTAGTTTGTTGTTGAAAATCTCATCGATGGCAGCTGGACAGCTCTGATACAACAGAAAACAGATTTAATTTTAATGGATGGCTGCACCTTAAAGCATAAATAAAACCTGTATCTACTGTTTTCTAGAACTGAATAAAGAGTCTAGAGTACAGTGCTATTAAAATTCAGCAGTAACGTGGCATCTTTACCGTGGTAATAAGGACCTCCAACCCCTCCTTTTTAGGACAGATGTCTTTGGCAGCATCAATAACAGTTCCAGTAGGACCACAGCAGTCCAGCTGCAAAGACATCAGTTTAACAATGAATATAACATAACTGTACAAAACTGAGACAGACATGTATCAGACATAGGGTAATGTTAGTGTCAGTAAAAGTTGAGTTCAAAAACACAAACAAGACAGAATGTAATATTTATGGTGTATAGTCTTACTCCAAAGTGGATGAGCCGCAGTGTCTCCTTCAGTGCATCCTGTCGAGTGTCTTTGTAGTTGGTGTAGGTCTGTTTGTAAAACTCTGTTACATCCTCCACTACCTGGATACATAATAAAAAGTCCAGTTAAATTACTAATTCACACAGAAGGAACGAAATCTCTATGGAGATCTGCATCATCTCTGCATACCCTGTCCTTATTAGAGAGGCCCCAGATCCCTGCAGCCACCTCCACGGCAAAAATGATGAGAAGGAAGAGGAAGAACTAAAATGAAAAAATACATTAGAAAGAATTACTACACCATTATAAATAACTCAGTCAGAATCAGTGCTTTAAAGTTGTTTCACAAACATATTTCAAAAAACACAAACTACAGCTTACCAATCCCAGCATGCATGGGGATTCTTTGATAGCTCCACAGCATCCCAGGAAGCCCACCACCATCATAAGAGCCCCTGCTGCAACCAGGATGTACACACCTACAACAAGATGAATCTCATTTTTTGTGGGAAAGTCATATGTAAAAGAAACTTGGACATTTGGTGCTTATACAGTGTATTCTAACATTGAGTTGTTATCAGAAGTAAGCATTACAACTAAATACAAAAAAGTTTGAATATAATTTTAAAGGGATTACTGTGGCTCTGACGATGAGAGCCACAATAACAACAGCGCTGATGACACAGATGCCATAGCCTCAACACAGATAAATATTCCTCCTCCAGTGTCGCCCGACTGCCTACTCCACTTATCAGTTAGATGGAAGCGAGACACAAAGAGTGAAGGGAGGGAACCAGTCTGTTTTCTGTGACAGTTCCACTGAGAATAGAAAAGTCACAGAACAATGGCATCCCTGATGCAGATGAAGAATGAGAGCTATGTGTGGAGGGCCTTGACCACAGCACCGCCTCACTGCACACTCACTCTGGCCTCAGCCGCCCTGTACAGCATGCTTCCCAATTGTCTTTCATTATTTGGACTTTTTTATTGTTAGTTCCTGAAAAGCCAACATTAAAGTCACAAAATGGCCATAATCAAATGTTACATCCTCGAAGGTTACAAAAGGATATTTTCCAATTGGACTTTCAAAGGCTGAGATGATTACTTGATGAATTTGAATCTCCATCTTATACTAAGTTGTCTCTTGAAGAAAGGTTTTATACAGACACATTGCATTTATTCCAAGGCTGTGTTTAACACTTGATGCTCTGATGCAAGACAAAAGTCACGTCACATGTATGTGACTACATTCCTTTCTATGTGCACTGAAATTCACCAGTGAATTCAAATACCTTTAATAATTGCATGCTCCTTGTGAATGTATAGCCTGTTAGAGAAAAACTACATTGCTGCTTAAGAAACAGATTAAAAGAATGTAAAGTAAGTTCAATTTATGTACTAATGAGCATGGACAAGTGGGTTGTGCCTTTCACAATAATATAAATGACCTCTTTGTGTCCAAATAAAAAAAGAAAGTAAAGGTTTTCCACTGTGTATCAGTCTCTGTCAGGATGTGGATTAATGAAGCCTCAGGGTGGGAGACCTTACCAGTCAAGAAGACTGAGGGTGAGTCCTGCCCTTCAAAGAGTCCTGATGTTCTGGAGTCAAAGCGCAGCCACAGCCCCACAGCCAGTACTCCAGTCCCTGCCAACTGGAAACACAAAGTGAAGGAATCTATGAATTCTACATCCACTGTTCAACCACTTGACAAATCAGTCACAGAATGACCTTTTAAAACATTTTAAAACAAATCATACAGATAAAGAAAGCATTGGAGCAAAAAAAAATAGAAGACCATCATTGCATGTGATGCTAATGATCCACTAATGACTCCACATGTCTTCAGCATAACACAGTTTACGTGAATTCTTGGAAACTATCCGAGTAACTCTTGAACAATTCCTTCATGATTGTGTGTCGTTGCACAAATAGGAGAAAAATGAGTGACTCTTATTTGACCAATCCAATGACAATGAGTAAGAGGTTATTTTAAAAATCTGATGTCATGACTAAAGAAGCTTAGGATAATCTGTAACGCTTCACATTCAGGTAAGTATTATGAAAAAGATAGACATTTTATTTTCATTTCTTTTAATAATTCCCAAAATATATGCCAAAGTGGCCTTTCTTAATCTGTTTTTGTACAAAAATAAATGAATCATAATCAATGTGCATTCAACAAAGACATTAACAACTATTTGTCTGTTTGTGTGAACAAACCAATAATCTACCTCAAGCATCCTGAAGTAAGATGCTCTTCCCTGAAGAACATTCCTGCTCATAGCCACAAAGGCACTCAACAAACCTATGGCTGCTTTTAACCAGCTCTATACTTGTATGTTCCTTTTTAGGACCCTTTGTTGCCTTCTGTGTACAACCCAAAAGATTTAAGGTTACATGCTTGGCTTATTATGAGCTTTGTTTTATACCCTGAGAAACTGGTAAATACATTAACATGTGAACTTTACAACAGTCCTTCAGGTAGCCTGACATTTATCTGACAATAGCTGCAAGCCCTATCATTATCCACTGAAACCTCATCAAAACAGTCATTAAGCACATTGGACACCGTAAACAGGAGCTCGCTGTAATTGTACATATGTGTGGTTAGACAAGAGCAAATCTGGGACAAACAAAAAAACATCACATAAGCAAAACTATTTTGGCACATTTTTGTTTTTATACACAATTCTGTTACCTGTTTGGTCTCACCTGTGACTCAATAGACCCAACAAGAACCGTTGAGTCAATACTAGTTTTTCCAGTGAGCAAAGGCCTTGAATGTAAGTGGATGACATACCTCAGGCTTAACAGTGCCTTTTGGACAGAATGATCTATTTGACTTTACAAATGGTTACAAAAATGCTCACCGATAATACATATTACAGACTTGTCAAAATATCTTTCATTTTAATTTGTTATAAATCATTAAAGTGTTGCATACATTTTGCATTTGCAGACTGTTTTAAGTACCTTTCCAAATATATAGAGTCAGTCAGTACAAAAAGAAATTCACATTTACTGGTAACAAAAGAGAAAAGGTTGACTTTAAAACCTTTACTCATGTAAAGTGAAATCTCTAAAACAAACCAGACCACATTAAACCAACTCCATGATATAATCTGGTGTTTTGTTACACATACCCAGAAGAGAAAGTTGAACACAAACACCAGGTACTTGATGCACTGAATTCCTCCCATGGCTCAGAGTTTAGGATTTAAACGTTTAAAAAAAGTTGTTCTGAATGTAGTAGTCTGCGGTTCACAGGGTAGACTGCCTCCACACAATGAGAAAGAGTGAAAAAAGTGAGTTAGCTGAGACTTCTGTGAGCCACACCCTGCAAGGCTCACCTGGGTATTCATAGGAAGCCAGAGGAGGAGCTGAGTGGGGGAGGAAGAGGGGGCGGGACTACCACCAGCCTGCTCTCATTTACACCAATCAGCATCAGGTGAAAACAATTAAACCTCTGTTCAATAAAAAGTCTAATTGGAGCAGGATAGAAGGAAGATGTAATGTTTTGTCATGACATTTGTCCACATAGCCCAAGTGCACATGAAAAGAACTACAAGCAAATATTTTCTGAACACTCTAAATCATCTCTAGTGGTATACCTAATCTAGATCCTAGATTTTAAAAGGCTTTGTATTACTTAAGAGTGGTTTTGCATGTTAACATTTATCATAGAAATGCCTTCATATTGGTCAAAGTGTCAGGGAGGTTATGATGTTGTTGTTCTGACTTTGCCACAATCTTCTTTTGAAACAGACCTTGAGTGGAAAATGCATGAATTAGACTCTATTGTTCACAATGTTGTTACCCCTGTGATTTTGGGGGATGTCATAATGTCAGGCACACACTTTTTTCTCTTCTGTGATGCTGCATGTTTCATTTCTGTGCATCTACTTACTGCTTTTAATGTAAACTGAGATAGAGCAAAAGGCAATAAAGCAGTGAAGATTGTGAATTTGGGGTTTGCATGAAACACAACAAAAGCAGTTAGTAAGTAAAAAGCGCTGTGGTCCTTAAAGGATGTAATTACTGAGCATGGAGCTAAGTTTTAGAGATTCTTTTTTTTCTATTATTGCTTCAGAAAAATAAATAAAATGTTTATTGTAAACATCTACTCAGTTAGAGACCATAACAAAAACAGAAATGTCCAGTGGTGACAACTGACTCCACCCACAGACATTTTTATTCAAACAACCCGATTGAAAACAGCAACAGCAATAATACATTGATACTAACTGTATTATTGGGAAAATATGTTCAATTGTTGCATACAGAATTAAAATTATTGCCAGCAATAGGTTACAATAAACAGCGGTCCCACCGTTTCTGATAATAATTACACTTGCTTCATCATCTGCGATAGATGCTGAAACTCACCCAGAAGACGAAATTGAAGATGAAGAGAGCATATTTGACGCACAGCTCCCAGCTGCTCAGGGCCGTCATTTTTCTGTGTGCTCTGTGGAAATAACACTGACAAACTGTTTGTATAGACTTTGTACGAGTGGTCGGTCAGGGCTGGAGGACTGACAGTACGCGCCCTGCTCTGGTCATGCGCTCAAACCACTCCGCTGCTCACCGCCCACCAGAGTGAACGCAGCTGTGGTGCAGGTCTTTTAGGCTTTTCTCGCTCTTTCTTGCATCTGATCTCTTTAGGGTTAGCTTCTCAAATGACACTGCCGAAGTTCTGAGTTTATCAGTTTTGCAGATTTTTTGTTGTTGTACATAAATTGCTTTATCTTAGAGGTTTATAGGCCCACATAAAAAGTACCCTTTCGGATTTATCAGAACCATCATGGGTTAGTGCTTGTCAGTTTGAGTATTTGAGAGCATTGTGTGTGCATCATGAGGCTATATTCTCGTTCGCCTTCTCTCTGTTGCTCCTCTGCCACAAGACAAAGCCGACAGTGTGGCCTAACAGCTCACATTGTTGTTTGCAGCTGCAAGCCGCAGCCTCGCTCAAAGAGAGCTCTGGTTATGGCGTACAGATTTCTCCAGCTCATCAGGAGCAGGACCGAAAGAATCAGAAATGCAGGTGCATTTGTGACACCTGTTCAATATAATCTATACTATATACTACACTACTGTATATTCCATTTGTTTGTGATGGTGTGATAAAAGACTCAAGCAGACCTTCTGAAGTCCTGACAACAGAATAATAACAATAATGGATAACAACAATTTTGCTTTTGCACATGCACATTTGCCTATATTACACTTTGTGATCCTTTTTATAAACAATAGAAAGACTTAAATGGACTTTTAATATGAGCTAAGTCAGCAACGTATTAATACAGTCTATTTCAAATTTAAACAAAAATCTAAAACTTTCATCCACAAACTTCAACTGGACAAATTGAGAAGATTCATAAAATACTTTTGTGTGTAGGTTGCATCTGTTTATTTTTGTTCTCAAAACAGCTCAGTGTTCATGACACTATACAAAGCTCTCCTTCAAAGCAGCCACTGCTTGTGTCTGAATAAGAGCTGTCACAGAAGGAGCAAGAGAGGAGTAGAAACCACATTTTGGTTTAAATAAAAAATATCTCAGACTACATGGCCTGCAGTGATCAAATCTACAGACTTTTGTCAGTTTGGAAAGAGGGGGCACAGTATAATAATTAAACATCAACTATGAAATGCAAAAGATGTTGTAACTGAGCAAAATGTAGCAAAACAAGTTGATTTTATTTTGTTATCATGTTAGGCTATTGTGCTTAGAGCAAACAACACTGTGACACTTTATTAAATTAAGGGTTTTTATGTCGTTTACAATTCTACAAATAACCACTAGGTGGCAGTATTTCGGGTCAGAACTTATCACTGTTATTTTTTAACTTAGTCTCTCTGGCAAATGATAGTTACTAAATTGAAAAACGCTTTGTGTTCTGTAGCTTAGTGTTTTGTTTTGGGGGTTTTTAAGTAGTAGTCTATACGGATAAGCTTTTTGATTGTCTCCGGTGACATTGTTGTCCTCAGCCAATCAGAAGCGCGCCCTCTTAATGATCGAGCCAATCATAGAGTTGTGCGGCTCTGACAGAGACAGAGACTGAACGGGACAGAAGCAGCGGAACCTGTTAGTTTTTGAACAGTCTGCCACAATGGACCCAGCCAGGAGACAGCCTGCTCCCCGCACTGGATGTGGAGGATTTACCCTCTCCCAATAACTGCCCCTTCGCTGCCCCATGGCTCGGACCGGCCCCGGGTCACTGCTCTACCGCCGAAACATCAGACTGGACTCGTTCCTGAAACGGAACACGGAGCGGGCGGTGTACGAGCGAATCCGGGCCTCTGAACCGTGCGTGGTCAAGTCAGACTCCATCAATAAAGTTTACATGAACGTGGTGACGAGCGACGAGTGCGTGTATCTGACCGAGTTCCCTCCGCGCACCCTCAGCCCCGCCGTCAGCTTCAGCTCCGTCAGGGCCATTGAGCTGGTGAGTCCACTGCAATCAGCGTTTTAAAGGTTGGATAGGTCTGAGTCTAAATGACACATGCACATGTTCAGTTCATTTAGCAGCAATTTCACAGATTGGTTTTGAACAGACAAAACAGTCCTTAAACAAATGCTGTATTGGTGAATGAGTTTCATTAGGATAGGCCTACTCCTCCAGTGACTAACAAGGGAGTAGTTTTGAAATGATATAATAAAACGATTGAAACGATGCTAATTAAGAATCGTGTAGCGTGTTTGCAGTGGACACAGCGTGTGGCCTGTATCACACAGGTTACGTGTGTTCATCAAGTAAGAGGCTTATGCTGTTTGATCCGTGTTAAACTCCTCAGATTACACTTATCACTTACTTCGAGCTTTCACTTTCTGGACTTTCCTACTCGCTCAAGCAATTTAAAGCACAGTACATGTAGGCTAAATATAGACCCACAGCTAAGATGTTCTTCTTATCAGATCAACTGTGCCACCAGCCCTCTTGATATTGTCTTATATAGGTATAAATATATATATAACCTGTATTTTTTTCTTTAGCTTTTCTCACATCAATTCATATTGTTTTGTTATCTCTGTGGATCTACAAATCTTCTACAAATGAATCTATTGAATTTAAACCTATTTTAGGCACAAAAAATGACATTGATGGTGTAAATGTGGGTCTCCTTTAATTGGCATAAACCATAAGATAAAGCCTATCTTACTCAATGGCCCAGTTGGTGATAAATGACCTTTAATCAGTGCATAATGAAGTGGTGTGTGAAGCCTGTAATTACTACACTAAGGATTTGTTATGTCACATTGGTTTGAGATTAGAGGTTTAACCTCTTCTCAGGTTAATCCTCTTCAACCGTTAGATCAAAAAAAAAAATGCTTCACTCTCTTTTCTTTGCTTTGAGCAGTGATGAAGTATTGACATTAAATTGTAAAAGCAAGTCATCTTGAGAACTACAAAGAAGCAGTTTTATCAGTGTAGTGGACATTCAAAGCTCCTGGCCTGATGGAAAAGAAAGAAAAGTTTTAGTCCATGACATATAGACTTATAGTTTTCATACATAATATCAAATGAGAACCACTGGACCAAATATATAAGTGTCTTGTAGTTATAGTTTTTCTGGCAATTATTGACTATTGTTCAACGCATGGTGCTGTTCTCTTTCACTTGTAGAGTAAAATGTCTGTATGTTGGTGTAAATAAACACGCTCCCTGTGCACAGAGCAGTGCGCCTTGTTGCACTGGTTCAGATAAACTGTTATCTTGCACATAACTGACTTAAAATACATTTTGTAATATTCTCAGTGTTTTAACCATTGAGATAGTATACCAGTCTTAAACACTCTTAACTCTTTGCAGATCAACGACCTCCCAGATTTCCTTAGTGGGAAGGACAGGGAACTGTGCCAGCACATAAAGATTGTCTATGTCACAGAGAAGCCTGCTGCAAAGGGCCAGAGCGATGGAGTGTTTGTACCAGTCGCCCCGTCTCGCAGCATCAGCCCTTGCTCTTCAGACCCTCTTTCTTCTGAAGGTAAAGACATGATTTTATCAAAGTATCAGAGGCTGCTAATTATTTATGAAGCTCCCACTGCTGAGAAGGATTATTAATGGAAGTGTTGTATTTCATCAATATTAAAGTGAAAATCAGGATCCCCATGTGGTGTGTGCCTCTTTGCGCTGATTTCTTTTCCTGTAACATTAACCATCTTGTGTCGTCATCTCCACAGGATATGCTGCACACAGGTAAGAATTACACAAATCCACACACACGACACAGGTCTGACACATGATAGCTATGTGGAAGACGTTGAGGCTGGTGCCTTCGTAACGAAACTCCAGACCTATACATTCTTGCTCTCTTTTTGCTCACCCACAATCAGCTCAAGTGAATTTCAAATCTGTTCAAAAAATGAAAAAGTGGGCTACAGTTTGGACACCAATGATAAAGTCTTTCCTGTCCTGCAACCAGTGCACAGCAATTCTGAAACCATTTTGGATTAATTTGACTTAAACACAAAGAATTTATACGTCTGGAGTTTCTTTACAAAGGCACCTTGTTCGTCACATTATACATCAGTTAACAGGCAAGAGGGGCTCTAACAGCCTTTTCTGTCATTCACTTTTAATGAGGACTAGTGAAAAAGTGAGAACAAGACTTGCTTTTGGGGCTGTGCCTGGGAGTCAGGGAGACAGACAAACTCTTAAATCTATAAAAGGTTTATAGCTGTTGTCACCTGCAAGAGAGAATATGAGGAAGTGTTCATACCTTTTATTCTCTGGCTTTTAGTCTGAGTATAAAGGTCACCACCCTAACAGCTAGTCATACAGCTCCACACAACTACACCGTATCAAAAAGTGAAATCATTTTTTATTTGAGTGTAACCCATCTGGCCAGTCAGGTGAAGTAAGGAAAGAGTTAAATTAGTTATGAGCCATTGGAGACACTCAGGAGTGTCAGTGTCCAAGCCTGCAAAGTGTGACAGCGATCACTTGCATGGTTACATTCAAGACATGTTAATAAGCTCCTCAGATTAAAAAAGCAGGATTTCCCAGAAATGGCATTGTGTAGTACTTGTACACTGTGTAGTTACAGCTTTGTTTTGACACTGGCCCTGTCCTGTTCATCCTTTACATGCTGTTCTGACTTAGTTCAGCCCAGTGGGGTTATAGTGTTGGTTAAGCCTTCCTGAGTATCAGTGACAGTGGCAGAAAGGAAGTACAAACAGATTTACAGCCTCTCACTGCTCAGTTGTTTCCTGGTGACGACAGATACCACACTGTCTAATGCAAATGTTTGAAAGTTCACCTGTGAGAAGTCATAAAACATCCACAGAAGTATATTTTAGGGATGTAAATTCATTCATAAATTCTGAGCCTTCAGTGTTTTTTTTTTCTCTTTTATCAGCCCTCCAAAGCCTGTTTATATGTTGAAGCCCACCCGTTCTGCCTCCTGTCCAAATCGAGAGACTCTGGGTCTGCTGAATGTCCCTCATCCTCCCACCAGGCCCCACTCTGCCTCCTCCATGTACCCTCTCAGCAGATCACCTTCCCCTCGCCTACTAGCCGCTGATCAGCACACAGAAAACGCACTCTCTAGAGAGGTACACACAGCATATTATGTGGATATCAGTACTACTTATTACTACATTGTGTCCAAAGTAACCGGTATACGCTACATGTGATTTTTTTTTTAGGTGCCTGGGAGAATTGGGACATTTCTTTCCCGTTTGTTGAAAAAAGATAAAGAGGCCAAAAAGTCTGAGCTGCATCTGTACGCGCTTTCGCCAGCATCCACACTTTACCTCCATCTACAGAGTTCCTGGAACAGCTTCATCATTGTGAGTCGACTTCCATTTAATAAATTCCCAACCGGCATCTATAGGATGTATTCACACTTATCGTTTTCTTTGTAGCGGTCCACTCTGATGTTAGACCCACTCTACAGGAAAAGGTACTGTGCCTCGTCGGGCGTCTCAACAGGAAAGCGGCTCCCTGTTGTCAGGTAAAGAACATGGGTTAACGTGGGGTTCATTACTCCAGCAGAGCGCTTACATTTCAGTTGACGAAGTGTGTTTTAACTTTGCAGCTGGGAGCAGACGGCGCGTTTGTTCGCTCAACTGCGTGCTGAGATTCTGCAGGAGGGCATCAGTGTGGAGAGTCTGTACCTGTTGCTGCAAGAGCTACACACGGCTGCTCATCGAAACATCACACTGCGCAGACTCTTCTGGAGGGTAAGATGTTCATGTTTATTTGGTTTATTGTCATTTAAAAGGAAATGACCGCAAAATTATTACTATATATAATAAGGTAATCCAGTTTTTTTCCTTTTTTTTAGTCAAATGAGTTGTGCCTCTTCCTGGTTCGGACTCTGGAGGATTGCTTTTGTGGCTGTCAGAGTGGGATTTACACAACAGATCAACTTCTGTAAGCGTCACTGTGTGTGTGCCTGGTTTTCCATGACACACTAACTGCAGAGAAACCTCTTTTTACTGCCAGAAGATTTTTACATTAATCAAACATCTATCTAGTCTGTATTTTAAACTTTATATTATAGTGTCATTTAGTTCATTGATGGAGCAGTTGGCTTGCATATATTTAAATGTTTTGTTTTTACCATTGGGATTACATGTAAATCGAAGTTATTTTTCTTGTAGAATGAGCACTCTGATTGCCCAGACTCTCGCTGTCATGTTCAGAGAGACAGAGGTGGAACCAGCCAGATTGAATCTACTCTTTGCCAAAAAGTAAAGATGACACTTGGGGTTTTTTTTTATTATAATTTTATTTTTAAATAAGGAGATGTAAACTTGAATATGAATGTTCCTACAGTGGTGCCCTTGCCTCCAGAATGCTACTTGCTTTGATATGTAACTCTGAGCTTCAAACTCCATTAGACTCTGAGGTGTGCAGCACTGACATATTATTGACATTTTTGTACTTTTTTATTTGTATTCATTCTTCTTCATTCTGGTTTCGTTCTGCCATATAGATTAAGGCCTTTCTTGCTGAGTATTTGGATGCTGCCTGCTCGCTGCTGTTTGAACTTCTGCTTCTGGGCCATGAGGTACGTCTAAAAATTTCTTCTTTGATGTTACTGTTTTTATTTGTATTTATTTGTTTTACTTTGGTCTTTTGTGCTTCAGCAGTTTTTAAAGAAAAGGAAATTAGATGCAGTCACTGTCCACTTTAGCCTGAGTACTCCTTCTTAAAATCATTTTTTGTGTGTGTGTGTGTTTTATCTGTTTAGATGAGCCGGTATTCCTCATCTGAAAGCATCTTGTCTGTTGGCTGGATACTTCAAGTTCTGCAGCCACATCCTCAAATGGTTAACACTGCAGCACAGATTATACTTGTATAGAAGAAACATATGACAATAATTAGTCACAGCATATTCATTAAAAGCTGGTCTCATCTCTCTCCGCAGTTGTCCTTCATTAATTACCAGGCCCAGCAGGTGGTGCTGGCCCTTTCTCCTCTACAAGAGTCCATTGTGAGTCCAGTACAGTCTGTGCTGTTGTTTCAGCGCTGTCGCCTCCTGCTGGCCAGTCTGCAGTACAGCAGTCAGCTCACAATGCATCTCAAGTCTCACTTCAAAGAGGAGTTCAGGTTCAGTCTATTTATTTATTTATTTATTTATTTAAAAACTCGTCATGGAAGTAAACAATAATAGTATTTCATTGCCGTTTACAGGTACTCAGTAAACATGTCATGTGCTGAGGAGAAGCTACCGCCTCACTATCCCATCAGTACAATGACACTTCAAATGATTGAGCAGATCCTGACTCTTATCCTGCACTGAGGCACTTTATACTTGCTTTTGACGTATTCTAGGCAAAATATGACCATAGATTGAAGCACTTTAGCTGGAATTGCCTTTTTCATGATTAAAAAAAATTTCATTGAAAGAAAATTGCCTGTAAATTATTCTCTAATGTCACATCCTGCTGCTCCAGCAAGGCTTGTTGATATCTCCTCAGCATCGTTTGTCATTACTTTTGGAACTAAACTTTTGGGCCAATCATTATAATACTGGTGTGTTATCTGTATTCATAACCACTAGTGGCAACAGGTAAAGGTCTATCTCAGACCGCAATCAAATCTGATTGAATGAGCTTCATGAGGCGGTTACTGGTGTGGCAAGTTCAGTATTATCTAGCACATGAAACCTAGAGATGAAACATGAGGCAATCACTACATTTTACTATTACAAAAATCAAAGATAACCTCAACACTGGGCTCTAATCTCAGGGTTTTCAGTGCCCTTTTTAAACACAACTAATTTGAATTGTAATTAACAAGCATTGAAAAGTACTTTTGTACAATTCTAGCGCATTAAAACAACATTTTCACCAGTTTTAGTACCCTCTCCAAGGAAATAAAAAGATGAAATAAAGAAATGAATCTGGATATAAAAAGGTACGAACACCCTCAGTGTGAAACTGTTCATGTTGACCTGGACCTTAGGAGTAGCTCTGGTTGGAAAACAGGAATGAGTTTACACATATTAATGTCATCACATATAAGAAATGAGAGGTGCCAGATTGCATTTTTCCCAAACATATGTCAGAGTGTTATTTTAGTATGTGCCATTTTTGCCTAAGCCTCTCATTTCATAACGTCTCTTTGAAAAGTGTGGGATCCATTATGATCCATCCTAACCTTTCTGGACGTAAGGATATTCTCGCATTAGCAGACCAGGAGATCATATCAGCATGTTTGTGTAGTAATACTTTATGGGATGTCATTTGTATGTCATGCTGCATTAAATGGCCTGTGTAGCCCACCGGGGAAACAGAGACCTAATGGGTTTGTTTGTTATATAGCTTCCTGTTGTACAACCTTGTCTGTTTTGGGCTGAAAAAAAAACAGTGAGCAGTGTATGCCTGAAATAGAAATGTTCAAGGTTTCAAAATGTTTACAAATCATCCACAAGGGCATATTGAATTCAACAAACCTTCACCTTAGGTTTCATTGAAGATTTATATGCTCTGAACTAACAGTTATTTATTTATCTTGCATTGATGAAAAGCAAACTGAAACTGTTAGCTTGCCCTGTGAGAAGTGAAAAATCTATAAATGGAGTAGATTCAGGGACGTACAGTAACTATGGGTTTGTGTTGTAGGTTTGGATAGATAGAAAGTATTCCCCAAAGATTTAGATGAACTCCTTGATAATATACAGATACTGGTCAATCAAGCAAGACTATAAGGAACAAAAACAACAATGGAAATAAGAGTTGTCAGCCATTTTAAAGTAAGCGGCAGCATCACTTAACATTAATAAAACCATTGCTGTAAACACTGTTATTGCTGTTTTAGTCTTGAATAATGAACTTGTGTGAAATTATGTGTTGTAGTATAATCCAGTAATATCACAGGCCTCGTTTTCTTTTGCCTTCTCTTGCAAAACTGTTATGTTTCTTTGCTAAAGTATGAGCAGTGTAAACCCACACAATCCTGCTTGATGACCTGTGACCTTTTAATTTACCTTACGCATTACCCATCCTTTCAAATGACAGCTTTCGTGTACACAACTCAGGATGTTAAGCACCAGTAGTTTGTGGTATCAGCAGTGCAAACACAGCCCATTTATCTGATGTCCTCGCAGTTAACTTACATAAACCCGAGCTGTACAATGAGGGAAGCAAGAGGTCGTTTGAAAAAAGAAATTATATCTGAAGGCAAAACAATAACGGAGACCGCAGACACAGGAGATAATTAAAAAAGGAGAAAGCAGGGCCCTCTATTGACCCTTTTTTTTTTTTCTTGTTAGCTGAAAAGATTATTAAATGAATGTGATGAAAGAAAATACTGTGGAAACCAGGTGAATGAGTTTTGAGCTCACAATCAAATGAAGTGAGAGGCTGCTAAAAAACAAAATTGCAATTATAATAATAGCAGTAACCAAAGACTTGTGGGAATGGATGGATTTTAATAGACTTTATTGACCCAAGTGTAATTTTCTTTGTAGAAACCTGTGTTATTATGCTAAATACAAAGGTCTCAACGATGGGGAGCCCTGTTTAAATTGCTTTGTGATTTATGAACAAAAGCAACATTACAAAGGAGATGTTAGAAAAGCCTTTAAATAACGATCAACGATAAATCAGTGTTTAAATGTGCTGCTGACTTTCTCCAATTATAACTCACACATCCATATCATTTCCATCGGTTGAAGGCTATAGGGTTTCTGCACCTGGCCTTACTTTCATTTTTGCCATAAAAGGGAACAAGGAGTGAAGAGGGTGAGCCAGAAAAACACAGATCATTTAGACTTATAAACAGAAAACTTCATCAGGACAGATTAATTCCTTTCCTTCAATTTGGAGCCGAACTACAACTTGGACATTCCTGTGCTGCCCATTTCTGTAAACACATTCCAACATGTTAACACACACACTGTGCTTCTGAGGCAAACAGAAGAGGTATAGAATAGGACATTGAAATAAAGAGAGACTTATTTTTTGGTGTTAATGTAAATTGTTCACTGACGACAACAAGCAGGCACAGAGAGGGAGGCATTTTGTTGCCCTGAAGTTAGTCAGTACCAAACTTAAATCATGGGGTTATGAGAAACATGAGGCATAAGTACACTTTGAAGGCTATTTTACTGGTGGATTATGTAAGATGCATAGCAGTCTGCATTAGAGAAGTGCCTACAAATATAGCACTGTCGATGGTATATGAAGCTGAACCTTTCACCTCTCCTAGACCACCTGCAGAAAGATAAACTGTTGGTACCACAACAGAAACCTTTTGGGATCACTATGATCTGCAGCCAATAGGATTAGTTCATACTGGCAAAAGTAAGATCAACATGATGGCTAACTCTACGGGTGCATGTGTTACTCTCAAAAACAAAATCTATTTTCCAACAGTTTAGTGAACATCTGTGCAAAAACGCGTTTTTACTATAGTCAATATAGTCATTCTAGATAGTCACAAAAAAAGTAGCTTACGGTGATACTGAGCGTAGGGTTACAACTCTACTTTAAAAGTGCACAAATAAAATTCACATATCCTTTGATTTGAAGAGCAAAGAACATCTTGCATGTTTTATATTTGTAAAATAATAATAAAGTGGCCTCTAGCAGCCTTTGACCTGTGAAGGATAAAGAGTAGAAAATAAATTTGTTCATTATAAATACTTATACATATACTGGGATTGATTATCAACTGATTGTATAAAATAAGCACGTGACAGTGTATTTTCCTTAATATTCTATATAACCTAATATTAATACTTAATTTTAATATTGCATTTTTACTAGAACATGGACATGACAATGCAGTGTTAGCCAGAAGCCTCAAACATAATGAGAATATTTAAATTATATTACATAAGAGTCCTAATGAAAGAAATATAAAATAACAAGACAGTAAGTTGTAGTTCATGAATGGATTGAGGTGCTCAGACGTAGACTCAATGTCCAACTCTAACATACATAGTCTATACACTTGCATATTGTAGGGATATCATCATACAGACTGCATATACTGTCAATGATGATAAAAAATTAAATAAAAATACTGTGAGACGAGGGCTGTTCAATTTCCTTTCCTTCAAAAACCTGATGAACAGTACATCTGCTTTGTGCAGGTTCTGTGCATAGGAGGAGTTCAGGACATACTGTCTCCAGGCAAGGGTTTGTTCCCCTCCGGCTGCTTGAGTCTGCCCACCGAAAGAGAAGCCATGGTAATAAAACAGGGATCACGGTCAGATCATGTCAGATCAGAGACTCTGTGAGTGTGAATGAAAGGGTTATGAGAATCTAGGCTGATCCATCACTAAAATCCTGCAGTTCATCCAGAGCTGACATTAAACACTTAATCACTATCAGAGGCTTTGGACAAAACCCAAGAGCAGCCAGTCTGTGTTTGTATGTGTGTGAATATCTAAGCACATTAGCGAAAAATTACAGCCCAGCTCATGAAGATAATGACCACAAAGAGATGGTTAAGTCAGAGGAAGACGAATAAAAGCTCACAGTGGGAGAAAAGAACACATTTACTTTAACAGTGCCCATAAGTCTCTCCATAATTAAACAGAACGGTGTGAAACCTATCTGCTTTTGATTAAGAAGCACTGAAAATGGAAACAAACTTGCCAGGTAAATGTGAGCATAAGAACCCAAAGTTATGCAAGTGATTCTGTTCTGGGAATGTGCAAATATAATGTAAAAATGCCAGACATGAAAGAGAATTAACCATCACTCAATATTCAAATATGTCCAGTAAGAACACAGATTTAGACAGTGGCTTTGCTTTAGTGATTGTTTCAATAACATTAGCAGGAGTAACCCTGTGTTGTTATAATGTAGTTCATATAGATTTCAGTTCTCACATATATCTACAATATCCAACGGTGGCATACCATTGACGCTTTACTTCAGAGTTGACAGTAGAAAGTGAATTTGTCCTGCAGCCTGCACATCAGTCCAAGGCCAGCACCTTATTTTGTCTTTGTGTGTGGGTGGCCTAGTGTATTTATTTTTCTGGGTCCAGTTTACTGTTGGCTTATCATCTAAATGGTCAGTTAGTGTTTTTACCAGCAGCACACAGCATCAGAAATACACAGTATAATCGTATGCCTCTGCAAACTTTCAAAAAGGTGATGTCAAACAAAGAGGGTTTTTTTTACCTCCATTTTTCAGCATTAACAGTGGAACAAAATAAAGAGCACCACTGCAGAGCTCAGAGCGGAAGCATTATTCAAGGCCAGTTTTGTTTGTTTAGTATATGAAACAGATTATATGATGAGCAAATAACCAACAGATGGCAATGAAGGCAGAACAAAACAGATTTCTCACTTACACATTTCTACAAGATTGAAAGTGGGGGAAAAACATACACAGCAGGTGCACTTCTTGATGCCTGTTGGTTTTCCAGTCGGGTTTATTCCTGAGGATAAAATTCATTTTGTTCTGTTTGGTGACATTTTCTCCTGCGACATGAGGTCTTTTCACCCCGAGGCCCTCAGATTGGCTGTGATCTCTTACAGATGATCCTATGTTCAGTGCTGGAGAGTCACAAGCTGGACCAAACAGATGGCAATGTCCCAAGAAACAAGCAAAAGGAAAGCAGATGCATTTTATTGCAGCTTGAGTGAAACTTAATGCCATCAAGTGGTGGTTGTTATCCAACACAAACTTTGAAACAATTTTCACACGCAGCCTCGTTTTCCAGAGAAAATATTTCCAGGTGAGAAGGCGTTTGCTTCACTTTAACATCAAGCCATCTTTATTGCAAGAGATTTCTATGGGATTTGATTTCCCGAGGGCTTTATGGTTGTAAAAGT
The DNA here is from genome assembly GCA_036850595.1 of Rhyacichthys aspro. Taxonomy (NCBI): domain Eukaryota; kingdom Metazoa; phylum Chordata; class Actinopteri; order Gobiiformes; family Rhyacichthyidae; genus Rhyacichthys; species Rhyacichthys aspro. The sequence goes on along the minus strand of CM072159.1, from coordinate 20,000,851 downwards.
ATTTTCACAAGAGCAGCAGTATAGAGCAGTCTTTTAACACAGAGCCAAAACAGAGAAATGTCTGTTTTCTCTTTGTTGATCTCATCTATTGTTTAGCATTAAGGACCACGATGCTGATGAGAAAAAAAAAAAACTGCTTGTAGGGGAGTGTTCATCATAAATGAGTCTGGTTTGACGCTGAAAAGGACTTGAAAGAATCACAGCATGAAACAAACAAACACAGACTGTTGTGTGATTATGTATGTGGACCGTGTTAATCCAGGAAGCAAATGTGCATCTTCACTCGCCAGTTTTTACTGGAGTATAGACAAGTTGACTCACCCACAATTCTTCAAACTACTGCTACTTCTAAACCACGTGAATTCAGAATTGGGCTGATTGGTGTTAGGGTCTTCTTTTCGGGAAGTGTGCATCTGGACTGAACATGATCTTCAAGTTTCTCTGTCCTTTCTGATGTTTGCGTCGTCCTATAGGACCACTCAGAAACTCTGTCAGTTCCCAGTGATAGTTTCTCATGAGGCAGGAAGAAGAGTGACTCCTCTCCCATGCGCCCTGTGGGAGCAGCACACGTCAGTAAATCTTTGCCCCACGCGAGGACAGAAAACAAATCAATCCGCTGTCCCCTTTCTTCCACATACACACACGCTGACAGATGCAAGGTCCCGAAAAGGAAACATATCTTCTGCCGTGACAGCATCGTATTCAGAGATGGCTTGAAATTCATCAGTGTGATAGTGAGAAGGAGGAAGAGCACTTTGACCTGACATGATGAAAAATATGTGAATGCACGATCTCTGACCCTCGACTGCCCCTTGATGCTCCTTGTGTAAACATCCCAGGGCACGGGTCGTCTCTAATCTGTTTTCTTGTCGTAAACATACAACCAGACAGTGAGTACACACACGTTCAAACCACATCAGAATCCCACTTAAAATGGACAGAGCGCAGCGCTGGGAAATCTGTACCTTAGTTATTCAGTTATTCAGGGGAATGTGGAAGTTTGGAAAGGCACTTCAGAGGAAACTGTTGGGCATTTGAGTGACGAGTCGCAGGGCTTGAGTTTAATCACATCTCATTCAACTTTCGGATCCCCAAAACCTAGAAATGAAACAGGAGGGGAAATATACTGTTGTCATGCCATCTTTTTCTGTTCTGGACTGGAAAGCCTGTTTTGAAGATACTGTACAGATACTGTGTGCTGTTCTGTCTGCAGTGGTTGGCCCTGTTTTTACACCTGGTTTTGAACTTTATTTTTTGTAGCCCTGGCTTTACATTTGTTGATTATAGCAGATATAAATCTTGTCTGACTCTTCATGTTTGGATCCTTATCATTGCAGCTTAATCTACAAGTGTAAAATTGTGAAAATATTACAACAGTACCACTTTTAAACCTTTTGTTTATCCTTGGAGAATTGGTTCATAAGCTGAACTAACTATATTGGAAAAATATCCCCCTGTTGTAGTTTATTTTTATCTGTTTCCATACCTATAGGGCTGGTCAGGCCCGTTGAATGGTGTGTAGGTCTAGTGCCACAGCCCCATGCTTGAGTTAATTAGTCATTAGAAAAGGATAAATGAGCGCCCGCCTCCTGAATCAGCCTCCTCTTACTATTGGAGACACACTTGTTGAAGATAAACAGCCCCAGAGCTCTCACATACCACTATTCCCAGAGCTGAGATTAGACTGGGCTGGTGTAAAATCTGCCTGATTGCCAACAAAACACTTCACAGACTTCCAGGTCAGACTGTAACATTCAGTCACCCACTGCTGGAGCACAGTTTTCTTGTTCTAAGTTTTCTTTGGGGAGTCTGTGGTGTAGGGCAACACATCCCAATTTAGCTGCAGCTATCAGTCAACCACTTGTCATAAGGTAATTGCTCTATTGCTCTATTGTTGTTTGATCTTCCATTCAGTTTTTACTTCGACAGAGCATCTTACCCTGCATTTTCCTTGTTGCTTGCTGAGGTTGGGAGCTGGGAGTTTGAGATTATTGAGTTTTGTGCTGCTGCAGCTTTAAATGGTGAATACCTCCAAGAGAAGTCCTGGATATTTTTTCAAATTTCTAGGCAACAGAAGCCTGGATTTCCACATCGATCTTGAGCTATCAGGGGATGCAACATTTTGTGAAATATGCTGCTTTTATTTGTATTGAGGAGTGTTTTTCTTCAGTCTGTTTTTACACCTGCAGAAAAACATGTACAAGAGAGCTCATAAAATCTGTATCTTGACTCCCCACTGTGCTTTAAGTTCAGTTTGTGTTATGTCACCCTCACCTGTTCCTCAATGCTCAGTGAAGCCTCTTATGAGAGATGGCCTTCACTTTACTGTGGAGGCTGCTGGTAAAAGATAAAAAGGTGGAGTACACTCTTTGTAATAAGGGAACATTCATAAATATAGACTCTCTCTCTCAAGGACTAAGTAAGTCATTCAAATAAAGGGTTTGTCTGTACTTCAGCTCGGTTCTAAAATCTGCTCATGCCTTGTAATATGCTTCATTTCCGTCCCTGTAAATCAAAATGTCACTGTGGTAATTAAAGAATGCATTATCAGTCTGCACAAAACTTGATTGAATTAAGGTTTAATTTCCTTAAAGATTAAGGATTCAAAAAAGGCTGTGAGGGGCATAACCAAGCGTGAGATGGACACCTCCTTGTACTAATTTGTGTGATTTATAGATCAGACTTTAGGATGTTTAAACTGTGCCTTTATAGACCTGGGGTACCTTGGTCTTTGACCAGGGAAAAGTGAGTGAGCTTCAACTTTGAGTGGCTCATGAAGTGAACCCATGAGGTGGATTAGCTGTGAGCAGAAATCAGAGCAGATGTGTTTGGACAGGTTTCAGTGTTTAGCAGTTAATCGGACTAACTTTATATCATGCTCTCAGCACAGCCAGCTGCACACACCGGCTCATGCACTTCTACTGGCTGGGACAGGTCCTATACATAGATGTCAATGTATCCTATTCCTACGGATGTAATATTGCACATACCAGTTCTGATGGTCTCATTAGCCTCATTAAATTACACCCAGAAATACTCCGACACACATGGAGAAACATAGTCTAATAATGCTTTGTTGGCTTTCATCTTTGGACAAAAGGTTATTGAGGTAGTGTTAAATGTGTGGTGTTGTAAACCTTTAAAGTGTCACAAGACTAATGTTTCCAATCCCAGCGCCAAATAGGAAACTGTCATGGTTTTTTAGTGTTGCATGATTAACTGAAGAAACAGAAGTGCACAAAAGAGCAGACACCAGTCTGTGGATGTGCAGCAGATCATAACGTATCAAAAACAGATCAGAGCACCAGGTGTACCATGCAATCCACTTGATCATAAATTTTAGACCCATAGGAGAGTGCAGACAGCGAGAGCAGCTGAGTTCATCAGTCTTTTTCTTCCTGACAGTCTATATGTTTTCTTAGGGTCTTCACCACATCAGGTCTGTTTCATGTGTTTGTATATGGATCAACCAATCAGAAGAGTGGGCTTTATTAGAAACAGGCGACTGGCATCTGAAAGACAAATACAGTCAGTTTCTCATAATATGCTGGGAAGCAGAAATCAGAACCTAGAAGGTGTCTGGATGTTATAATGTTATACTGGAATGCCTATATTTTGCCTAATTCATAAAGTCTGCAGCCCAGTCATATAAACCAGACTCAGCAATCACACATCCTTGTGGACATGTTGTGTAATCCAGTTTTTGTATATTTTGCTACTTCTTCCAGTTGCACCGTGGATGCATCATCACTGTGAGCCCTTGTAACTTTGCTTTTGATCAGAAGTTTTGCACGTGTATTCCCTTGTACTAGTGTGCATAGGATGAATGTTACAGATGGTTATATATATTATTCTGCTTAATAAGAATATTCATTTATTTGGCTACCATTAGACAGGTATCCAACACAGCCTTTAATCTGCTGACAGCTTTATATGCAGCATTATACTCTAGTAGGTCATGTGTTTGGTAGACCCAAAGCCTTATTGCTGTGCCATAATGAATGAGGTCAAATGTCTCATTAGTCTCACTTCCCTTGCACTTCTTAACTACAATAAGCCATATTGTGGAAAAAACAATACCTGCCACACAGGACCAAAATATAAATAGTTTCCACTGGCACGTTTGCTATGGCTCAATGAGTCAAACCGTGAGCAGCCAATTCTCGTGTCACGTTTTTCTCAAAACAAATGTGTTCTACTGACAAACCAAGCATGGGCCATCTAACAGGGACTTATGGTACAGCTGAGACAATACGTGTCTAATGAGCGAAACCTTCTCCACACAGCATTAGTTTGAGTTGACGCCTGATGTTTCCGGCCATTCATATACGTTCATTTAGCAGCCATTGTGCTTTTCCTCCCTTCTGCATGAGGTATGTTTTATTCCACTACATTTACTGCACTGAATGGTCCTGCAACACAAAAAAAGAGTGATACTCTGTCCGTTCTAATGCAGTCTATTTTGTGCATCACAAAGTTAGTTTTTCATTGTGAGCAAAAAAGTATATTTTAAGTTTATTTAACTGGAAAACTACACTAGAGACTGATAGAAATTGATTAAAATGTCCAAATCATTCAAGGTGCAAACAATGACAGGTTTGATTTCATTTTCACTGCCCTTGCATTCTTCATCATCACAGTGGAAGCACAGACCAACATTTTGGAATAACCTAAGGACTATAGAAAATAATCACATGACCCACATTGCAAATCATAGGCACTTGAAATGAAATGGTCAAACAATATAGCAGCATTGCTATTCATTTGCTGGTTAATTAAGACTCCTATTATTTGTGCTTGAAATGAAATAACACTCAAAGTTATCTTTATAAACAGGAACTCAGGAATTACTGTTAAATGGGATTTCTTCTCTTCCGGTGCCTGCCTTTTGCAGCAAAAGCATTCACAGTCCTCACTTAATTTGACCATATTATGGGCTGGGGTCATGCAGCATACTTTGAAGGTTTTTAGATATTAATCTCTACAGAAGGCACCAGGGTAATGTTAAGACACACCCTGTAAATAAACACCTTGTTTATGTGTCCCTCCCTGAGATTGATTAAAGTATACCGTGAAAAGAAAGTTACACATTATTTGTAAAGGCAAAAAAACTGAGCAACTATAGAGACATGTGCAAGATAAAGAGCTTGTTTTGCCTAATAATACTGTCTTTCTGATCTAAGTAATATGAGCGTTTTATTTTAATGTCTTCAGCCTAACCCTGTAGACCTTAATAGACAGTGTGAAAAAAGCATCCATAGCTGGAATAAAAAAAAACCTCTCAAAGCCTCATTCCGACAGAGGTTTTCTCTCATGCTGTTGTTGATTTAGCATTGAATGACTGCAGACCATGTTAAATAGCAGTGGAACCCCACACTTGTGCTGCGTTAGAGCTAATCAAACGACAATATAAAGTCAGGCTTTAAGTTACTCTGGCTTTATTGTGGAAAAGCTACATGCTGGTCAGGAACAAGAACTCTCCAACTAACAATCTTGTCACTGGTAGAGATGGTAGAGACTAAGAAAACACAACATTTTTTTATTCTTTAGCAAGTTGCAAAATAAAGTGATGGGTAAGTATGGCTGAAGGCAAAGGTTTGTGTTTAACTTAGCAACTTCAAAAAGACCTGGAACATTTTGACATCTTAGGGCAACAGTAAAGTTCAAAATGAAAACAAATGTAATTGAATATTATGGATGCAGCTTTAAAGCTTATGAATCACTCTGGAATTTAATGGTAATATCTCTTGGATAGAGAAATAGACGTTAGAAGTTTGAAATTATTGCTGAATAGTTTAGCCCAAGAGCAATTTGATTAAGTTTATAAAAAAAGAACGCTCTTTGTTGTCAGAATAAACAGCATATTAAGGTTACCTTTGTTGCCATAGTTACAGTTATGAAAAATGATGGATAAAAGGAACAATGCTTACTTTCCTTTAGGAACATAAACAACAGTCTTCTGTTCTAGAGCTCCCTGTTTTGTTGACCCATCTATCAACCCTGACTTTGTCTCTGTGGTATGTTGTCTATGATGTCTTTTTCTGATCGCTCAGTCTGAGACAGAAGCATGAAAGGAAGTCAAACCAAAATGTTGTAAAGTGATAACCTTTCATTTTGGTAAAATTGTTCTTTAAAATAACAAAACTATGGTGTGTTTGCGCCTCTATCAGCCTGTGTCCTTTCCCATGTGCTTCAGTATCTTATCAGTGGCCAAAGCAGCCTGCCTTACGTTTTAATCTAATAAATGTTAGACTGCTTTTGTAATGGCAGTGTAATAAATCTGTGGCTTATGACAGCTCCGAAGTTACCCACTATTGTTTAAGCACAACACATTATGTAAGGCTCAGCTTTGCCTCAGCCAAAGAGCTGCAGTTAAAAAATACAGTCAGCCTTTGTGGCTTCAATTCTCCTGCACCACGCACCATGTGTGCATATAGATTGAGCATTAAGACACTGAGTTATGGCCTTGTAAGGAAGTCAGTAAGGAAACCTCAAAGGATGTTGGGAAGACGGAGTTCAGTTATGAAGATGATAAGATGTCAAGTGTAGCCATTTAGCTCTTTTAGATGAGCAGAGAGTTTAGAAATTGCTTTAGTTATTATGGGAGGAAATTGTCAACACAATTTCAAAAGAATAAAGCCAAGTCCTATACAAACCTGGGCATGTTATTTTATACAAAAAAAGCAGGAAAAACTCTGTTAAGATGTTCATGGAAAATGTACATTAATAAGTAGTGTTAGAGAGAACTCATGATAGCAATATGGAAAGGCTGTGGCACAAAATGTGTTTTACAGAAAATAATATGTATTATGTCACAATATCACAATTCATTCACAAATCAAACATTTGCAGCTACATTTGTAATAAAATGGTAAAAGTTCAAAACTTTCATTTTGAATAATAGAACAATTAAATCCAATTTGTGTGTGTGTTGTTTTTTTTTTAATAGATTATTTTTTTCGATTTTGTTTAATTGATTTCTCGCATTCTCTATAAAAGAGTTTATATTCTGAGTGAATGCAGAAACAAGTATCCTTTGAGAATTTTTCAGGTTAGCTTTCCATAAAACACATTGTCACACCCACACACAAATAAGAAATAAATGATAAATGATTTCAATCCATGAAAATTAGATGTATTTCTGGAATGTTAGCTGTATTTATTTTTGACACCATTGTTAAATGCATTTACGGAAACCATGTTATTTAGATCATATGCGTTCTAACTTTCCCTGTTGTAAACTGAATTAGCTCAGCTTTAAACTGTTCACACATTTGTACAAAGCACGTACATCTTAAGACATCTCAAGAAAATGAACTTCATACTGCATATACCTTGTTTTTTATAAAGAAACACAGATACACTCTAAAACCAGGCCTTCCTAAATGTTACCTCAAGCAATAAGATAATCTCTCATGAACAGGAGTGAGATCAGGCAGATTGTATTACAGCACAAACTAGAGGTCTGTGCTGATGATGCTCACAGAAAAGCTTTGAATTAATATGTTGTGAGAGTGGAAGACACAAGAAAACATGTCTGCTCCTACAAAGTTCCAACACTGAAAACAAACAAAGCCTGCTGCAGAGACAGAAGTGTAGATATGTAAAGAATATGTTGAATTATTAAAGGAGCAGCTGTAAATAAGCACATTATTCAGTCACACTAAACGCTGACGACTTAAGTCATTAAAGTCTAACTGGAGCATATTTGTAATGCAGGTTTTTTTTTAAATCCCGATTCTCTTACGGACACAGTCATTCCCATGAAGAGTTGATAACATTGTGATGCGTTTAGTGTCATGCCACGCACAAGCCAGCAGTTTGCCCTTCCTCATAAACACCAGGTCATCTCCTTGTTTCAACCGTAAAGCAGTTGGTCTCAAGCTTTTCAGCATTCCTTGCATTGAACCAGTGTGATGTTCAGCTAATTCACTGGCAATGGCTGGTGACATGTAGTAGACCTCATGCCCTTTATCTCTGTATTGAGCCAGTAGTTCACGGATTACTCAGTATGCTGTCCAGCTCATTGAGAGGGCTGTAAACTGCCGAAAAGCGAGGGATTATCGTTCTAATTATTTCGCACACTTTTAAAAAGTTTATCATGCCCTGGCTGGCCTTTTCTCACATAGCTACTCGTCGTTATTGGCAAAATGCAGAAGAGACAGGATGTTGCACCCGATTTGACTATTTTCATCCAATTGAATGGGCCATTTTTAGCGTGTATCCCTCCCATAGGGATGGGCAAGTAGGTACCTACTCTGCCTACTGTCATCTGAGTAGGCTGTAATCACTCATTCATATGAATGAATATACTACCTACTCTGCTATTCTTATCTGAATAGGAATTTTTTATCACCCACTCAATCTATTGATTCCACGTGACCTTTGACCGGTGAAAGGAAAGAAAATGGTGTCTTTCCTAATATTTTTATGATAAACCGCAATAGTGTATATTGGGGATTAAAATCCACCTTTATAAGATTTATGGCGAGAAGTATGGTCTTTATTTTCATATTCTTCAAGCACTGACATCATACGAGCTTTCATTTGAGTTGTGATTAGGTGCCCATTCATTGCTGTATAAGCGCGTCCAAAAGTGATGCTTGGTCAGTGCCCTTTGGCCTCAGTTATTGAGCTTTGAATCTTTGTTCCTGCCTCGCAGCCTCTCTGTCCCCATGGATTTCTCTTGCTTTTTGTTGTCCTATATGAGCCTGGAGAAGGTTTGCTAGGTCAGCTATTGTATGCTCACTGTCCTCCTCTTCCAGGCTAAACTCCGCACTAGCAGCTCCACACTCTTCTTCATCACTTTGCATGTCATTGACTAAATCACCTTTAGACTGGTGCCTTCCCTTAGTCACCTGGCATTTTTAAATTAAATGCTTAATGATCCCACCGCTGCCAACAATTGTGGACAAAGGTGGTAAAAATGGAAAAAGAAGTATTTATTAAGCTTTCAAAAATGTTATCAAAGACCAAAAATAGGATCGAAACACAACTGAAACAATATTTACAAATTTGTGCCCAAAATTAGGTCAACTAAACCATTAACTTTTTTCTTCAATGATCTGGATGACTGAGAAGCTCCACAGTCAGGAAGGTGCGTAGCAGGTGAGTCAGGCAGAAGTGCAGGAAGACCACCAAACCTGTACTGAGACATGAGTGTGTGATTACGGTAGAGCAGAAATGGAATTCGTTAATTTGAGGTGACTGTATCACATGACTGAGGAGCTATTGAAATAAATTGACAATTTTTAGATATACAAATTAATATAAAATCCAGTAAAATCAAAACTGGAACTGAGGCGCCCCCAGTTACTGTAGTTACCTATATACATCACAGAGTAGTAACAGACAAATGTGACTGACAGACAGCTCAGTGTAATGGCGCATAAATGAGATGTGGGTGGGTTACCAAATGAATTGACTTGAGTTTTTCTGTAACGTTCGCTCCTTTAACAGCTGACCTTTTGTGTTTACTCAGACTGGACACATAGCGGGGATTCCTCTGAGCCGCTGTGTCTACTGAGGGCTTTGTGGGAGGACGGAGGAAAGTGTGCTGTGGTTTATGAGCGGGGCGCGTTGATCCGGGGGTGGTCTGTGCGCACAGACCAGAGTCTTTAAAAGAGTGCCCTCTGCATAACAGCTCAGACTGGAACAGGGTTTCTGTGCGCCGCGGATGGACTGGTCCCTCCAGAGAGGCGTGTAACGCTACCAGAGCGTGCTGGACTTTGTGGCAACAGGAGCGAATCCACCCGCTCCGTGCGCACTGTGACGGTTACGCACACTTTTGCGCGCCACCATGCTTTTCTCACTGGAGGGCTTCTCCAACATCTCGGACGCGAACAGCACGGAGGGAATGGACGCCGCTGGGAATGTCGGGAACATGAGCGGAAAGACGAACGACAGTGACCCGTTTGGGCGAAACGAGGAGGTGGCCAAAATCGAGATAACGGTGTTAAGTCTTGCGTTCATCGCGGCTGTGGTGGGAAACATGAGCGTACTACTGGCAATGAGCCGCAGCAGACGCAAACTTTCACGCATGCACCTGTTCATGCGCCACCTGAGCCTCGCGGACCTGGTGGTGGCTTTCTTCCAGGTGCTGCCTCAGCTCTGCTGGGAGATCACTTTCCGCTTCTACGGACCAGACTTTCTTTGCCGCATCGTAAAGCACCTGCAGGTAATGGGCATGTTCGCGAGCACCTACATGATGGTCATGATGACCGTGGACCGCTACATTGCCATTTGTCATCCAATGCAGACCGTGCAGCAGCCTACTCAGCGCGCTTATGCCATGATCGGCGCGACTTGGGCGTGCAGCCTGGTGCTCAGCTCGCCGCAGTACTTCATCTTCTCCCTGAGCGAGGTGCGCCCAGGGTCAGCTGTGTACGACTGCTGGGGCCACTTCATCGAGCCGTGGGGCGGGCGCGCCTACATTACTTGGATAACAGCTGGCATCTTTGTCGTGCCTGTGGCCGTGCTCGTGTTCTGTTATGGCTTCATCAGCCTCACGATCTGGAGGAACCTCAAGTACAAGACCCGCAGGAAGACTGTGGGAGCGGTGGCAGAGGCCACGAGAAACGAAATTCTGGGGAGGAACTCGGTCAGCAGCGTTAGCACCATCTCGCGCGCCAAATTACGCACTGTCAAGATGACCTTTGTGATCGTGGTAGCGTACGTGGTGTGCTGGGCGCCCTTCTTCACTGTGCAGATGTGGTCCGTATGGGACAAGAGCTTATCCTGGGATGGTCAGTCACTTTCTCTCCAAAAGTTCAGGGTTTGGGCTCAGTTAAAATGGCCTTGTTTTGTCATAAGATGGTTTTGCTTTGACTATTGCTTTGATTAGTTTGTCAATATTTGTGGGCATTTTTGTAAGGTTGAGAATGCTTATTTCAATACATCATCTAAAGCTGTGCAAAGCAGATACATTTTCATTCTCATTACATTTAAAATTGTTTTAAAATGCCTGCCTCCCAATCTGGCAGTGGAGTGATTTTCCCACAGTTTAGATGAGGATAGGAATTTGAAACTCTGCAGCTTTAAGTCTGTAAACCTGCAGCTCACACACCTCAGGGTTTCTTGAAAAGCTGAACCAAATTATGACCTGCTCAGTGCAGCGGCTTCAACTGAAATACACAAGAGAACCAGCAGTGCTCACCCTTTTTGGCCCAGCGGTATCTGAACTGTGAAATTAAATATGAGGTTTTAGGACCTACTGCCAAATTAATAAAATAAAAGTACACTGCTGCCATAATATTAAGGGCCTTCCAAAATTCACCCCAGGTAAATCCCAGACACCTGTCAAAGCTGAAGCTGGCCAGGCAAGTGATATATTGTGTTGTTAAATGAAAAGCTTAGTGAGACCAGGCTAGCTTTAGCTTAAACATCAGCTTCTGGTAGAAAATGCCAATAGTTAAACACATAATGTGGTGTGTCTTTTCTCTGTGTTTATTTGCAGATTCAGAAAACACGGCTGTGACACTGTCTGCTCTACTGGCCAGTCTTAACAGCTGTTGCAACCCATGGATCTACATGATCTTCAGTGGTCACCTCTTGTCGGACTTTGCCAGAAGCCTGCCTTGCTGCAGTAAACTCACAACCAAATTCAGCCACTTGGATTCAGACAGCAGCATTCGGCGCACTACACTGCTGTCACGTCTGCAAACTCCACGGCTGTCAGAGCCTTTCAAAGACACAGAAACTCCTCCCAAAACTGCTCCTGCCGTTCCATCTGCATCGTGATCATTTCACACTTAATCATGATGTGCACGTTTCCACTCTGAAGCGGAAGTGGAAGCGTGTACTTGTTTGTTTGGATTTTCTTGGCTGCTAAGATTTTCATTCAATTCATTCATTCTATCAAAAGAGGTTTGGGTTTAGTCTGCACTTTCTGTTCATAAAAAAGCAGCATGCTCTGATTTGAACATTGTAGCCCAATTCCTAATTAAATCCAGTTTGCAAATGTAATCATAGGCACATTTTTATCAAAGATTGAGTCAACGGAAATTTGCTTGACACGTTGTGAGACTGGGGTTAATCTCAGTCTCCCCTCATTGGTTAAATGTTTCTGCAGAAGAATAACAGGAAAGTAGCCACAGGGAAAAGGTCTCCATGAGGCCTTGGTGGGTCAACTTGTGAAAAGGGTTATGCTAGTTCAGACTGCAAAGCTCACCAAGTTAGAGGATCTTGAGCCGTAGCTGTTGACTGGACCTGAATGTGTGGTCACATCTGTCCAAATTAATTCTGTTTTGTTCAAAATGTACTGTACTTCTCCTCAAGGCAAAGCTGAACTGAATACAGTGCGATCATAAAAGGCATGCATTAATTTGGACTATCCAATTTAAAACTCAAATTGAATTCATTATCAAAGAGCCTCCGCAAATGTCTGCATGACACATATCAGGTACTAAATTTCAATGGTACGCTTAGCAAATACTTTGTATCGAGCCTCCACTTTATATTCTGTATTGCAGCTGCTCTGACATCTGTAATTACTTCACTGTTTTGTAAAACTATTGTGAGCTTCTATAAATGTTGGCTTTTCAGTGTTAGAGTACATTAGTGTTAAGCCGTGTTAATATATTATGTTAATAGTTTCTGCACTTTGTACAATACTCTGTCAACTCTCACTGTATGTTGTTGTTTATGTTGTTGAACACAGTGGAAAAAATGCAAATGTGAACAAAGTGCTTCTTGTTATTTATCTCTGTCACCATTTCCATGAGCAGAAAACATCTTATGTAAGAGAGGGCCGTCAGGTGAAAGGATGCAGCTGCATTTAAGATGAAGAAAAACTCTCTGCACTCATCACTCAGTCTGGATCTGTCAACAGCCCCAATGTCATTTTTCACCGTATTTCATGTGTTTTTGGCTCTAAACCTCAAGGCTGGCGTTAGACCTCACTGAACACTTACAGGATCGGCTGATATCTGCATTGTGTAGTGATACAGATCTTTTTTATTCATAGTGTCATGCAGCGTGAAGTTTTCAAGGTTGTTTGGAACTGCATATTTTTATTTCAATCAAAAATACTAAATGTCAAGAATTTCTTCGTGTTAGTATTGATTGAGTTGTGTTATTTTGATAGATCTTGAGAATTTGTGATGTTCACGGTAATAATAAGGAATTCTAGTTCTCAGAAAACACAGATACAAACAGACATTTTCAATTAAAGTATTGCTCTTAGGTAATGTTCCATCTATGTGGAGCAATTTAATTATTCTTTAATTATTCTCCAAGTTTAAAGTTTGTCTTCATCCATGCACAAGGAGAAATCATTCACACAGACCCCTAATAGTGAGGAAAATGCAATAAGATGCAATGCCAGAGTAGGTTTCTTCATGGTCTATGCTCTAATGTTGCCTGCAGTGCAATCCTGCTCAGTTAATAACATGGCTGATCAAAAGTAATGGTGTATAATTTCATATTTTACAGTGTTCTGTTTGGAGCACCTGGAGGCCTGTCTGCTCTCTGGTATATTTTAACACAAAGGTCAAAATAAATGCAATTGACCTAATAATGTTAAAAAAACAAAAAACAAAAACCCACCTCAACGAAAAGCTTCAAAGACAGCCTCCACCTGGATGCTGTTGACACATTGCCCTGCCTCAGCTTTTCGAAACAGGGAAATAAAAAAGCTGCCAGTGTTGTAATTAGAGTGTGAGGCCTCAGCAATTTCACTGAAGCTGTGAAGAATGTAATCAAAAAATAGCAGCACAAACTGAGGGGTCGTTATGGAACACATTTCATCTTGCACTTTCTGATTGCTCCTTTAGGAGAGCAGTGGGATGAAGGGAGCATCTCATTGAACCTGAGAGCAGCAGAGAAAAGGAGCTTTCATTTTGGTTTTGAGTTGACATGATTGGTTTCAAAGCCACTGCCCAGCTTCCAACCTGAGGTTCAACAAGTTCCTCGTGTCCTGTCCCACACCCGAAGCACGTGTTTTGTCTAATTTTTTCACTGTGAATCAAAACACATGGCCAGCATCGACTGCACATTAGCTGGGGTCACGTCCTCAGGGGAAATCCATGCTGACCTTAAGAATGAAGGGACACATTGAAATGAATACTCTTATCTTTGCACAACATTAAAACACGGGTGTAACTCAAGCCTGAACCCCCTGCTGCCTGTAATGTCCAGATGTGACCCAAATGAGAAGGTGTGTTCAGACCAGGTACTGTATGTTTCGCATGCATGGTTCTAGTATTTGGTTTAAAGTCATGAGAGGGCGAGCAAGAAGGTTAATGCTGCATTTGAAGCCACTAAACATACCAACACAACTGTATCATTCATAATGGTCAAGGCTTTGCTGTGGTGGTTTTGTATAACAGCCATTAGGTCTTTTACATGCCTTTCACAACTTTACGACCCACACAGCAGCAACATTTCCACAAAACTGGGAGTAAGATTGATATTTTTATTTTCACTTTCCAGCTAACTGAACTGCTGTAGGGAGAGAAACCCTGACCAAGAACTTGAGGCAGCACACACCTTAGAGATCATTGCTTGGCTGACACTACATAATACATTCATACATAAATACAATTTAGAGTTGTTTTCATTCAGTTAAAATGTTCAGGAATTACATCCAGTAAAGATGAGGTTTCCGTGAGGTACTAAAACACTGGGGTTTCTGTCGCAACTCTCTCAGTTGGGAGAACATAACATCTCAGTTGAGCAACATAACAAGGGAGAAACAGTTTATGTTTACGCAATAAAGGTTTATTTGTTCTTTTATAACATTTTTGTGGAGCCGTACATTTCCTCAAAAAATACCCCGGAACTATAAATGTTATTTTCACTCCTACAGTTTTTGAACATAGGAAATAATAGCCAAAACTAAATTACAATAAAATTGATGACAATGTAAAAGCAAACAAAACACAGTGGCTCAATTAAATGAGAAAGAGTAGGTAGAGTAGATTGTCAATTAATGAAACAGGGCATGTTTTATCTAGGAGCCTAGAGCACTTTCGAGAGGAAAAATCCACAGTGGGAAGTGCATTGTTAAAGACAGGAAGTTTAAATGAATGTGGCAAAAGTGAGGCTAATGTCTTTAAAAAGGGGCAGCTTTCATCATCAGCAACCTTTGGGTGGGTCCCATCCTGTGCAAAAGGCTTTAAGTGGCTGGTATCGTTCTATATATCACTTAGACTACTTTTCCCTTATTTACATTTAGTCTGTCCTTCTCCTTAAACAACCTCCGCATTTTGTACCGCCATTTCGACTTGATGGGTTTGTTTTGGCATGTGTTCTATTAACCAGGTCAGTACAGACACCTTTAGACACCATACATTTTCTGCAACATTGAGCTCCATATTAAGTGCAACCTCTGCTCACAGACTGAAACTGGCCAGTCAGGAGGTATACATTTAAATCAAGTCGACGTTTGGGAAAAGCTGAGACACACATTTACCAGATCCACAGGAGAAACATGCATAACAAAATATAGATACCAGATGTTTAATGAGAAAATAGTAAGAACATGCATGCAATCACGAGTTACTGTAAAATGTTCTTTAGATTTACCTAGAGCTGAACCCAAGTCTAACCACCTGCTTTTGCAACTCTTTTCTGTTTGGCCACATGTCTTTTTAATATCGTCACTGATGGAACAGATGATATTAAACTCTTCTGATGCCACATTGTGAAAAACTATATTATTTGGCCAGTTCCTACACAGCAAAAACCCTCAAAATGTCACGTAAATGTGCACCAAATACTTCCTCTGTTTATGTGCCATGTGTTTGTGCATTCAGGAAGTGCTTTTCCCTATCTCGGAGCACAGGCCCAAGGGACAAACAGATCCCTTGGAATAAGGAAGTCAAATCTGTGAAACTACAACAAATTTAAATAATCATGGCCACTGCAAATTTCTTTTTGCAGACAACTGTAATATATTATATTGCAAGCATTAATGTCCCCCTAAAAACATAAAAGGAGCACTTTTGACATATTCAGGTTCAGGGAGGTAATGCACAGTAGTAAGTAAAGGGTCAGATATTTACAGTATTATGAACATTAAAAGTACCAGGGAGATTTTAAACAGTTGCATAAAACATACAGTTAGACACTAGACTGAGTAAAAGGTTTTAGACTCACATCTGGGAAAAATTGCGACCAAGTCTTGAGGAGGCGCTGCTTCTTTGTGATTGTGTGTCAGTGTGAGTTTACATGATGAAGGTCTTTTGAAGATTGACAGACAGGAGGATAATGGGAACCAGCAACATGGCCAGTTAAATCACAGCCCCCCACTAAACATGCAGAAAAACAAAAGATGGTATAATGGGAGCATGTTACTGTCAGGATGGTTTATTGAACACGTACAAGGCTACCACTGCACTCTATTTCTATTTATGTGTGAAGAGGCTCTCCAGATTTGAAATGCATAGTCATTTCAAAATACAACACCAACATGAATGTAGATAACACAGTGTAACATCATTACTTAAGTCATCATTGAACTGAAGCATTTAAAAACATCATTATTACTTTCATACTGGACTGTACTGGACATTTCATAGAGGCTCATCATGAACCTTTAGTACATCTCTGCCTAAATCACTCACTTAAGCATATATAGGGTTATTTTGTTGTAAAATAAATTAATCTTTGTAGCACCTGAAGATAAAGAAAACACATATAACATACAATGACAAGAGGGAAACATAATAAATCAATGCCATTTTCATGGTCCTTGGGAGAACCAGTGTTAGCACTAATTCCCCAATGTTTCTAAAAGGAAATAACAGGCCGCCTGCCGTGGTTTGTCAGTTGTTGGATTTCATGCTAGTAACAATACAATAACAAGTAATACTAATATTACGCCCTATAGTGCACTTTCAACATCCCCCTTTGCCCCTTTTCCTGTAAAGGCACATGGATGCCACTGAACAATTCTCTGAGTGCCAACAGTGATGCTTTAAAACCTGATTAAATTTGCTTTAGTGACCATTGTCTTCTCTAAGTTGCCTACCCTTTATTAATTATGGACATAAATGACATTGCGGACTATTAGCAATCTGAAAATACACCCCAAACAAGGTCATTACCTTCATATTAATCAAATACTCCTTAATAAGAGTCTGTGATTTGACAGTGAGCACATGCCCAGTGGAAAGATGCCCACATAATCTGATCTCCATAATCTGGTCAACTGCATCCTGTGTGGGCGCTAGGGTAACTCTGTATCCTCAATCAGCAGCAGAATGAAGATGTTATATAAAGCTCATTAAAGGAAAAAAGACTTCATTCTGCATTGCATACAGTCTTTTTAACTTATTTTTGTCTTATTGTTACTGTGTAAAAAACTCTGCAGCTCAGGATTCTGCAAGCACTTCATAATAGATTATGTGATCTTGTCAACACAATAAACCAGAGGAAGGTGTACTAGACTTAGAGACTTAACTTTATTAATCCACAAGGGACATTGCTTGTATGTGTCTCTCACTCATTTACAGACAACAGAAGCTAAATTATCTTTAGAAAATTCATTGAATCATAAACCACTGATCGTGTTCTAAAAGTTTTTCAGTATGTAAGAGCCCTGACCACTTTCTAATTCTTAATCTTCACACTTGTCCCAACACTGACCTCTGGTGGACAAATTATAGACTTCAGCAACAACACGAGTCAGGTCCCTCGTGTCCTCTCATTCACAACATTTCCTCTTAATAGTAGTGGGTGTCGAAGGTTGATCAGAAATATTTATAATGGCCTTTTATGAGGATTTTACAACTGTACGTAAGTCCTGCACAGTGGCACATTGCCCCCGGTCAAACGTCTAACCAGATTGCACTCTACTTCAGTGGGTGGGGGGCTTAGAGAGGTTTAAAGTTCACCTGATTTAAACTGAGGCACTGAGAAGGGTTTTATATTGTAAAACACATGCCTAGGTGAAAGAATTGGACACACACTCAAAGAACACTGCATTTTTGTGAATGAAA
Source organism: Rhyacichthys aspro (assembly GCA_036850595.1). Taxonomy (NCBI): domain Eukaryota; kingdom Metazoa; phylum Chordata; class Actinopteri; order Gobiiformes; family Rhyacichthyidae; genus Rhyacichthys; species Rhyacichthys aspro. The sequence goes on along the minus strand of CM072159.1, from coordinate 19,982,909 downwards.
GCCAGATTTGATTTGGTGCATAGACTAAACATTTAGCATGCACATGAGAGTATGCCACTCCCTCCCTATCGCCAACCTTTAATATTGTAAAGCTTAAGTATTCCGTTACTACTATGATATTACAAAAGAAAGGTCAAAAAAGACACCAATCCCTGAATGGCCCGTGGCCGAGTGACGCAAGGAGAGGCGGGACTTTGAAAGTCTTGACCAATCGCGTGTCAAGGCTGAATACCAATGGCTGCCAGATTTACTTGAAGTGTTTTGGTTAGTTTTTACAAGTCCGTTTTCCTAAGTACACGTCGCTTAGTTACTTTTTTCAAGGTAAGTAGGTGCATTGTGTTTTCATCTTGCTAAACTACAAGGACGATTAACCCATTTTCTGATTTTTAGTTACTATAAAAAAAACTAAAAAAAACCCCACCAGAATAGTCACCAGAAAATAAGTTAGGATCATTGACGGCAATCAATGGTTAGGATACAGTTTTGCAAAGGGAGCGTTTGTATTTCTATCCGTGCAGTTTAAGCTTTGTCTAGCTCTGATAATAGATGGAGTATTTAGTGTTTTCTGACATATATTTAATCAAATCGAATTTACAAGGGCATGTTACAATCGGATGCTTTAGAAAATATTTGAGGAAAATTGACAAACATCTTAAACGTGGATGTCTCCACAGCTGCGTAGCAACCATGTCCGAAATGGTTGCACCAATTCTTTCTGTTGCTCCCAGTCGAGCTCTTGTTGATGAGAGGTTCAAGGTGCTGGTGGAGAACCTGCCTCAGGGACACCCCTTCACAGTCCACTCCCTTCATCTCTCAGAGGACAATGATTACTGGGAAGCTTTTGGCCATTACATCAGTGACCACAAAGGCACCGTGAGTGGTGAGTTCATTAGTGACAGTGTCAGCTTATGTTTCTTATGTTATACACTGCTGTTACATTGAATGGAGTTTATTTCCTTTTCTAGTGTCAGAGCATTTGAGTTTAGGTGGGACTTACACAGGAAAAGAGCCCATGGGTTTGTTGTGGAGTTTACGTCCCGTTCCAGGTAGCCGCAAAGGCCTGAGGTAAACACGTGCTCCCACATTACACAGGTAGGCTACACATGTAATACCTAAGAAGGTCACTTTACTTGTTTTGTGTTGTCAGGTTAAGGAAGATGAACGTCTGTAGCCCTCTGCTGTTTACCATCTCACTCTACAGAGGACATTTAGCAGAGGGCTTTAAAGAGCAGACTCCTCTGGCCTCAGTGCTCACAGAGAGGTGGTATATGGCTCCAGGAGTCCAAAGGATCAGCATTAAAGAAAATGGAGTGAGAGGGACTCTGTTCATACCCCCAGGTACATTTTTATTCTCTTTACCTGAGAATATATAATAAAGCATATTATTTTATCATAAACAATGCATAGCTGCTTGCTCTAGGCCCGGGCCCCTTTCCTGGACTGCTAGATATGTGGGGTGGTGGTGGTGGACTCATAGAGTACCGTGCCGCCATACTGGCATCACATGGTTTTGCTGCTCTAGCCTTGGAGTATTTTGGCCCTGGAGAGATGGAGACAGCTAATATGGAGATCAGCTATTTTGAGGTTATTAAACATTACACTGTACTCGCTGCATTTTACATTCAAAGTGTAGTACTGTAATACAACGCATTTGGTCACCTTCTAGCACTGACACACCTTTACCTTTCTGGCTTACAGACAGCCTTTAATATAGTTAAGGACCATCCTTGTGTAATGCCAGATAAAGTTGGAATAATTGGACTCTCTCTTGGTGCATCTGTGGCTTTTTATTTGGCAGCTGAAAGCACCATTATTAAGGTAAACAATTGGAAACAGGTATGTAATTTATTTGAAGATTTTTGTCTGTTTAATTATCCTCTGTCCATTCATATAGCCTCGCTGTTGTGTTTGTATCAATGGCCACCATTTTTATGCACGTGGTATGAAGATTAGTGACTTCACTGAAATGAGAGAAAGGTTTGTGTCTCAGTCAGAAACATAAATTGACAAACTTCATACTTGTGTCTGAGATTATCTGTCTGATCTGATATGTTTATTTTGTGATTGCAGTTTTGGCGCGGTACATCTGGATGAGAACAACAACCAAATATGGAAGCATTTATTTAATCTCATCAATAATCCATTCAAACTAGATGTGAGTAAACGTGTGTTGCATTCTGATGAATGTTCTTGATTTTTTTAATACTTTGCTGTATTATATTGGATATATTTTTATTTACATGATTACTGCTGTTGATAGTAGCACATGAGTAAGGTGAAATCTACCATCTTCTTTTTTTCTTTTGGTAGTTGGGGAAGATAAATTGTCCAATGTTGTTGGTCTGTGGAGAGGACGATCAGAACGTTCCTGCAGTGGAGATTGCTGACGATGTGAGTACACACACAAATGCCAACACATTTAACAGGTCATGCCTCTGTGGCTCACCTCTTTTACAAATTAATTTTGGTTATACTATTTACTATTTGCATAATGATCTTTAAGCACAAATTTGTATCAGAAACTTCATAGTATAAACATTGTGTGTGTAATGGTATAAAACACATTTGTATTTGTTTCTTCTCAGACTGATCTGCACTCTTTTGATTCTATTATGCTTTTCTGTATAATATATTATGTTGACATAAAAAATTTCATTAGGCTGTTTAATTCTTAGATAGAGCGAATGACACAAGCTGCAGGGAAAGAGCACTTATTGACCAGACTGAACTACCCAGGAGCTGGACATCTCATCGAAGTACCCTATGCACCCCATTTCAGAGTCACGGCATTTATGCATACAAAAAGACAGAAAGGTGTGTTGTACAGTTATGATTGATTCTGAACAATTCTTGATGGAAATAAGTACATAAGTCACCATTGCTTTGCAGTGATGTTAGTGTGGGGAGGACAAACCAAACCTCATTCAGACGCTCAGGAGGACTCCTGGAAGAAGATCTTGGATTTTCTGCAGCACCATCTTTTTTCAAGCCCAAGTCTTAAAGCTAAGCTGTAAAGGACCATGGATACTGGTGTGGGACATTGTTAGCTAACAAGAAAGTGTAATGTTCTTAACCAACATATTTCATAAATTGTGATTTTAAATGATTCCATATAATATATTATTATAAATGTAATATATTGTTTGTCTTGCCTTAATATAGGACATAAGAAGAAATGCTCTGTTTCCATATAAGACTTGAACGTACAGATCATACATGAAAAAGGGGTGAACACAGACAGTGGTTAGCTCTTTTGTTTCTCTGCATTACACTCATGGGTTTATTCCCTTGCCTAGCTGGTCAAAGGACTTTTTGTATGTTCTGCAATGGTATGTGGTGGTAGGTAGGTTGGTAGGTTGTCCTCCAGAAAATGTTTAATAGAATAGCTGCAATTCCCTCTATTCTGGTGCATTTAAAATAACCTGGCATATTAAGCTGTAAGGTGAGTAAAATTATAGATACAAAAACATTGAATTGCCCCAGTTCTTCAATATCTATATCGGAATCACAATTAAATGCTGTTTATATATGTGTTTAATGCAATAAAGCATGAACACTTTGTTTTGGATAATTGATTTCTTTTCATAAACAAATCAAACTCTACAACAGAATGTCTAATGAAATTGTACATTTAAAAGGAATAAATGGTTACCATAGTTGAAACGATATGTTCTACACCACAGCCTTTCTACATTGCTGAGCTTCATAATAAATTGATGAATGCAGGAAAAATAATTATTGGCAATAAATAAGATCATATATGAATAAATAAATGAATATGTGAAAGAACATTAGTTTTGGTCCGGGCCTATGCTCAAAACCTTTGGGGCTTAAGCCACGAAAAAATGGCCTGCGACTCCTCCTTTAGATGATATTACTAAAATGGGCAGAGAGGGCAGCGTCTAAACTGCTCCTCGGCGGGCTTTTCAAATGCGCGGTTCAGAAACACGCCCCTCATCTCAGAGCCGACCGGAGCTGAACAAGCTAAAACAGCGGTCTGTCCTGTGACCACAGCGCTCACACCGCTCATATGAACGCTCCGACCGCTCATACCACCGCTCCTGCCGCTCATATGAACGCTCCAACCGCTCCTACCACCGCTCCGACCGCTCCTACCACCGCTCCTGCCGCTCATATGAACGCTCCAACCGCTCCTACCACCGCTCCAACCGCTCATATGAACGCTCCAACCGCTCCTACCACCGCTCCTGCCGCTCATATGAACGCTCCAACCGCTCATATGAACGCTCCGACCGCTCCTACCACCGCTCCTGCCGCTCATATGAACGCTCCGACCGCTCATACCACCGCTCATGCCGCTCATATGAACGCTCCAACCGCAAAGGTTTTTGATGGCTCAAAAAAGGAGATCAAAATATACGATTCCATGGCAAAATACACTACAATTTCAAAAGAGGACATGGTCATACTATGGTATTAAACTTTTTTAATATCTTGTTGTATATATTACAAAACTACCTTGTGAGTGTATGATGCTGACAAATATTTGCTTATTTGGTTCATTTTAATCAACTATTTTTTATACATTTAAGCCAAATTCGTCACTTTCAGCCAAGCATTTGAAAATGTGTGGAAATTGGAAGAGTGGTCCTTAAATTACCCACCTCAGTGGAGACAGAAGGACGGAGTAAACTGTGGCATGTTTGTTTGTACAGTAAGTACTCTTAATGATTTAGAATTTAAACTGTATATGGGATAATATCACATTTTCTCATTACTCTTCAGGCAGCAGCACTGTATCTATAAGGTGTTGAAATGACCAACAAGCCTCTTAACACAATACAACTAAGACATCTTAGAGTCCACCATGCCACAAGTTTGATTGTAGATGCCATTCCAGAGGTAAAATGCTTTTTGCTGCCAGCACATCAGAATTTATATTATCTGATATTTTAACAAGACTTTAGGTCTCAGAGTTAAACAGTATATTCTGCCTCCATGCCTACAGAACCTCATTAAACACTACCGCTATCTGCTGGTGCACTGTTTCCACAGCCTGTAAGTCTAAACTCAGGGCAAATGAACTTTTAGTTACAGACGAATCGAAACACGGACACACAGATCTGACATGGCAGGACTGTTGCAAAAGTATTGCGTGTAATTAGAGCTTTGTGCGTAGGACTTAGAACTTTTTAGCTTATTTGCTTTTACAATATGATCATTTTACATACACACAAATTGTAATACGCACACATAAATTGTAATATGCACACACAAATTTAAATACGCTTGCACACCTCGAAATACGCACATACAAATCGTAATACGCACACACAAAACCTGATACGCACACACAAATCGTAACACGCACACACAAAACCTGATACGCACACATCATATTACAGACAAATCTATTTACACACGCACAAATCTTTTTGCGACAATAATAGCCCCATAGATAGCAGGTTAGCATATCGGACCGACAGGCTAGCCCTGCCAATGCAGCCATGGAAGACGCGCGAAATGTAAACACAGCATAAACAGTGAGCCTAGGTTGTATGAGCAGAACTGGGTCGCGAGTATGTTATAACGACAGAAAGAAAACTTGTTCCAGACCTCATTAACCTTAATGTTTCCCTAAAACACTTATTGTTAACGGCAAAATCATACTTTACCTGAGTGTCGGTGGGCTGCAGAGACACCATGCCTGTTGCCCCGTGTTCCCAGGATCATGCGTTCAAGGACACGCGCGAGGGAAACGAGTCTCTTAACTTTATAAAATAACACAAATTATTGCCATGCTGTTTATTTAGTGGTCCTTTCCCTTACGCGCCATGAACGCACCAAGAAGGAGGCCCATCCCAGCCTTCATTGAACATGTAGTCACTATAGCAACGGCACGCCCCTCGCCTCTGGTCACGCCCCCCACGCAAGAACAGGGTCAAAAATCTGAAAGTGAAAAAATTTGATCTGAAACTGAAAAAAGGTTATCTGAAGGTAAAAAAAAATCTGAATGTGAAAAAAAAATCTGAATGTGAAAAAAATCTGAAACTTAAAAAATAACATTTGAAACTGTAAAAAATGATTTTGAACCTGAAAAAAATAATTCCTAGAAAAAAAGTGAAATTCATTTTATTATTTTTCAAAGTTCAATCATATGACTTGGACTTTCAGTTTCAAGTTTTTGTTTTTCAGTTTCAAAGATTATGACCCCAATATAGTTCCAGTTTTGTGAAATGTATACGTTTTACCATGTGGACCAACATGACTGTTTTACATTTTGTGGTGAGACTGGGTTGGAGTTGCAGGAGCGGTGGTATGAGCAATTTGAGCGCTCAGGGACCACTAGAGGAGCTGACACTGTGGTCACAGGACAGACCGCTGTTTTGATCACAGCCCCATCTCTGCTAACCTTGCGCTGCAGCTGGATTCTCGCGAGATTTGGGAGTTTCCAAAACTCTTGTAAATCCATCTTGTATCGCGCCAACCAAACCACTTGAGTCGCGAACAGTGGACTCACCGGACTCTTTTGACCAATGATATTGCAGCACTAACAGGTAGAGGCGGGTTTTTAATTTGAAGTAAGCAACTAGTGCTCTCCTCTTTGTTATCAACATGGCTACGCCGAAAGACGTTAGCGTTGACGCTGTTATCAGAAGTAGAGAGTATTTCTTCTTTGAAAGAAGCGCAAAGAGTGGCACGTCATACCGTTGCTGTGATTGGTTAAAGAAACCTCATGATAAGCGGATACTAGTCGGTGCTTCATCCAATCAACACCAAGTTTTTGACAGAAGGCGCCTCCCTTTTGCAAACGCTTTCAACGGGAGCCTTCCCAGATGGTACTGCGAAATAGACTATGATCTGTGGAGCAGTTCTATCTGGCAGAGTCAGGTTACATCTCTGCTAACGACTGCTGCTAACTGTTGTGGATCATGCCTCTCACCCTGTCGTCTCTCAGCTCGGGGTAAGTCCACAAACTTTACAACAAAGTTTATTTTAACTCCTGCTGTAAAATGTATGTAAATATATCATTATTATCAACATTAAAGCGTTTTTATTTAAAATACATCATAGTTTTAAGCATGAGGAAATTTTTAACATAGTCTGGTAAACCTTTCTAGCTCTGTTAAAAAATAAACCGTGTTTTCGAACATATTTCATTATGTCCATATTTGTTTAAATAGCTGTCCCTAATTTGCAACTTCTGTACATTAAGGCTTTAGTATTTGAGGGAGGCACATTTTGACAGTAAAATAATAAAGCCTCATTCTTGTTTAAATATGATGATAATAATAAAACAGCAATGTTTAAGCATATAACACGTGAAGATATTCAAATAGTAGATTTATAATGCCTCCATGACCTTTTAGTTCATATAACGCTAAACCCAGGACCCCTGCAAATGTGCAGCATTTAGAAAGACCTGTATTTTCCATTTACATATAAACTATAAAGCAACACTCAGATCCACTTTTAATGTTTTTTTTTTTCTTAGTGTGACATTGATGAGTGAAGCATACAAGTATTTAGTCACACGTATAATCTCAGAGTTACTTACTGTGCAGAAACAGCTTTTAAAAAGCAGGTTTTAATATTATGCTGGTTTGGATGTCTCAAATCACTGTTGTGAGTCCAGTCAGAACTCCAATGATGAGTCTTTCATAGTTTAATTGTTTATTAAAATAAAGTTCCACAAAAACACAAATAAATCCAAAGGTAAATAACTACATACAAAAAGCAGAAAACACATCCTAAATATGGCTATGGCCACGATAAATAACGAGGTTAGCTTCGGCATTTGTTCAGAGCATGTCTCCGTATTAACATCACTTAACTTTAAAACAGACTAATACACCCTGTGCACTAATAAAATGGCATGCAAACAAACTCACGCTGATTTTACGCATAAACCTCAACATAGGATAGTGGAAACAACAATGAACTGTCACCATGGGCGAGGATAGCCCTTTTTTAGCCCTTAAGCTCTTACCCCTAAATTGAAACTCAGCACCCCTAAAACCTGGAGTAAGAAATTGTTATTCTAAAATTTTAGTTCGTCTTTGACAGGCTTAGATAATGTCCAAAACATAATCCATAGTTTGTGGTTTAAATTTATATTTTAAGAATGAAAATAAAAACATCCCTGCCTAATGGTATCATCCTCTTCTCACTACGCTCCTCCTCCTCTGTCACGTTACCTGCACCGCTCCGCGGGACCGCAGCCCATCATCCAGCGCGATACACACACAGAGAATCCGTTTAGTTGTTGAGAACCAAGTAAGTTGTTCCAAAGCTGTCTCACTCTTGTTTTCTTTTAGAGTTGTTCTGTTTCCGATACCAAATCGGCAAGTAATGTTAGCGACACAGATTAACTCTCCCAAAGTAGAGTGTATTACCTGCATACATGGTAGAGCCAAATGGGAATTCAGGGCAAGTACTTTCAAAGATTTCTTTTTATATCTATAACTTCTAAATATTTTCAAGACCTGGGTAAATAATATGGATTTGGGGGACTTTTTGGTTTTACCTTTTTTGCTCTTGATGTGAAGCTTGTTTTATTTATGTTTTGTTTTAATTATTGATGACTTACATTGGTGTATAAAAGTTCAGACAGATGTGCAAGTAGGTTAGAGATGGCCATTTGTAAATAATAAACAGAAAATGTATAGCTATCAACAGTAAATAATCTGGATTTTTATGACTTTTTTGTTTTACCTTTTTGTTTTGCTCTTTGGGTGAAACTTGTTTTATTATTAAATATTGAGGATTTATATTGATTTATAAAAGTTCAGACAGTAAAAGTAGGTAAGGGGAAAAAAGAAGGAAAAAGGAGCATTAATTTAGTGTTTTAGTATCTGGTTCATTTGAATTGAGTGGATAAAGAAGAGTAAATGTCAGGAAATGAAGACTACTCAGATTAAACCACAGGCACTCATAGACTGAGCTCGGGTGGGGGTGGGGCTCATTGGGTGCTCAGCACCCCTAAAGCTCTTACCCTAGAATCGCCCCTGACTGTCACTAAATTTATTAAACTGAACTTGGAGTGTATTTATCAGTCACTCGGTAGCGTCCTCTTCTCTCCTCTTCTCTCCACTCGCTCAAGCACCGGCAGCTGCTGACTCCGCCCCCTTCTTAAAGGAGGCAGTGTTACTGTCTGAAAGCAGCCTTTTCAACAGCTTTGTATTTCTACATGTTTTATTGGCTAAACATTAAATACTGTTTTTGTTTTTGTCCGTGTTTGTGTGTGCCCTGTGAGAAAGAGCAGCGCTGGACAACTGTGAACCACTGTGGAGCAGTTACACGAAGATTAGACCCGTGTCAAACCTGTGACAAAGAACATGGACCAGCTTCACCTGCAGCACCCTGAAAATAAAGATCATGTCTGCCATACCTCAGGATCTGTGTTTTATTTTATTTGAATTTGTGTTTTTATTTAGTTCTTACTAATATTTACTGTTCATAATGTCTCTGCACTCTTTTTAAACTAGACATGGTCTACATAATTTAACACATGAATCTGATTTGATAACAACTTACTCCCACTAATTAACTGCTGAAAGTAGTATCAACTAGAATGTGAACAGATTAAATATGTTTTTCTTTATCTTTTCTAATGTTTGTAACATTTATTAACACAATTTACTTTATTATATATAGTCTTTAACTGCTGCCTGAGAGTGTTTTAAAATGATCTTACATGAGAACCCTAAATAAACTTAAGGATTTTATGCTCAGGCCACAATTAGGAAGTCGCGTGAATAATTAGTGCAATAAAATGAAAAATAAGGCCGTGCATTGTTCATTTTTAATTGACTGCAAACTGTGACAGCACATGTGGAAAGTAAGGTGAAAAAGTATGTATTGTAATATATTGTACATTAGGATAGCATTTCAATGCACACAAACAAATGCTTGTCATTCTATGTTGTGTAAAATGTCTGATGAAAGAGAAGATGAAAGTTAATCAGTGAAATACAATTCAACAAAGGCCCCAATTATACTGATCGGTTTATTTTAAGAATGTAATATTAATATAGATTTAAATCAATCTTTTCTGAAATTATAGGGTTACTGTATTGCAATATAAAACGTAAGCTTTTTTTGCCTTAAAATATGGAGGATGGAGGATTTAAATCTGCATGAGAGAGTAAAGCATTGCAGTACTGTATCATTAACCTCAATTTTGTCTAATCACAAAATATTGTATTATGTTTAGAACAAATAAACTTACTAATTGTACTTACTAATAATAAACAATTAAAATAATGCCACCACACCTTTTTATATGAAACTGCACTTCCCCAGATCTAACATAAACATAGAAATATTCCTTGAAATTCAAAATATATAGGACTTTTCCATCTCATTTTGAGACTGGTTTTAACTGCTTTGATAACTCTGGTAATAGCCTTAAGGGCTGTTAGCATATCTGCTAAAATAAGCAAATATACAATTTGAATGTTACTCACCAAAAAGACTGGACGGTCTGTTAATGAAGGGCACATAATACTACAGAAAAATAACTCAGTTTTATGCAAAACTTATCTGAAGAGCAAGAAATTACACAGCTAACACCTAGCAGCTAGCGTTAGCACTGTACAGGCTAGCGGCCGCCATGGCCCACGCAAAATGACACCCTGTCAATCAAATTAGCCACTCCCTTAATTATGTATAACTCTAAAGTTAAACTGAGGGCAAACCAAAGAATTAAAAAAAAAAATTCACTCCCCCAGAGTTGTCATGTAACAGGAACTCAGCTCTAGAGACCAGAATCATCTTTTGTACCAGGCTGTAAAAGGGTTTTTTATACTTGTAAAGTCGCAATTGGATTTTACAATATAATTCTTCTTTTGGAGCCTGCCCTCTGGTGGATGGAGGTATATCGCTGGATGGTGGCGTCCTTACGTGAGGCCTATTTATGAGGGCGTGTCTGAGCGGCTTGCTACAGCCCCCTCCCGACTTCGTACCAATCTGCCCTATATTAGCCTTCTGAGTTTTACCACTAGGTGGAGACAAACAGCGATCTAAAGTCCATGAGCTACTCAGCAGGCTGAAATGAGTTCCAATTGCCGTTAAGTTTTAGAGGGTTTATCTGACAGAGGTAGAAAAAATGAGAAAGTTTACACAAAAGAGAAGAAGCAGGAAGTTAACTGACCCCACGTTATTTTTATAAAAAAGATCACAAAGAGTTGTATGCAACCTTAAACGAAACTTTTTTTGGCATTGTGCAATGTTGTATACATTTTAAAACACTATCATTCCCAGTACGCACGTTGAAGGTATGAAGGTGTGAAGAAAGGTATTAATGTTGGCGTAATACTCATATTATACTAGTAGGCTGCCACCTGCCCTACTGTAGGTTACTACTACTGCTGACGCTGTTGCCAACAAACTCCAATCTATCTGTTCCTAAACAACATGTGCGTTGTGTCAATGTTCTGGCACTAGCAGAGATGAGGACTCGTTACAGTCGACTCGGACTCGAGTCGCACTAAAGTCGCTACAGACAGAGACTTGCGACTTGACTCGGACTCGCAGTTTGAGACTCGTTGACCATGAACCTTTTCCCATCTGCTCGGCGCTCTTTTTATTTATTGTTCTATTTGTCAAATCAGTGGAGATTTATTTTTTTAGATTTTGTTATAAACTATTCAATTCTTATTGAGAACAACGCGACGCACGTCCTGCAGCCGCACGTCTCTGTCGCTCAGAGACAACAGCAGCGCAGGGAGCGCGCTCTCACTCACGGGGAACAGCGCGCTGCGCGCTCACGAGCAGAGCAGGGTTCAGCTGAATCAGGGAGAGTGAACAAGAGTGTGATATATCCACTTGCTTTGTCCTCAGTTGTTATTAACTGTTGTTCAGACTGCAGCTTCTTGTTAGCAACGAGCTAAAGGAATGCTAACTGTAGGTTATACTTTTATAACAGTTTCACAGCCCCTCCCTCTGAGTGTTACCACAGAGCACTACGGAGCAAACTGCTGTCTTTACTCATTAATATGATTTACATGAGTGAGGTTTGACAGAAAGATGCTTTTGTAAGACGCATTTTATTAATTTTGAGTGTAAAACAGTAAAGCTACAATCCCTAAAATCCATCAGCTGGTTTATTAACTTGTCTTCCTCCTGAGGATAAATTCTATTCCTTTTGGTTTGATCAATGCTAACCTCTGTATTATAGTAGCCTACCACAACAATCATAAAGAATGAATCATAAATAAAATTAATTACTAAGATGATATTGTACGGCTATACAATGGGGAAAGAGATGTTCTTTACTTTCTTTTTATTTGGACAAATCAACTCATTATGATAAAATGTAATAATAACCCCCATCTCCATAATGGGTCACGTAACAAAAACATGGGTCTTTATTCATATGATCTATATTCAAATACCAGATGGATTCGGTCCCTAGTTAAGAATACTAAAAATATTTTGTTGTATTTTGAAATTAACTATACTCTGTAGCTTACTTTTTCAAAATGATACATTCATTTACAATAGGTTTATTAATAAGACAGCAGTATCAAGCTTCAAGTACTAACATTAAGCTACGTATGCAAAGAGACTTGTGACTTCACTTGGACTTGTGACCAAAAGACTCGGACTTGACTTGGACTCGTGGTCAAAGAATTGAGACTTGACTTGGACTTGCACAAAAAGACTTGTGTACATCTATGGGCACTAGACAACAAAAACTTCAGCCCAAATGACATTTTAGGTACTGACCCCACTGACTGTGTGTATGCTATCAGTGGGCAGGTAGAGAACATCTGTGATTCATTTAGCAACTCTATGAACATTTAAGCTACATGAGCTAAAGACTACAAGCTCAGTCACTGGCTGTTTTGCACTAAATGCATGTTACTACTAAAATGTATTTAGTCATACACAAGTCCTGTTCTTATTTTCATCTTTGTTTCAATTAAACATTTAACTTACTATTCACAATATAGACATCTCAAATGGTCCAATTAGTTTAACTGAATAGACCTAGTGCTCTGTGACTCTGGTCTGCACAGGTGTGTCCTATGTGTCTATAGGCCATGTGTCAGTTCCTGTCTCTGGTAAGGACCCACCCATGTTCTTCTCGGTTTTTGATGTTCATTCATTTATTTTCCTGTGGATCGCACAGTCGGTGATTGTTTGCTACTGCGTGTGTGAACTGTGAAAGGTTACTGCCAGGTGAAGATAACGTCAAAACGGAGAGCGTGTGTGGTCCAATGCTACCTACAGTGGGCGTGTGCCCGGTGCTCCCTGCACGTGTGCGCGCAAGTGTGACTAGAACGAGAAAGCTTTTCTTTTAGCACATGACGTTTTCTCTCATTTTTGCTAATGGGGTGGCTTTTATGAGTCCTTGCATCGTCGGTCACATGTGGGTGATTTCTCACTGAGTGTGCGTGTGTTTTACGCGCGTGCCCCCTCCTCTCCTGCTCTTTCCTCTGCTCCTCCTCGGCGGCGTGGAGATGCAGGACCACTAGCTGTGTTGTTGCGGCACTGGATGGATCTAACGAGCATGTTGTATGTTGCGGGTAAAGCCTCGGGCTGCGTGAACGGAGGCTAATAAAACAGGATTTTGGCATTTTCTCTTTCTACCTGGTTTTGGTCATCAGTCAGCTCCACCGTGGCGACATGTCAAACTTAAACAAAAGCAAAAAGGACAAAGAAATCCTTGCGGAATACGAGAGCCAAGTTAAAGGTAAGACTGTCAATTATCATCTTTTAATACGTTTTGGTTTTGCACCTCTGCAGGCATCTGGGAGGCAACTTCCTCTGTCACACCTACCTTTTTCTAAGTAGACAAGCTTCCATTCATTACAAATAACCCTTAATGCACACCTGTCTGCCAGCATGCTCACTGAATCACGTTGAATTCAGCCCAATGCAGGGTGTGTATGGAGGCTGACACCTCAACTGGAGACGTCAGGATTTCTGGGTTCATCCTGAGTGCTGCATGGCGCCTGAGGGGGGAGGAGGAGGTGAAGGGGATGGCTTATGTGAGTGTGTAGACATAGAAAAGGGGTATCTTCTTAGCTTTGTGATTGCTATTGCCAGTGTCTGTGTGTTTTGAGGTGGTAAAAGCCAGTGGCCATATTCCAGTGAGATCTTATGGGAGCAGTCTGACACTTTCCATTGGTATTCCTCTGAGGCTGTTGCTGCAGCACTGTGTTTTAATGGTGTGGGGTCTCTATGGTTTAATCTCATGGTACACTGGAGATCTGATCATTAGAAGTCCTAGAATAGTGGTCCATGACTTTGGGACAACCCTCTTTACTCCTGATCCGCCTTCTTTTTCTGTTATCATGCTTCACGTTATAAAGGGGGTGGAGATGGACAGACACGTCAGATGACCTTTTATTAAAACTGCAACTCCAGCATGGCGTCCTTCTCTTTCTGCATCCTTATTTTCTGAACTAGAGGTATGGTGCCAGGCCCAGGTGCTCCAGTCGCTCATTACCTGCTGTTGGGGCTTTTTACGATCTAAAATGTCTGACTATCACAGCTCATTTGAAGCCTGCAAATGCCAGTGCACAGTGGCAATATGGGCACAACCTTTTTTAAGAATTTTCTCCTTCAGTTTTATTCTCGTTTTCATGTGTTTTCTCTGTATTGCCATCAGCTTTTTTTGTATCCACATGGCTTCAGTTTGTTTCTTCCATATTCATTTGTCACCTACGCCCACACTATCACCATCACCATCTCCATGACTTTTAGCGTGTAAAAAGGAACCATTTATGTCATTGTTAATGAACAAGCTCAAATTTGTTTTTAATCAATCGAAGTATTTTCATTCAGAAATTGTTTCTTTAGTGCATGTTTCCTCTCCCTTCTCCTGCATCCTTCCTCTTGTTCTGTCGCCTGCTGGGCTCTTTCTGTCATTGTGACAGACTCACACACACAAACCCACAATGAATCGACAGAGACTTTGAGCGATTACATTTAATGGGGAGCAGTGGAGAGGATTACGGCCCCGATGGAAGGATGTCTGTTTTTTTGTTGTGCAAACTGATACGTGGTTATGTTTTTTATTTTTCTGTGTGTGTGGCCCTTGCTTTGGCACAAGGCCACCTCTGGCCAACACACACATGGGGATGCCCTGCATTGTAATGATAATGACCACTCACACAACCCACCCACCACCACCATTTTTTCTTATAATGGCCGGTCGGTTGCCCCTCTGTATCCTGCCGCCTCCTGCCAAGAGCTAAACATATAGATCTGTGTTGTAACTATGTGCTTTCCAAGTCTGCCCCCATCTGTGGCTTCTGATTGGTTGATGCCGGAGGTGGTGTATAATGTATACACAGGAGGAGGTGGGGTCTAGTCACTGAGGTGAGCTTTGCAGAAAGGTAGGGACTATGCTGACAATACATATTTGTATGCTTTATAATGTTTCTGTGCATTACACATATTCTTTACTGTTAAGCACATCACTTTAACAGCATGTGACATGTCCACTTTCAGAATTACATGACAGTCATTTTAATGAGAAATGCTAATGAAAAAGAGATAAGAAAAGAGCTCTGCAGGAAGGAGAGGTGAAACAGACGCAGCCAGAGATGAAGAGTTTCTTGCGATTGCTGCAGAGCCTGTCTTTCCCTCTGTGAATAGTGACCTTACATGTGCCAACCTGCAAGACGCCAGACAGACAGACATGAGACAGACCCACAGACAGACCTGAGACAGATAGAAGAATCCCACATACACAGACACAATGAGCCTTTAAAGTCAAAATCAAAAGCCTCGATCAGAGATTGTGTGTACTTAATGATGAACCAGCGAAACTCTGACCCCATGTCCTTGGACCTGGTTGCCTTGGTAACAACCACTTTGAAGCATTGTGAGTGTCCTGATTCTCTGACACAAAGTTATGTACTCAGGATTTTATAAAATCAGACATCTAAATCCAAACATGCATTTTTGAAAAATTTTAAAATATTTGAACTCTGCAGGGTTAACTGTCTTTCGTTATTGTTTCTTAAACCTTAATCCAATGAATAGGATGTAGTTAGTGGCTTGCTTCGGCCAGGTACAACCTCTGTTACTGCTATGTAGAAAGAGAAAAAAAAGCCTATTACGCCTCTTATTACATCTTACATTCAAAGTGTGCTGAATTTGTTTTCTATTTTTTATTTTGTTCTGTTTTTTTTGGTAGTCATTCTCAATAAAGAGGCAAAGTGGACCTATTCTGTTTTTACTAAACTTTGTGTATGCTCCTGATATGGTGGTAAATTACTTTTTGTTTTAATTTAATTATTTTGCAAATTTAAAGTGTGGATGTGTCAATATAGAAATTTTTAGAATAGTAAGCTGCAGCATAAGCCTTTATGTACATGTAAATGTTTCATAATGTCACTTTGGGCAAAGAAATTAGCATATAAATGGGATATTGATGATAGATAAACTGTAAAATTTGTCATCTGTGTTTAATTTTTTCACAGTCTTTTCTGTTTCATGGTTTGATGGTGCATGACCCAAGTGCCCCATTCCTTCCGCAAAAACAACAGAACAAGCTCTGGGGGTTTTCAGATACAATCAGTTTGGAGGTTTTATGCAGGAAATCTATTATTCTTGGTGTATTGTTGCACTCTTTCCCCTGTGTCAATGTTTTACCATATTATACTACAGTGAACCATTACTCTGAACAAAAAAGACTCCTCAATGGGGTGCAATAAGGACATACAAGGACGTTTCAAAGAGGTATTTGCAACATCAAAAGGTACAGCACAGGCAGACTTCCCCCTTTCACTTTCAATAGACTGTGATCCAAGACGAGAAGATACATTGATAAAATCTCAGCTCCTTGTGGATCTGCTTCAGTTCTTTCTTTGCAAAAGTGAAGACTGTCACTTTTCTGACACAGTAGAATGTGATAGCTACTCCTTTTATTGGCAGCATTTGGTATTGTTTTCATACAAGTAAAATATATTCAGTTGTTTTACACATCATTGTATGTATTTTTATAGCAAACCTTTTAACGTCTTGTATTTATTTATGACCATGCTTTTTCATAATATTTAGTAAATTTGAAAAACCCTTATTTCCTAATATAAGGTAAATGTAAAAAGCACATTTCTATTTCAATCAGGGCAAAGACAATGTGTATTGTTTGGGGAAATCATATTTTATCTGCATGAAGACTGGTGCGTTTTTTTCTAGAAGCCTTATTGATTATGGTAATTTGTAATTTATAATCTCCACCTTGTCTTCCTGCTCTTTTCTTTTTAATACCTTTCAATTACCGCTGGAGCCTTTCCACTTTTTTATGAAGAGTCACCTTGGACCACTTCCTCTGACCGCATTCAAAGCCCACACCCAGCTTGAGCCAGTCCGAGGCAGTGTGGTAATGCCGGCTGCATGCTTCACTGGCCGTGCTGGTTCTGAGCTGGATCTATCTGCGGCAGCGGCTACTGAATACACAATCATAACCCCGCTAAAGTCTCCCACACAAACAGAGCACAGACAGACACACACCGGTCTCTGGAGGACTCTATCCACTCCACTACCTGTTGTCTTGGCAACCACACACTGTGCGTGAACCATGTGACGAGGAAGGTGAAGACTAGCTTGGATCTGACGCATTGATACACACTCACAGACACACAGTATATGAGCCTGCTGTATTCACACCATTTCCCATCATGCCTCACAGATCTGTATTGAAAACTGTGATGGCCTTTAGTAACTGTAAGAGTACAAATTTGTTATTTCTTGGCATGCTTTTGCCCATGTGCATTTTGCCTCAGT
Organism: Rhyacichthys aspro; assembly: GCA_036850595.1. NCBI lineage: Eukaryota > Metazoa > Chordata > Actinopteri > Gobiiformes > Rhyacichthyidae > Rhyacichthys > Rhyacichthys aspro. The sequence continues at coordinate 19,965,197 of CM072159.1, read as the reverse complement.
CTCCTGTTTAAGATGGCTGCCATGGTTCTCTCACAGGCTCAATTTGTAAATATGATTGGCTCTAATACCTGCAGATATTAGGTTGAAATACCTGTATCTGATTTGTCTGTCACAAGGACATCCTTAGTAGACTTTGGGGTGGACTAAAGGTGGTCTGTTTAATCATTGGTCTAAATTGGTTTGTACACTTTAGTTGGGCTGATAGTTTCCATAGCAACAACATTGATACTCTATTAAAGTTTGCTGTTACAGTTTGATCAGAATAATTATTATATTTGTGACATTTGCATCTTTATCTGGACCTACCTTAGAATTGTTGTTTACCACTGCAATGGGTTTAAATTAAACAACCTAGATGAGACAAAGTATAGATTTTTTATTATTATTGTGATTTAAGGAAAACACCACTTTTTAACATTTGGGGTTATAGTCCAGCCTCATTTGGAAACAGCTTTGCCTGAATTTGAGCCAAGAGAAGAGCTCTGTACTCTCATCCTGCTGCTTTTATCAAGATTCATAAGATTTCCACCAGCAGCCTGGTGTAGCGCTTGTATGTGATTATATGATAACACTGTCTCCATCATTCTGACACATGATTAGCATGACGATGTGGTCTTTCATAACATTTCTCTTTCCATTGTCAAAACAACACTAACTTTTTTCTTAAAAATATAGAGCCATTAAAATAATAACTAACAACTTTTTGACCAGGTGCACAAAAATCTAAAGAAGCCAAACTCACCAGTTTATGATTATGACTAGTATTATTGTTGTTATTCTTATTCTTATTATATAATTATTATAATATTTCTGCGCAGATGTGCGAACTCAGTTGGTGGAGCAGCAACGCTGTCTGGAGCAGCAGACAGAGATGCGAGTCCAGTTGCTTCAGGATCTGCAGGACTTCTTCAGGAAGAAAGCAGAGATTGAAACAGAATATTCACGGAACCTAGAAAAACTCGCAGAGAGGTTCATGGCTAAGACACGCAGCACGAAAGACCATCAGCAATACAAGTATGTCTGCGCATCTGTGGCTATGCCTCTTTATAGTTGATCACATCTGACACTAACAGTAGCGCATTATATGTCTTTATATTGTTCGTATATATATTTGCCAGAATGTGTTCTGAAAAATGTAAAATAAAAAAAAGCAAAGATTCAAACTAAACATTTACTACCTCTTTCAGAAAGGACCAGAACCTGCTTTCTCCAGTTAACTGCTGGTACTTGCTGCTGAACCAGGTTGGTTTCTTGCTCTTTTTTTTATACAAAACAGTTTAATTTTTGTATAATTTGTCATTTTAAATTAGTGCTAACTCTTGTGCTTTTTGCTCCAGGTGAGGAGGGAAAGCAAGGACCATGCGACTCTCAGCGACCTTTACCTGAATAATGTCATCTCACGCCTCACACACATCAGTGAAGATTCGGCCCGTCTGTTGAAGAGGGTGAGCTATATTTAGACACTTCCAAAACTAACCCTTAATTACATCATACATTTTCTGTAATGATTGTAATGCCTAAAGAGCACCCAGGGTAGCACCGAGTGAACATGCAAACCCCAGGTATAGTGCAGGGAATTACCTTTATTCACATCTACAGTTATGTGAAATAGTTATGGCCCCTTTTTTACTTTTTTGTTTTTGTAAAAACATTCTAAAGAAGTGTAAAAAAAATAGTGAGTCTAAGTATGAGGCAAGCACAACCTCAGCTGAGGAACATTTGGACCATTCCTCTTAACAACATTGTGTCTTTTTCAACATCTGCTGACGTAGACTTTAACATTTAACATGTAAAATGTCTTGTCTGCCTTATGGCTTTTGGGTTGTTTTGTATTTCCAATCTTGCAACTAAAATAAGCCTCAGATTGTTTTTAAAGAGTTTTAGTACATTTTACAAATTGAAGTGCAGTACCAATTGCTCCTCTTTTGCTAATGTCTTACTCTCTTTGTATTGGTATTATTATTATGAAACATTAAGCAGGAGGCAATAAGTATTTTAAATGTCCTTCTAGGACAAAGTGGTGTCAAACATGTTTTGCACAGGAGGACTGTTTTTGTGCTTTTAGCTCTCTGCCAAAAAGAATAAAAAACGAAAAACACTGCAAAAGCCAGAATTAACCTGCGTCCTAAATTTAAAATGTACTCTCAGATGAGCACAAAAACAAAGGATGGGGGATGGTTTCATATTCGTGCAGAACTGGACAGGGGCCCTGCTGAGTAGGATTTAAGGGTATTTCCTATGACTCTTGTCAAAGAATTGATTCTAATGAAAAGTTAAGTCAGTATTCCCCTGAGCTCAGTTGGCCTGCCTTTGGAGTTTAACAAATTAAACACAAGGCACGCAGGCTCTTAACTGCCTAAGTTTAGCTCAGCATCTTCATTATTAATCTCTCTTCCGGCTCGTCTTTTATTCATGCAAACTAAAGTGCAGCAACTGCCACAAGCTATAAACTGCAGGACCTCCGTCAAAGCCCAGCCTAAGTTCCAAAAAATTTCACTGCTGCACTTTCAACCAGAGCTTCGGAAAAGACAGATTACGAGTGGCAATGGTGGCTCTTATGGCCCTGTGGCCATGGAGACAGCCTCACTATGGGAACGAGATTCATCCATCCTGGGATTCCACAGTCATTAAGCATAATGTAATATTAATGCTGCACCATGCTGCCACATAACTCCTTCTCCAAACCAGGCTGTTTAATGCATGAAGCAAAAACTCAGCCCAGGAGTCAGCCACAGCGTCTTTCATTTATAAACTCAATTGTTGGTGTGTGGTCAAGCACATTTATTTACCTTGTGGTATTCCATCTGTTTAATAGACTACATGTACTGTACTGTATTTCTCTGTACTAACAAACTGTGCTTTTTTCTACATTTAAATTACATTTTCTCTCTAATATTGTTTTTTGTTAGAGTAAGGAGATCCTTTTTCAGCTGCAGGAAGACCTCATGAAACTTCTAAATGAGCTTTATACCGTAAGTGGAGAAAAATTTATTATTATTATTTTAAGGTTTTAAAACCAATAAATAAACTGTAAAATCTTTATTCTGTACTTTTGTGCTAAATTATGGGGTAAATAAAATTGGTATTCCTGTGTAGTATTAATTTGAAACCAGCCTCAAAAGATTTGAAACTAGGAGAATTCTGACTGAGTTGAGAGTTGAGAGCTGTCCTTAAAAGCTTCACGTAAATCAACTGTGAAAATGATAATCTCAATAACCTTTAGAAGTAAAAACAATGAATCCTGGTAGTGTTTACTGTGTTTCCGGTTTGGAGGCTGCTTAACGATGCACTCCTGTTTGTAGGTGATGAAAACATATCACATGTACCATGTGGAGACAATTAATGCTGAAACCAAGTTGCGAGAGGCAGAGCGTCAGGAGGGTCGTGTGAAGGGTGTGTCTGTCACTGCTGGAGGTGTGGAGCCTGTTTTTGGCCTTCGAATAGAAGAGCGCCATCAAAGACGCAACGCTGCCCGCAAGATGGAAAAGATGAGAGAGAAGGTACGGAAACGCGAATATAACATAAACAGTTTTAGTTATACTAACCTACTATATGACTAACAGTTTTTCTCTTTTTCTTCAGAGGAAGGCAAAATACTCAGAAAATAAACTAAAAACTCTTAAAGCTAGAAATGAGTATCTACTCACTCTGGAGGCCACCAATGCCTCTGTATTCAAATATTACATACACGATCTGCCTGATATCATAGACGTAAGTAAAGTGGGGTTTTTTTTTTGTCATTTTCAAATATCTTAAACTTATAAAATGCATGTGTTGTATTAATTAGTCTTTTTTTTTCTTAGTGCTGTGACCTAGGGTACCACTCCAGTCTGAGCCGCGCTCTACGGACCTACCTATCAGCTGAACTAAGCCTTGAAGCCTCCAGGAGGGCTGGTCTGGAGGTGCTGGAGGGGGCTGTCGAGGGGCTTGACCCTGCCCGTGATCGACAGCGCCTGCTGGGCCTATACCCTACTGCCTTTTGCCCCCCCCAACGCTTCAGTTTCCAGGCCCATATGGGGGACACAGTGAGAGCACTTTATCTCTAAAATGTACATGAATGGCTTTTCTTTGGACCTTGGTTTGCTGATCATCAAATGTCGTTCCTTTCAGGTGACCCAGATTGCCTCTCAGCCGCAAGTTCAGTCTGAGCTCACCCTTCGCCTCACACAGCTTCAGACTCGTCTGGGTTCCCTTAAGATAGAAAATGAGGAGGTCAGTCCGTTATAAAAGGCATTTAAAAACAATTATTTTGATATTTTTTCTTGTTACTGTAATTTAATCTACAAATTCTACCATCCTAAGTCTTAAATAAAAGTGATATCTCTCCATACTTTCCTGCTACCTTTATTGTTTTTTTATTGATACAGACCTTTAATAAAGATGACAAAAGATTAGCAAACTGATATAATGACATTTTATATCTAAAGTCATAACTATTAAGAGGCTCATTTCCATATCTTATGTTTATCTGTGACACATTTCACTGTAGTTATAGTGATGTTATAGAGCAGTCTTGTGACAGAGGGAAGCTGGTGACTCACATTGAAGGGCATAAAAATGCTGAAGGAGTGGATTTATGAGCTGCATGTGCACATCGATACACAGACACAAACACACTCTTATTATTGTACAGACAAAAATACAAAATAACCAGTTTACACTTGCTGTAAACATAATCAAAATATGCATATTTTTGGTATATTCTTGGACCAACAAATGTCTATTGTGCATTTATCAGGTGAAGAAGACTTGGGGTGCAACTCTGACAACCTTACAAGACATGACGGTGCTAGACGACTGTGATGTCTCTCAGAGTTTCACTCACAGTCCCTCCTCTGAATCGGTCAAGTCCAGTGTCTCTGATGGATACTTGAACAAACCGAGCTTGGCCAAAAGACGGGCCAACCAGCAGGAGACCGAGCTGTTTTACTTCAATGTGAGAAAATGACTAAGTGTATAATAAAATGTTCAATGCAGTAGAGGATTGATTGTAATGACACTAACATAAAACATATTTGTTGATCCTTTATTTTCAGAAATTTCGTGAATATTTGGAAGGGAGTATTCTTATTTCCAAACTTCAAGCCAAACATGACATACTGAAAAAAGCCTTAGCAGAAGGTAAGACAAACAGACACTAGCTCTACTACACCAGAGTGTCATTTGTCATCTTTAGTTGATAGTCTTTCATAAATCTTCTCCTTGTATATATTTCAACAGGGTATAAGTCTGAACTTTTAACTACCAGGTAAGCGGTTTAAGGATGTATTAACATAATATTACACATCATACATTTGCTACCACATCTATTAGTGTGAGCTCTTACATAGTGAGACTTTCCTCTTTGTCTTCTCTTTGCTCCTCAGTCGTGGGCGGAAAAACTCCCATAGCAAGCACCAGGTAGAGTCACTTTATTCAGACCTCAGATTGTTTGACTGTCGCAAAGTTACTTAAGAAAAATAAAAGTTACCACATTGAATGATATATATCTTGTATATATTTATCTTTTTTACTTCAAAAGAAAAAGTGGTAATACTGCCTTTGATGTGTATAAAACTCTTTAATCAAAATCTTTAAAGTATTATATGGTCTTTAAATTTATAAGTCCTTCCAATCAACTGTGTATCCCGTGAATGTTCTTACAGGATTCAACCAAAGCCATACCTTTGTTAGTGGAGAGTTGCATTCGCTACATTAACTTACATGGTAAGAAAAAACTTCAAACATCCACAAAAAATTTCTTTACACTCATTTTGGATGAATTACAGGTTTAAGATGGATTTGAACAGGTTTTAGTCAAATTTGAACCGTTTTAGTTGGATTTGAACAGATTTTAGGTTGAATTGGACTGGTTTTAGTTGCATTTGAAAATGTTTTGGACGGATTTTTTCAGGTTTCAGTTGGATTTAAACAGGTTTTAGCTGTACAATAAATTTGATCACAGAAGCTGAAGGCCACAACAAAATGTCATCTTGTGCCACAATTGGCCCCTGGGCCTGACTTTGGACATGTCTGCTCTACAGCTATGTATATTGTACACAAGAAAATGTAAACATGTAGTATTTGGCTGTCCAAATGACATAGTATGGGCTGATAGTAATTCAAGCCCCTACAATGGCCAAATGTCTGAATACTTACTGAATATCTGAATACTTTTATTAGATTCAAATCTTGAATCTGTTTGTTCAGAGAAAATTACAATTATAAAAACACCATTTGGTTTCCCGACAGGTCTTCAGCATCAGGGTATTTTCCGAGTGTCAGGATCACAAGTGGAGGTCAATGACATCAAGAACTCTTTTGAGAGAGGTGGGAAAGGTACAAAGAGGTCACATGATCTACAACTTCTGATGGATAAAGCTGGGATTAATGGCGTCTGTCTGTTGTCCAGGTAATGATCCACTCATTGACGAGGAGAGCAACCATGACATCAACTCAGTGGCTGGTGTGTTAAAGCTCTACTTCAGGGGTCTGGACAATCCACTGTTCCCCAAGGATAGGTTCAATGACCTCATCTCCTGTGTCCGTAAGTGCTGTGGATGCAATCCATGAATTAGATATTTTAATACTATAGTGTCTTTAATTTTCACAAACACTGATGGTGGATATTGTACATTTCAATTAATAAATATTTAATAATGAAGTAATATAATCTGCCTGGTTGCAGAGTTGAGATTGATAGCCATCTAATTGTCTTCGAAAACAATGCTGGAAATGCAGTACTGCCTTCGCAAGTGTATAGTACAGGAGTATTTTTATAGCTGATAAATATGGAAGCTGCTGACAGTGACCTTATCACTTGTCCTGACCTGTGGATGCGGACCATTTGTGCTGCCTCCATCTGTCAGCTGCTGCCTTGAAACACACCCTACAGCACTGTCTTTAGATATAAGAAAGATTGACTTCTTCATCTAGTTCCTGCACCCACACACTCACTAGCTCTCTTTGTTTTGGTGACTTTTAAGCGCCTCTTTGTCTTTCTGAAATCTATCTTCTTCAAAACAAAGATGCAGATCTGATTAGCGACAGCTGGTACTTTTGGAACGGCTTGCTATATAGACATGCTGTAATGAGTTAAAAATAAGGAAGGAACCGACACAATTTAACAAAACATGTCTTGCAGGGCATGTGCGCTGTCTAGTCTAAAAGTCACAGTCTCAGAACTATCCATGGTCAGGTTTGTCCTCTTACATGGTTGTTTACAAAAGCTACCAATGGCTTCTGTTAAATACAATTGTCTAATGAGGGCTCTTACCCATTTTCTTTGGAAAATGTAGACAATGTAAGATTGTAGTGGACTGGAGATGCAGCACAGATAGTTCAGTGATGGCAGTTGCTAATGTTCGAGGTGTTTCCTGCCACAGGGATTGAGAACCTGTACGAGAGAGCCCAGTGCATCCGTAAAATCCTGCTGGGTGTCCCAAGGCCGACATTGGTGGTGATGCGATACCTCTTTGCCTTCCTCAACCAGTGAGTATCCACCCTGAGAGGTCCTTACAAATGTGTTTTTTAAAAGTTAAAATGGGTGAGAGAGGCATGGAGAAATGATAAAACAGTGCATTTCATCTCTCCATCCTCTCACATAAATATAACGATGCTGTGCAGGATGGAGAGACAGGAGGTGTGAACAGGAGGGAAACCAAGTGTGATTTGCAGTTGTGATGTACCAGCTCAATGCATTTATTAACTTAGCTACAAAATGTTTTCAGTGTCAGTACTATAAAGTCTAAATGTTCAGGGGTAAGGATTAAATATTTCATTTTTAGTCATTATTAAGCAATGACAGACTATTGGTCATCTTTAGTTTTTTATGATAAGGACAACTTTATTAATGTAATAGTTTTTTAGTTTTTTTCTTATTTAATCCTGCCATTGAATAGACTAGTTATAGACATCTTAATTGATTTGTGTGCTGTTCTTTCATTCCCACAGCCTCTCCCAGTACAGCGATGAGAACATGATGGATGCTGGGAACCTGGCCATCGTGTTTGGACCTACTCTTTTGCCCACCCCGGACGCACTGGACCAGGTGGCTTGTCAGGCGCATGTGAATGAGGTCATCAAAACAGTCATTCTGCACCATGACAACATATTCCCTGACACCAAGGAACTGCCTGGTCCAGTTTATGAGAAGTGTATGACTGGAGATCAGTACTGGTGAGATCTGATGTAAAACCATTTTCTGCAGCATCATTATTCATCAATTAAATTCATCTTTCTATGGCATGTTTTTAAGATTTTTAAGAAAGGGACACTATTTTAGAGGTGTAATGTTGTATGTTTATTGTTTAATTATGTTACAGAAGACTAGATTATATTCACCAAGACAATAACTAAATGTTTTGTTCTTTGTAATCTTCATTCTTTATAAATATCAATGAAACGTTTTATGTATTAAAAGTAGGATTAATATATATTAATGTTCTGCAGTTCAATCATATCCTGTCAGCCTAACATACAACTTTTAGAAAATAGTATGTCATTAAGATGTGTGCAAAAACTACATCATACATAGGTTAAGTTTTTTTTTCCATCATTTTTTAATATTTTACAGTGACCACAGTATATAAAACTGTCTCGTCCCTGCTCAGCAGCCGTGACTCTGTCTACACTTACATCCTCCTCTCTTTGTTTCCATGTTGAATGGGCAGTGTGCCTGTGTGCTGTATAGTGCCTAAGCCGTTCCTCTTGTTTCTGCAGCGAGAGTCCGTTCAGCGAGCCGGGAGCGCTAGAAGAGACCGAGCCTGATGCTGGCACAGAGACCCAAACCAGCGATGAGGGTATGTGCGACACCTGACCTTCACACAATCGCTCAGCAGGCTCCTCCCTCACACACCCATCCCTCTGTGTCGTGCTGAAGAGTGGTTGCCACAGCAACAGCCGCTATGGAGACCTCCCCTTCCTTGTTCCCTCCCTTCACACTCACACCTCTTTCTTTCTTTCTGAATCAATAGTAATACATAACGTAACATAACATTTTATGCTCTGTTATTGGGTGAGTTGGTCTGATTGAAAAGTTTAAGTTCATTTCCATTTTCACGGGCTGGTTTGTTCATCTTTTGTCTCTCTTTTCCCAGAGGGTGAGACTGTGGAGGCAGTGGCAAGGTTTGACTATGTGGGTCGGTCGGGCCGGGAGCTCTCCTTCAAGAAGGGAGCGTCGCTTCAGCTCTTCCAGCGAGCGTCACATGACTGGTGGGAGGGGCGCCACAACGGCAACCATGGCTTGGTGCCACATCAGTACATCATAGTGAAAGACAGGCGAGTGCATAGAAATTATTATTTGTACAGGCTGGCAGCTTATTTTTATTGATATTTAGTAGTAATTATTTTATCAAGAGACAGTTAGTAGATGGAAAGCATAAGAAGAGAAAGAGAAGGCAGGCCCAAACCAGCATTTGAACCCGCACTGCTTCAGCCACATGGCAAGGGCTCTACCTGGTGAACCACCAATTTGCCCCTTTGTGTTCTGTTGCAATTTTAAAAAAGAGGTGGGGTGAATGTGTTACTATTTATTTGATTGTGAATTTGTAAATGCAACACAAAATATCAAACTAAATTTTTTTCAGAGGGATATTTCATTATAGTTACATACTGTAGCAACAGTCTCCTTAGTAATTCATTCCCGAAAGGCTTGTTGGTGAATGAATTTGGGTTAGTAGCTTCTACTACAACCTAAAACACTTGGACTTTTATTTCTGTACACTTCAGTATTCATTTTTTTCTGAAATGTTATAAAAAACATTTCTAATACATAGACATACATAGATAATACATATAGATACAATACATATAGATGGCTGTATTTAGCTGTACTAAATACAGCCATACTTTATACAAGTCATTGCATAATCTACTCTGTGTGTATGTTAACTTATATGTTTTATGTAAAGGGAAGAGATTCATACTGATGATTCATGTGGATTAGCCACAGGCTTGCACACCTTGTTGATTAATGGACAGAGACTCGCTAACTGCTGGTTATTGATCTGTTAATTGCTGACTGTTGTGCTGCACTACTTCAGCTCTTTGTTTCCAGATCAGACTGGTTCTGATTGGTCTGTACTGTTGTGTTTTTAGGGGAGACACCATGTCAGATACACTTAGTCAGAAAGCAGACAGTGACGGTGGGAGCAGCAGCACTGATGACAAAAGGTCCAGGAGTGAATTGAGCTCACCTACTGACATGAGACCTCCAGAGACCTATAACAGGTCTGTCATGTAAGACATTTTCCATTATCACGACAAGACAGACTGTAATTTTAGCTGCAGTGAATATTAAACACATTTTCTCCTTGCTCCATCACCTCCAAAAATACCTGTGACTTTCTCCATGACGTTCACAGCTGTGTCTCATGTGATTCACCATCCTGCAGCATCTAACACCTTTCCTTTTTTCTTTGCGTCATTCTTAACAGTATGCTTAAAACTTAATAATATATCAGTATTTTATGTCGAAGAATGCAAGAAGAGGGATCTTCCACTTTTCACCCAAATTCCTATCATCCTATAGCTTTGTTTGTATTGTTTTAACAGTTACTATATCCATAATCCCCCATGAGTGACAAACATGAGCTAATGCTCTTCTTCTGACAGTCACAGGAGGAAGCGCACTGAGGGCTTATTCCGTCGCCCCCTTGGCCGCTCAAATGATAATTACTGCCACGGTAATGGAGGGGTGATGGAGCGCAGCTCTCCACCCGTCACAGGACACTTTAGTCCCAGAGAACTGCTCCTGGGCCGGGGCCAGGGTCTGACTCCACCCCTCGATAGCCCAGAACGCCGTCGTCGCTCAGCAGCTGCAGTGACCATGACAGTGAGCCGACACGATTCGCTGAGAAGGCCTGAGGATACGCCCATCCGACGCTCAAGCAGTGGACAGCATGGCTTCACTGACTCTCATCGCACCAGGACAATGGACCATGACACCCTGGCACAGGTACTAGCTCAGTAAAATATTTATCAATATGGAATGGTGCAAATGGGAAAAAAAATTCTATCTATTCGTCTATAACATGCCCACACCAAAACCCTAGAACTTTCAAATGCTGTATTGAAATGTACTTGTACTGTATGTTTTCTATAAATAACCTCTCTTTTTACGCAGGACATTGAGGAGACGGTGACCGTGGCTCTGGGAGAGTTAAGGCAGCTGGATCGTCAGGGCTGCCGGCCTGCTCCTGATGTCGTGCTGGACACTCTGGAGCAGGTGAAGAATGGTCCGATGACAACCTGCTCCTCGGAGTCTCCCAGTCCCCACAGCACCCCCAGCACCCCAGGGACTCCAGGAACACCTGGTACCCCAGGTACTCCTGGAACACCAGGGACTCCCAGCCCACTTAGTCCGATGAGCCCCCTCAGCCCACTCCCTGGGCCTCCGCCCGGACCTCCCAGACCAACCAACCCATCTCCCGATGGCCTGGGCTCTTTTAAGCCTGTGGCAGCTGCCCGTATGGGGGCACCCCTGCGGCCTCCTGCAGTAAGGCCCAAGCCTGTGGTCCCACCTAAAAGCAGCACTCCGCCTCTGCCCCCACCACTCGACAAGTCCTGCACCATGTGAGCCAAACAAGGCCATATAATAGGCCAAATCAGGCCGTCCCAGGCCAAAACAGGGCCAGAAGAGGAGATCAGGGTACTGCTAAATGTTTGTAATCAACATAATGAGGGTAAAAATGTTAGGAAGGACTACAAGGGTTTTAATGTAGTAATAAAATATAATATATGACATGACCTATGATATGATATGCCATGATATTTCTGTGTTGTCAGGTTGGTGTGTACTCTCTTGGTGTGTAGGAGTTTACTTTCTCCATGTATCGAAGCATTTATCAAAGATAAGCTAAAAGAACTGCTGATATAGAGATACATGGATGAGTGTAGACTAAGCATCCTATCATGTAAATGAAAATATTAGAGATGCAGAGAGTGTATTAGCTCAAGTAAAATGTAGTTTCAGTGACGTAAATGTGGGGTGTGCTGTCATGAAGATACCCTGTGCTAGCTCAAGAGCCTACTTTGGGGAAAATGAAAAATCAGCCTTGGCTAGCATTTTAGGTTGACTGCTGCATATGTTTAAAGTGACTTGGGTTACAGCCCCAAAGGACATAACAATAATGGTACTACGTCTGTGTGACTTAATTTTACTTTTTTATTTTTCACTTTGTTCAGCTGCTAAGCTCACTTTCCTCTCGAACCACGAAACGCCTCTTGAGGTTGTTAGTGACACAAGACACATTATTTAACCAATGTTCAACTATTTAATGAATGTTTCCAGTATTTTATGACTGTTCAGCCATCTACTGAATGTTCAGTGAGTTGTTGAGACAGCTCACTAAACCTTATAACAGCCTTCTTGTTTTTGAAAGGGGAATCCCACACCCAGCCCAAAGCTTCTGACAGGGTGTGACGATTTAAAAGTGGAGCTTGTCAGGAGACAGAAACTTTTTCTGGATAGGGTGGGTGTATGATTTTTGTGTGTTTGTGTCCAAAACAGTGTGTATGACTGAGTATGAGTCAATATGTGTAATCTGCTTGCCTGCCCTTGTTCTGCTCCCCTAAAATGTACAAGGTACTAGAATAGTGTTAGATGATAGATAATTCATGCCTGCCTTGAGTGCCAGAACACACAAGTGCAAGACGATAAAATGGTGCAAAAACAAAAAGCATGCCACTCTCTTTGTGTGCATGTGTGTGTGAAAGAAGTTTACCTGCTTGTTACACTAAAGTCACTAGTTCACCTTAAATTCACAGAAAGCCAACAGGGTGGGGCTCTGTTAGCCCCTAAAAAAACTTGAACAGCACAGTGAATGTGGCCTCAAACCGGGCTGGTAACAGATGTGAGTGTGACCTGCTGTGATAGGATGTGAATGTAAGTGGTTGTAAATGGATGTATGTGAAAGTGCCTTTTTTTAATCCTTGTCTTTTTTGGGGGGAGTTGTGAATCCACTCACGCATGTCCTAAACAAAGAGCAGCAGCACTCCTAAAGAAATAATCAAGTGTTTAGTAGATTTCTGAATTATAAATTCAAGCATTAATCCATTGTGACATTGCACTTTGATGTATAGGATTGTGTACTTGGCATGTAGCATCATAACATGTTGGTGCATTTTAACTTAAAGGGAGGTTTCTTTGAACGTGTTTGATAATTAAGGAAATGGTTTTTGTCTGTTAATGTTGCTGTATTTGACAACTGAGCTTCCTACAAATAAGCTCATATAGCCAAATGGATTGTATCATTGTGTTGTATTTATATTATAAATAAACATGAATAAATTAGCATCCATGTCTTTATCTGACAAAACAATTTTTCAAGATTTATTGACCATTGATTTATCAAAAATACTTATGCTATACCAGTTGGCAAACCTGATATTTGTTTTATGTTTTGCTTTCTTGTTTTGTTTCGTTTTATCCTCCTTATGTGTCATTATTTTGTCTTCTGTGGATCCAGTAAACACATGAACATGTATGAAGATGCAACTAACAGTAACTCTGTAAATGTCATTTTTCATTTTATTTTAGAAATTACTGAGTATTTTTTGTCCCATTATCAATCTGACCATACAGATTCTCCAATGTTAAATAATAAAAAATGTGTTAATATTTAACAAGTTTTCTCTGCTACTAATTTGTTATTTATCAGCCAGCAAACAAAATGGTAAAACTGGCCATTCATTCATATATCTTCTGCTTAGTCCCATTAGGGGTCACAGGTGAATGGAGCATATCGCAGCAGTTTTGGGCCTGAGGTGGGGTACACACTGGACACAGAGTCACAGGGCTGACACTTACACATAGACAGTCACAGACAACCATTCAATGTCACATTTGTTCAATAGGGGCAATTTAGATTGTTAGTTCATCTGAACTTATATGTCTTTGTGCAGTGGGATGAAGTCTGACCCAGAGAGAATCCATGACAACATGGGGAGGACATGCAGACTCCTCAGAGAAAGCCGACTGGCCTGGGGATCAAACCCATAATCTTCTTGCTGTGAGGCAGAAGTGCTAACCACTCAAATTGGGCATGTTGCCCAACGCTTAATAAAAAACATTTCAAAACATTCTGAATACAGTGGTCCCTCGTTTATCGCGGGGGTTACGTTCTAAAAATAACCTGCAATAGGGGAAATCCACGAAGTAGTCAGCTTTATTTTTTACAATTATATGTTTTAAGGCTGTAAAACCCCTCACCACACACTTTATACACTTTTCTCAGACAGGTATGAACATTTTCTCACATTTCTCTCTTGTTTAAACCTTAGCATCTTCCTCTGCCTTTTGGGTGCGACCGCAGGTGCCTTTGCCAAACATACAGCACTTCAGAGTCACACTGCTAGCGATCGAGCATTTATGTAAATTTGGCCAAACGCATTCTGTACTGTACAGGAGACACGGCACGGAGGAGATTGATTGACAATGGTCTACAGTCCCTTAGCCAATCAGGACGCAGAACACAATACGCGTTCATACGCTGAAAAAAAAAAAAAAAAAAGCATGCAAAATTGCACTAAAAAAATCTGCGAAACAGTGAGGCCGCGAAAGGTGAACCGCGTTATAGTGAGGGACAACTGTAGTCTTAACACTACAATTAAACATTAAAATATACATGAAACCAGGTAAAATGGTGTTTGATTATTAAAATAATGGAAATATGCATCAAGTCCTGGGACCATTTCTATTGCCCCTGTGTTTATGTTCATGCAAACAACACATTTTTGGTCTGAAAAATATTTTTGGCAAAGTGGGATTTTCATAAGTTACACAGTTCAGCAGGCAAATCCTTTATAGTATATGTACTGGAGTTTGATAACCAGATCAGCCTTTTGACCCTGGTTTGAGAGTGCTAAAGGGTTTGGAGTTCCTAAGAGAGCCCGAGATCTCCTGGAGGAAGGTAGTAATGTGCAGATCCTTTTCTGACTTTCTGCCATCAAAGATGACCACCAGAGTGAAGTGAGGCTCAGGCCTTGTCAGGTAGTAGGTGCTCTGGACTTTATCATCGTAGAAGTGCACAACCTTGTCCAGGGTGTTAAGTTCTGAAGCCCGGTCTCCCATCATCATTATAACATTAGGCCAGTGTGTGAGCGGGCGCTCACCTGATGGGAGTGACACCACAGCGGGAAACTGCTCCACACCTTTGGGTGCTTCTCTGTATGAGTGTGGGTGGTGATACCCATGACCCTGAAAACTTTCTGAACCACGATTATCAAACACCAGAGACACATTGCTGACATCGTGTTTGCGGATGAAGGAGCAGATCTTGCCATGATAGTCGGGTGTAGTGCGGGCAGTCAGAGCTCTCATGTCAGCTGCAGTGGTCTGCCGACTTAAGGCTTCATGAAAATAAAAGCTGAACTTAGCAAGGAGGGCCGTGTGGAAGCGCTGGAGCCACATGTACAGATGTGGAGGCTGTACAGCCTTCTGAGACTGGCCTCCAAAAAGATTCTTACGGGTCTCTTTCTGTTTCTGGAAAAGCTGACCCCAATTGCTAAGTTTGGAGTGGGCACCATGCAAGCTGAGCAGAGCTGGCAGGAAGTGCCACTCTGACACCTGGGCCTGGCAACGGAGTAACTGGGTTACCACATCCAACTCAGTCTGGAAGCCCTCCTCCAGACGGCCCACAATGGGATGGTGAAATCTGAGAAAGCATAATGCACAGGGGTTACTCACTACTACTACTGAGTAGCATGCTAGATACATATTAAAAAAAAAAACCCTTTTCCTTTATTTATACTTATAAATAAAATATCTAGGCTTTATTAGGCAGGCAGAAAATTGTAGTTAACAGAAACACACTTTGAGCTGTATTTCTGAAGGACACTCTCCAGTGTAGTGACCAGCTCATCTGAATTGATGCTCTTCTGCGTCCCCAGTGAGTGCATCTTCTCATATAGGTCAGCCATCTCCATTCGGGCCTGTGTAAAGTGGCACAGCTGTTCTGAAAGATGAGACAGTAGGTCCTCCAAGTAGATGGTGGAGGTAGGCTGATTGTGGCGTCCCATAGTCACCACTTTGCGCAGCTCATTATGCAAAGAGGTGTAGATTGTTCTGATGGAGTCTTTGCGGCTGAAGAATGACTGTCCACCTGCAGATAATAAGGATGTAAACCATAAGTCTGCTGACAGAGGATGTGCTTTACCTTTACTTTTTTTTTTTTTATCTAATTAGCTACCGCACCACCGGTAAAAAAAAAAATCCTCTGTCAGTAGTATACACATTATAATGAAAGAGCCAGTCATATTTTTCTTAAGCTAACACGAAAGCCCTAATAATTTAGCAGTAGCTGTTAGAAAGGAATTAAATCGACCGATCGAATATGTGTCATTATATTTCAAGGAAAGGGTAGAATACACTGAGAAGGTCAAATAGAGTCTACACACCATACCACCTTAAATGCCTGTTAAAATGCACTTTACCCATTTTTTGTCCTAGAAAAGTCATGTTATGGTAAGCCTTCTCTGCAGCGGCCAGATGACCCAGTGCGGCGAGCAGAGCGGCCCATATTGCCCCAGCACTTCTGCTACTGTCTTTCTCCCTTTCAATGTAGTCCTTGGCCCGGTCGAAAGAAAACAAACCCAGCTGGGTGAAAAAGCTTTCCAGGATGGCCCTCTCCCGTGGCACCGGCCGCTGCTCCTCCGCGTCAGTCATAACTCACAGACAAGAAATAACACAGCGAGCAAAGCGAGCTTCACCAGTATTTGTCAAGCTAATAGTAGCTCACGTTCAACCAAAATACATCAATTACAAGCAAATATATTTTACAACATATTCCTTGAAAAATACGAAGAAACGTGTCATATACATTTTCTTAAAGCAAAATAGTATAAAGATTCGTGCTAGCTAACTAACCATATAACGCCATATTGGATGCAAATACTACGGAAAGTCAAGAGGGACATAACTGTGTTCAACGAAGATTGGCTTAATGGTTATGATGAAATAATAACAAATGAAAGTGACACGAGTAGAAGTGCAGTAAAATATGATAAATTATTTTTCAGTTTCATTTTAAGTAAGTAAGTAAGTAAGTAAGTAAGTAATGCTAGGGGTAAACAGATACCAAAAATAATATCTTAAAATGCATCATTATAATGTAACAAGTTGCCAAAATGTCAAATGGTTTTAACTAGGTATGTATCATATGGTGTTATGGCTCTTTCAGAATATCTTTTGGGAACAAATGTAAGAAATTCTGTAGTGCATTGATCCATTTGACACTGAGATTATGCTGCTGTATTGGCCCCTCACGCTCCCTCTGCACAGGGGTGGATCTCTGTACTTCTTATAAACTGTGCACTGTTTCAAAAAGAGGGGACAAGATTTTCTTTCATCCTCTTCCACTTTCCTCTCTCTGTTGGGTAAGTTTTTTAATGTATTTCTATGGTTTTGTAGGCATATTAATGACAGTAATTTGAGGTGAAGCCACTTTCTTTATAATAGACTGCTGGTATTTTAAATTTAAACTATGAAAAGTGGTTTGTATGTTAACCTGACATGGAAATAAATCTAAAAGCTTAAAGTTATTATTTTTCCCAAGGACATTTACATTAAATGTCTTTCTTTCTTTCTTTTTTTGCTCAAAAATCAAATTGGTGGTGATAGCTACATTATATTCCAGAACATACCAAAAACACACAACAGTTTCATTTTTTTTCTCATTAGTTACAGGACATAACAACTGAACAACTGGAAAAACACAGTTAAATGACTATTCATTAATTAATATGTTAATAATCAATGCATCTGTGGGCACCTTTTGCCACTTTAATGTCCATACTTCCATATGTTGCATTTGCTGCCTATGCCATAGCAGTTAGAGGAAAACACAACTTTTATAATGAGGACAAATCAATCAGACTTTTCTATTTTGTGGCATGTTTCATCTCAAATTTCATCCAGTCGTTTGAGATGTGAACACAAATCACTAGTGACTTTTCAGAGCATAAAACAGAGCACTGTTGATAAACAGTTGAAAATCAGTGTGGTAATTCAATAAGATCAGTTATTGGAATTCTCTTCATTTCTAAAAAATAACATGTTTAACTGAGAGTCTGTGTAAATTTGTGATTTTAAACCAAAAAACCCTTCAGCAATGTTAACTCTCAACTATAGTTAACATTAATTGTTGAGAGTACAATAAAAATGTGATATGTGCAAGGATTTAGTGAGTTGCTGCTGAACCATCCACGATATGGTTTGTCTTTTAAAGATGGTAGAATTTTGTCACTGATTTTAAATTGCAGGGGTTTTGCCCTCAGAAACAGAAAAAATACAGAGTATAGTTTCTTCAAAAGGTAAGATGGTATATTTCATAATTAACCTTAGCCCAGAACAGTATACAATTAACTGCAGTAAAAAAAGTCCCAAAGCTAATCACAAACCAGTACAGCTAAAGAATTGCATGTATATTTCATGACGTGACCTATAGAGAAAGGGCACTTTGTAAGTCAGAAAGCTGATGATGAGGTATTTCCAAGAGATTTGGACTTTGACTTGGAGATTGTGATTGTATATAAGAGGCGGCTGTTTTAGACAGTGCTCCACTTGTGCTTCATGGCTCTCTCTTATTCCACAGAAATGTCTGCCATGTGATGAGAGGTTACAAGCAGGATTTTGTACCCAACTTTTAAATGTGACAATCTGCAAAGTCTATCTACACTATTGACAATTTGGATTTGTTACTGTTAAACCCATAATATGTAACCTTTTACAATAACATGCAAAGCCTTAAAGACATAAAAATGTGTAGCCTCCATCATTTTATTGGTTTCCGTGAAATAAAAAAGAATAACACCTCTTTATAGATTGCACTTGGTTTACCATTTATTTTCACAAATCATTTTTTACACAGTTAGCCTATTGAGACAAAACAGTTCCATGCAGGTTTTATGCAGTGGAGTTGAAATCCAGACACCTTTAATAAGTTAAAATATCCTGATAGTGTCCCAATTCCCTCAAAGTGAGCTGATATTTGTATTCAAGTTTTAACCATACCTTACTCGTATTTTTACAAATAAGAGGTTTCATTAATAAATAAATATTGCAAGTTTTCTTTGTCACTTAACCTTCTTATAGTCATTCATTGTTTTGACAGTAGGGTGCATTCATTCATTTTCTACTGCTTAGTCCCGTTTTGGCTGGAGCCTATCCCAGCAGCTTCGGGCCTTAGGCGGGATACACCCTGGACAGTGGCCAGTTCGTCGCAGGGCTGACACTTGTAGACGAACATTGACAGACAACCATTCACTCTCACATTCATTCACTTACTTTGAGTTGCCAATTGACCTATACGTGCATGTCTATGGGCGGTGGGAGGAAGCCGGAGCACCCGGAGAGAACCCACAGTGATATGGGGAGGACATGCAAACTCCTCACAGAAAGACCACAGTTAGCTGACGATGTTTGAGTCAGCTACTTTATCAGCCAAGGATGTTTGAATTGGCCAGAACCAGCCAAGGATGCTTGAGTCGGCCGGGATTTGAAGTCACGACCTTCTTGCTGTGAAGCAGGAGCGCTAATCACTCTGCTACCAGTGGCGTGCTTACCATTAGGCAAAGGTAGGCAAATGCCTAGGGCCCCCAACATGCAAGGGCCCCAACATTTTGGGTATTACTGGTCCGGTCTGCCGGCAGTTTAAGCTAGCACTATTATTAGCTCAGCTCACCACAGCGGCGCACCTTAAGGTTACGAATGTAACCCAGGATCTATGATGTTCAGGTTACTATTTGAATATGATGTGCTTCTGTCATATACTATTACTGATTGTTCCTTTTGTATATATATTTACAGTTAAAAAACACCTAAAAACAGAGACACAGTGGTTGATCCACACTGTGCTTGTGTCAGAACTGACAGTAACTGAAAAGAACAATAATGTTCCCACAATGTCAAGTTAATTAACATTGAAGTTAATTTAATAGTATTAGTAAATTTACTCACTACTGTATTAAGAAAAAAAACCCCACTTGATTCTGAAGTTGATCTGAGGGAGATCAAATCAGAAAAGAAGCCGAATATGTGTTTTTGTTATTGTGAAGTATTGCTTTATGACAATTGTGGAGGGGCTACACAATCTCTCAACCTCAAGGCCTTTTGGTACATTAAGGCAGACATGAGGAAGGGCCCCCTCAAAAGTTTGCCTAGGGCCCCAAATTTGCTAAGCCCGCCACTGTCTGCTACCGTTCTGCTACCAATTTAGGGTGCAATTTTAGGTAAATTACAAGTCACAATAAGACATCGTTTAAATAGGCCAAAAACTCCTTGCCAAACCAGTTATTCGCAGAAGCAGACAAGATTATGTTAGATCAATGTTTTCCTTTTTTTGTCAAATGTAGCCCACTGAGAGTTCAGGCTTGTAGTGGTTTACGGTTTTGTTTGCGGAAGTCGGTCCGTCCGTAAATGGGACCGCCTTCAGCTTCACTTTTACTTGTCCTGACTGTAATGCTTAGCTGTATATCCTTATGCGTTTTCACTATGGTCAGTCCGAGTGGAGTTATTTAGATAAACTGTAACCTTTAGGAAACAGTTTCATGTCAGGATAAAATATATTAGAGATCTATTTAATGTGATCAAGTCACTAAAGCCTGTCGTAGACCTAAGAGACTGTTGTCGGTAGAAAGTCAAGATGGCTCTGGAAGTCACGGGTGAGTGTATAGCCTACAAGTGAAATTATTTTAAACACTGTTTTAATGTTACAATACAGCAACATGTTGATTTACTTTAACGAAAAGGCATTCATCGATCTCTGTAGTCTCTCAGTGTCTTCCTCTGTTATCCCCCAGACAGACATGGTCTTGCCCAGAACACTGAAAAGCATCTTTTAGAGCTTTGCTTTTTGAATCCTTCACACATTCTTGCTGCAGAACTATTTACATATTACAAACCGCAATTTATCGTCATCATAACCATGCTATTTTAGATTCATTTACATTTTAGGGAGTACAAATGTGTTTCCAACACTGTGTTTACTGTAAGCCAAAGTCAGACCCACAGGCACTATGAATTTTGCCATAACAAATAAAATATTCCTGGAAATTATCCGTATCTGTAGCAGCATGTGTATTCATAATAAGTGTGTCTGTGAAATACTGTATAAAAAAATTACAGATAGATGTTTTGTTGTATTGGAAAGCGTCACTGGTGAACTTTAAAATGTATGCTCCTTTGAACAGCTAATCCATTTACGGTCACTGTGTCTCTTCTAGAAACCTCTAGTGATATTTGTTAGCATGAACTCGGACAAGGACGTGCTAATGAAAGAGTACATCAAGATGATGACTGATATGATTGTGCTGTGTGCAACTTTGGCACTGTCTCTTTTCTTCTGGGTCCTGTCCCTCACAATTAGCACGTACTATGGTAAGCTATAATGACACTGCACTACTAGATAGTTTGAATCTTGAGATCTTTCTGGAAGAAAAAAAAAAAAAAAAGAAAGTAAATAAAAAGGACCTACTTGTTTCTGCAGAGCCAATCTAAATCATGTGCTTCTCTTTGGTTACTGTCCTACATTCTCAAATTTTCACACAGCCACATTCAGTTTTTTATATTATAATGATAAATAAATAAACAAATAAAAAAGATTTATATATATATATATATATATATATATATATATATATATATATATATATATATATATATATATATATATAATAATCACATACCATACTTTTTGGTTGATTTTAGGCTGCAGTCTAATCCTCTCAGCCAGCTCTTAAAATGTTACTTCTATTACTATAAACTCCAACATGTGTCTTGCTTGAGAAAATGGTTCAGGAGGATCTTAAGTGAAACATAGGAAGTTATGTCATTTATAATTTTGTTTTACTTATTCCAAAATTTCTAAACTCAAATTGTGGTGTACGTTAAATTAACTTTTCAACATAACTGTATGTGTGCTTTTCCAGGCACGTTACAGCCTGTGTCACCCTGGCGTTGGTTGTTCTCAATTTTGATTCCGCTTGTACTGACAGTAAGAGCTGTAAAGAAACGCAGTCTGGATGGATCGGGGGGCCTGGGAGGTATGTCCTTTATTAGTGATGCACACAATGAGCAGTTTTCCTTCATTTTTATTTAAACAAAACAAAGCACACAGGCACAAGAAGAGATGGCTATGAACAGATATATTTGCCAGGTGATTCAGCTAGGTTAACAGCATAAGAGAAAAGATGAGAATAAATATCCAAGATCCAAAGTTATTGATAAAATCTACTCCAAAGATTCACTGAAGCATTTTACCCCACAATCTTTGCACCCCAGCAAAATACCCAAATCTAATTCATACAGGATGAAACTATTTTCAGTCAGACACACTGGGCTGGTGGTTTCTTCTGTGGTGAAGAGCAAGAGATAGAAGAGAAATTAAATACATCCATGAAAAACACAAGATGAAAGGTTACCCAATGCACAAAATATACTTCAGTAAAAGAAAGACTGATTCCTTTGTGTTTTGAAAATGTAGCTAATGAGAAATCAGAAATCAGTTATTCATTCATATCTTAAAATTGTGTTTTAAAATGTTGTTTTAGCTCTCCTTGTGGGCTTTGTTCTGACAATGGCCAACTACAGTTTCTTCTCCTCTCTGCTGGCCTTTTTTATCACATCATCCAGACTGACTCGGTGGCGAGGAGCAGAGAAGAAGAAAATAGATGCAGAGTATAAAGAAGGTGAAGACAGTGTTTTGAATTTAATTATAAACCTAAGTCAAACACATAGTGTTAACATACACTACAGTATGTAAAATAATGTGTGTTGATTGGTGCTAGGTGGCCAGAGGAATTGGGTTCAGGTCTTCTGTAACGGAGGAGTTCCCACAGAGCTGGCTCTACTGTATATGATAGAGGTAAACACATTTTATTAACAATAGGTCAATGAAAACATGATCACATTTGAGGTCAGTAAAGTGCATTGATATCTTCTGTGTCTGACTGTAGACATTGTCTTGTTTTAGGTTGGTCCAGGTGAGATCCCCATTGACTTTGGGAAACAGTACTCTGCCTCCTGGATGTGTCTGTCTTTACTGGGGGCTTTGGCTTGCAGCTCTGGAGACACCTGGGCATCTGAAGTGGGTCCTGTCCTCAGTAAATCCAAGCCCAGACTCATCACCACTTGGGAGGAGGTTCCAGCAGGTGAGCCGCCTAAAGAAGCTGCTTTAATGAAGTTCTCCCATGTCACAGTGATCTCATCTCATTTGTTGTATCACTGTTCAACAACAAGTGAAAGTTGGTAGAAAGGTGATCTTAAACTTGCTAAATAATGGAAAAGAAGTTGGAAATTAATAGTAATAAATAACAACATAAACAAATAACTTGTAATAAAGTCAGTCCAACAATATAGCCTTTCAACAACTGGGCCTTCAAGAAAGTTTCCTGAAAGAAGTCATTATTAGAGAAATAGAAGTACTCTTTCATCTTGCATGACTCTTTATAGTGTTAAATCACAGACTGCAAACCTTATCTGAATGTGCACCCCTTGTGTAAAATAGACCAATCTGTTGTTGTTAATGTATTATTATTGTTGTTCCAAGTCATGGTTTGGTATGTCTGTGCTTTACTCAATTTACATCAATCATAGCAAACATGACAAAATGTATTTTCTTTGAATGAAGTGTAATTACTGCAGTTCATTGAGTCTGTGTGAAAGGCCGCTTTTACAGAGAAGCAGTCCTGAGACTAATGTGTCTTAGAAAGCATTTACAGGATGTGAAAACAGTGCGGAGCTTTAAATGGACTTAAACCATTTCTCTTTCAGGTACTAATGGTGGAGTTACTCCTGTTGGATTGGTCGCCAGTTTCTTCGGTGGACTGGCAGTGGGCGGAGCTTACTTTATCACGCAGCTTCTGTTTGTAGGTGACCTTCACCTAGCAGACCCTCAATGGCCAGTCATCTTGTATGGAGGTGTGGCAGGATTGCTGGGGTCCATGCTGGACTCTTTTCTCGGTGCTCACATGCAGTATTCTGGTGGGAGCCTCCATAATATTCTCATTTGTGAAAAAATAAATAAATAAATATATATTTATTTATATATATAAATAAATAAATATATTTATTTAGAAATATATATATTTATATATATATATATATATATATATATAGAGAGAGAGAGAGAGATACATATAGATATATATATAGATATATATAGATAGATTAGATAGATATATGTATATATATATATTACCACATTGTTTTAATGACCGTGTCCCTTATTTCTGTTTGTATTCAGGTTTTGATTCAAGCATCGGTAAAGTCGTGAGTTACGAGTCAGCCACTACACAACGCATTTGTGGGAAACCGATCTTGGACAACAATGCAGTTAACCTGTTTTCCACAGTCCTTGTGGCACTTATCCTGCCTGGATTAGCATGGGGGGCGTGGCCACGTTAGGTAGAAAATAAAAGCGGAAACACAGTAAAAAGTGCATAACATTAAGTGAGTATACATCAGTGCTGTCTCCTTTATAACCACAAACATTCAAATGCTTTAAGCTTCCATCTTTTTTATTAACTGTCTAGAAATGAACTGTCAACTGTTGGATGGTTATCACTTTGTGTATTAAAATCTATCTATAGAAAAAGAAGTTGGTCTGCTTTTAATGTGGAGGGAAAAGGCATGTTTTCATGAAGGCTGCTCGGAAGCAACAGAGTGTGACTCAGTTGATTGCAGTATAGTTTATCTCTAAAATGCAAATGTATTATGAGCCCCATTGTGGAAATACTTTAGTATGTTGAGATCTGTTATTTTATGTCAATTTCAATTGCAATTGCTGAGATTCTGAAAATAAAGACAAAAACAAATAAACTGTAATCTGATCTTTTCTTTTGTGGTGATGAGTACCAATACTCATATATTTAGACTGTGTGCAGATTGAGAATGCACGCCAGATTAAACAGCACTTTCCATAGATATTTTTATTTCAGTGTCTAAGAGAAAAGGCACTAAACCAAATCAGGAGAGTGATACTGAACAAAAGAGAGACAGATGGGGAATGCAGACATGTTCAGATTGTTTACACAAAATTCATACAAACACAGTCACTACACATGACTTGCTATCTACTTATTCCAAATAGGTTTTGGCTAGTTTAAGAAATAAAAATACCAGAAATTGTTGAGAGATAGCATCCCCTTTGCTGATTTTTAAATCTAATTTCAACCAACATCTTGCATTTTCTTTTGCTGAAATCTGTGTCACCCATCGGAAACCATTCATTATTTTTCTACATATACACATTTTCAAACTTAAGACCCTCTGATTATCTGTGCATTCAAAGTCTTAAATGCAGCATGCATTTATCTCAGCATAAATTACAAATAAATATAATACTTCATTTTACTAACAATCGATTGGTCTTTATTTCAATTGTCAGTGCATTTTAATTTTAATTTAAAACATATTTCTTATTAAGGAATAGAGAGCACAATATGGATAAGCACTTCTAGACAGAAAATAAAGCTGAATGAATTTTGATTTTAGTCCAAATGAGGACAAGGCAGGGGTATTAATATACTGTAAATAAATGAAACTGCAAATTTTGAAAATACAATTAATCAAATTAACAATTCAGTTAAACAGATATTGAAAGAATACAAACATTACTAAAATAAGATCCTTTTAAAATATTACACATTTAGATTTTTTTGCAGTTTTCTTCTCCCACCAATCAAACTGTTTCAAGTACTTTTGACATTAGTTGTTTCATATAATTATTTGAAGCTTGCTTTAATTTTATTCAGTTTATTTTTGTGTGTTTTGGTCTTGGAGTGCGTCAAGGAAAAAACAATATCTGACTCAAACAGATTTAAATCCTAGTGTTATGTTTTAATGGAAATTAAACTATTTTCCTTATAGAGAGAAGGTATGTGACAGAGAGACAGGATTTTCTAAAATTAACAAATACAGAGAAGACCGTGTCTTTTGCCAAAGGGCTGGACTTCAGGGAAGAGTCTGCTATGATCAGAAGGCTGTCTGTTTATAATGGTTTGCCAGTCACAGTTCATCTTTAAAGTAGCCAAGCTTAGCCAGGGACATTTCTCTGCGGAGCTGCATCACCTCCCAGAACATCTGCTCCGCTGCAAAACACACAGAGGGGAGAGGTGTCAAGAGTTATCATGGCATTTCTGTCATTCTCACAATAAACATGAAAAAAAACAAGACCTAATAAATCATTAATAGGTTGTATTAGTATTTAAATGAGATCCAATGTTTAAAAATAAAAATTTAAACAAATAGTTAAATATATTTCATTTCATCTTCTACCGCTTATACCACTTTGTGGAGTCGCGGGTGGCTGGAGCCTATCCCAGCTGCTTTGGGCCCTAGGCGGGGTACACCCTGGACAGTGGCCAGTGGGCGTACATTGACAGATTCATCCACTAGGGGCACTTTAGAGTCACCAATTCACCTATACATGTCTTTGGACGGTGGGAGGAAGCCGGAGATCCCGGAGAGAACCCACGGTGACACGGAGGACATGCAGACTCCTCACAGAAAGACCAGAGTTAGCCAATGATGTTTTTTGGGTCGGCCGGGATTCGTACTCACGACCTTCTTGCTGTGAAGCGGGAGCGCTAACCACTCCGCTACCGTGCACCCCTAGTTAAATATATATATAATATAAATATTAAGAATCTAACCTTCTAAAAGTATACGTTTTTAACATTGATGAACAGTATGGAGCAAAGGAAACAGCTGCTTTACACACACTATGATCCATTCTGCAGTATGCACCCATTATATGGTTTTACTGCTGTAGTAATTAACTGGAAACACTAATCTGATTTCCATATTCAATAAATCTGTAGTTTCGTGCCACACAGCATCCCCCACAGACCCAATATACATTTGGTGGGAACACCTTTGTTACCAGAATTAATTCAATTAAGATGCTTGTGGTGTTTTTGTGTGAAAAGATAAGTACATTTAAATCTTGTGACTTTTCAGTTTAATTTTAAAAACTAATATCATATCATATCAATATATAACCAATATTTTTGCACACTGCTTGGCCTTGTTTGAACCTCTTCATCAACTAACTCACCATGATCAGCAATTTAAAATAACAGGAATCTCACCATCTTGTTGCTTGACCAGCCCTTGGTGGATGTAGCGCACGTAAGTGAAGAAGTTACATACTGCTGTGATCTACAAAAGACAAACAGCCAATGTTTTTTTAAAAGTTGTAAAAATGGATTTTGCATTTTGTAAAATAATCCTCCTTAAGAAAGATATCTACTGTGTGTATTTATCCAGCTAATGTCAGAACTGACAAAATGCCTTGACCTTAAAAACTGGATTTCATCTTCTAATTGCCATTGACATTTCTTTATCCAGTCACATAATGCTCTCACTCCAAGCAGTGGTCCGGGATCATTGCCCCCGCTTTTAGCCACTTGGGCTTTTAATATGTGTTACTATTTATACCGTACATATTGTGTCACACAGTATGACTCTGTAAGTATGGGTATTTGCTGTAGACGTTTTTTTTCCTTGGCCAGGTCGTCATTGAAAAAAAGAATTTGATCTCAATGAGCTTACCTGGTTAAATAAAGGTTAAAATAAATGCAGATAACTAATGAAGACATCAATAAAATAATCACATTTTATATAGGTTATACCTTTAGAAAATCCAACTGGTTTGCCTTCATATAGTTTTGAAATATATGTTTGCATACTTACTCTATATCTACAGTAAGGAGACACATAGTAGTAGTTGGACGAGTCTCCAAACTTGATTCTGTGCTTACAAGTTTTGGTCTGACCACTCAGGGCACATTTTCTGTTAAAAAAGAAAAGACATTGCAAGGGTCAGTTTTAGTCCCAGAACGTTAAATAGCTTAACAAAAAGAGCTACAGGTGACTAAACTACAACTCTAAAACTAAAGGAAGTCAAAAAGGAAGCAGAGAAAAGAGAGATAAGGGTTTCATTATGATGTCCCATGGTTGTAACGAGGAGGTCATGTTAAGAGTTAACAGAGGTTCAGAGGAACAGCTGAGGAGAGATTTAAAATGCTGATGGAAGAACAGAGACAGTCAGACTTACGTGACAAGCTCAGCCATTCGCCCACTAGAGAGGAAGAGTGAGGGAAGATGGATAGATGTTGAAGGAGTGAAAGCCTACAGAGGAGAGCATGTTTGTGTGAGCCATGTCTTACTTTGGTCCACCACACTCCACAGCTGAGGCTTTGACCACAGGCAGTGGCTGGAAACCGACTGGTTCCACGCTGAGTGTATTCTGCTCCACAGCCTCAAGGATAGCCGCACCCAGCTTAGAGACACAATAAGTGATGAGATGAGGATTACAGTTTGTCTGTTTGTTCAGTAAAATTACTGGTAGATGCAATAAGCAGCTTTTCTTCATGGAGGCATACAACTCAATTTACCATACGATTATGGTACATCAATGTTGACACCTGAACCTGGTTAGCATGCCTGTCTCAAACACTGGCAGGAAACATACCTCGCTCTTGTTGAAGGTGAGACATGGGTAGATATCTTCACGGTAAATTCTCTCCAGGAAGTTGCAGTTCCGGTCCAGCGTTGGCTCCTCCTTCCACAATTTAAAGTCACTGAACAACTGACTGTCCACCTATACATTTGACACCACAGGGTAACAACCAATTATTGATAGGAAAGATATAATGTCACACAGTGTAGCTTGGATTCAGCTTGGCAAAAATCTTTAAGACCCTAAAAATATTTATAGTTATTAAACATGCCCCATACACTAAACTATCTCAAGCATAACTATCTAAGAAAGTGAACTGACTAACTAGTATCACAAAAAACAGCAAAAAATCAATACAAATTCATGTATACCAAGTAAATACTGACTGAATACTTGTTTCTTACCTCTTTACACTCTCGTACTATGGGTTGAGTTGCTGATGGATCAGGCTGCGTGCCCAATATAGCAGAGGAGGTACTTTTGTTCCTACTATGACCCTTCCTGAAGGGGGTCTTTACCCCACTCGACCCTGCAGAGGGGAGTTCACCCACAGGGGAAGTTGGAGAAGAGAGGACCAGAGTCTTAAGTGCCTGCACCTCTGCCTGGAGAACGTCAATCTAAACAGCAACATATAGAGAGAGGAGGAAAGGGTTTAAATAGGATATACCACATGTATTCACTGCCATTTATTTGGCAAAATTGTTACCTTGCCCAAGGCCTCCCTCAGTTGTTTTTCAGCATTTGCCTGTTTAACATTTGCTTCTCTGACCATCTTATGAGCCTCCTTAAAAAAACCCAAAAACATACAGAATTCAAGATGAGTCATTTTTGCACAAGAGTATACTCTAAGAAGAGAAGCCACCTTCCCTCTAATAGCTTCCCTCTAGTAAGCTTCTACTTTTCTGCACACAACTACACATAAGATTTTCCTGCATTCTTGTATAAACACTACAGCAAGAGTGCACATATAAAGTCCCATCCCCACAGCTATACAAAACCAAGAAAAGAGTATAAGCACAAGAGAAAGAGTTGTGTTTTTAATTGACAGGAAAATGCTGGTCTGATAAAATAACATTAAAACAATATTATGATGATGACTGGTCAATTCACACAGTGTTCATATCAGTGAAGAAAAACAATATTCTTGAGCTTTTTAAGGGCAGCATGTCAGACAGACGGAGGAGGAGCGGCAGACCAACCTGGAAGAGGCTGGCGGTGAGCTCCTCCAGCTCCTGGCCAAGCTGGTCTCTGACTTTAGACAATCTTTCACACTCCTCATCCTTCAATAGCAGCTCCTTTCTCACACACACACACACACACACACACACACATGCACAAACAGAAAACAACAACAACAAAAAAAAACAGCCAGCAAATGAATATGTCATGCATGGCAATAACATAAAGAGATGAATAAATAAAAATATGTTTTTTCTTGGCAGAAATAAATCAACAAATAAAAAATAACAGTTGAGGAACTGGAGTCAAAACAAATTATAAAGGCTGAATGATGTCAATTTTGATAATGAGCCCATCACAAGGACACTATGACATTTTACAAACACACATTCACTAATAATGTATACAAAGTCTTACTTTCAGCCTTAAGGACTTTAAGCTAACTGTAAGTGGCCATGTATGTGCAAGTGTGTCCTACCCTTTGGGCCTTTGCCAGCTCCTCCTTTAGCCTCTCATATCCTTTCTCTCGGACCTCCATCACAGAGGGGCTACGTAGCCGAGATAGGCTGTCACTTAAAGCACTACACTCTTCCCCTTCCTCTCCTGAGAGAACGTTACCATCAGCAGCGTCTGCCTCCAGGCCTGGAACGCTATTCAGTGCAAGACGTAGAGAAAAATGGTTGTCACTTACCACTTGATTAACTTTAGTTTAAAGGTTTTGTCTGTTCTTAGATAATTCATTGATGAAGTTCATTGGATAAACATGGGATGTCTATGTTTTGAATTTACCTTCCATTATGGCTGTTTCTTGGTGTGGAGTAAACAGGTTGTGTAGGGAGTTGATCAGCACGCAGGGAGGAGGGGAGGCCAGGAGGGGGCGCTCCCAGTGAATGGGTTCGATACAGGGAGGTTGGAGGGGTGCTGTGACGGACAGGGGGGCGCTGCTCTGCTTGGTTCTGCTCAACAATACACTAATAATAATAAAATGTCCTGGACGTTCATGGATAACAATACCCTTTGTAAAATCTGCTTAAATAGATGCATTCATTTAAAGTGTGATGTACCTGAAGGTCAGGGGTGGTGGGTGAAGCCAGGTTCACTTCATGGAACCCCTCCAGAGGTTCTGCATTGCTCTGACTGCTGCAG
The DNA here is from genome assembly GCA_036850595.1 of Rhyacichthys aspro. Taxonomy (NCBI): domain Eukaryota; kingdom Metazoa; phylum Chordata; class Actinopteri; order Gobiiformes; family Rhyacichthyidae; genus Rhyacichthys; species Rhyacichthys aspro. The sequence continues at coordinate 19,934,430 of CM072159.1, read as the reverse complement.
GCCATAGCAGCCACTCTTAGACATCATACACTCTGCAGACAGATCACATGATAATGACAGCACACATAACATAATTACTGTACTACAGTGGCTCCACTGTGTATGGCAGAGTATAACACGGGTCACAGATTTTTTTCAAAGATAAATTTCAATGACTTCTTCATAACATTTTACAAAATTTCCATTAACAGACTTAATGTTCACTAAAATTACATTTTATTTCATGATTTCAAAAGCAAAAAGCACATATGATTAAATATGACAAAAACCCTTGTCATGTTAAGGAAAAAACAATCATCTATGGCTTTTTTAAAACCCGGTCATTTCATGTCAAATTTCCATGAATCTATATACTCTGTTAATGTGCTTATTTATTTACCATAGAGCAGGAATGGCTGCACAGGCTGGGATTATAACAGTGTTGAGTGTCAGACAACAGGTGACTTGGCAAAACGACTTAAAGATAACTGCAGGTCCTCCACTGAAACTGAAAGAGAAAACAAAACAAAGATAAATAGTGGCAACAATAAAAACATCAAAATAGATATTTAAACTTTCATACACAACAGATGCATAACATATTTCACAGTACTTAAGTACTGATCCAACCAACTTTTTAAACTTACAGCTTGTCCTCTTGTATCGGGTTGATCAGGTTTAGGAAAAGATTTGTCTCCGGTTTAAACTCCACATTAAAATTATTTACAGGTGACACAGGAATGACCTGATCTGGCTAACCAATCTATTTATATACTAGAAATACAATTAATGTCTTCAAGACATTCCAGTGTTCTATAAATAATCTTATTCTTTGTTGTTAAGCAGTCTTTCGTTTTGCAAAGGGTGCGTTTGGTTTAATAATACTCTTGCTCAGTCAGGCGATGTGAAGTTTCGGTGTGTGTCTGTGGGTGTGTCAGGTCCTCCAGGTACACAAAAAACTGGATTCAGCAACTTGTTTCTGAAGACAAATATAAGTGCTCTTACTTGAAAGGGTGATTTAACCTGTAAATAATAAATGTAAGAAATTTATACATGGCAGGATTGTCTGCCTCTGTCTAGGGGTCTGTCTGAGGGGTCAGTAGGCCTATAGGCTTATTTTTGTCTGCAGTCTTTTAATTACATATTATTTCATTCACAAAACTTTGCACCAGAGCCAATCCAGCCATTGAGACACACATTGCTGGAGTTTGATTATTTTTCTTTAATAGCAGCAGACAAATACAGACAGAGGTGACAGTTTCACACCTGCTTGTCAAACCCATGTGAAACATGCCCACCCAGTCCCCCCTGCCCTTTGCTTCTCATCACCATGGAGACCATAATGAATTGCTTTCACTTGTAACTTGACACTCTGAGGAACGCTGGGTAAGGCTCCAGTAACTATAGTTACTGAAGCTGCTCCTTTGTGTTTACATGTTTTAAGTGTCCCTTATGTCATCACTGACAGATATACACTACCCACTAAGATTTCCATTTTATTTTAATTATTTAAATGAAGACAAAAATTAATTAAATACTAAATACTTCTTATATCTATGAGGTTGTGACTACATTTGTTTTATAGTTTTACGATCGACTGCTCATTGTTACAACTGCTCTCAATGCATTGTATAGTGTGTATCTAACACTACTTAAGTGACATCTCTATCATTAGATCTCTAATGTTAGAGATCTAATGATAGAGTTCTAAGGGATGTGGCATAACCATAATCAGCTTTTGTCTTTTAGGGGTAAGCCCTCAGCTAATGCACTCACCTCAGCTAAACACTGACCACGAATACATATGCATATTTTAATTACTTTGCCAATATATTTTAATTAAAACTTTTAAGTTTAAAGGTCCGTGGCCTGAATAGAAATGTTTCGTGTTTGTAATCGTTTGTAAGTATTAATCTTGATGCACCTGCTTTGGGAGAACTAGCGCTAGCCGTAGTTAGCCTTGGTTAAAAATGTTAACAGAAGATGCTGCTGAAGCCAAGCGCCGCAGATCAGGTGGAAACGCTAGCGGCTCTCTGTTACTTGACACGATGCACATTAAAGATGCAGTGAAACAGCGTCTTTGCAGAATGTCATCTTAGGTTCCGCTGATAAATCGAGCAATGTTGTTGAATATGTCTGGCTCAGTGCTGAGCTTAGGATGAGTAACAACTTGTTCATTAAGAATCCGTATTTTGCTTTTGTGTTACATGTAGCAAAACTGAATGAAAGGTAAATCCGTCGCATTCGTAGGTTCGTGCTAATAGATTGAAATATCATAGTTAGTTACAGACTGGAGATCAGTACAAAGGGCTACTAATATCGGACACTTGGGAAAGGAATGGCTCTAACTAACTCCATACACTGCATCTCGTAAATTTCTAAATTAATAATCCCATATGTGTTTACACCTTGTAACGGCTAGAAAGTTCAGCCAAAATACTGAAGAGTATAAGACAAAAAGTGTAACAAACAATCCACTGTCCGACAATGTACTCATCTACAGTGTATTTGCGTGTAACTTGCTAGCTTGTCTAGCTAGCGGGCTAATCCACTTCCCTAAACAAACTAGATAAATATAAAAAAGACAGACATATAAATACTGACACAAGACATGTAGACTTACCGGGCCTCTGTGTACACATCGAGCGGATTAAAACCACAAACAAATAGCTTGTAGTGTGTGTGGTGTGTAGAGTTAATGCAAAGGAAAAGCACAAGTCCGAGTCCGATTGACAGGAGATGCGTTTGCGGACAATTAGAAAATTTCAGAAGCGTAGATCGGTGCTTCAGACAGTAGCCTTTGTAAACCATTGCCCCCTATTGGACTAATGGAATAGTTTAGATTTAGAGAGTGTACATAAATAATTATAATATGCGTTCATGTTCACAGTGCCGTTCATCTCAAATGTGGAATTTACTAACATTCAACAAAAGGGGAATCACCAACCTGTGTTTGTAATAAAAAATATCACGGCAATACAGAGGCTACAGCTACACAAGAAAGAAATAACCTTTTTAAAAAAAAAACATATAAAAAGGGATCAAATTAAATCTGTCCAAAAATCCAACAAACAACTAACATTAAATAGACCACATGTAGTGCTCCATTTCGGCGTTGCGGTTTTTTGATCAGGCCATCAGATGGCGACAAAAACAAAGAATTAAAGGCGAATGACTGTAAGCAGAGTAGCCTATATTTAGACATGATCTCAATCTTTTTAGTTGTTCTTAAGACGCAATGTTAGTTTATAATTGGAGGTGCCAAAAGGTGACTCTACCCTCTTTTTCTCATGATTCAATCTCTCCGTGCAAACTCTAGTTGAGTCTTATTATCCATGTGACATTTAAATGCACTGGGCTGAAAAATAAAAACAAAAAAGATTCGTGACGTGGGTGTGAGTGAGATATTTTTTTAATGTGTCACTACATCTCAGCTGCACACCTGAATGAAACTGCACTCAAACACACGCCCTCCTGACGGTAATGGGCGGTGTGTAATCGTGGCTTTAATTGGCGCTGAACGTGCTGCTCTCCTGTCATTACGCACAGTGCGCACGAATCCATCGACTTGGCTCCACCACAGGAATATCTACAGAGACTGGTTGGGACACGAAAACACGTTAGGCTCGGACCTAATTTTATAATGACGGATGGATAGAGCTATTTGGTAAGTGCCTTGTAATACGTAAATCAGAAAGTTTTGTTAGATTAGAGTATTCCATCTACCTCCATGTTAATAGGCGACTCAGTTTATGAAATTGTAACAACATTTGGCTGTTAGACTATATGACATATCCTATAGTTTTGTGTTGGTTTTTATTATTATTATTATTATTAAAATGGGATACTGAACTTTTTTCTCCATAATTTGACACGTTCCCTATTAAATCATTTAGTGAATCCTCAGATGCTTTCTGACATTATATATGTCTTTAACGTGTTTTGACCTTGGTTGACATTCTTGCCACCTAAAACCTGAACTGATCTTACTTTTTTCTATTTTTTCAGACTTGGAAAAAAGATTATTCCACAGAAAGCAGATATGACAGCTAACATCTAACAGTTATGGATTTCCACATGCAATCCAATTCTCAACTTCAGTTTGGTGTAAACGGAGCAACTGGTCAAAACCGTAGGCTTGGTGTAAGTATTTAATCTCATAATGTTTTTTGATGAAATATTTGTTTTTGCCTGTTTATTTGGTCACTAAAACTCAGTATGACAATTAAATGCATATGTATAACTTCTGTAACATTATTATTAGTTATTATAGCAACAGCATGTTTATAAAAAAATAATTATTCTTGGAATGTATGCTACTTAGTGACTGTGGTATACAATAAGTGCCATACAAAAGGATGAACTTGACACATGACTACCTTGACTATGCATTGTGTTCAATGTGTTATAAAGCAGTGCCATTGTCTTCCTGAGATGTAAACACATTCATATCAGATGAACAGCTGAAAGAGATTCTTTGCTGGGTTTACATAACGCACCCAATCATCACAAACGCCGGAAAATGACACCTGCTTAAAAACCCAATCCCTTCACCCGCCTTGGGGATGACATTTATTATCAACACAACACAGGCAAACCGGTTAAACTGCAGTTTTCTAGGTCCTGAGCTGTTTCAATACAATAGACATCATTCATATCAGCTGAAACCTGTAGATTGCTGTTTATCTCACACTGGTTTCAGTTGGGTGGTGTTGCAGGTGTCTTCTGTGTATCTCTAAGTGTAAAGCACAACAAATACTCAACTTGTTGTGGCACTTGCTGTAACATTGTCAGCAACAGTCATAACCTTGAAATAGCTCAAATAAGCAGTGTCCATTGGTTGTGTGATTAAAACATTTGCTTGTGCGTAGGTTTGATGTTATCTATTCTGTGTAGGTTACCTCTGTCCTTTATTAGTAGGAATGTAGTGATTCATTGTATAACATAGCATAATGCATATACATTTAAAGAATTTATACTAATAATTATTTAATGTTTTGCTGTTTTATTGCATTTATTGCCTTCAGTCTATCAATCACACATTGTTACAGACCATAATGTATCACCAAAAGCCGTGTGGCTTAACTTAAACAGGTGGACTTTATCTTAATCCTGACCGAAAAAGGCCACAGAGTTAGACAGCAAAATCAATAGTCACTGAACTCTGTTACTGGATAGCCTTTTGTGTGGCTTTTCAGTGGCTGCTCTGTGTGAGGCTGGACAGGTACCTGTGGAGGTGAAGTAAAGATGGGGAGAGGGAAGGAGAGAGGTAGGAGGGGTCATCTTCCAATAGAAGAGAGGGCTGTTTGAGCTATAAATAGGGTGGGAATGGACTTGGGAGGGTTGGGATGCAGGAACAAACAGGCCTGTGTTCACACTAAACACATAGGTACTGTATGAGAAAAGCCATAGCTTCCAACTCAGCAAAAAGTAAGAAACTCTGCTTAAAATAAAATACTCTCTTAAACCAGAAAATACCTAATGTTATATGCCTCATTTGTCCAGGATGATACACTGCAGTTCTTAAGCAAAGAAGAGAAGGAGTGCCTCAGTTTCTTTGAGCAGACCATAGACTCACTGGAGCAGAGTCTGAAGGAGGATGAGCTAAGACCCCAGAAAGTAAAGCCCCCCAGTGATGTTAACAGGGCCTTGATCTCAGGTCCCCACCCTGGAGTCTCTATTTTGTCCTCACCAGCCAGCCCAAAAGAACAGGATATTATAGACCTGGTTCGTCCAAAACCAGACCTGGTTCAAACCAAAGAAACACCCTTTATTCCTACCAGTCCAGGTAGCTATATTTTTAAACATTGTAACAATAAGATAAACATTTTGTATTTTAAGTGTAAAATATTTTCATGATTTAATTTCTTCATTTTAGATTTCCACAGTATGATGTCGGCTCCAGAGAGCCACTTTGAGATAAAGCCTCGCAGTGACCCAGTAGATACCCTGCCTTCAGAATACAACCCTCCTCTGCCAGGCAGCAGTGGATCAACAGACAGTCACCAGGCATACCATCCACCAGGCTGTATCCCAACGCCTGTCCTGATTGCCCAAAAGATAGCTGAAAACCAGGCTAGTGGAAGCTCTGGCTTGAGTGCATCGTCCCTCCTTAGACGGCGAAGCCTAGAATCTGAAAAGTCAACGAGCACCAGTAATCTTTCCATGAAGCAGGGTCCTCCCACCTCTGCTAAGCCTACACGCTATCCTGCAAACATTAGTGTGATTCTTGGAAATAAGGAGCACCAGAATCCTTCACCAGCTAATATAAACATCGAGGAGAGAAGGGCGAAGATGTTGTCAAACCTCTCGGGAACATCAAACCCTCAGCTGCAAGAAGAGTCCCAATACGATACAACTCAGACAACAAGAAACACTCCAACTCGTAGTGTTTCCTTCAGGGACCCTACTCCTGAAAAATCTCGAATGGAGGCATTGTCTAAGCTGGGGCTGAGCAGGAACCGAGCCTCGTCAGGGGATATGGCTCTCCCCAGCCCCCCTCTGGATCCCCTCACAGGAGCAGAATCAAGCAATTTGAACCCGAGTGGTCCTCCTGAACTAACTACAAGCACCAGCAGCAACCGTCTGGAGCCAAGCATTCCCCCAAATCTTGTACCCAGCAAGAAGACTCAGGAGCCCAGTAGTCCCTCAAAGGTGTTGACCAGCAGCTACATGGACAGAAAACCAGAGATTCTTCAAATAGATGCTCAGAGAGGCCTTGATAACAGATCCTCTCAACCAACTGCTTTCACTCACTCAGACTACTTTCCACCTCCTCCAGTGGAGTCAAAAACACCTATCTTGTCTCCACCTGAGGCAGCATCAGTAGAGTTTAACAGCTATGGAGGAAAATCCATCATGGTAAACCCTTCAACTTCCATTAAGAGTGAACCAGAGACCTCCCCAATCAGCCATGAACCCAAAAGTCTTCCACCTGCTCTCGCTAATCCAAGTGAGTTCAACTCATACGGAGGGAAGACAAAAGTGATGAATCCTGCACCTGTAGCTGTGACTCGAAGGGACCTTCCTGACATCCTCAGCTCCCACATCGACAAAAGTCAAACATTACACACAGCCCCTGAACATGTTTCCCCAGAACTCAACAGCTATGGAGGAAAGAGCCGAACCATCAACCCTACAGTCAGCTCAGGTCGCCCTTCAGAAGGTCTGTCCAGGACTTTAAAACCACCAGCACCAACTCCAGCTCCAAGACCTCCTAGGCACTCATACCATGGCCCTGTTAGTGCCCAGAAAGCACCCCAGCGGGCCCTGTCCCCTGAGCACAGGCGCAAGTCTGGCTCCTTATTCCGGCCCCAGGGAATCACTGTACAGTTTTCAGGAAAAGGGGCCACAGATGAATCACGCAAGGAGGCACTGAGGAAACTTGGGCTTCTGAAAGAGTGATTGTTCTTATTGTCTGCACCTGTTGAACCAGACTCTCCGGAGTGTATCTTCAATGTAAAAATGTGTGTGAGGTGTGGCAGGAAAGAGACCTACAGAGGAATGGAGACTAATCAGATAGACTTGCACAGCTAGTTCTGGCACACTGATAAAAGCAAAGGCTGCACATTTCACACATTGTCTCTGACAGATAGATTGTAACCTGTAGTCCCAGACAATGTGTGTGTTTGCATCAGATATGTTGACACAATTTAGTCCCTAGAAAGAAGAAGGAGCCCGGCTTCTCATAAGACAAATGCTACTGTGGCTCAGAGCATAACAAAAAGTCTTATTTTGTTATATCAATTGCACATTTGTATATTAATATTTATAGGTGCGACAGAAATTGAAACTTTAATGGTGCCTTCTTCATTTGTTCAAAATGGTATTTAATCATGGGTCTTTAAGTGAACAATATCAGTAGCCTATGTAGTGTAGTTTAGGTGTGAAATGGTGATCAGTGGCTGCAAGGACAGCAAGTTTTTATATTTCTTATTTTTTTCATCTCTTAACAAGAATAATATTTATATATGCATTGTTATCCTCCCTTTTTATGGGTGTCTGTATGTTAGTTATACTAGTTTGTTTACCGACTTGTTTTTGTCTCATTGTGACAAGGGTTAGTACCCTTTCTGTAGGTCATTAACATCTGAATTATATTGTGGAGCCTTGAAACAAACCTAGTGACATTCAATGTTTAGATATTATCAAATGTAAGTATTAAAAAAAAAAAAAAAAAATTACAGCGAAAAAGGCTGACTTTCTGTGTAGCCTGAGATTCTTAGACGTGAAACTAAGCTGTGCTGCAGGATATTTTTACTACACGAACAAACCTTCCACACCAAACCACAGACTGTGGAATGGCTTTGTGGGTCAGGCTTTTTTTTTTTTTTTTAAACTATGCGGAGGGAACACTCTAAAGCTGCTTTTTAGGGACGGGCATTGTACAAAACACAAGCACTAAAACCACAATATCTAGAAATACTTTAGTAACCTTAGGGTGTATTTCTGTTGTTTCATTTGGTTGGTTCTAACATTTACTTGTGTGTTATATTGGACTTTGCATATTTGTGTATGTATGTGTGTATGTTTATTGTATATCTAGACTCCGGCCTCTGTAGTTTACCTACAGTTACTTTGGAAGTTGATTTCACGCAGAGGTGCTGCAGTAATTCTGAGCCCAGCTGAGTGAATCTTTTTTTGAATTTTGTTTACAGACTCCGGTTTTCTGTAGTTCAGCTACAGTCATTTTGAAGTATCTAATGGTGCATGCGTGTGTGAAAGAATGAGTTCATGTAAATCTGCAAACTCCAAGTGTCGTGGGAATGGGACAAAGGGAAAATGCTGCTATTTTCCACAAGCTTATAATCGTAATATTGTTTTTATTTACTGTAAACCCTCCTAATATATTTTGTGAGTAATGTTGATTTTTGTTAATCATTAAACAGAACAATATAACCCAGAGGCAGTTGTTTTCCTTTAATAACTTTGGAAAGAAAAGAATGAAACACTGAAACTCTGAGCAAATGCGACTAGTGAAAGCCAAGTAAAAACATGACAAACCTACAAAATGGAGCCACGGCCAAAGCAAACATGGTACAACTTGGAAACAGCCCTAAAGTCCAGAATACAGCTGCCTGGCTTGAATAATTATATAATTTCAAAACAACTATACACACAGATTCATTTCTTCATACAACAGGTGTTTTTCGTAGATGCTTGGATTGACAGCCCACATTTATAAATTAAAACCACAGTATTCAATACTGAGACATTTGTCTGTTTGAATGGTGTAATAATTTCGCGTTCAAAATGTTGGTTCCCAATACATAAAAGTACTACATTATATTCCGTTATACTGGACGTCAACAGGAGGAGATTAAGAGAAGACTATCTCTTCACTTGACAGATGTTTAAGAAGGTCACTGAAAAGGAAAAGTATTTGGAATTTGAAAACAGATGTGTGCTTAAACATATGCATGCCACATACTTCATATACCATGGTTGAAATAGTAGTAAATTTATTGTGATCATGAATTGTTTGTCATTAGCGGAGATACAACAATGCACTTCTTGGCTTGCAAGAAAAGACGAGCCCGTATCTAGACACAGAAACTAAACAGTCACAAGGGACAACTATCTACTTAGATCTGGTCCACAAAGGGTCCATGCAGCAGACTACTCAGGAATATACAGTATATAACTCAACTATTGGCTCAACACAATCTAAAATAACAAAAGAGACAGCCAGGCACAGGGTTTATCCATTTTCCCCAAAGTACATATTTTACAATACCTTAAATTCAAACCAATCAATCTGTATTTTGTTCAAAATACCAATCTCTAAGAGTCTACTGTTCTTAAAGTAAAACATTTACTAGAATAAACTACTAGACTCTAGAGTCAATTTCTCGACAAATGTTACATTTTGATGTACAGTGACCCATGGTTTCTTCATTTGGTTGATTTGTGTTTTATGGCACTTAAAGTTTAACACAAATGCAAACTATTAAAGTATTAACTATTAAACTATCATCATATGTCACTCCACTTGACATTTTGTTAGGAAAGTATTGGGTCCCAGAAAACACCAATACCACTCATGAGCATGTATGTAAATACTGTAAAGGCTACTCAGAGCAATACCTCTACCAAATATATCATATGCTTAGCTAGTGAAATGCAGCTCACAAAACGGCAATCTCTTATTTGTAAAGTGTATCACATGAACACCAATAACTATAGTTCAACAAAAAGCAGCCAAGTTTTTGAATCTAAATAAATTGATTTTACAATAACTTTAATTAGATCAAACATTTTGGTGTTTGTAACTATGACATTTTTGCAGGCAAGAGTGGTTTTATACTTTCTGCTAAGTACGTTTGATAAAAAAAAAACATAGACTAGATGATTGGGTTTTTTTTTGTGTGAATATGTGATATTAGAAAAATGTGGTGTTTAGAAGTGCCACAAAAACACAGATCTTTCCAAAGGTCTATCCTTTTTTAAACTCACTGTCTGATCTTATTAGGCCACAGCCACTTTCTATTCCTCTGTTTCTTTCTTTCAGAACTGCCTTTAGAACCTAAGTTAGGTTTAATAGTGTCCACCAATGTCTCCCTGTTTCATTAAACCAACAATTTTCTTTTCCAGTGTTGGGTTAGTGTTGTCCAAACACAGAGTTTCTCCTAGACACAGGTCATTTCAGCATCTGTCTGATGTGAGGGCAAAAGGTCATCTTGTCCATCCTGCTCTTAGCTGTTCGTCTTTGAAATTGGTTCTCTGGTCTGGACAGTTTTGTGTTGTGCTGTTATCATCTTAGCCAACAGACATAAAATAAAAGACAGCCACCCATCTGATCCCTGACCTCCAGGCCTCCAGACCTGCACTCCTCGTTTGGTCTTCCTCCTCAGGCTCCTTAAGTGTTCAGGTCTATCCCATTGTCAGTGGACGCCTAGAAGACTTGTTTCCCATTCAGACCGGTTCCCTCCGATCTTCTTTCTTTTATGTACTCCTTTATTCTTCATTCTTTATATTTGCTTGATCGCTCAGCCTGGACCCAAGCCCAAATCAGCGTCTCCTGGAGAACAAAGCAAGACATTTACTGTAGAGCTGAGCAGCAGAGACAGTTAACTCAACCTAACCAGACATTTGCTCAACAGAGGGAAATGAAGATCATCCACACCATTTCTGTTAATGTCCTCTGCCTTGTCTTTCTACTTTTTCATGTGTCACTTATTCAGAAATACTAACAAAAATAAATATCTACATAAACTAGTGAAACATTTGACAATATGAAAAAATAAAATAAAAAAGAAATATAAGGCTAACTTTTTTTTTTTGTCTTTTTATGAAATGACCTTCCTGAAAACATGTGTGACCAAGCCCATGTCAGGTAAGAGGAACAAAAAAAAGAGAAAAAAATAATTATTTAATAATTACATTTAATGTGCTCAATTAAATACTTAATACTTTGTACACTAAATACTCTTACTGCCTCTCTTTGTGAGTAAGCAGCACATGAGTTGAGAGTGTGGATGTAAACTAGGTTTCCTTAACAAATAAAGCTCAAGAAAACATCCATCTGAGCTGCTCTGGCCTACTCCATGACAAATGTACAGTTTCTCTTCTGCTTGTCTTTTCTGTCTTGTCTCTCCTGTCTTTCTCGCTTCTCATGCTTTTCATTTCTTGCTTTTTTGAGTCTGTTCAAAGAAACACCAACGAGGATAGGAGTCAATACATAATATGACATAGGCCCTAAACTGCATATCATAGACACAATGTGGCAGTGAGTGTTATATCAGGGTTGGGGTGTTACCTTCCACCTGTTTTGAAGATGAGGTCTGCGTTGGGAGCGCCTTTAGGGTGCTGGTAACGAGGCCTGCGCTCCCGGTTGGTGTTGGCTGGGGCTGGGCGCTGAGCCAAAGACTGCATCATTTCTGTGACACATACATGCCAAAATTTTTTGACAGATACAAAATAGAAAGGAACTTCAAAATGAGTGAGGAGTTTGACAAGTCAATCAACTTGTCTTCAAAGAAAAAACAGTCTTCTCTTATCAGCTAAGACACTACACTGAACAATGCTTTGCACCTTGATGTTGTAACACAGTTTATGTAATACAGGTCTTGACCTGTTGGTCAACTTTACTTTTGTATTTCTAAATGTCCTTGTAAATATAGTGCATGTTAGCATGCCTTATTAACATACGCATCACAATTTATTTTTTTGCTGTCTCTCTTTAATCAACTTTTCTTTTTTAATAAGTACAACACTATATATTTACATTAGTAAGGCAATGATTCCTGGCTGTACATGGATATACTGTGGAAAGAGTAAAAAGTGCCTTGAACATGCATTACCTTGGTAGTCCTCCTGCTCCTGCCTTTCATTGATGTCCAAAGTGAGTTTCTTCATCCTCATGCGTTCCTCCTGCTCAGCCTGCTGCTGGTTAAAGTGGTTTGCCGCCAGGTGAGACGACAGGGGCACGTTCAGAATCTTGTACTATTGATTGGAAACACAAAAACATGGCATTGTGACATACATAGACAATACAATGAAAAACCTTATAATATTTTTGTATTGAATCGGAAATTGTAATAAATCTGCATAAAAATGTGTTATATTGAAACAAACTATAAATCATGTGTAGTTGCCAGCTTTGCAGCTCTCAAGAGGAGCAGTATTTGTTTATAGTGGAGACCTACAAAGATATTCAGTGTTCGTATTAAGAGTGAGTCTTTCTATTAGCTTTGGAGTATTTGGCAGCCGTCCTTTAAACAGAGAGAAGTTATGTGGGCTCTACACTGCAACGCCAAAGCAGTGGCAGAAAATTGGACACACCCTATGGTACAAGAACCAGCCTCAGCTTCAAACCACAAATTCCACCAGTGTGCAGTGTGCCTAAACACTCACTTTTCTGTGTGTTTGAATTTCATTTTCTTAGAGGTTTACAGTAACCACACCATGTATTAGTCAAGCCTGAACTAAACTCTAGCCTTAAAACAACCTTTAACCATAAAAATATGACCTTTGTTGTAAATCGCCTTATGTGACTCATTTCCTCTCTAATGTAAAGAATACATTACTTCTTTACTGGGGTTAGTTAAGTTGAGTAACAAAGCTAGAAATAATATTGACAAAAACAGACAATACAGTACAGTACAGTAATACAGCACTAAGTATCACAATGTGGATTTCTCTCCTTTTTTTCTGTCTGTTGCTTTCTGATGTGCAGTCACCTCTAAAACCTGTTCAGCATGTATTCTGCACTGCATGAGCCATGACTGAATGAAAAACATATCCCGGAAAGTGACAGCATGAAGGAGGAGAGTTATGTTTGTTTAGCAGTAGGTGCTTGTAACTGTGGAAAAAGCTGGAGCATCTATTAGGCAAAAATATATATGTGTGGTGTGCACGTAAACATAGCCACTGAGGTAGTTCCTTGTATCTTTAGTGGTACAGCGGAGAATTTTACCTGTTGCTTATTGCCTTTGCGTGTGAGCATGACAAATTGCATGGTGTCAGAAATGTCAGTCTCCCCATCTCCAATGCACGGCGGCCCAGAGCCCCCCTTCTTTAACTGGCTCTTCAGCTGCAGGGGTATGGCCACGTCCAGCTGGTGCACCTTCACTGCCTCACCACTACGCTGCTGCAAAAACAACAGAGAAGGGCATTTGGATTTTTTTTTTTTTAAGTTTAAAAGTAGGAAAGTAAAGAGACGCAAGAGGAACAGCAGCGTACCTGTAGGTTCTCCAGCATCATCTTATCCAGAGCCTGTATGAAGTCCTCATCCTCAGCACAAGCCACATGCTTCAATCCACCTCCGCGGATCGTCACCTCCTACACACATTGAGATGGACCGGTGAAAACAGTAGAAATAGTGACATCCATGGGGTTCTACCTCTGTTTAGCTGACTTTTTACACACACTTTTTTGCCAAATATAACAATTCCACAGAAGTCATACACATTACTTACATTGTTCTCCTCGTCGGTCTCATTTTCCTTGTTGGAATCGGTCAGGTAGTCTGTGTTCTCTTCTTCCTCTTCCTCCCTTTCCTCTTCATCATTGTCAGATCCTTCCTATAGAGAAAAATGAAATGCAGACTCTGAACTTGAGGACTCTTTTTTAATCTTTTGTCATCAAACGTGACTTTAGAGTAAAAAACCAAGGCTGACTATGAATCGTTTACACTGCTTTTTATGGGGACAATAGCCAAGAATACAGCCTGATGAAGTCGTGGACGAAGACGACTGCTAGTTTGAAGCGACATTCATTCAAAAATGGTTGCAGCAGGTGCCTCTCTGACTCAAATTACTGTTGTGCCTAAAGAACACAAAGATCTTTAGGTATACCAGTTTGACGTCAACTTTACTTCAACTTAATTCAGTTTGATGGTGCCTAGTGTTTGTGTGCTCCCACTACATGGTCATGATTAAAGTTGACAAGTTTAGATTGGAGCAGCTCTGACAAAGTGAAAGTTCAATGGTGGAACTATTAAAATAACCGGGGCTGTGTAAGGATCTTCTGAAAACTGGGCCCAAAGTTGTGTAGTGTGCTGTGCTTTATACTGTACTCAATCTTAAAGAGGCAGATGACTGAAAGACAGACTATAATCTTCTCATAAATCAATAACTGCTGATGTGATCTCAAGAGTAGTTTTTTCAGTTACTGACATGCAACACTGAGAGACCAGCAATTAAAAGCTTTCACCCAAGACTCATTGTTCAACTTGTTCCGTTTCTTCGAAGATAAACAAACATGAATCAGTAGATTGTAAAGAATGAGATTTTTCCAAAACACCAGTACTTACATCCTCTTCCTGTTCATTCATCTCGCTCTCGTTGCCGGACTGCTCCTCAGTCTCAGCGCCTCCCTCTTCATCATCATCGCCATCATCATCCTCCTCATCAAGTCCCTCTCCTTCGCTCATGGCACTTGAGCGGCCATCCTTCTCCATGGCCAGACCTTACAAAAAGAACAATATTTAGTATCAGAGAAACAACACTGACCAAACAAAGGCTATACTGTAAATGCCTCCAGCTGGAGCAAGGGTTTGTGACTTTCAGCGAATAGCAGCACGTGCAGGCAATGTTGTCTTTCTTATTGCATTTTGCTCCTGTTTTTCATTCATGAGAAGATGGGCTTTACAACATCGTTTGAGAAACATCAAAAAGAACATACAAACAAAACTGGGTAACTTGTTGTTTAATTGGCCATCCTGACAAAAAGAAATTACTGCCATTAACTTGTATTACACATAATAATGGAATGATGACAGCAAAGAAATGAAGTCAGGCAGGTAGTGTAAAAGTTGCAAATCAAGTCTTGTGTGACACTGTAACTAAGGAATGCCTGATCCTGACTGAATAAAAGTACGAAAGGAAAAACAAAGGTACTGTTGTTAAACTTGGAGTCTCCAATGCTGCATCACTGACTTTCTCCTTTTTATTCACACACTTTACTCACCACAAGTATGCTCCAGCAGTACATTTATCATATTGTGTGATTGTAGAAAAGGGTGGAGCAGACCCTTTACATATTTCTCCTTTACCCTCAAGTCAACACCTTGAAACTATTCAAACAAAGTAAACAAAAATGTTTCCTTCTTCCTCGTTTCACCATTGATTCCTTGTTTCTTTATTTGTTCTCCCTCATAACTTCTAAAATTTTGGAATTTCAGCTATTATAGTAAAACTTTGTAAACTTTGTAAATATTTCTAATAAAGTAATTAAGTAACTTCCATTACTGAAACTTCCAAAATTGAAAGGGGTGAAATGTTATCAGACAAATATTTAAAATGTTATTTGTCTGGGAAAGGCATCTGTAAATAGTGTTAAATGTACAGTATGCAACTGTTTTAGTTTAAGTTTGTTGTTTTGAAAACTATTTATCTCATCTAATAGCATATTGTTATCAGAATGATCTATGAAAATGCTAATGGGAATGTGTATTGTCCAGCACTGGCTACATCTATTTACACAGCAAAAGTGCGCAAAAACATCCATGGAGAAAAGAGAAGCAAAGTGAAATGTGTAGAAATATTGGCAATGCATTTATGCGAGGCAGAGCTAACTGTGGGATTGCATTGAGATATTACATCAAGGTAAGCTCTAAACTTCAGTTTTATACCCAGTCTTAGTATTTTTCAGAGCGGTATAGATGCAGTTTTGCTTTTTTTTTTTTTTGGTGGGACTGGGAGTGATGTGAACCAAAATACGGTAATAAAACTCAAGATAACACTTCGGTGTTTGTATTAGTTTTGCTACCAATCGACTTAAATTTGTTTTTGCTTTTGTTTTTTCAAGAAACATTAAGAAAATTAGACAGTGACCATTAAAGGACTTGCATCAGTTATTAATAGTTACATTGATTAAATATGATTTTGGGTGGAGATGAAATATTTGGGTGAGCCACTGGCTTAAAAATAAATAATTCCAGAACAGAGCTATTGACCAGTCATTGACGTGAGTCTTTGAGTAAGGAATGTGTGCAAGGTAAACCTGTTTGATAGTGTGAGTAGACTGAAGAGTGATGCTACACCTCCTACACACTGGGGAATGCTGCTTAGCCAGGACCACAGAAAGTGCCTCAGCCAGAGAGACTACTGGTACGCAGCTACACAATGTTACAGTTTACCACACAGTTATTATATTCAGGGTATATACAACTGGCTCTTGTATTTGTGTGGTCTTTGATACCTAGTTTGACGAGGACCTCCCTTTCCAGATCAGCCACCTGCTTGGTGGCCTCTTCCAAGGAGCAGCAGAGAGTCATTTTGGGCCGGAGAAGTTCCAAAGTATCAGTGATCATATAATCAATGTCGATTGGGAAGGGGTGATCTTTGGTCCAAACATCCACATTCTTTTTCCACCAGATGTACCTCTGCAGACACACAACATGGTCAGCTAAGGATAACACAGCGTAATTAAAACAAACAAAAGCAAAACAAACTTTGAGCCTCGTGCCCTCTAGTGGAAGAATAATGTAATTGTGCATTATACTTTTTGTTTAAAAGTAGATTTATCTAATAAAAAAAATGCATTTTAATGAAATATTTTTGTAATAGAGTCTACAAACACTCACTATTAGATAAGAAAATAAATAGGCACAAATGTTATTTATACATTTTGTTCGAACTATAGAGTCAGGTTTGACGATTAAAATACATTCTACCTGGAAATAGATGAGGAAACAATCTAACTTCTTCTTGCTGGAGCCTCTGTCAAAGTACTGGCCACAGGTATCCAGCAAAGTGCAGACGAGGCGAATGCGAAACAAGTGCTCTGGTGGGTCCAACGGACTGGGGGTACCATCTTGATTTATCCCAAAGCATATGAAGGAGAAAAGGGTGCGGAAAATAACAGCAGACTCCACCATGCGGTAGTTATAGAGCTCACCGAGGAATTTGGCGCTGCTGATGCGGCGCTGGTTGAACTTTGGCTGATTGACCTACAAATAAACAAAGGAGGGTTTTTTTTTTGTTATGTGTGCCTAATCATTACAATTCTAATGGGCAATATTCTTCCTTTGTATTAATATACCAGCCTTAACTGGTGAAAAAAAATCTTAGTTAGTAATGCCCTGTCTGTACCTCCATTCCCAGACGAATGTCCTCAAGCACTCCGTCTACAACATGGATGCCTACATCCTCTTGATAAGCCACAAGCCCAGCCAGCAGATTGGCAACACAGTGGATGCTGTTGTACTTGACGTTCCAAATGTTGACCATACAGCAGATCAAGTAGCTCTTGATCTCAGCGTCCTGCCAGGGCAGCTTCCGCATCTGCCTCAGTACCTTCTCGGTCGTGACCTTGGACAGGTCCTTGTAGAGCAGCTTGCGGATATATTCCTGCAGTGGTGGCCTCTTTTTCTTCACTGTTTTCTCTATTGGAGGGGGGTTACAGTAGTAGTAGGCGTTTTCTACCATTGTTATATAACGGGCGTCCAGGTGCTGAGCTTGCTTTTTGCGCATCATTTGCTCCTAAGATGTATGTTCATAAAAGATGCATTAGTTACAGATGTTGCCAAAAAGGACAAAAACTGCACACCCATGTTTAAGATTTCTTTACAGACTAAAACCTTTGACAATTTATTGTTTAAAAAGAGGTATATCAAGTCATCTGTAAATAATAGATTATTGGATGTTATTAAATTCCTGCTGCTTATCATAGTTATCAAATTCAGCTTTAACAAAAGGGCAAAGTACTAACCAGAAGGACACTGGTGCGCAGGTGAGAGTCAGGTGACCTGAAGAGGAACCGGCCACATGTCTCCAGCAGAGTGCAAGCCATTTCAATGTGGTGATGGGTGAAATCAGACAGCAACATCTGTTGGTAAACAAAAATGCATTTATGAAATACAAACAATACTGCAAAACTCCTTTAATATCACTATTCCAAAAAGCACTCTTTCTCTCACCTTAAGGCAATGAAGTGTGTCTGTTTTGGAAAACATCTTAAACTTTGCCAGTTCCCCGATGAACCTGACTGTTTTATTTTTGGTTTCAATATTAATCTGGTCCTTCTTCCGAATCTAGACCACAAGCAGCAAATATAACGGTTCTTGAAAAGAGCGTTTTAAAGCATATTGTACCGAAAATCCAACAAATAATCATTAGTTAGAAATTAAACCTTATCAATAAAATTACTTACATGAAACCTGAAGTCACCTTTTAGCATGGAGCAAAGGTCTTCAGCCACATCTGACATACAGGGATGAAGAGTGGCCACCAAGCGAGAATAAAAGGGTAGTAGATCTAACCTGAAAAAGATGAGAGGGTGGCTACTTTGTTACTTCAAA
The DNA here is from genome assembly GCA_036850595.1 of Rhyacichthys aspro. Lineage (NCBI taxonomy): Eukaryota > Metazoa > Chordata > Actinopteri > Gobiiformes > Rhyacichthyidae > Rhyacichthys > Rhyacichthys aspro. Next base: position 19,915,706 of record CM072159.1, on the reverse strand, counting down.
GACAATGGTACTTTTTGAACAATATTTGGCTGGATTTATATTGATACTGGTGCAACTCAAATTAATACTCAAATTTACAACGCACACTCTTACCCTTGTTAAGTCTGGCATTATAAAATATTTGCATACCTTTGCCTTGGGACAGTGAATAGAGCTCGAACAAGTTTCCTCCTGTTGGATTTGGTGTTCATGTTCATGCAAAAGTCCATGGCAGCCTGCGACAAAGAGGATTCAAGCAGAATTCACTTTAGATTATGCTTTAACTGAGTGTAAGTAAGAAACCTAAATTGCTTTCACATTACTATGTTACCTTATCTATGAGGTCTCTGTTCACACAGTTGGGAAGCTGCTGGATGAAGGCGTCTACAATAAGCTTCAAGTGGGACCCAGTGCTTGCCTCCTCATCCTCTTGTTCTAAAGATAAGCCATTTACAATAAAAATCTCACCATCATGTTAATCAATTTGAAGAAGAATGGAATACAATGGAAAAAAATCCTCAAACCAAAGACTTGGCTGATGCATCATAATAAGAGCTTCAAGCTTACCTTGTTCATCCAGTAGTTTTTTGGCCAGCTCTTCATTTTCTGCCTCCTCTGGTCCCTCCAACTCAAGAGGTTCATCGGTTATGTCCAGAGCCTCCAGCTCTAGCTCCAGTTCCTCTGTGGTAGTGGCATCCTTCCCTTCTCGGCAATCTGAAACAAACACCACATGGTGATCATAAATGATGCGTCATTGAATTAGGCATTTCAGTGTGGATTTGTTTAATGTACCTTTGGCATCGTCCTTGTCTTTTCCCTGGTTGGTTTTCTCATTGTCTTTAAAGAGAATGGCAGGGACGAATGCCTTTAGGTCCACCAAATTTTCATAAAAGTTACGAGCATCTTCATCTTCCCAGATTCCTCCTTCCAGGTCATACTCTCCAGGCTTGCCAGGGGTGAAAATGTCAATGCCAGGGCCATGCTCTGAGAGAACAGACAATAATTTGTTCACTTTGATAAAGATTATATACAACTGAAAATACCTGATTCCCTGTATTGACACAATTGCTAATTTAGGTCATACATTTAGGTAGGTATTAAGAAACATTAACTAAAGTTAAGCTATACCTTCCTGCACTGTCTTGTCTTGGGGCAGCTCTGGCATGTTTTCATCAAGCAGATCAGCCAAAGACTGAGAGTTGGCCAAAAGCTTTTGGTAAGAAGTCGCAAACTCTTCATACTGCTTGTGCCTGTCCTCACTCAACTCACCCTTGGAATGTAGAATTCGTCTGAAAGGAGATTAAGAAGGAGGAGGATTAAGAAGCCTCATGTGTTGTTATGGTATTATGATCAAGTTAAAACAAAAATAACATGAGTTTTGTAACTCACCTGTTCTGTCTCTCAATGTTCTGCAGCTCTCTGTGGTCCTTTTTCAGGTGTTTGGTGAGTGAAGTGAAGTACTCTCGTAACAGGTTCTGAAAAGGCTGCTGTTTTTCTGTGCTGATTATCTCGCTAGGAGGAAATGTCAAACCAAACTTTTCAGAAGCTATTTTAACCTTGCGTGGCACCAGACCAGCAATGTCATCTCCACAGTGTTTACAAAAGCTGATGACCACTGATACATGAGTGTGTGTCTCTCGGTCAATGTTGATGATGTTTTTAAGTTGCTCATAAATTAGCAATAGGCCTTCTTTGTCTGTGAAGAGTCCCACAATAGTGAGCTCCGCAATGAAGCGAAGGTCTGTACGCAGCTTGCTTACATTAGGTGTCTTATCCTCCTTTCTTGCTTCAAAGTGCTTCTTCCAAGACTGCAACAGTAATGGGGCAAACTCTGCATAGCGTTGATGAAACAGCGAACACAAATGGACAGCACAACCCACATCAGAAATCTTAAGCTTTGCTTCCACAACAGAGCTAACAGCTTCTCCAATATATTTGCTGAGATTGAGTGAGGCAAAATCATTTGAGAGTGAGTCACGCTGCTGTTCAGTAAGTGTGCGCAGCTTTTTGACAAATGCAGTGTTTTTTTTAAGGCTGGAGTCAAGACGACTGAAGAAAGCTTCCTCGGGCCGTCCATCTTGGGCACTCTGATTTTTGCTACGCAGCTCTTTCCTGCACTGATGCCGCTCCCAGGCCTCCTGATGGAGCTGGTGACACTCCTCCTTTTCCCTGCAGAAATAAAGGCAAACGCATAAGAATTTCCTTAAGTGGTAGTTCTTTCTGGTGACATTATCATATTATACTGTGTATCAGGTCTGCCAGTTCTAGCTGCAAATTAAATATCTAATTTCTCAGATTAATCCAAAATTTCTTAGTGTTCAGTGACTCACTTCAAGAGGGCTGCTTCCTCCTCACGTTGCCTCTTACTCTCCTCTTCCTTAAGTTTTTTCTCCTGTTCCTCCTGTTGTCTCTTCTCCTCTTCTTCTTTCTTCCTCAGTTCCTCTTCAACCTTTTGTTTTTCCTCTTCTTTCTTCTTTCGCTCTTTTTCCTCCTTCTTCTTTTTTTCCTCCTCAATTCGCTTTCTCTTCTCCTCTTTGCCGCTGTCTTTTTTACCACTCATTTTGGCCTCTTCTTTTGTCTTATCTCGAGCTGTAGGTCTCCTCTCCCAGTCTTTCTCCTTGTTGCTAAAAGAAAACTCTTTCTCATCCATGTTTACTAAGCGCTTGCCTTCAGCAGGCATACTGCAAAAAAAAACAAAAAACTATTACAATGCATGTTATGTTTAATCAACACATGTAGCACTTTGAATGTCATCTTGGATTTGGGAACAGGGAATTAAACTAAAGCGATATTTGACGCATCTTGTGTGTCTTATTCATGTTTAACATTTACTCCAGACTCTATTAAAATCAACTATAGTTTTGCGCCACGTTTTTGGTGACACTATTATTTTCCAATTAATTTACAGAATAAAAGTAAACTAGAGTTTAACAGGTAAAATTCGCTAAAATGTTATTGCAAAGACAATACAATGGAAAGTGATCGTTTCGTTATTAAAATTATGAAAATGCACAGATCAATAAACAACAAGAAAATAGCATATGTGCCAAGAAAACTGTTGCCTTACCAAATGTTGTTTAAAATAAACCCACGCAACACGAGCCGCGCGTTAGCTTCGTTGCTAGTCAGTAACCTTGCACAGCATGCTAACACTTAAGCTAATCCAAGCCAAAGTATTATATTACGACAAAATGTAAATACCACAGCTAACGTCTTCGAATTGAATGTAACCCGATATTTCAATTATGTGGCCTAAAATGCGCATATAAAAAAACGTTTAACATAAGCTACAACAGCAGAACTGTTCCGAGTAACTGCTAGGCCACTTCCGTAGGCAAACCAAAGCAGTGTAAACAAACGTTTTGACAGCGCCAAAACATGGTTTAACCTATAATAATTTATTGCAATATGATTTTTATAACGTTACACATAATCGACAGCAGTATTACTCGAGTAATATCAAAGTGCATAAGGGTTTAATAGAGCGCATTACCTTCTATTTGTAGCAAAACATCGGTCAATTAACGTTTCCGTGAGAACGATAAAAGGACCCCAAAATATGATATATGTCTTAAAATATGCCTGACTAAAATACATGTACGTTTTCAATTTTCTTAATAATAGATCATTAGATTGGTTTTTGCTGGATGTGTATGAATTTATGATCGCGTAAACGTCATACTGTGAATGCAGATAGATTATGCACGTTTATAATATTGTCACTTCACATCAGCACAGGCAAAGTTTCGGGGCATATGCCCAGCTTAAATATTTTATATTTACCATTGACACTGCCATAACATTGTTCACGAACAGACATGGTCACAACATTTTGGATTGGATTCTTGTGCCAATTTGAATTACCAAAAAAAATGTACAATGTACAAAATCAATGCAAGATTTCAGCTGAAGTAACCTCTCTGTGAGGTCACTGGCTACCAAACAAACACACCTTTTCCATTCATTAATTCTGACCCATATAAAATTATACTATAGCTTTATTGACATACTGTGACTGGAAACAATAGATAATCAAGAAGGTCCCACCCAGAGCTGGAGAAATGTGTTCAGAGCAAACTGTCAAATTTCTTACATGAACACTCTAGATTTAGACAAGAAATGCTTTTATTAAAAGCACATTTATGACAAATAACATTAAATGAAGGCACAAGCTTAAACAGCAGGTACATAACATAAAACTTAGGTTGGCAATGAGCACAGACATACCTAACAGCTCAAAACCACAATTCAGCAATTAACAATTCAATGAATAAAATTAAATAGAAATTTGAACTGTGACAGGAATATTCCAAAGTTCACAATCAACAGGTAACTTTTTGTTTGTATAATGCCACTGCCTTTGCAATGAGAACTCAAAATAAAAAGAAAGGGTGGGGTGGTAAGTGTCTATTTAGCAATTATTTAAGCTAACACTAAGAAGTTAAAAAAACGTCTTCATTAAGTCCATATTTCAACAAAAGCAGCATTGAACTAGAAATGAAATGGTTAAGACTAAAAAAACAGTTAAAACAGAAAATAACACTGTTAAAGTTGGAGAACAGTTACTTGACAGGAGCATCTGCACACAAGTCATCTATAAACCACTACACCAGAGTTTGTTTTGATTATAACTGATCCCATAAATTTTATACTGTAATAATGTTTCGTAAAAAGTGAATATTGCACTAAATATTCTCCAGTTTTGTCTTTAGCCGGTTACTTGCTCCACCATTGTCCATCAAGCTTGATACCAACTTTTCATCCTTTGAACAACCAAATGGGATAAGCATCAGGTTACTGATTTTTTTTGTAAGTTGCTCTATGTTGGCAATTAAGTATCAGCTTATTTAAACTGCAAGATTGTTTTGTCTTATTTAAAACATTGGGGAACAAAATACAGTGTTTCACTATTTATTATGAAAAGAAAAAGGATGAATATCTCTGTATCCAGTCATGCTGTAGGCATCAAATGGCAGGAGTCCTTTTATCAATTTTTTTTAGTCTATGGTCTCTGAGCCAGACGGCTCTTCCCTTCTTCTTGTTCCATCAGCTTTATATGAGTGTAAGAAAGAATACCTGCCAGAGTGCAGAGAATCCCCAATGCCTGAAAAACGTCAGACAAATTAAGCAAATACTATGAGAAAAAGAAAATAAGAGTAATAAAAATAAGAAAAAGGTTGCTTGAGCACTCACCTGGTTGAGTGACAGTGGGTCCTGGAAAAGCACATAACCTCCAACCAGAGTAATGCAGAATTTAAAATGACCAAACATGTTGTAGCTTTAACAACAGTGTTAAGAATTACATATGCGGATATATTCCTAAATTATTCAGATCTTCAAAAAGGAAAAAATAAAGGTTCGTTCTTGAATTTAAGATTATGCACCTAAGATTCAAGGATACGTGACAGCAGAGGTGTTTCCGATGATCCAGTAGATAGAAAGGTTGACCAGAAATGCCACCACACCAGAGAACAACACAGTAACCTTGTCAAGAAGACAGTCTTGTTATCCTTGCAACATGGGTAGTTAAGAGAAATACACAATAACTGAAAATTCAGCAGTAAAATGATCAGATGAAATCTCACCAGCGCTGGTAGAGACCAGGGTCCAAATATTCCTCCTTCTCCAGCCAATGGCTCAAACAGTGGAACAATACAGAGCAAAAAGGCTGATGACAGGGGTGCCTGATAAAACATTTATCATATGCATCAACATTTCTTAATGACTTAACAATAGTATAACAAAACAGAAAATTGTGATTTTAAAGTAGTTCAGAAAAAATCAACTGCATCAAATTGATCAAAAAGCAGAAGTTTAATTTAGTAGCACATGCAGCCATTGCGCTGTTGTGCAGTGTGATGTCCTTTCCTACTGCTAGAAACACACATGGCTGCTTTTGTGTTATGAGAGCACATATTTCACTTAATTGTCACAGGTAAAATTTTAATTTAACTTGTTTCCAGCGAGAGGAGTTGTACCTGATAGTACAGAAGCTGCATGGAGTTCACCTGAAGCTCATGCTGTTTGGCTCCCACCCACTAAAAGACAGCATGAGAGACAGATAAATACAGTGGTTTTTGTTTCATTAACACCTGTTTTACCTCATGGTGCAGATTTACTTACCACTTGGTACAGCGAGGTCACCAGGACACCAAGAGATGCAAACACTGTCCCAAGCAAATTGAACCGCACATCATAGTAAGAGTTCAATACGACACCTAATGTTATGGGCACCTAGTGAGTCAGAAAGGGTAAATGTAAGCATTATCATTTTAACTACTGTAGAACTAATATTAAACATCCTGCTTAGTTATTGAAGCTAAAATGATAAAATTTACATACCAATGTTAGTTTAATTTTGGTGGAGAAGGTTTTCTTGTAATAGGTTGTCTGAATTAGGATGATGACAGGAGTGGTCATTGCCTTAGCCAGCTGGTATGTTCCTATTGAGTTGTTCTGCAGGGATAGGTTGGTAAAGGCTACAAAGCCACAAAAGCTCAAAGCCAACCACACAATCCTGCGAACTGGAAGGCTTTTTGGAGAGAAAATGTCCATTTTCTGGCAGATGTAGAGTCCAAGCCAGGTGACCACAAAGTGAACGAGGGTCAAAGTCATGTTAGGGAAGCCATAATGGACATAGATCCACTTGTTGATAAAGACAATGCAGATGGAGGAAAGCAAGTTGACCAACAGGCCTGCAATAATTCGCTTGTTGGCTGCGAAACTGAGCATCCTTTCAGCCATGGTTCTGGGAGTTTCCTAATTTAGCTCTTGCCTCCCAAGCTTTGTTTAGCTAAACTGAAAGTTCATGCTTCAAAAAAAGAAAAGAACAAATTAATTAAGACACAAAACCCAGTATGAAGTAAGAACTTTTTATCTGGTTAAGACTTGTATTATTCTAGCTAACATGATACTATTGCGTAATAAGTAAAAAAATATACACTTTTGTAATAATGATCACTCTATGACATATTACTAATATCAGTATAATTCATAATAAGTTATGAATGGTAAGGAGCCCGTCAAATGTGACATAGTATAGGAAACGACAAAATAAAAAGTTAAATTGTGATCAAAACATACTATTGATTGGGATAATATGTTTTAATATTACTGGTAGCGTCTCTGTGAGCAAACAAACATGTTAGCTTAATCTTACGAGACCAAGTGCTGTTATGACTTCACGTGCTCAAAGGGTTTGATTGTCCGTCTTTGCCACGCAACAAGAAAACTTTACCTGGGCTCTCTTGGAATCTCTTTGCTCGCTCTTCAGTCTTCTTCTGCCTTTCTCCCACACTCCAGCTGGTTACCGGGCAAAACTGGATTTTCCCGTGGGTTTTTCCTACCATTGGACCCCCTGACTCGTTTTGATAACGGGACACTCAACACTACAGTCCTGTTAGAAGTTATTGCCTTCAATAAGAGGCTGCCTCTCAGTGAAAACCTCGCTGTGTGTTCCGGTTCTCTCTCTGCTCCTCCTTACACGGCTGTACTTACAGGTTCGGAGCAACAGCGGCCTCTTATGTAATGGAGGGTTGACAGGCTTTCATGCATCCAAAAAAAACATTTAAATGTAATAAAATATAGGTGTATAAAAACAACACCATTGTCCTGCAATAATTTTCCATGTTTCGTTGACTCGAGAACAAGAGTTTTCACTGTACATACAGTCAGGCACATTCTACACGCTGTCCACACGATGGCGCATGCACTGTTGAAACTCGTGTAAAACGCATTGGAAACTGGCACGAAGAAGTCAGCCGTTAAACCTCGTGAAGCGGGAAGTGACAGCTTTTCACTAACATGGACTGGTAAAATATGTTATTTTACCACAAATTTGAATTAATGACTTATCTTAATTAGACATTTGTTTGTAACGCTAGACAGCACGTATTATCTTTATCTTCTGGCTATCTCGTGTCGGCTTATGTCTTTGAATAACTAAATTGGGCTAATGATGCTAACAGCGCTGCTAAATTAGTTCTAAGTGTTTGTTTACATTTTAACTCTAAAGTGATGCTCTGGTTGTATGCTTTAACTCTACACTGTCTTTCTGCTGTGTGATGCCATGTCCCGTAAAGAAGATACGAATCCGTTCAGATAATATGTCAACCTACGTTATCTTTATTTCTGATGAATAATTTGTCAATTATACTAAATGTACCTGACTCCTTATCGCTCAGGGGACAGAGTGAGCTGCCTTCTCCAGTGGTTCGCGATGATGAAGTGACTATTGCTGCCCGCAGGAGAAGAAAAAAGGTGGCCTGTATCTTTTGCGAGTTCAGATGCTGCTAGTTCTTCACTTTGAATTTTTAAATGCAAACACGTTTACAAAATTGAACAAGATGGATGCTTTACGCGTTACGGATATATTTCTAAAAGATGGAATAGAAGTTGATGATTGACCCTTAACACGTGGGTCTTTAAGGCACTTATTCAAATTGTCAATTGATTGAATAATTCCAAAATATCTAGTACTTTTGTTTTCCTTAGTGTTTGCTTAGTCCCATCACCTGGCAGTGGCAGTCCCATTGCTTCCACTGTAACACCAGCTCGTTCCCTTTTGAAGAATACACCAGCTTCACTGTTTAGACAAGCTGGTAAGACTTGAGTATGCACTTTGATTTGACGCTATTATCATTCATATTTTAATTACATTTAATCTCATTTTAGTAACACCAAGGGTCCCAGATGTTTCCTCTATTTTGGCTCCTGCAGGTCGGACACCTCGGTATACACACACACCCAGAGGTGGCCTGAGCAGCCTGGTAAACCAAGAAAAAAAAATCAGAATCAGGACATTTAGACAATGACATTAACTCAGATGTTGCTTGTTTAATTTTAAGAACTTGGATGATAGTGATTGGACCAACAGCATGTACACCTCCCCTGTGTTAGGACTGGAGAACAGCAGTTTCTTTACAGATGACATTACCAATCTTAGCTCTGCCTTACTAAAAGAGGATGACCCTGGAGATGCTGGTGAATATACAACCTATGATCTACATGGTTTCTTTGTCATTATCTCTTCTGTTGCAATAATAATTACTTATTTTCTTCTCAGCTGCTACCAGTTTATTCCCTGATTTCCTGACTTCCTTCCAGAAACACTCTTCCTCTGCTGTGTTTGACCTGTTGGATGATTATCAAACTCTCTGTCAGGAAAAGGTAGCGATATATAGCATCAACTCATGCGCTGCTATTTTATTTATTATTATGTGTAATGAATGTACCCTTATTTAAACTCACAACTCTCTGTGTCTCCATCTGTCTATATTATTGTGTTAAAGGTGGATGTGCTTCAGTCTGTTGTTCTCCGAGCTGGCCAGAACAGTAAAACTGCTGGAGTACGATGGCTGCTGCAACAGGAGAGTTGCTCCTGGAGGCTCATTAACTCACTCTACAGGTACTTTTAAGCTACCCATGTTTCTGTAGAGTTATTGTCCTCATCCTCTATCTCAGTAACAGTCTTTTTTGTCTTGATGTTTCTTCAGGGATCGGGTCCAGTTGGCACTTGAAGATGACATTATGATGGATCTCGGTGTAAGTGACATTAGGTGACATATGCAGCTGTATTTCTAAATGATGTTTGTGATGCCACTTTAAGAAAATCTTACACTTCGGGCCTATAGTTCTTTGTTATTGTTATGGCATCTAAGCATGCCTATCAAAATGGCATTATTTTCCCTGTATCTCACCAACTAAGGTTTAAATACATGTAGGTTCCCAGTGAGAGTGAGAAGGTTGTGGTGGAGCAGTTGTTTCAGAGGGATGCTGTCATACGACAAAGTCAGGTAAAGAGTATTTATTAGTGCATATGCACATTATAATGAAAATAATTATAAAATGTTATTATTTTACCCAGTCCCCAGTAAATTACATAACATTTCCTTTTGTCACAGCTTGTTGTTGATTGGTTGGAAAGCATTGCCAAAGATCAGATTGGAGACTTTTCTGACAACATTGAATACTATGCTAAGAATGTCTGCTGGTAAGTTTTTGTTTGTAGTGTAAATTAGCAAAAAACAAAAATATTATTGAATACTAAATAAAACTGTACGGACATGTCAGGGAAAACACACTCCATGCACTGAAGATGAGGAGAAAGAGTGGTGCTGCTTTTACTGTCCCACTTGTCACTGAGCTGGTAAGGCATGTTACGGTATTAATAACTAACCCTTAACCTCTTTTTTATTTTACTTAAATAATGTATCTATCTGTTCAGGACCCAGATGCTCCCTTTCGTCAGCAGCGACCCTTGGCTGACCTGGACAGAGAGGATGATGCCCGACTGCTGAAGAATCTGTTTACCCTCATCAGAGCAGGAATGACAGAGGAGGTAAAGAAACAGAACTCTATAATTAAAGGCATTCATATCCTTTTGACTTGCCAGCTAGGATCAAACATGTTTATCTGATCCTTCAAATTGGTTCTGATTCACATGATCTTTCTGTTTGACTGTTAGGCTCAGAGGTTGTGTAAGCGCTGTGGCCAGGCCTGGCGAGCAGCTACTCTGGAAGGCTGGAAGCTCTATCATGATCCAAACCTGACCTCAGGTATTTCATGCCTTTGCATTAAACCGAGACAACCAAAGTGCTAGGTTGTCATCACCTTTATGGTGATTAACTAAAATCTGTTTTTCCTACTGTTTTCAGTTAATGTAGAGCTACAACCTGTTGAAGGAAACCCCCAAAGAGGTATCTGGAAGGCATGCTGCTGGAGGATGGCTGAAGAGGTATTACACACCACATGCACTCAGTAAAACCTATTACTGAAATCAGCAAACCTAATGGAGTCTTCCATCTATGTTTAGTATAATTAAATATATTTGAGGCAGTTTTATATTACAGTTCGTAACATGGGCGTTATCTTTGTGTTTTTCTGTTATTATGGTTTAATAATGTAGTCTTAAATATTATTTGAATGTTTAAACTGATGTTAAAGACATGTTACTGCATTATCTATTCATCTTGTTCCTATAGGAACTGATAAACAGATATGAGAGAGCAATCTATGCTGGCCTAAGTGGAAACCTGAAACCGGTATGAAAGTGTTTATTTCTGTGTGAATTGTAAAACGGAGTGGAATAGGTTGATTAAAATGTAGTAAATTTGATTTTGTAAAATACCAGTTCTTACTGTTTTTTTTCTTTTTTCTTTTCTATGTTTTTAAGCTCCTTGCAGTATGTGAATCATGGGAAGATTATGTTTGGGCATACTTTAGAGTGATGGTTGACTCGTTGGTTGAAAAAGACTTGATGTCATCAGGCATGGCACACCAGGAAGTTGAGACATTGCCACGAGAATACCTTGAGGCCAAGTATGACACACACAAAACTCTGGATAAAATTTACTTTACCAATCGGTGCTGGCAAGATATCTGGCCCTCCACTACAAAACTAGAACCTAACCCAGATATTTTTTGTCTGCCTGGTTAGACAAACCTTAACAATCCCATAAGATAAGTGGTATCACAAAGCGATTTAGCAACCCAGGGTTTCTCTGTGGAGCTGTGAGTGCATTCAAGTGAAACAGTTGAGTTGGCACTAAACAACCAATCACATGGTTAACGCAAAGACTAACAGGAAACTACACCAAACTCATACAAAACAAACAGCACCACAGACAGTACAGCAGCTGGCAGCATGTTCAATGTCCCTAATTGGGCATCTATCTCAATAGTAAGTCAGCCAGCTTCATGATGCCAAAAATCCAGGGTTAACCCCATTTTATCCGGCTCTTTAGTACAGGGCCCTGAAGTAATGGATGTAAATATTAAATATTTTGGCTCATTGGATGTTTTCAGTTGAATGAGCTAAATTAGTGTGTAAATGCAGAACAGTGCTGCTTTATTTATGTGCTTATAGTTTGTACATAATGCATTCATTTTTGTCTGTAGTTGGACCATGGAAAAAGTATTTGAAGAACTTCAAGCCTCAGAATCTAAGGTAGTGATATCTAAAAAATGTCTTTAGAAAACTTATTTCCATCTGTAAATAGTCATGACTTAACATGTTAAAACAGCTCCTGTGTCTGTGTGAACAGAGGGTTCTGGAGGAGACCAGGGAGCACTACCACGTCATTCAGAAGTTTATCATCCTTGGAGATTTGGACGGTTAGAGCTGTTCATCATTAACCTTTGACTCACTCCTGATTAAAACACTTAGTTTAAAAATCTCTCTCCTCAGGTCTTTTGGATGAGTTCTCTGAATGGCTCACAGCCACTAAGCCCTTCCCCTCTCACCTGTTGCGATTTATGACTCATGTCATATTGTTTTTCCGCTCTCTTGGTTTGGCACTCAAGGTACAGTAGACGAAACATTAATTGTTAAGCATCTGTTTTTGTTCTGTTTCACTGTCTACTTAAATTACTAATGATTATTGTTATAAAGTACTAAAAATAAGTACTGATAATATTTCAGGAGGAGGTGTGTGTGAATGTGTTGATGGCTTATGTCTCTCTGCTGATTCGGGATCAGCAAATTGACCTTGTGGCAAGCTATGTCAGCCAGCTCCCATCTGACGTCGCCACTGTTCAGTACGCTTCTTTCTTAGAAACCATCAACCAGCCAGAGCTCCGACCTCGCTGCCTTGAACTCGCAACTGAAGCAGGTCAGACAAGTAAAGTGGTTGTCATCAGGGTGAGAAGATAAAAATATATTACCTTCTGTTTGTCTGTTTAGGTCTGGATGTTACTGCAATCACCAAATTGGTTGTTGAAACCGTAAGGGAAAGAGACGAAACTGAATTTACACACCACAATCAAACGCTGGAGTCTGGAACTACAAAGGTTTGCCCACCTTCATCCTAGAATAATTTTGATAATTCAAAGGAAAAGGGACAGTTAAATAATCAGGCATTTTTGTCAGCTGCACTGTATTAGTGTCAATACAAAGATTTACTAGTTGCGTCTTTAACAGGAGGACCAAAAGAAGATTGATGTTATTGACTGGCTGCTGTTTGATCCTGCTCATCGCGCTGAGGCCCTAAAGCAGTCCAATGCCATCATGAGGAAGTTTCTGGGTAATGTGGACTTGATTACGTGTTTTGGTTCATTAACTGAAAATATCGACTGATTTGCGAAACTGTGTTTCTGTCTTTTGGTTGTAGCTCTGCAAAAGCATGATGCAGCCAAGGCAGTGTTCTCTAAAGTCCCAGAGGATTCGATGAAAAAGATTTACAGCCAGTGGACTGGAGTCAGTGACACCACACCTCTGCCTGCTGAGGATGAGAATGCCATTAGAGAACATCTGTGTATTAGAGCCTACCTGGTCTGTTCCCTTTCGTGGACCTTTGTCATTTTGGTGAACAATGAAAATTAGATAATGACACAATCCTGTCTTTCTAAGTCACCAGGTTTTGGTAAATACCTGTTAATCTATCTCAAAATTTAAACCAGAGTAAAATCAATTTAATTGATTTCCCAGAGCCAGGTGTTGTAGAAATTAAAGGTTTGATGGAGAATCAACAACCAACATTTGTTTAACTTTGCCACAATACTGTTATGGGTTTAAAATTGTCCCTTGTTATTTTTGCCTTTTTTTCTGGTATCAGGAAGCTCATGAAGCCTTCACAGACTGGTTCAGCCATAGTAGCTCAGCTCCCCAGAAGCCAGCACCTGCCCCTGAGGCCAAATTCACAGAGAGAGTAGCAAATGAGATGAGAGAAAAAGAATACCAGGTATTTACAAAGAAATGTGTATAATATACAATTATTACCATTTATTTGAATAAAAAAAATACATCTGGATGTGTACTGCTTTCATGTCACAAACTTTTTGTAATTACACAAGGCTGCGCTGTCTGCTTGGTCCTGCCGCTTGGACGTCCTAACAGAAGATGTGAAAGAAAGAATCTACAATGTTCTGCTGTTTGTTGATGGAGGATGGATGGTCGACAACAGACAGGTTTGTTTTCTTACCACGCAAGATACTGCACATAAAGCACAGATACTCCTTATACATCTCCTTTAATATGGTATTTTGTCCTATTTTCATAATTGTTTTTTAGGATGTAGAACAGGATTCAGAGCGGAGCCACCAAATGGCAGCACTACGGTCTCTTTGCCTTCCTCGTCTCAGTTTTCTGTTGCTCAGTGTGTTGCAAAACTCCTCCAGGCACCAAGAGGCTCTTCGACTCGCTGATATAATCTCATCTGACCAGCATCGACTTTACCAGGCAATTGTTTTTATATTGTTTGCAGTGCTTACAAATATGGACTTAGGATGTTCATTTTGTGTCAAGCCTCTCCCACAATGCGTGGGGTAAATATGAAAGTGACTTAATTGTATTCATTACCCCTCTCATTTTCCCTTTGAAAAATTAGGTTTTCTCTAAAGAAGAGTTAAGACGATTCCTTCTGAAGCTACGCGAGTCATCTCTTTCATTGCTGGACTGTGGACTTGATCCTCTGGGCTATGAATTACAGCCATGAACGCAGATTTATTCTGATTTTGTTCTTATCATGTTTGTCTATATTAAAATAAATACAAGTGTTTCTTGTAGATTTTTTAATTTTTTTTAATGCTTTATAGAGGCCTTCTTACAAGAAGCCATAGTGTGCTGTACAGCATTGTACAACATTGTTGTAGTCAAAAACACAGCAATAAAGACAAAGCCCATAGAAGACAATTTCATGAACAAGACCAGTGTATGACATATAGTAATTAGGCATCACAAAACCAAACCAATGGCAAACTCAAATTAATTTGTTTAATTAAAAACTCAGACTCTTAAGAAGACAAGAGTGTGAGACTATGTGAATTTGGCTCAGAAGCAGGACTGAAACTTCCATAAATAAAACTGGTATTAAGACAAATTACAACACTTCTGTAGAGCACAATACTGACTTAAGTGTGGTCAAAATTAAACCTTTATATATAACCCCAGACTTTACCAGTCCTCATTACTTTACAGTCCTGGCCATCCTCTTAGACTTATTTAACATGATTCAACTATCAGTAACTTGAACTAGACAATGTTATACTAACTTGATTATGGATGCTGCATGCACACTTGATAACCATGTATTTTACACTTAGTTTGACTATTGTGGCTTTTAAAGTATTCCTGTGGATTTCAGTCGCTCCGGTAGAACAGTTAATGTGGTGGGTAGTTTGTAGTGAGAGTTTAGTAGCTTTCTATTTTGGTTTGTGTAGAAAAAAACAACCCGTCCATGGTTACGGCGTGTCTGGTGATGGGTGGTTGTCTGCTAGGGGGCGCTACTCGAAACTCTGAAGGACTGAGGGAAACGGCGCATCTAGGTTAGCAGTTAGCATAAATTAGCTATTGGGTAATATAAAAGGAAGTCCTATCTGTGATTATTTGTAGTTAATGTTTCGTTATTATTGATAACAGTGGAAGGTACAAAATACAATGTTACAATAAGTTGCGTTAATAACGTTTAACGTTAGTAGCTAGCTGCTCTTTAGCAGCTAATGCTAGCGCCACAGGCCGTGGACCTCGTGTTTTCCAGTCTTAAGTCACCGTAAACAGTTACTACTCCCCTGACTCCTGCCGTACGTAACCGAGAACCGGTAAGTACTCCTAAAGATTAAAAATTTCACTGTGCCGTAGAAAGTAAGCTGTCGGGCAAATCTGTGATAAAATCTTAGTGTCTCTTTGGGCAAAAGATTTTGTTTTTGCAGGTTTTTGGAGTTTGGCCAACTAGCTTAGCTAGCTAACAAAATATTCCGGATTTTTTGTAGCAGCAATTTAGTTTGAATATTTAAGATGTGTGACTTTTCTCTAAATGTTTTTTTTCCCCTTTTCCCGGTTTGGTGTGGATACATGCATTGTTCGCCCAAACCTAAATTTCAAGAGTTGGCTAAACTGGTGGACATAGTTTGTTCTTGTAGACACACTTTGGGATTACTTGTTTATTCTCCCTGTTTAAAATACATACTAGGTTTAAGACATTGACCAGTGGATTTAGCATTATGTTCGTTCTAAACTGTCTGATCGTATTAAGGGATCATTGCTATCATCGCACGGTCACTTAACAAATAAGACAGATGAGGAAATTAATCAAGAGATCAGGACCATAGCCCATTAGTTATTCATCTACAGTTGTTTTTTTAAAAGCAAGAAATCTTCTTTTCATGTCTATGTTTACTTGCTAAAATTGTATCATGCCTGTCTATTATGGCTGTTACACCTGTCAGAATAAAGCGGTGAGGCCAGCGGGACAAGTCCGGGCATATTTTCTCTCAGTGTTTATGTTGTAATAGTACTGTCCACCGGCTGACTCGGGCAGTGTGTGTCATCTGTTTGTGAACATGTCATTGAGACCTATTCACAGATCAGATCAGAAGGAAAGTCGATTTTTTTTCCCGATTTAGAACTAACTCGTAAGTCAGTTTGGTATTTGTGTTGGTATTAAAACATAGGGCATTATATTTAGCTAGTAATATAGCCATTTAGTTAATATTTCAGTCCATGATGGCTGAAATGTACCTTGTCCCTAAACTTCGTCTCTTCTGACTAGAACTGGGTTTACATTACAGTTACAGTAAATGTATTTTCAGATCTAATTATTTTGTAGATTGCTTTAATTCTGTGATGTCTGTAAGTTTTGCTCTCAATCTTGAAGAGCATTTTGCCGAAACGTACCTGTTTCTTCCATTTGACTCTGGTTATCATATGTTAATGCACTTACTTGAGTGTGATCGGCATTAATTATAATATGATGAGTCATCATAGACTAGTCCTGGCATGTTAACGCATGATTAAATCAGCTGGTACAGTTGTTCTAACGTGTTCATACTTCCCACTCCTGCTGACTCAGTCATCAGTGCTCCTGATAGGCCCCAGTTTGACTAGGCAAGGCCATTTAGCTTGGTCTAGTCCTGACATGTCTGAGCAACTGTATAAGAGGCTGCAGCTCTGCTCTGCTCCTTTCTGACTGCACTTTATCTAGGCCTTACTTGCACATGATGAGCTGCTGGTAGTTTTTACTTTGTATATAAGAATATATACGGTAAGAATTGATTTCTTTATAATTGTTGCTCATTACTACTGTATATTTGCAAATAATTATGTGATAAAAGTGATTAATTTTTTGGTCGTGAAACTTACAATAATAAAGAAATGGTTGTAGCTATGTGACAAATGAGGCAGACTTATTTTATATTGGAGAATATATGTATTTTACTTTGATTAGTGGTTGAGGTAAACATTTTATGTAACAGACTCATCATTTATATGTATTATTTAAAATGATGAACCTATAGAGAAAATAGTTTTAGGGGTTAAACTGAAGTAAGTATAAACTATATAACATAATAAGATAAAACTGTATTTTTATTTATTTTTTAAAATTTTTCTTCAGGAACAATTATTTAACCATGTCAACGGAGAAAGACCTCAACGCAGACACTCCTGATGACAACAAATTGGTAAGTGTAAACCTATTTGCTGTTAAGATCCACTTTTTTACAAGTGCGCATCAGATAGAAACAACTTTAAAAAAATTGCTCTTTAACTGTTTTTATCTGTTTAGGTCAGACCAAAGATAGAGTTTCATTCACTGCTGCAGCATGCAGGTGCCACGAAAGAGGTTTTCACCATGAAGGAGGTACAGTGTTGTTAGGTGCCTGGAATTAACACAATATTTTCAAAACAACTAAGTAGGCAGCCTTATGGAATGGCTGAATACATGTAATTTATACCCAGTCATTTGGCTTTGGGGCATATTGTGTGCAATCCAAAGCTTGTGACCCTGAACTCTGAGATGTTCCTTTGTATGTTTTCTGTTTATGAATCTGAGCTTTTTATATCATGGATTATTTTCACATTTGCAGCATAGACTATGTAAAGAACATTAACATTCTGTGTGAGCTCAATGGTATGGTATAATGTATGCAGCATGTGTTATGTTAGAGACAGATTAGAGATTACACTGCTTTATAGTGCTTTATTTACTTCACGTGTAAAGTGTTCCCCAATGGCTAACAATGTAAATATTTTTTTTTTCTACAGGTAATGTTTTATCTTGGGCAGTATATCATGCAGAAACAGTTGTACGACCAGAAACAGCAGCATATTGTCCACTGTGCACAGGATGAACTTGGGCGTGTGCTGGGAGTCGACAGTTTCTCAGTGAAAGAGCCACGGTAGGACATAAAAATGTTATTATATCACTATCATTCTGCATTAGTAAGTATATATAATAAAAATATATAATGTCTTTTTGCTGTGGCTAACTAAATGTTTTTGTTTTTTCAGAGTTTTATTTGCTATGCTTACTAAGAACCTAGTGGCTGTGAACAGCCAAGGTAAGACTGCTCTTTTGTATGTTTACTTATTGCTTTTTCCATTTGACTTAATTTCCTGTTCCCAACTCCTCCCTTCTCCCCTTTTTTAGTCACATGCTTAGAATTACAATTTACATTTTACTCACCGTTCTTTTATTTTCCTTTTTTAAATGCATCTTATGATATTTTTCAGTCTTTAGTCTCCTTTGCCTCTGGTATCCCTGTTTTACGTCATCCTGTCTGCTTCTTGGTGTTAGCTTAACAGCTTTAATGAAATGTTGCCTTATTTTTCTTCCTATAGAGTCTTTACCAAGTTTAAGTGAAGTTTCAAGCAATAGACAGCTTGAAAGAACCACAGAGGTAAGACATCACATGCAGCCTTGTAATACACCTATGAACATGTTATGTGTTGTTGGATTTATTATCACTGAAGCACTTTCTCAAATAAGTGTCTTTTTATCAGGCTGAGACAGCAAGTCGCTCTTCGTCTCCAGACAGAAGGAAGCGGAGTAGGAGGAGGAGACGGAGGAGCCGCTTGAGCAGTGAACCAGGTGGGTTTCAACTCTAAGGTCCCAATCAGGACTCCAATGGATCTGTGAAACTGTGGCGTAAACTTAACACTTAACTGCCCTCAGGACCATCCCAAACCGCAGATGCTAATGATGTAGAGGATGAGTCTGAGGAAGAGGAAGAAGAAGTAAAGAAGAGGAGATCTGACAGCTTTTCTCTGACATTTGATGACAGTCTCTCGTGGTGTGTGATTGGTGGACTCGGAGGAGGGCGGGACAGACACAGTAGTCGTTCCTCTGACTCGCACAGTACAGTAAGTGTTATTCACAAAATTCACACTTGTTTCTTGTCTTTAGTTTGCATTTTAATTTGGTGCGTTTAATTCTTAGTCTGAGAGATCAGAGGTTACCATTGCAGCCTCCGACTCAGACAGTGACAACTTCAGCGTTGAATTTGAGGTTGAATCCATTGATTCTGATGATTACAATGAAGATGACGCCTCTCTATCTGCAGATGACCAGGTAAACTTTAGTCAGTTTACATTCTCTGTACATTTGTATATACAAATGCTCGACAAAGTACACTTGTATTGTACTGTAACTTGTATTATGTAAAACATGTAGGAATGAGGCAAGTTGCATTTATTAAAAACCATTGTGTCTGACTTCATCCAGGTTTATGAGGTTACAATTTTTGAGGCAGAAGATGAAGACTCTTTTGATGAAGACACAGAAATTACTGAAGCTGTAAGTCTTCACACAGAAAATAAAATGTAACCTAATTAGCATTATGATATCTACAGCAAAGAAAACAATATGTTATAAATGTTTTTAAAAATAGCATGTTTTGTCCAACATCATAGAATTCTGTGATGAACTTTTGTCTGTATTTGTAGTCTTGTGGCTGAGATGACATGATGTTTGTGTATTGTATTTTGTTGGCTACTCATTTACGTTGTGGTTATGTTATTTGGGTCTAACTCTGTGTGTTTGTCTTCAGGATTATTGGAGGTGTGGAAAGTGTGATGAGTTGAACCCACCTCTCCCAAGTAACTGTCTGCGCTGCTGGACTTTACGCCAGGACTGGCTGCCTGAGGTGTCTGTCAGCAGATCCGCTACAAGTCTAAAAGTCCTCCCTACAAAACCAAAACAACCACCAAACAAAGAAAGTCCAGGTAGCTTTGAGATTATGTGTCTTTATTATGTTTATTAACTGTATTCTTCTTCATTTTAATGAATTATTTATTCATGGTGTTGAAGGATCTGACGTGGAAGAAAATGAAGGAGTTGATGTTCCAGATGGAAAAAGAGCGAAAACTCCATCTTTCCCATCCCAGACTCTAGATGACTCCACAGCTTCTGCCCCTGAATCCAGCTGCTCCGCTCCGAACTCCCAGGATCTCACTTCCTCCCTGCCCTCCTCTTCTTCATCTCAGGAGAAGCTCTGGGCGGACTCTCAACCCTCATCTTCTGACTCTCAAGAACTTCTCCCATCATCCCCCATGGCACCTTCTGTACCCCCCCCTTCGGCTGTTGTCCCTGAGCTGGAGCGCAACGTGTCAGCAGAGTGGCGTCTTCCGGAGTCCTGTTTAGACCCTTGTCTCATCTGTCAGTCTCGGCCAAAGAACGGCTGCATAGTTCATGGGCGAACTGGGCACCTTATGTCCTGCTATGTGTGTGCTAGGAAGTTGAAGAAAAGAAACAAGCTGTGCCCTGTGTGCAGGTTGCCCATCCAGTCAGTCATCCTGACCTACCTCAGCTGAGAAAGCCTCACTTACAGCACATCAAATAAGTCCACTCAGCACAAAATCACTTCACACACCAGTTAACATGATGAATAATTTTTTTACCTCATGTCTTAATTTATTTGGGAAGACTAGATCTGTCTTCAAGTTAATAGTTATATTCAAATAACTATTAACTTATGAAAGATCTGTTGGAGCTTACCCAGATATACAACTGTATATCCACCTCACTTAAATCTCAAATGATATGTTCAGGATTGCTTTCTGAACCAGTCTGCAAATAAAAAAAAAAAAAGTCAGATCATATGCTTTATGGGGCTGCCTTTTTATATTAAAACCAATTTCCTGGAAAGAAATGTGTAAAGTAGTAATAAAACAATGTTAAGAGATTTTTTATATTTAAAAAATTATTCGTAATTGCATTTGGATAAATCTGTATAGAATTACTTTTGCACTCGTCTTTTGAAGAATATTTGTTTTACATATATTTAATGCAGAGTTTTCCACTTCTTTCCAGGAAATCTCTAAATCATCTGAGTGTGCTATTTGTGATCTGTTAAAATGACCTCAATATCCTTATTTATATTCAGTTTATTTAAGAGGCTTGAGTTTATTTAAACAGTCACTTCTCTATAAGCTCTTTAAATAAGATTGTTCTATTGAGATTACGATTGTTTTCTGTGAAATAAATAAAAGATCTCTTCTTGAATCCTACCATTGTTTTCTGAAATGTTTCAGCTCTACACTGACCCCCGATGGGCTATGAATGTGAGTACAATTAAAAAGCTGTCCCAAGTTCTCCCCATCAATCATTGTGCCGGTGTTAAATTACAAATGTTTCCTTTTGAGTCCCAATTTTCTGAAAATAAGTTATTTAATTTTATGTTATATGACTTTGCCACATTTTTATATCTGGGAATGCTAATTGTTGAAGCTGATAATATGTTGCATATTTGCGTTCTTAAAAACACAGTTGGAAACTTGCAGATGTACTGGCTTTATTCAAAGGGCATTTTATGTCAAATTATGGGGACACAAACAATGTGGCTAGCAAACTCTGGCACAAAACGACAGAGAAAATGTATAAAAGAAATACACATTGCAGTCACAAAAAATAGGCAAAAGACAGATGGTCTGTAGGACAAGTGAAGACATTCATTGACTGACACCTGTTGTTGGGTCACTGGATCTGATCTGAAACTGATACATCGGTGCAGACTAGTGCATACTGCACTGCTGTCCCACTCCACAGATGGCAGCTTTCATTTATGTTTAGCATTAAACAGCTCCCTTTCAGTTTTGCCTTTGGCATTTACAACCAAATAAGCCAAAAAACAATGTTGCCTCCAAGCCACAAATGAAGAAAGAATTGTCCTTCAAGTAGGATTATATATAATATATAATAGGAGTCCCAGCTGCAGCAATGTAAGCATTAAAAATAAACAATTTTATTTAGGTCTCGTGACTATATCCAAGTCAGATATATTCACACTGTCAAAATGTCATGCAGTTGAAATACTAATTATATCTCTACATTCATAGTGCCAATATATTACAGCAAAATAGGCACAAATGATCAGAAGGCTAGAAAGGGCATACATTACACTTGTTTAACATATACCCATCCTCTAGTTTGGAAATTATGGCAGCTCAGTGTATTACAGTGTGTAGCAACATTTCATTTGTTCCCCGTAAATCTTTTTTAATACTAATGCTTTGAGACACATACAAACGCAAACACATCATTTAACATGAGAATCTTAAGGTGCTCACATTTAAATTACAGGTTACCTTCATATGCACTCCTTCACACTCTTTAGTGCATTCAGTACTACACGCATTACATTTACGTTAGTTCACTTTGTATAGTGTTTTTATGTAATAATGGTGGGAGTAGTCTAGAGACTAGCAAAGCAAATGCTTAGATTTTAATAATGCAGAAGAATTCAATAGCTCATGTAAACTGAGTCAAAAGGTGGAGCACTGACAGTATTTTGGATATTTAATGTCAAAAGGAAATATAAATCCCACTGAGGAAGCATTCGTAGTTGAGTCACTATACCCTTAAAAAGTAGGCAGAAACATGTTGCATCCATACACCTTGAGTCACACTATTATCGCTCATGGATCTCATTTAGTAAAGTCTCGATAAAAATAGACATATAGAAAACTATCTTTTATATACTATAAAACTATGTCAAATATTTTTAAAATACATTTTCTAAAATAAAGTAATGTGGTGTATTTATTTACCACATAACAATTTCACCAACAAAATACGAATAAAACCTAAAAATATAGACTTTGGTTTATGAAATAAACATTTCACAAAGATTTAAGGCTTCTTTCTGAAGGCATTTCATTCAATAGTTCTAATACTTGAGGTATCTGATACTAGTGCCACCTCAGTCTGAGGACCCTCAATTACACTTTTAGTAACAGTCTCCCACCCTTGAGTGCAGTTACTTCACTCACTCCTACAAAACTTCAACAAACATCTTTGGTGTTGCCTGTAAACCAAGTAGAGATTTCATAAATGATAGAAAAACCTTTCATTCTTGCTTTACATTGTGTGTGTTGTAAATCTTGAGGGTTTTTGTGTAGCTTGGACACACTCCAACAGTTTTAAAGCCTGAGTACACTCCTTCATCTGCAGTTTTCAGTTGCTCAGAGATATTGCCACCATGACCAGCCCCATCCCCACAACAAGTCCTGTCCGTGTTGGTCTGACAATGGCTCCACCTGCCTCCAAGTCAATTGTGGTGTTGTAGCTTGTAGAGGGGGGACGTCTAGTTGTAGTACCAAACTTCTGTAAAAAGAAGTCATGTTTTAAGGCAGAGTAGTGGTCTGGCCCATAGGGAACACTTACTGTCTCCGTCAAGACCTCATGACCATGGTGGGTCACCTGTCAATCAGAGAAACACAAAAGCACTATTACAATTTTTAGGGGCAATGGCAACTTCAGCCATTAGAGGTCAGTATATATTAAACAGTTTTTACTGTGAAAGTGTAGTTTCCAGGGAGAAGCAGTCTGAAGTACTCTCCATGTTGGTTGGTTTTAAAAGGGTATATGTTTTTTCGACCAGTGACCTCCACAACTGCATTCTGAACTGGGACCCCAAAACTATCAAATACACGGCCTTTGACCCCTGAAAGCAAAACAATACAACATACTAATGCCAGCTCTATGAATGAATGAATGAATTGAAATATCAAATGTACAGTGACTAATACTGGCAAGTGTTAATAGACACAATCAGTTTAACTAAGAAAACAAATCTGATAGCTCTGTGTTTTAGCCGAAGCCATAGGGGACAAAAGAACATAAGATAAGACAAAAGGTTACAAGAAAAACAAAAAGTTAATGATGACATACTGACCCAAATGGATCTGCTGTATGAAGGCAAGAAGGGCTTTCCTGTTGTCTATCCACAGTGCAGGCAGTTCACTGACAGGAGGAAATTTGCAGCAGGATATCTCCAACGTTAACTCCAAGCACTGAGCCAACACATAGTTATAGTCCTGCATCCCACCTGCGGGGTCACATAAACACACACATACAGGTATTTCACAATCTGGTCTTTTAGTGCAGGTTACATTTTGAAAAAGTGATTTCTTGATATTTTGACCTGACAGAGGGTACCACTCGTATCCATTGGTGATGCCATCCAAGAAGGGTCTGCTATCAGCACAGCGGCCCCCTTTGTGCATTGAGGCATGGTTGTAGGAGTACACTTTAGCAAGGTGAACAAAAACATCATCGTCAGGGCTGACGCTGGCTCCTCCTATTAGCTCACTGCCTGAAAAGGACACACAAAAGACAGAGTTTATCTACCATCAAACAAAAATGGCACCAATGATTGCAGAATCTAAAGAGCAGTTGTTTACTTTTGATCTGGATAACTGGACCTTGATATTAAAATGGTAAAACATTAAAAGATTAGGCCAATTTGAAATCTTTACTTTTTTTTTTTTTTTTTTTAACCTTAGCGTGAATTTTCCGTGGCAGCTAAATTCTTAAATTCTTTTCAATTGTTAATAATCTTCTCACTGTACAACATTAAATTCTACACTGTTTGAAAAATGTGTAATAAACTTGCTAGCATCTTTCACTCATGGCATAGTAGCCTTCACAAACCTGACTGATTCATACCAGGAAACTTTCTGATGATTTGCAAGAACTGATAATCTTGTTTGATTTACTAAACAAACAAACTTATATAAATAACCTTTGTGAACTATTTTTAGTTTCATTTGGAATTGTTCAGTGCAAGCAAGATGCTCCACTGATCTTGTTTATAATTTAGAGCGACTCAACAAAGTTATGGGACTGAACTTAAAAGTCCGTTTCCTGTGTTTCTCTCAGCCATGCATTTTCATAAATGAAGATGCCAAAAACATATTTTTAAAACATAAACGTTGTTTTAGATCAAATAAAATTTTGCAATGTTGCCTTTTTTTTTTTTTTTTTACCTCCATTACTGTTGTCATAAGGGTAACTGGCCACCAGAGCTCCTCCGTGAAGATTTGCTGAGAGAACAAAAGTCTCAGTCTGCAACCATCCCATCACAGCCCTGACCTTGACAATATAATTGCCACAAACATACACATGACAAAAACACTTACATGTTTTTCTCTGACATAATGCAGATATTTAAAGGCAATAATGATAACTGGCCATTGTCAAAACTTCGAGCTGATTTACAAACTGAGATTACCAACCTCAGCTTCCCGTTTGTCGTCATTGAGTGGCTGTTGCTGTCGGTGCCCAGCGAAAGGATCAGGGAAGTCTCTATTCAAGTCAATGCCGTTGTAGTTGAACCTAACAGACACCATGTACATGTGCATTGTTTTTAAATAAAATTGAAGTAACAAAACACCACAGCTGCTGCCGGGGGCTCCCCCGGGCAAGGCAATCAGGCTAAAATATTGTTTCCCACGATCCTGTGGCTTAAGGAAGTACACATCATATTTCTGAACGTTGCAGTCAATAGAATTACTGTGAGGATTACTGCTGATACAACACAGTACCCTTTGGTTTTTGCAATGTTTACAGAAAGTTTTATATCAAATGCAGCCATAGTGCGTAGCTAATGAAATAGCTAATCTCTCTCCCACAATTACATTTGAGCATTATAATTAGTGATGTAATATTTCATTTTTTGAAATAATACAAGTTAATTTTGACATAAAAGTATTCAAATAAGTATCTCAGAGGTTTTTCTTTCATTACTTTATGGAGAGCAGATGTCCCTCAGTTAGACTGAAACACATTTTCCATCCAGACAAAAGAATTCCCATTCAGGTTTTGTTTGCTTAGTTCATTCAAGAAGTCAAAACATAATTAATTACATAATCCCAGACTGTGCGTTTACTGTGCGTGTCTGTGTGTAAGATACTGATCTACAGTGTGAGTCTGTTTTTCAGTTAATCAACGTGTTGTGGGCGTTGGAGCATCCCATACTGATGGCTGTATATAAAAATTTTAAAAACGTGCAAGTATGACCATATGATATATGACCTAATCTGTTACTCAAATAAACTAACTTAAACTATAAACTTGTTAAAAATTTTCCCTTCATGTAAATAGTAATCTAGACAACAACAATCAACAAAGTGATAAATGACCTTAGCTGAACTGCAGATAATTAGTTGTTTACAGTATAAATACTCATTTATCCTTCGCTGTCATCAGGAAGTCATAGTTTCAAATTTCTGTAAAAGTTCATCTGTGATCTGTTGACACCATATCAATTTTGTCTTGGTTACGATGCAACATAAAACACAACAGGCCCAAATACCTACTTATGCACATTTCAAGTCAAAATATTGTGAGAAACAAGGTGAGATCACCCTGTTTGTGTAGATTCTTAATCACCTAAGTATATGTTATTTACAGAAGTAGACATCAGAGCTTATTGTCTGGCTTCTGACGTCTGTAATCACTCTGCAACATGTGTTTTTCAGCTTGACCATTATCTACTAAACTGTGTGCAGGGTTGTGTTGGCTTTTCTGATTGTCCAGGGGTGCAGCTCTTAGTGTCCTGAGGAAACTAACTTGAGGAAACTAATTAGAGACCAACCTCAGGTCACCTGTTTGTCAAAAGATCAGGCCTACACTCACATAAGTGTAATATTAATCAAATAAAACCTTTTGAATGTGTGCCGCCAATGACTGTGTTTGTGTGAGTGTACCTGCCCTGGCTGAACTGGCAGTGTGTGTCTGCTGAGTCAAAACCATCAGGGTTCATCGTTGGCATGATGTGGATGCGGGTGCTGTTCAGTAACCTCAATGCCCATGTTTCATTGTTACGGTAACCGTGCACCAAGTCATCTATTAGCTGTAGCAGCAGCACCCTGCCAAGAACCTGCACACAATAAACACAGTAAGATTAATGTAGAGCAGTAAATATTCATTTTAATGTTTTTGATTAGAATGTAATTTTTGAAGATCTGACTTAAATGAATTCAATGGCGCCCGGTGCTTGGTTCAACTGAACTTGCTTTTGTATGTTTTATAAAGAACGTTTCCCCCTCAGGACCATAAATCAAACATGACATGGCAGCTTGATGAGCAGCTGCTGCCTGTTTGTTCTCTCTACATGGAAACTGTGTGGGAGGAAGTGAAGCTGTGAGTCTGCAAGGAATAGAAACACTATCTAGAGATGAGTCTGAAGTTGCTTTTCTGACACAGACTGTAGGGAGGGAGTATGAACACTTTCTGCATGAATGGGAGCCTCAGGAAGGAGAAAGAGAGAAGGGTGGGAAAGGTGAATAGGTGTGTGTGCAGAAAGCGCTACACACAGACACACACGTCAAGACTAGCTTTGCCTCTGGCCATCATTCTGTTTTCTTCTTACACTCATCCAAGCCATCTCCCTTCTTTTCCTGACTCCTGCCGTTAAACTGAAGAGCACACCCTTTTGTTCTTTTATATGGCAACATAAAGGAAAAAAGGTGAAGCATGATACAAGGTAATCTTTCTTTTCTAATTTAAACCTGGTATGTGTTACTTTGTACCGTCTAAACAAATCTAAAAATACTGGATGTTGGTGAATCAACTGCAAATCTGACAGACTAGAACAGGTGGATAATATACACAATAAAGAGTATCAAGTCATTATCTTTGACACTATTTTGACGAAAAGTGTTTTTTAAAAAAACCTGACCTTATAAAAAACAAAGGTCCGTTTTTGCAGCTGCAATGTGAATAAAGGTCCACTTGGGGCTTTGGCTTGAGTATAAAAACTGGAGCAGCTAAAGCCCTCTCCTTTATTGTGTGGAGAATTGTAAACTCCAAAAGCACTTGTTAAAGCAGAAAGATAAACCAAAATCAAATATGTCCCGGAGCATGGTTTGACAAACACAACCTTTTTTTTTTTTTTTTTTAAATCTTAAGACATTGTAGAGATCACATCAATCACAAAAAGTGCATCCACAACATGTTTCAGTTGCCAAGCATGAGCAAAATAAAAAAGGCAACCTGAGAGATTTTAAATTGAAGTCATCGTGATCTTGTTTACCTTTTTGTGCATTAGCCTATGTTTGGAAAATGAAAGTGGGCCTTGCTCGGTTCTAAGGGTCACAAGGCTGTGAAACAAAGCAGCTTTTGGTTTTGAGGCTTCTGAAACCAAGGAAAGCTAACTCACCATCAAACTAACTTGTGCTGTGAGATGATGACGTTAGGAATCTTAAAAATGGCTGCAGAAGTCTAAAATGACACGTGAGCTACTTGAAATAGTGAACATGAAATCCTGTTACACTTGTCTGTGTAGTGTGTGTTAAATTATTCAAGAATTATAAGTATTCCCTCAATTAAAACTTACTCAAAGTCAGCATGCATACAAGCCCAATACACAATGTTGAGGTGCTGCTTAGGTTTCCCTTAATGGATGTTCACAGGTGAAAACTAGTATGCAATTATAAACTTTACCAACATATTATTATAATTTTTACATGTTTTTTTCTATTATATCTTTACTGTCTACATCTCTCAACAGTTATTACTCCCTGAAAGGGCTGGATCGTTAGGCATGAGTCAACTATGCACCCATCTTTTTTTTGCCAGCGCCTTCATTAATATAGACAAAGTGATTGAGTGATTCTCATATAAACTCAACAGAACACTTCTTTTTTTACTCGCCCACAGAGGCTACTTTCCTGCTGTTTTAATGTGTGTGAGAGAGTGTGTGTGAGGGGACTGAATGAAAAGACCTTTTTCTGGAAGTTTCCTCTGAACCGACACACTCCGCTGACTCTGTGTGTATTTGTGTGTGTCCAGGCGTGACTTGTCTATTTAAGGACATTTCCCCTGACTTTCACACACAGGCAGAGTGATCACCCGAGGACTATCACCATGGAAACAAGATGCTTGTCAGAAATACAAGAGAATACAAGAAAAGTTGTTTTTTTCCCCCACTTTTTATCAGACTTTCTTGATATTTTAGGTCATGAGATAAGCTTTTCAGTTCAAAATTTTCTGTAACTTTGATTTTTCTGTTTTGAGTTTGACTTTTCTGTAATCAAATGAAAGTTGTGTTATAAATAAATTACCTTTCACATTTTTGTGTTCTTTCTGTCAGGGTCTAAGCAACCAGGGACAGACTGCGGGTGCCAGCCACCTACATACCGCATTAATAATTCAACTGTATAAGGATGTAGCCTATAATTAATGGAGCATAGAGTTTATACATGGTTCAGCTAGTAAACTAACACAGATCTGCATCATTATTTCTTAAATGCTTGATTCATATCACTGCTGAGTGGTCACAAACATCTATAATTATACTGATTACAGCAAAATGTGGTGGTTAATGGAACTAGTGACACTTTATCTAAGGCATTTCAATGCAATATTAAGCTTGATCATGAGGATACGCTCTGATACTTTGGTTATGATGTTACAACATAATTAAAAATGAAATTTAAACTGGGTGAATTGTTGCAGACTTAAGAGATGTGCATGTGTGTCTAATACACAGAAGACAATTGGACTGCTGCCAACGTAATATAGTGCAGCTCATGTTCCTTCCTGTTTGTCAGTTGATGCTTTATGTTTCGAGTTGCAAATCAACTTGTCTTATAATGTAGTCTGATGTCTTTATATCAGCCAAGGTTATTGTATGTTTTAACTGACTTTCCCTGTCTAACAAACAGACACAGCCTGTCTCTGACCACAAAAGTATGTATGGACTAGAGTGTTTGACTCTGAATGGCCTTTGTTGATCTCTTTAGTCTCCTTTTAGTCCCACTTCCTGTGAGCAGGGAGGGGCCCAGCCATTTGAGTGTGTATGTTTATGTGTGTGTATGTGCTCGCTCACCTCGTTGCCATGCATGTTACCCACATATTTGAACTCTGGGATTCCGACAGTGTGACGGCGAGGGCTGAGACTCAAGGCTAACACCCACAACTCTTGACCTGAGGAAAAAAAAAGAGAGAAAACATCTGTGTGCTTTACATGGGCTGTGTTTCTGATGGTCAGTGAATCAGAGGAAATAACCAGAGACCCGCACTTGCTGATCCGGGGCTGTGCAAGTGCAGTGC
This sequence comes from Rhyacichthys aspro, assembly GCA_036850595.1. Classification (NCBI taxonomy): domain Eukaryota; kingdom Metazoa; phylum Chordata; class Actinopteri; order Gobiiformes; family Rhyacichthyidae; genus Rhyacichthys; species Rhyacichthys aspro. Next base: position 19,885,677 of record CM072159.1, on the reverse strand, counting down.
TTTTGAGCTATTTGGGAAGGGGCCAAAAGCTATGTTGTTACATGTGGAAATGTTAGTTGATCACTTAAACAGTATAGTGAACATGTATAAATATTATTTCATATTATTTCATATTAGGGTTCTCAGATGCAGTGCAGTGTACCGCTTGATGCATTAACAGTTTGAGAACCATTGAGAACCATTAGTAGCAGATCCAAAGCAAAAGTTTCCATTGAAGTATATTAATGTTTACATTGTGGCATTGCAAATGGATGAATCAAACTCTACATGTCTACGCAAGTTGTACCGACACACAAAGTTGTGTAAACTACACAAGGTGTGAACAGCTTGTAAAGGTAATATGTTAAAATCCTTTGAGGTAAGTCAGGTAATAAATGGCCAGACAAGATTATACAAAACTCACACATGCACTCACAGTTGGACACAGGCCAGCTGGTGCCCTAGATTAGCCCAGATTAGCTGTGTGTGTCTGTATGTATAAGTGATCAGCTGGATTAGGTTGTTCCAGATTAAATTAACTTTACAGTCAAGTCATATGATCACACAGTCAGACAGACTACCACAGTCAGTGTCATGGTTGCTGTAGTGATGGACACCTGATACTTCAGGAGTCAACTATGACCCTGTGACTGTGTTAAAACAGTCCATCAGTCTTAACCAGTAGATGGACGGCAGGTGGGAAGGTTTTGGTGAGTTACCATCCCCAAAAAACCCAAAACAAAACAAAAAAAAGGTATGGTGCTGACAATAAAAAAGGAGGAAAAGTAATGTGGCTGTACATCGTTTTAAAAGTAGAACAGGTAAAAAAGAAAAAGCCAGGAAACTTCAATCCTTAGTAAACTGGTCAAAGGTGAGTTAATTTCCCCTCAGGGATGAGTTGTTTAACCTGATGTCCAATGTCACAGGTAAAATGTTGATGAGAGGCTGGGATCTGATCATTTTCATCTGGTCTTTTACTTTACAAAACAATCTCCAGATGCCTTTTTAATCCTTTTATTTATGATGAGCTGGATGATCGAGAACCTCCACAAACAGGTGCTAACAATGACATAATGTGCTAAAATTCTGTACAGCAGCCTTAAGAAAGAGAAGAGCACTAAAAAACTGACGGAAATTTCCCCTGAGGGATTAATAACATTTTGAAATGGACTATGACAAACCAAATGTTTACTCTTGCCCCACACTTTCTAAAGAGTGAATAAAATAATGACACAAAAGAAAATAAAGAAGGTCACAAAAGTGCAGGTGCTCTTTCCTTGATTGTTTGACACAACAAAGCAGGAAGCTGTATGGACAAGCAAGATCATTTGTTTAAGTTTAAACTCTCCTTACTCTTTGAAGAAATGCCCTAAATAATTATTTTCTATTAGTGTTGCAACTTAAAATAAACGCTGAAGCTTAAAATACTGTAAAGAGAATAAAAGAACGTATTCCAGTACCCTTTAATATAAGCCTAGTCAGTACAAACAAGCCATCTCAACCCGGTAAAACGAAGTCTGCGGATGTGTGTTACCTCTGACAGACTGGCCGATGCTGTACAGATGTGTGATGTCGGGGTTAGAGGCACTGACTTGGAGGAGGTACTGCTTTATCTCATGGTTGTTATGATAACGAAACTCCAGTGGTGTAAGTGGGGTGTAGTTGAGGATGAGAAGAAAGAGGAGGTGGAGTGTCAACATCACTTCTGAGAAAAGAATTCAAACAGAGAAACCCTGTTAAATTTAAAAATGATCAAGTCCTACTATCAAAACCATTAGGGATGACAGAGTAGCAGTTAAATCAATATAAAAAGTAAGTGTGAAGTGTAATCATTACTGCAATGGCCCAGGCCAATTAAACACATTCCCAAGTCGGAACTTCCTGTTAATCAGGACCTGTTTTTCTCTGGTTTTGTTCTGGTATTTTAACTCAAGTAAATGAGTCATTAGAGTACAGTGGCGCGGTTTAAGATGTCAGAAACAGTCTGTTCAATGATTTGTTGACAGTACACTGTAATTTGCAAAGTCAGTTTTTTCAGAGTCACACAGTGTAACTGTAAAGTGTAGCTATAAGGTACTGCCTCCTCTTCTGGAGAACTGTCTTATTTGTGTTTTCCAGAGAGTAAGCTTTTTATTTTATTTTTTTCTTATTTTTATCTTTAGAAAAAAAAGTCTGTTATAGCCTAATAAGAAAGTATAAAGGCATTTTCCAAATATTACACATCCAAATATGAAACATTAAATAATCAATGGAAATAAGAAATATATAAAATAACCTACAATGACAAATAAATCTGCACAAGAAACGTGATCACAGACAAAAAGGTACATGTAAGTTGGCATACAGACAATAAATATCTAGCTAAAGTTAAAAAGGTTACAGTTTAACCGTCTAACCGTCATGTCTCAAGTATCCAGTCTTAGTAGCACAGTTACAGAAGGCCTATAATATTATAATAATGGATAAACACACACTAATATTATATGATACTGTTTGTTAACCAAAGCCTAATCAACTTTTCCAAACTCACAGCCTCCTACATGAAAACATGACCGTGACTGTGTTGAGTCAGAGGACGTACCTGTGCGCTGCCGGGCCTCTTCACCGTTAAACACCGGCTCACACAGTCACAGTCCTGCGGTAGTCAGTCTGTCTGTCAGTCAGTCTGTCTGTCTGAGGCTTTAACCCAGTGTGGTGTTAGTGTAGTTCAGCCCGCTGACTGTGGGAGGGGCGGTGCTTACCCACAGAGGAGTGCGCACTGTGGGCCGCACCGGTTTGGACTTCAACACTTCAGGATGAGACTTGAGTACAACTTAGGAAAGCATCGGGGGAAGGAAAAGGCTATTAACAAGAAATAGTTGCAGGCGGAAAGAATGCAGCCAAGCGCGTGTACTTTTTTGTGCCCGAGAGGTGTTGCGTCAGGAAGGGCCTCTGGCGTAAAGACTTGGCCAAATTTGAATGCGCAAAACACTCAATAATGATTTGCTGTGGCGAGCCCTGAAGGGAGCAGCCGAAAAGAAAAGAAGATAGAAGATTACAGTCAGAAAGAAAGCATGAAGGTAATAGTTAATGATTCACAATTTAGTTTCAGAGTAGAAGTAGCACGACATCTCATTTAAGTTTGAAAAAAAAAAAGTGTACCACAATTAAACTTTATTAACTTTTTTGTGAATGTGCTTCTATCAGACATGTTTGGGTTCATGAGTGAGTGGTTCCAAACCCAAGTACCCCCCCTTGGAAATACTTTTCTTTCCAAGTACTACCTTTATGCCACACATCCTATCTATATGAATGTGATGAAATGAATTTTGTTTGCTCTACTGCTTCTTTGAAATGACATTTTGGGGACATTTAGTGGTATAGTAAAGTGTATTATAGAACAGCTATAGCAGAAATCAATAGTCCTTCATTTTGTAGTTATCAGAGATTCTCAAGTACTACCACAGAAAGACCAAGGTATATGAGGTAAATAGCTACACAAAGGAGAAAGTGGCCAGAGTCACAATTATTTCATAAAGAGAACTGAGGAATATCTTCTAAGATTAAGATTAAGAAGACTAAGATAGACAGACAGAAGATAAACATAAATAAACGTAGTCATATGTGTAATATAAATATGAAAAGCTTTTAGAAGCACTGTGAGTTGCCCCTTTTGTAGCCTTACATAAACACTGTAGGGAATAAGTTATATGGACATAAGTTACAACACAGACCCTCTTTGACAATATATTGCCTGTTTCCTTTAAGGTAAACACGTTAATCACATTGTCTCCTACTTCTGACTTACATCATGGGACATTTTGTAAATGCTAAAAATGCAGACATAACTTACAGAGATCATTTCTAAAGCTGAAGTTTTTTTTCCAATGTAGCCTAACCTAATGCTACAATATAATCAGAGCAGGTGCCTCTTATGTTCAGGCCTATTTTCACACAAAACTCACCTACTTTTGTTCATGAGATTATACCCCCATCTGGTGGCCAAAAGTATGAACTACTGTTGGCCATTGCTCAAACTGCATGACGTTTTACACAATAACTGGTTTATCAAGCAGATGAGTTTGAATTATTATTTGAAATTAAAACCACCTTGTTTAGTTAATGATGTTATAAAGACCCATTAGTCGGTATACAGATAAAGGCTGTAAACAGAATTGGGAAAGACTCAAGAAAGATGAGGAAGTTGTAGAAACCCATGTAGTCATTAGGTTAGTAATATGCCTCGAAATGTTATAGCGGTCCTCGAGGAAGCCTGAGTGAAGAGCAAGATAACAAAGACATCACAGTTTAATTCTACAACATTCGATTGTGCTGCTTGAATTGAATTTTGTGCTTTATCTCGCTGACAGTTTTGTGATGTACTTTGCTACTTTTCCAGCTAATGCCTGCATTAAAATCACCACACTGAAAGTATTTTTAATTCCTCTCATCTTGTATGTTGATGTAACAATGTTAAAGTAATTGTAGCTCTGGGACCGTTTGGGTGATTGACAGCTCATTTAAACAGACACGGTCAATGAGATGAGAGCGGAGGTTTAGAAAAGGGAAATTAATGAAGCTAGAGGAGTGAGTGGCAGGTACAACATCTGTGATAGACTCTTCTCTTTCTTTGTAAATGAAACCTCATTTAGTAAAACATGCTGGGGCTGATTCTCCTGTTTCCTCTAAAACTAAACAATGCAGAAACAAATACTGCAATTTACAAGAAAACTGAGAAAAAAAGTTTAACTCAAAAGACAGAAGAAGTAAATTAGATTATAAGGAGCATTAAGGACAGTTAGAGGCTTGAGGTTAGGTTGGTATAAGTAACTTTCACACACATCCACAAGATACGACAGAAAGTTCTCTAAAAGCTCAAAGAAGAAGAGGTATTTAAGCCTTTGAGGACGTTATCAACTCTAGCCAATGTGTTCATTATTATTATCCTTGATTGCATTTTGTCTTTTTTGAAAGTTCCAACTTCAGATTTGACTGCTTGCCAACCAAGAGCTCATCTATCTGTTGTGGAGCATGCTTTGTTGAGAGTGTTTTAATCATTCAGTACCTGTAAACTGTGGGAACCTTGCACTGGATTAATTAAACTGTGACTGTATCTATTTGGTAGCATATCCTGAGCCTGGGAAACTGATAATGCTGAAGAAAGACTGTAAATCATTTTCTGCAGCTGCATAAAGAAATGAAATAAAAATCAGTGAATGACAAGGATGAAATATGGCTCGAGATAGAGGAGCATAACAAATGACAATAATTGTAAATATTGTCATACTCCTCCTTGTGATTTAGTAAAATATGGAGTTTTTTTTAGATCACATTAGGAGCCACACATTAATAATAATTGAAGGGAAGGGACTATGTTTTGCTTTGAATAAATGTGTTCGTCGGTGGTAATGGAAGCAGCTTGAAAACACCAAGTTCTCAAAGTTATTATAAAAACTGTTGGAGTGATCAATCCTAAAAATAAAAATTAGCACATTCTTTGTTTACTGGAAAATATTACAAACAGTTTGAAAACCCAGAGACATAAAGTTAATCTGAGCAAGCGATAGGGCTGCAAGCCTTTGATCTTTCAGGAAAATCCAGACCATTATATTTCCATAATCTAAACAGTATCCAAACCAATAAACCCTGGCAGGCTCATTTTCATTCCCATCATGCACCTGGATTCGAAGACATTATCATAATCCGGCCTGTGCACATACCTTTGGCTGTGTGTGGATGCAGAGTGGCAAGATGCAGCTTAGTGCAGGACTTATGCTGTATGTTTGAACTCAAGAAATTTACTGGAGAAGGCCTGAATTTCAGTCTAAAACGCAGACCAGTACATGTTTATAATGAAATACCTTCATGGATGTCAGTAAAATGCAAAAAAAAACACCCATCTTAACTACTATTGGTATTTTTTGTGCCAAATAGTAGAACATTTTTAACTCCCATTAGAGTTTCTGTGTTTATTCAACAGGATGCTGAGCGCCACATGTATCTGTCACTCAACTTGTCACTTTGTGCTGTGGATTTCCAGTCTATCAGCACTTTCCCATTCCGCTCTTCACATTAATGTTGCATGAAGCCAAAGTCTGTTTAAGCAGATTTGCACACATCTTTGTGGAGGTGACTGTCATCCTGCAGCAGCCAGCAATGTAACTTTCTCTTTTGTTCAGGCTAACCACCGTGGTAGAGTTTTCACTGTTTCGTTGTACTGCAGTGGGTGCTTTCTTCCCAACATTTTACATTCCACTCTGATAAGAACGCTAGAGCGGTGTAAGATAAATTGAAAAGTTTAGAGCAAATTGGTTGTTTCCTCATGAGAAGTTGAGAACACAGTGGAAGATGATGTCTGATGTATGTGTGAGAGAGATTAGAGAGATTGTGTAATAATTATATCAGCAGTCAGCGTTGATGGATGATGATCTGTAGCCAAAGGAGTCCAATAATCTGAATACACCACTGTAACTATGTGGGTCATGTTGAGGATGTTTTCACAAATTAACATTTTATTATTATGCATTTCTGTTTCTGGGTAACTTTGTTTCAGAAACAGAAACACTGCAGTGGGTTGATAATTTAACATGGTCTATCAGATGCAGAGGCACAGAGAAAGTTTATGGTGCTGGACATAAGAAAAAAATTTTATTCTTAACGCACTGTATTAGCTGTGTATGTTATTCATTTTTATATATTTTTTGTTTCAAAATACAAAAATGCATATAAAAGAAGACGTGTGTGTACCATGGCAAATCAATAATCAAATTCAGTGAAGTCCAATGATTTGTCCAGTCAGTGTTGAGACAAATCAAAAAATGTCAGTTAAGAGACAGGAGTGGACACGTAAAAACCTACAGCATTGTGACAATTGACTGAAAGCCAAGGCAATTACTTTTTCTGTAAAATTATTTTAAAAACTCATATAAGCAATGACTCTAATGCTGCCCTGTAGGATTGAGTTCCTCTGTGGTAAATCAAAGTTTATAGACTTGTTTGGGAGAGCTGCCTGGTAGAGTGATGTTGAGAAGAGTAGTGGACCGAGCCAACATATTATTCTGTAAATACATGCTTCTACGACGGTTGTTTTTCAGACAAAAATATTTGTGTGTTGTGCCAAACTGAGCTGGACAAAAATCATTGATTAAACCAGCCACGATTAAAGCACTGTGTAAAAACCAATAGTGCAGCACTGACTGCCCTAGAATAACACATGCAGCATTTCTGTCTATAAGCAGTATATTTGAATAAGTGGTGTATTGAAATATCAGGTGATCCGTCCTCCAGGTCTTTTGACTTAGTGCTCCTATGGATTATTTTCCATCTCAGCAGCTGTTATTTGTTGAGTAAGCTTGGAAACTCAGGGTAAGTGGGCCACTGCTTGAGCCCCAGCTTATACACCTCAATTTTTGCAGGAGCAATGTGATTATTTGGCCGTGTAAACCTTTAATCAGTTTTATAAAGGGTTTATTAAGTGTGTGAATGCCTTGTGCACGTTGACTTTGTTGTTGAATAGGTTTACACACAAATTCATCCTGTACAGATAATCCAAGCTACTGTGAGACGAGCGGCTGTATGTCTGCTTTATCATCACGTGTGGGTTTTAGTGTGTCGAGGAGCCAGAGTGTGTGCTTCAGGGTGAATAGCGTCCAATTCGTGCAGCCTTCAGTTCTATTTTCACTCAACGTCCCAGACTGTGTGTGTATGTGGTTTCATGTCAGGTTCTAATCCTGTCAGGCTCACAACCTGAACAACACAGTGAGAATGAATGATATAGACTCAGTTGTATCCATGGAAACATGGTTGTCACTGTTACTGTGGCTACAGGTTGCACATCTCTCATCTCTGTGCCCTTCAGCTAAGTGGTGCATTAGAAAACAAATGAGTAGCCTTTCAAAAATGCTCTCAATCAGCCAACAGATATCACTGTTCCATGTCCTTATGCCTGCTTCATGCAAGTCCACTCTGACAGGTGGCTCTTTTTATGGGAATATGAAAATGAAACTTCACTGGTTATACCCAAAACAACCAAAAGATGGAGATGTAGTTGTAGACTATTTTATACAACCGAACAACCGCATCAAAAGCTCCAATACATGACCTTATATGACTGTTTTATGATGAATATATATATAAATTAAACCAAGGAAAGCGAATATTTCTGTGTGCGTATGTGTGTGTGTGTGTGTGTGTGTGTGTGTGTGTGTTTGTGTGTGTGTGTGTGTGTGTGTTTGTGTGTGTGTGTAAAAAGTCTATGCACTTTTTGACAGTTTGTAGTCCAAATATTTAATAGTTAAAAGTAATAGACATAATAATAGTAATTGTTAAAATGGATCACAGAAGCAATGTGACTATTGCCAAAACTGATATAATCAGAATGCATTTTATTTACATTAGATCCAAAATGTGCTGACTCTTTCAGATGCAACATAAATGTTAGTAAAGCTTACCATCAAAATCTCATCCTGAAAACAGTTTACTGTACTTTTAGTACAATTACAATGACATAACCAACATATAACTGAGTCAAATGGTCCCTCTGTCTCTAATGAGCCGTTTTACTCTTGTTTTTTTTAATAAAGGGTTTGTCAGACAGGAATGAAACCTTCTATTCTCCTTCAGTCATGCAGCAGTGTATGCGCGCGTGTGTGTGTGTGTGTGTATGTGTGTTCGTGACAGATATTACCATATCAATAGTTTTGTCCTGATAGCTTCCACCCACTTCTTCTCTGCCTTTCTGTGGGACATAATTGTAGTTGATTATCAGAGGAGCACTGTTATCTACTCGCAGGCACCCACATACAGAGGACAGGAATCAGAGCAGATAGAGGTTGAGGTGGATGAGAAATTTGACTGTCACACTGTGAACACAATAAATCGCTTCACTGAACAGTTGGATCTGAAAAGACCAAAGAAACGCACCAACACTAAGTTCAGCTATATTCTGTATAGTGTCAGCGTTTGTATTAAATGTGGTCAGAGTTACAATTCAGTGAAGCCATACGTCTTTCTGAAGATCACTTTCTCACTATAATTACTGTATAAACATGTTTTCTTTTACATGTATTTTATTTATGTATATGTGAACAAAATTTTCCAATTCAAAAAAGGAAGAAAATAAAAAAGTCACTATCTTATAGAGTTGGAGGGAAGTGGGACAAAGCTCACAGGGGCTCTTCTGTTGCTAGGCAGGCTTTGCTATAACAAACCAATCAGAACACTTGTCCCACCCTGGCACCATGGGAGTTATCCTATATGTGTATGATGAGAGGTTTAGTGTCTCTGAGGCAGGAGCTGATGTGGGAGACCCCAGATCCATTTAGAAAAACATGAATTGGCAAATGATGTGACACAAAGACCTTTTTTAGGCGGGGGCTTTCTCTCCAAAATGTCTTGTCAACGCTAATTGGTAAAAGAGAAGATGTGTTGGACCCTCTGCATCAGACATTTACTGCTCTTTACGAGGATTTGTATGATGTAGAAAGAAGATTAAAGGCATAGGGCAATTTATGTTAGCATTTGCCTTGTACAATTCAGACTGAGAGGAAGAAGATAGCTTGTAGAGTTATATTCAACATATAAAATATTGAATAAGCACTATCTAAAGTTAGGAGGCCTGGATATGATGATGGTGCGTGCTGTAAATGTAAATAAATGGAGTGTCGTCACATGGTCAAACTAATTTAAAAAATAAGCCTTTGCAGAGTTTGCAGCATGCTTAATATTTTAACAACAATCTGGACGTACATTACAAATGCGTGGTGCTGCAGAGTGTGAAAAATAACAAAAGTCTATGAAGTGAAACAACTCAACTGTTTAAAGTTTAAATAACTCCAGCTGAACATAAAGGTCAGCATTCGTGTAATGTGACTTTCAGTATTCGCTTGAAGGAACAATAAAAATAAAATACTTGTGCCACTCGCCACCTTTAAAACACAGTGTTTCTGGTCTCGAGGCAAATTTCTTATTGTCTCTTCTCTTATTATTTTTGTTTTTTGGTAGGTTTTCTATTTTAATTATCATCTGCTGCTCTAATTGAAGCCAAGCTGGACCAAGCATGTGTAACTGTGCAGGAACATGGTGAGTGTTTTTCATCTCTGGAGTTCGCCACTTCAGTTTTTCTCTCCACCCACTGGGTCCTTGCATTTGCTTTCCAACCTGCTTACTTCACTGTTCAGCATGGTCCCTTGTGGCAGCGGAGGGTACAGCTGTGGTATTGACCGGGTCAAGCTTATGCTGTTTGTTTGTTTCATGTGTTCTTCTTTTCTCTTTCTCTGTGTGTCGATTTGTTCTTTTTCTTTGTATAAAAAAAGAAAAAACTGTAAAAAAAACAAACAAAAAAAAAACCCGAACATCCTGAAGAAAAAAACTGTGTGATTAGCCTACAGCCTACTGTTCTTGTTAGTTTGATATAGCTACAGCACTGTTGCAGCTTTTCACTATATATAATTTAATTACGAGCTGTTATAGGTACCCAGTGTTGCCATATCTTTCCTGAAAATATATGTAGTGTGAATGTGTCTCTGTGGCATGTGTGTGTCTATGTGTGATTGAAAATAATTGGCTCCTGCTGGAATTGCAAAAATAACTGAGCTGTAGATCTCCTACCAATCAGCTGTTGTGTTTTCCCACCAATCAGCATGTTTACAACTAACAAGACACACGTTTGACAGGTGAGACACTCTTCACTTGGGTGGAACTTTATGAATAACTCAGCCTTAGTCTGGCTCATATGGTGAGGAGAAAGTCATTTTGTTAATGAGAAATGAATAATTAGTATTGAGGGTGTAATCTGCACTATATGTTTACACAGTGCAGGTGGGTTCCTCTTCATCAATCATTGGTTTCATTTTTATCCGTCCCTCTCAGCCAAACAGATCCTCTGACCTATTTAGGCCTCACTCACATTAAAGTGTCATGACCAATCACAAAACAGATCTGTCGGTGTAATGAACACCACCAGAGGGCTGTTAGTTTCTGCAATCTGATTGGTCAGCTTCACTCATATTTTCACTGGTGCTTCAGATCATATTTCACAGTAAAACTATTGGGGCAACAACACACACAGACAAACTGAAGCCTATATTACTATTACAAACTGGAGTCGCCAAGGAAAATTCAGAGAAATAGTGGGATCCACAAGGAAGGAAGAAGTATGACTCCCAATAAAAATCAAAAGAAAGGCTTTTTGATTACTATTGATTATTTTTTTTGCTTTATTTTTTTCATTATCTGTATTATCTGCTTTATTCATTGTTTTATAAAATCTGTTGACATTAAGGGTTGGAAAATGCATGTTTAATTGCTCATATCTACACTTTTTTTTTGCATATATACTTCAAAGATATAGCAGAAGACTTTATTCAGTTTAATATAAATACAAACAATATTTTTGACCATGAATCCAGAAACAATCTAGTCCACATTAACAAACTTTCCAAATGTAGCCTGCTGCACACAAGACCCTTTTCTGTGAGGTAAAAGTCACACTTGATTAATCAGGTATTATTACAGCATGTTCTATAAGGATCAATATCAGAGATCCATAAAAAATGAGCACATTACATATATAAATGAGACTTTAAATTAATGTTCACACACCGTCAGATTAGAGGCAGTAGAGAAGAACCATCATTCATTTAATAATCCATTACCTTTTGTAGTAAGACACTCATTAATTCTCATCAAGAGAAACAGGATATAGTGGATTAATTCTATGATTAGTGTAATGATGTGGGCCTTTGATTTAAACTTTATTATAAAATCTAACATGTTCAGGTGTTGTTATCCATCTTTGAAGACAGTAAAGTGGTCGGTGTTAGTGTCAGGAACACAACGCTCAACCAGCAGCCACTGTGAGGCGCTGCACATCCGCCTGTCTACTCCGAGTCCCTTTCATTTATTGCATTTGACGTATGCCTTCCTTTGCATTCTTATTAATATATCAAAATAATACCAACTTCCAGCACTTTTCCACCACCCTCTCCTTTTCTATGTATGTTTTCATTATTTATTAATTCTGCCGGTCCTGTTTCCGTTAAGTTCTTTATATCCTTTTCTCAGTTATTCAAGTTTCCTTCTTACCATTACACTTTTCTTTTATTTCTACTCTGCAGTTTTGAAATTATACATATTAGTGGCTCTTTTTCCATATGCTGAACTCCATTTCCTTCCATACCTATTGATTACGTACTTTAATTGCTTTTGTTCACTGTCTATTCCTCATTGCTAATTGTCTGCTCTTTTCATTTCCACATTGTCTTTTTCCCCCTCATTACCCTCTTCATTTCCTCCTGTCCATTTCCTCTCCTTGCTCCAATTGCTCTTTGCATTTCTCGGACTGTTTTCCTCTACTTCCATCTTGTCTCCGCTCTCTGAGTCCTGACGAATCTAACTTACAGCAGATAAATGGATGGTCTGAGCAGTTGGGTGGCCTAGTTTCAGCCTCTCTCCTCCCTCTATCGATTGATCCGCTTGTTCCTTTATCAATTATCCAACACCCATCCATCAGTCTTAAAGTCTTCAGTGAGAAAGAAAAGGAGTGAGGAGCATGTGACCACAGGAGTAGACAGATTTTGAAGTTTTGGTGGAGTGAGAAAAGTGAGGAATAGAAATGTGTAGGTGCCCTTAGTGGCTAAAGCTTGCCCAACACGTCTGGCAGTACGTTAAGTGAGGATTACCGAAAGAACCACACAGAAGTCCTTACATTTACCATGCAGACATGTATTTTTGATATCAACGGGAGTGCTCACTTCCTGTTGAGATATAAATTTCAATCATAAATGGGACATGACGTTTTTGTGTGCAGACCGATGCATGTGCTCAAAACACAGAATAGCATGTGCCTCACAAGCTGAATTTGAATTTGTTTAAGCAACATGCTTGGTTTTTATTTCACTTTTGTAAAGAACACCAGAGCATAATACAGGTCATTCAGTAAAAACTGAGACGTCATGGAAGGACAATGTGATAATCTGACAAATTACTAAGACACAACATTTCCTTCAATGCAATTCTTGCCACATTCTGGGGGTTCATTGTTGCTTGTGATTAGACTCCACTAAATGCATTTAAATCCAGCCTGTGTTTATTGATTTACCTGTATGTGCCAAGGTTAGATCTGCACCATGACTTCACTTTTCAATATCAAAGATCATTTAACCAAATAATTGTGTTTAAACACACTGAACCCTCTTTTTTAATTCATTTATATGATAATTACGTTATGCTAAAGATAATGAGTTCTTTGTAAAGAAATGAGGAAATGTTCTTAGATTCACTCAGTCAGAAGAATAAAACACCTAAAAACCAATTTCATTTCTCCTCTGGTTTCTTTGCAGAGAGCTATAGGACGTGTGAGTGTGCGTGTCAGTAGCAGGTAATCGGCTCTACACAGAGCTCAGAGACCTGTCCTTGAGGATTGTGGGTATTTTCATGTGTCAATTCACATCAGGTTCAACATGAGAGGGTCTGTGCAGTACACACACCCGTGCACCAATCTTTTTTTCTCAATACGGGTGTCTCTCACACTCACATGAACCACATCCTTTTCTTTGAATTTTGGTTCATGTTTCCCTCTTTTTAGGTGTTTAATCTTTCAGGTGAAGACTCAGCACTCAGGAGCTAAAGATCTGTGTTGTTGTTGTCTCTTCACTCTTGAAGATGCTACCACCTTCTCAAAGAAGTACAGCCATCATACTAGCACATATTATGTTTTAAATGCACATTCTTACATAGGTTAAGCATGATAAATGGTTTTCAATGGTTTCCAATAAACCCCATGGATTAAAACACATGACACACATAACACCTTTGAATCTTCATCCATTCATTTCCAAAAATCTAAAACTTACTGCATCACTTTAGAAATAAGCACATTTTTACAGATGCTCATAATTTTGCAGGCATTCAAGCCTTTAGGGCACTGTCTCTTATATGCAAACATACATTACATATTAATGTTCCTGAGACATTATTTTAGAATACTCAGCAAGGCTTCCAGATTATAAATCACTACACTAATTAAAATGCACACGTGGCTGTTTTATTCTTGAATACTCTTGCGTGCCACTCTGGAGTTATTATGCTCTTGGGAGCAGTTGTCCATCATATCTCTTTCATGTTAGCACAGTGAGTAATTGTAATCACACTGTCACACAGCAGCACGTGCTGTTCATATTCTGGGGAAGATTTCTTTCCATTGTGTGTTTGCATATGTGTGTCATCACAGCTTCCCCTCACATTTACACCAGGCATGAAGTCCAGCAGCAGGGGAGCAGCGCTCAGCAGGCCACGAGCTGATTGGCTCAAACGTGCAGCAGGACATTAATATGTGGTGTTAAAAACTGACTCTGAAAAGAAAAGGAAATTAATTATTACTTTTTCAAAATACATCAAAAGGAACACACAAGACATTCATTTTGACTGATGTATGACATTCTGTTTTACTGCTGACATACCAAAAGTTAGTTTGATACACTGTGTTTGCAAAATGCTGTTGTAATTGTTTGTGGCATTCTATCATCTATTACCAATACAGTTATTGATTTTCTACCAGTTATCACCGGATTATGGAGATCACTAAAACCTACTCAAGATTCAAGAGTCAAAGACTTTTATTGTCATTTCACTCTATGTGTAGAACATGCAGATGAACCAAGACACTGTTTCTCTCTCACCTTAGTGTTGTGACCTACTGATACCAATACTAACATTCTTTCCCTAAATTGAGTGACACCTGCACTACTGTGCTTGTGGCTTTTACCTCAAAAGTCCTTTTAGTGTCTCAATGAATCTCTGGGCAAACAGGAAAAACAATGCTTCACCTCATGCGTCTAACAACAGTGTGTTTTGGAGTAAGGCACACTTCAGCTTCAGGGGGTTGTGACAGAGAACAGAACCAATTATACATTGTGGTTCATAATGTAGATAGTTTGAGTGTAATTTGTCACAGTAAGCGCATATTATAAATACATTTACAGCATTGTTTACAGAATCATACTTTAGTTTGCATTATGTTGAATAAGGTGTTTTTTATGCTTCTTGTAGACAACTTTTGATCTAGATCTAATGACTTTGATGGACAAATCACTCATGCACTAATTCAGATGCATAATTCTCTATACATTTATATTTATAACAGAAAGTAGTCCATGTAAAATGTAAATGAGCTTGGGCCTCCCACTGGGTCACTGTGCAACATGCATCTTAATTTACCTCTAAACCTCATGTGTTTTTCTTTTAGATCTGCACATATTATACAGTATGGGGAAGGGCTCTGCAGGTAACTACATGGTGTGGGTGTATATTCCATTATTACAATTGAAAAAAAGACTTTGGTGCCATTCTAACAAATTACCATAATATTGAACTTGCATTATTCTTAGCTGTGCTTTTAGACACAGATTTTTTTACATAAAGGCCTGCAGCTACTAACTTTAATTACCCTGAAGGTCACTTATAAGGCATGCAGCCATAATTTCCTCACAACACAGATGCCGTCCTGTTTCGGTCTCAGATGGCTGTGTATTGATAGCAGCTATTGATTTGTTCAGATGATCAATAATTAGCCACATTTGTGCATATTTGATAAAAGCTGTTACATGTTCTGCAGAGCTGCGGAGTAACATCAGTAAAACTGGCCAACTGAGTCTGCTGCCTCGCCCTGAAAAAAAAAAAAAAAAAAAGACTCAATAATCCTTTAATACATTTCAAATATCACAGGACTGCTTCAATTCCCCATAGCAACATTAAAAGCATGAGAGCTGCAAACACATTAAAGTCGAGCAAAATCCCAGTGCAGCATAAGAGTCAAAATGTGTTAAATTAAAGAAAAAGGCTTCAGAGTCACAAAGGAACCCCATTCATATCAAGAGTTACTGTAAGAGTGAAAGTACCAGACCAAAAAAGGTTTTTGTGCTGGGTAATTATAGGTAAGCCGATGGTGTCAATGTTAATTATTGTCATCAGTCCAGTGTTCAGACTTCAAACTTAGCTTTTTCTCTACAGATATGGACAAAACAGTTTCACTTCCCAGGGTCATAACTGTGTAATTCATTTTTTGAATAAGAAATTAACTTGAATTGTATATTTACTGGAGACTCTACTACAGACGGAAAATGATGAAAACACTTACAGTAAGCCTTTGCTCATATTGGTTGAAATATACTGTAACAGAGCTTTTATTGACTATATTTACACAGAAGGAAGAGAGCTGACACGATGACATTTCGAGGTGCAGAAACCTTTAATGAATAATTGGGCTCAGAGAAATGCTGTAAGTGTTAAGGCCACCTCTTCCACTCTTTGGAGGAGACTTGATTTTTTTCTCGAGAGATCGGCATTGATTTAATAACAAATGAGGCAAAAGAAATGAGTCTCTGTGGCCAATAACCAGTGCAAATGTCCATGCGTTGTGCAAATTAATAATGCAAATGAAAAGAGGAAATTGAAAGTGATACAATCTTTCATGCAATTATCTGCAGACTTGTTAAGCGATTGAATAGAACTATAATATGACCACACAATGGACAGACTGATTACTCCAAAGGGTATAAATGTACTTTTTTTTAATAAAGCCCATAGGAGAGTGTGTTCATACAGCAAACAGCATGTGTTTAATTGTAGAATCAAATCTACAGTGCACACAAAAACAAACACAGCGCATGACTAAATATATGATATGCCTTTGCAGCGTGAGTAAAAAGTATGGTAATGGCAGGTATCAGGCTGCTTCTCTCTCCTGTTTAAAATAAATGGCATGCACTGGTGTTCAGCTGGCACACTCTTCCCACTGCTGTAATAGATGTGCGTCCTGCAGGTCAGCTTTCTTCAACTTTCATCTTCCTTTTTTTCTCTCTGCAGGAGGTGCATTGTTGTGTTGGTTCAGGAGAAACAGCCGCAGCTTCCTTTTGATGCTCCGCTGGTGTAGCCAGAGTGGGTGATTATTTTCTCTGTATTTTATCACTGTCTGACTCATGCTCTGTCCTACTGAGGGCAGCAATGAACAGACGATAGTACACCATGCTCAGGTTGATCACTGGCACCACAGGGAGCTGGCCAATCACAGCAATCACTGCTGTCACCAGCTCCCACTATGGGCCCTCATTACACAGTTCAGATGTCAAATAAAATAGAGAGGGACAGACTATGGAGAACCATCTGGAACTTAGTTAAACTGGGAATGTAACCAAGATAAAGAATAAACCAGAAATAAGACCTCTAAAGCACAACACAAAGAATTTTAATGAAAAGATGGAGTGAGATCCCACAAACGTTGCTGTATAACTTTTATGAATTGTTTAACTCTGAGTATGTTTTACACATATTCATTAAATAGCATCTTTCATCTTTTAGTTGATCAGGATTATAACTTCATTATTTTACTTAGAGAAGTTGTCTTTTACAGCTAAAAAGTTTCAAATATTCACAGGTGAATTTTTCATCAGCATCCTTCCTCCTCCGGTGGTCGACCTTGCATCTCCTTTTTCGTCTCTTTCTTTTCCTCTTGTGATTATCTCTGTATCGGCGTAATTACAGCTCATTCATCTTTTCTGCCAGGATTCAAGGACGACACATACACACATATGGACGTCAGCCATTTCTCCCTGTTTCACAATGATAATTTGAGGAAATATGTCTTTAATTATGATTCATATCTGGGTCATTCATAACCATCACCAGTGTCAGGGGCTGTGTGTGCATGTGCATATATAAAAGAGCGTGGAGGAACAGAGCACATCAGTTTGGCCAAAAACCTCAGGATTAGAAAAACCACGTCATTACATGTTATTTCTTCCCACTTTCAACAATAGAATCCAATAGTTAGAAGATGTACCTTGCCAAAGAGAAAACATACAACATTGCACACATTCTCACTTTCTAGCCCTGACTTTCTTGTTTGTTTGTCAAGAATGATGGGTTCTCAGGGACGAGGCACATCACAACTCATTGTACAAGGCTCTCAGAACTGTTTGCCTTACATGTAAAAGTATTACACAAAGACCATATGGTGTTAAAAGCCTAAGGAGACGGTGGGAAGAAAAGGTGTGAAGTAAAGAAGAAGCAGAGAAAATGAATGCATCCTGTTAAGGTCTAGAGACGGCAGCTGTGTTTGTGAGCAGTAGCTAAGTGGTGAGCCTGATTTGTATTAGTGCACATCACATCCCATTTCTTTATAAAAGCTTAACTAATGTTTTTGTTTGTCGTTTCGCGCTGCTCTTTAATGTGACGTGACTGAAATGTATTGAAAACAAAATCAAAGAGAGAAACACAATAGAAAGCATAGCCTCGAGCAACGATAATTGTGTCCAACAAATACCGAGTGGGACACATGAAGAGCTCAAGTACAAAGATAATGATGAAGAGTGACTAAGGTTGCACTCACACTGGGATGGGTTGATCCACTTGTGCTTGAGCTTGATGGTCCCCCTCTGGCCTGCACCTACACTGCCATGAGTGGATCTGGCCTAAGACAGTTTGCCTCTTGCGTCTAAGCTCGCTGTATGCCGCCTTTTTATTTGTTAGAATTGAAATTGAAAAAGAACAAAGTGAGTGCTACTGTCTACGAGGCATATTTTTTGTATTTTGTTGTTGTTTGCTTAACTTAAACGACTTCAAACTAAAGACGCATACTCTTACATAGACTCTTCAAAAAAACCTGACCTGTATTGGTAATGTATTATTTTCCTTTGCTGTTTGTCCAAGCTCACACGTACAGTGCTCTTCTAAACTCAGTAAAAATAATCATATTGTCTTAAAAAAAATCCTGGAAACAAAAAACAAAGGATCTCCGGAACACTACACCGCCTCACGACATCGTAAATCTGAAAAAGATGCTGAAGCTGAATCATACAGTCTCCCTGAAGTCAAGGTGAACTTGTAAAATGTGTTGTAACTTCAAAAAGCGTTACACACAAACACACACATTAAAGTGTGAGAGTGTGGCTGACAACAAGGATGAGGGCAACTCCAGGGAGACCGAGAAAAGACAAGAGAAAGGAATCAAGGTGGGGAGAAAGAAAGAAGATAAAACAGTGTTCAGAAAGCAGTAACTGTGCATGTGGCTGTGTGCGCGTGTCAGTGGGTTTGTAGGCCTAGTTCAATTGCTGTTTTTTCTGCACTTGTGAACATAAAGACTTTTTGAGACTTGGTGCCTGTGGATTTAAAACACAACACACAGTTTATTACTCTGTCTGTAAGCTGATGTTATGTCACAGAGGAACAAAAAAACCCTTTACTCTTTCCAGTGTACGGTACAGATACAAACACATAGATTTTACTCAGTCCAGACAGCATGGTTTTATACGTTCAAAGAAAGACAAATATCATAATATAGAATGTAATTATATAACATCAACAGAATTGTAATTTAATACGTGCTTTTTGAATGTCCCTGTTTAACCTCGAAACCAGTCTATTTTGTATTTCATCCTTAATTTAAACCAATCACACCCCAATTTCCCTTCAGCAAGCCAATCAGTTCCACTCCATGAGCCTCACTCATGTGTATAATGAGCTGTCAGCCAATCGCATCCAGCCTCAGGGCAGACTCTTGCCTGCGATTGGATGTGGTTTGTCTCTCTCCTGTGATCAAATTCCACATTTAGTTAAATATATTTACTTTTTCTTTATTCTTTTATTTTAATGTTTAGTCACACACCAAAATATAAGATTGGAGTAATGTTGAATGTTTGAACTGTCTGTTGTTTTAGATGGCACTGTTTTGGATGGAAAATGTGTTAATCTCATAATTTGTCTTTTTTTTAGGACTATTAATACATTGCTTAGGTTACTTTGCATGTTTGTCAGCTAATTAACTTGCTTATGGCGCCTTTGACATGCAGCCTTTTCCAGCAATGCACTTAAAGCATATTCCCCTAAAGGGGTCAATTCAGAGCCAGAACTGATTTCCCAGGAAATCAACCCGGGCAATTTCCCAGATCAAGAGCTATTAACATTCCAGGGAATTTGCCAGGAAGGAAGTGCTGTGGGTGAATGTAGGAGCGTTTTAGATCCGGCTTTGACTTTTTCTGTTTACATGCTTATAATCATTATGATGCCCATCAAATGTTAGTCTCTTCCAGGATTCTGTGTCAGGAGTGAACAGGGGAGACATGGGAGTGAGGTGAACTATTGTGAGACCATTGAAAGAGGAGAATGCCATGAAGATTTAGGTTTACACTTAAACAATATTTAGACATTGTCGTAGCACTGATTGCAGCATCATGAGGTTGAGAAGAAAAACAAGCGAAGATGATTCACACGAATGAGAAACAGAACCAAACACACTCCTCTTTGTCAAGTCTCTCTGTGTATATATCGCTCACAGTATCACTTTCACTGTCTCCAGACGGCACTGACGAATTCTGTCCTCTTCCAATTCACTCAACGTCTGTCACAATCTGTTTTCTCCATTAGTTAGTGTCCCGCTCACACTGTTATGGGTTTAAATTTCTTTCCTCAAAGTGTCTCTCTCCCTCACACACACAGCACTCAAACAGTCTGCCAAGCTGCGATTAGAGAGGCAGGATAGGGGGATAAAAATGAGGCAAAAAGATGCTATGAGCAACAAACACGGCTGATAAACTCAGTGTGTTTGTGTGTAATTGTTCAGGCACAGTTTCCAGCCACATTTAAATAATTTAGTTGAGTTGTTTTCCTTATTTCCCCTCTGCAGACTCAGAGGCATGCAGGTGTGTCAGGTTGATTGATTTCTCTTGGCCAGAGGGAGACTCCTCCTCATCTCATTTTTCCTTCCTTTTTCACTGACTTTTTCTTGTTGCTCTCTTGAAGTTACAATAGGAGGCCATCTTCCTCTTCACCTTCTCATCCTCCGCACAGAAAATCCATACGAGCAGTGCAAGCAGTCGAGAGAAATGTGACACAAGACTGAAAAGAACTGCATTTTTAATATATTCAAATGGAATGAATATGAAATGTTAAAAGATGTCCTAAAACTGAGCCCTGAGGTGCTCCTTCTGTTATATTTCATAGACTTGAATGACAGCCAACGGCTGCACTTTGTAGCCAACCCTCACAATAGAATCAAATATTTTTGACAGGTGAATAAAAAGGACATTACATTCTTCTTTGTTTCCTGGAACAGTTTAAATGTCCTTTAAAATGTATTTAGATGGAGCAGTGTTGAAGTGTAGCAATTTTCCATATTTGACAGTTATATTGCTGAAAGGCACTCATTATTACATAAACATTGCCAGTCAACGTGTGACATTATGGTTTTCTCTTTAGTTCATGTAGTTTCCATTTCCTGCAAAACGGTAATGATTTTAAGACCAAAGAAAGTACTGTTTCTTGTCCTTTTAGTTCATTGTTAAGGTAAACGTTTTATAGGATATTTAAATAATGTAAATTAAACTGCATCTTGACATAGGTTTAAATGTGATGCCTTTTTTGAAACCTTTTCTTGAAAATGTTTTGGATTACCTCCACATACAATTGCAGTTAAAGTAATTTGTAATTTTTTTCCCTTTTGAAAATAAGAAAGTATGAGCATGACATGAGAGTCAAGGCAAAAATTTGTTCAGACTCTCAAAGGCTTTGGTAAACCAAATTTAAAATTCTGTATTAGCCACTCTGGAGAACCAAGTGAAATATTCTTCACTCAGAGGAGGTGAATGTGCCTTTTAAAAACTAATGACTGGTCATTTCTATCATTATTCTTTATAATTAAAACACAGAGTTCAAAAGAATGCAGCTCTAAGACAAACAGAGACATTTTAAGAGGCCGTCCGCCAACAGTAAAATACTTATCAAGACAGACAATATAATAACAAATTGTGTTTGATAACCATGTTGCCCACTGTTCACATATACTGTCTGAGCCAGCACAATAACACACACACCGGAGTGTGCACTTTTACTGCTGTGAATCATAACTATGACAGATTGGTATTGCCTCAGGGAAAATATATAGCCATTTAAATATCACAGTCTCGAACAATGAATAATGGCACCTTAGGACAACTGACACTAAAACAAGAAAAGAGAACAAAGTAGAAGACTGCCACACTCGGGCATGTTGTTGCCATTTATCTGCCTCTCTATCTACTGCTTTTTTTTTTTTTTTACATTTGTCTGTCAGTCTAGTGCAAGTCCTTTTTAATTTTACATCCAGACTGCTGCTGGCAAGACGAATATATAATGAGATTAATCTGCCATTCTTTCATAAACAAGTGGGTTTGCACATTTAAAACACAGGAAAAGGGTGTGTATACGTTAACCTTTATAAAGGCCATCTGGTTATGTAGAGAGCCTCCAAATGTCAGTAACGTAATGATTTTGTCATTAAACTTTATATTTTAATCTTTAAATCAGTGTTTGTATGATTTGTTTTTAGAGTAAATGCTGAGGGTTTGTTTATGAACCATGCCTGTCCAAACTGGGTTGTTTGTGATTTTTTCTGAGAGCAATGTGACATTTTAAAATAACTCTTACTGTGGTCTTGCACGGCTGGATGCTCTAATGGAAACACACACTGCTTTGTTCTCTAAAAACAAGCACAACAATGATAAAAGATGTGATTTATAATACAGGACTTCATTTTAAAAGTTCTTTTTTTCACCTTCAGTGAGTCAGCGCGCTGTGGAAGTAAAATCCCCCATAAAATCCCTCAGATCACCAGAAACATACGTGATGAGTCAACACTGAGTGCTCAAGACTGACAAGAATCTAACCCAAACATTGACTGTGATGCTGACGTGCAACCTCACACTCATAATATAACTGCCCTTTGAGTTAATGAAAAAAACTGCAAGGACAAACTGTTACTAGAATATTCTATCCTTTATTTCTGTGCCATTTAAAAGACCACAGTGTAAAAACAACCTCAAAGCACATTATGCATTAGGGATACAAGAGGGAAGACATTAAAATAAAATATTCAAGTCAGTTTTGTCCTTCACAGACACATTTGTAAATGAAATGAAAGATATAGAGTGTTTACGAAATGAAATCAACTGTAAATACGTGCTGGTGAAGGTGTGTAGAGGTGCATCATGGGAGGTCCTCTATGGATATAACAAGTTTTACATTATAAAGATGGGGGTGGTGCTCACGGGTGCCAAGTGCTGCCACCAGGCAAGCTTTGTGAAATCCGGCCAGTTGGAACTGAGAGTCGGCTCAGGGAGAAACAGCCAGTGCAGCCTGTTTTAGAGTCAAGCTCAATTCAGCATTAACTTGAATTTATGCTTTTCCAAGTCATTGCAGCTGAGGTCTAGATAAAAATATGCATCTAGTAATGTGCAGGAGGGGTAAAAAAAAATATTGTAATTAGCAGTTTGAACATCTTCTCAGATATGTGTTAAGATGAAAATAGCTGCTTTCTGATCAACAAGTAACAGTACCATCTGTCTTGCTGAAATATTTCTACCTGCTTTAATATTAGCTGTTGATGTGGAAAACCTGAAGTGTCCGGTGTCAGGGCACTTAAAGAACGTGTGAGGCTTGTGTTGTTCCTGCACAGTGAACATTTGTCTTCATTTTCAAACCCCTCCAAGGGGCTTTAGGGACACAAAAGGATTTCACTGGTTGCTTAAGAATCTGAATCCTTCTTATTGAGTTCACTTGATGTGTCAATGCAAAGCCTCATTGTGTGGTAGCCTATCGCATTATGTCCCACTCACGTGACCCTCTCTACAACCATGATTGTGTCCTGAACTGCTGTTGCTGGGGACCACAGCTGCAGTCTCAACCTCAAACTGCAGCTATAATGACAATTATTACTTAAGCTAGTGTCAGAGAAATATTCCAGTATTGTTCTTTCTCCACAGTGATTGAAAATGTTTAACAAAATACGACTGGCTCTCATGAATTTAAAAGAATTCATGTTTTCCTGGGGTTATTCTTGAAAATGTTCTGTTGACATCAAGAAAAAATATACAATTGTTGACAAAACTGTCTACAATGTATTTTTCCACATGATGTTCAAGGTTGCAGTCACCATGACTCTGACAGAGCAAGGTGTTGATAGAGCACTTAACAGCTGAGGCCGATGATGAGACAAGATGGTGACTGTCACCAGTGCAGTATGTCAGTGTTTTAAATCTGCTGCTTTTCATCACATCTAGAGTTTGTGTGCTGACTTTTCAGCTCTGCAGTACAGATGAATGAAGACTTAAGTATTATTTTGAAGCTTCATTTGCCTCAAAGGCAGCTTTCTCCCAAGAATAAAAAAAAATGTCTTCATAGCATCTGCTTCCTAATCCAGCTGCGTGGAAATTCAACTTTACAAAGATGAAATACTAAATAGGATTTTATCATATCCAAACATTATTCTTGTTTCTATTGCAAAAATAAAGTAAAGCTGAAATTTAAGAAGGGCTTTACAGCTTTAGATGTTGGAGTGTGATCAGCATCTATCCATCAAACAGAAAGACGTAACGGACCACACAGTGCTGTTATCATGGGTGTCATCTTGTTCCATTAAAGAGCCTCTCTTATCAAACTCCCCCTCCCCCTGGTGAGAGCACATGTTTTCTTTTGGCAGGATTCAGAATTTAAAAAACACACCTAATGAAACACTGGCTTTAGATTAAAGTGTAATGGCTTTTTGTATGTTATCAGCATTGCAAATGTGTTTACAGGACACAGACATTGTAATGGACACTTATGGGCTTAGGCACACTGTACAGAGCACATGGAAAGGTAAGGAAGTGTCTTATGTATTATTATTGTAATAGCATTTTTTGAAAGAGAGAATATGTCCATTTCAGTATTGATAAAGCTAACATGTCATAACTGTCCCTGAAGCTCCTGGACACATCCAGGAGTTTGCTCTCTTTACTTTTTCCTCCATGTGCTACAAACTGAGGCATGACACAACACAGTTAAGAGGATCATTGATGTTATTCTCAGAAATATCAGAGACATAAGATATTTTATGATGGATGTCATTAAAAGACCTCTTGAGAGGTGGGCATTGGATTCAGGCTACAAACTTATCAAACACACTTCGGTTTAGATCACAGTCTGTTGTTATTCAAAGCTGTAAAGAACGTGACTATGTATTTGTTCATATGGGTCTTGAGCAAGGTCCATTAGATCTCAAAAAGACTTGAAAAATATGACTCTAATGGCCTTTTGCGTTAATGAAGAGAATGGCTCTAAAAGACTTTAGTGAAGCAGTGGACGGTGAATCCTTTTTCTGAATGTTATTTACTGAATACAAAATATTTTCAGCATTGTTTATAGTTATCTGGTGTCACACTCAAATCTGTGCTTTGAAGAAACATACTGGATTTGTTTTTTGCCAGTCCGTGTGTTGATAACAATGCTCGCCCGATAATCATCCACAATTAACAATGAAGCTGAAACAAGTGGGTGGAAGCTGGATGGAACTATGGAGATGGTAATAGCAGTCTCTCTCTCTCTATCCGCAGGAGAAGGTTTTTTGTCACACAAACCTTTCATTAGAGTGCAAGACTGAAACCACTCATTAGAGACAGATTAAGAAGTCTTGCATTCAAGTGAAAATGTGCAAAATGACACTGAGAGGGTGACAAGTCTTTACGATATATAATTGTAATCATTACCTGACACATTTAAACCCTTAAAGCCTTTTAACACCAGATCAGACTTGCAAAAGGAATGCTTAGAAATCACTGTTTGAATTCACAGGAAGGTTATAGTATAATTATATTTTGTACAATCATAGCACAAAGACTGTGAAACATATGGCTTTTTAATACTTTATCCCCATGTAGTCACAGGTTGTACTTGCCAGCTTAGGTCATAAAGAGAAAAAGTTCTGGCAGCGGCTTGGCTTAACACACAACAGCAAGGCTGGCTATGTCTAAAGTGATCACATCAGATTATTGGACAAATGGATATTCCCTAAAGACTAGATCCTATACATTTACAAAACTGAAGAATCACTGGAAGAAGAAACTAAATTAAGTTCTTTAGCGAATTCTTGTGCAAAGCCTGGAGAAACAGAAGGCCAACCAGCTGCCGGTGAAAACTAGGCAGAACTCAGCAAGAAAATCAAGCAAAGTCTTCTGGGAATCGCATGACCTGAAAACATTTGTTTCAGCTATCTCTGGACATCCTCTAACATTAGAAAATGTTAGAACAGCTAGGGAGAATATAATGTACAAGCCCAGAGCTTAATGAGCAGTGCTCAGTGCCTGAGGCCTGTGCTAGCTCTGAGGCAGAAGACCCAAATAAACACAGGCCTGACATCAATCACAGGTTCTCTGAGGACACTCTGGTCCCAGCACAGACTTGGTCTGAAGAGACCCTTCTCAATAAGGGCTTCCCATGCCATTTTCACCCCAGCCTAAAGGCTGACTCACAATAATGGGTACGGTTAAAACTGCTCAAAGTTTATTGTCGAAAAACTTTGACTATTGCCAGATTATGCCTGATTATAATTATTTTGCACTTTCAATGCATTTTCATGCTCTAGTAGCACTGCTGCATGAAAGTGTATTGTATCCAGCAGCAGGGGGGGTGAGGGCAAACTCAAAATATCTGTGTTCCACTGAGACTATATTATAATGTACTCTGTATATTATTTATTTTCAGATAGATACAGAATAAAGATTGAGCATTAAATGCCAAAAAATAGTATTTGTTATTCCGTTCATGTGATGTGTTTTTATTATGCCAATGGGAGCCACTTCTGGGCTTTAGAGATGTGGGTTGCTGGGTAATATGATCAAGTGATGATTTATGTTGCTTGCAAATCTGGGTGATGTCACAAATAACATCTGCATTTTAATTTCACTCAAATAAATTGAATAAATCAATATTTTTACTTTGTCTGTTGGCTTTTGATTGAATAAAGTCTGTGACTTGTTCTCTCTGGAAAACACTGATTTAATGGACATTGCAAACCCTGAGTATACAATTTACAGCTATTCAGGAGCAACAGAGGACAAGAAAGAAAGCAGGAGTGAAAGGGTAAAAAGAAAGGTTTGAGGTAAATTGAAATGTTCAGAGGAAATTGGTTGTTTCCTCAAGACAAGTGGAGAAAACACAGGAAAATGACAGACTCCTTTGTATGACTGTGTGTGTGTAGTAATTATATCAGCAGTCAGGCTTGATGGATGATTGAGGTCCTATCTGCACCCCAAAGCCCAAACCACACTACATAGCACTATTAATCTGACATTGCTGCTCTACACCCCTGTGTGTCTGTATGTGTGTGTATAGATGTGCGCTTGTAGTATTAACACAGTTTAAGGTTTTTCAGAATCTGCAGCACTGACTTTCAAAAGGAAATTGAAACTTGGTTGATCAACTTTGTCAATGATCTGTGACATGACCACTACAACTGAATACTACGACAGGATAGGTTTCCACATGACCATGTTTGTTGTCTAAGTATGTGTGAACATTGAAAATCAACACTGCCAAAAGACTCGAAGACTATATGTTTGTCAATGACCCCTGTCTGTTTGTTGTGTGTTACGTTTGGCAGCCGTTTTGGAAATCTGTTTCTTCTTTCTTGTGTGTGTGTGTGTGTGTGTTTTTCTATTTCCACCAAAGATGTAGCTGAAGCCAAGTGCTAGTCCATGGTGCTGAGAGATTTGTGTGCATGACGCTTGTGTTTGTATTCTGGTTTCACACTGACAACATTAACATGCAAATCGTCTTGTTTCGTGAATCAAACTAAATCTCTGGCTGCCTCCTCAAATCAAATGTTTTCATGCTGTTTCCTTTAGCCCTTTTAGTTACACCATGCACACCCTTCTCTACAATGTTCTATGAGTAACATGTCTTTTAGCAAGCACTAAACTGTCAACAAGGCCATTTGTGGACAACGTCTTCCATGACCTCCATGAAGACCTCCATGACCTGAGGATCTGCTGCTAACATCCTCGCACCAGGAAAAGATGGTGGTGATAATCTTATGGCAGGTCAGTGTGTGCTCTAAAAGGTGTTTGGTAAACCATTTCTATACATGTTTTTACTTTGCCAAGAACAAGATACAGGTAAACATGCTGAGGAATACAATTAATTCAGTTTGCTGTCAAATGAATATTTAGTGTGTGAGAGTGTGCCTGGAGGAAAATCAGTTTCATTCATATTGAAATAAACCTGTGGAAGGTGAGGAAAAGAGTGGATTGAAATGTAAGTGTTCTGACAAACAGAGTTAGTAAAGGAGGAAGAGAAGAGAGAGAGCGGGAAGGAGGAGACTCATAGTACAGTAAACGAAGAAAAGGAGAGGAGCAGAGTTGGAAAGTGTGTATTTGTGTATGCATGTTTTTCTACGGTTGGGAATATAATCCTCCATGCACTCACTCACACATCAAACACTTACACACACACAGGCGCTCTCAAAGTCTAAGACTCTTAGTAGACATATTTTGCCATGTAAACAAAAAGTTTTCTCAGCCGTCACAAACCATTAAACCAGACTGCTCTGAAAGCGGCTCTGTCTAAGCAACAAGCACAGAGGGCTTCTATGTTAGCCTATGAACTCACTCAAATTAACACTATATTAAAATGAACACTGTCATAACACAAATTATGACAGTTCGATTATAAAAGCAGGTCTGAACATTTGAGTGTGGTAAATATAATTATAATATATATAATATATAATATAATAATTAAGCCTTTTCTAATGTTATCACATACAGTATGCAGTTGTACTCGAAAACCCCTGCAAATCTTTGTCAAGTTGTTACCACAGCAACCGTAAATTATACTTCCTGAAAATTAATGGCTAGTTTTTCCTCTCAATGTCCTCCATTAAACTGGGAGTGTGAGCGTGTGTTATCTAAAATGAGATTCTCCAGTCTATTTCAAGAATAACTGCTGTTGCTTTCCTGCTGTCCACCCCTCCTTTAGCCCCTCTTCTCGCTCTCAGTCTTTCATTTGGTTACTTCGACTTTTTTTTTTTTTTTTTTTTCTTAGCTTCTTCCATCCTGAACATTTCTACCTTTTTCCACTGTAACTCATTCCCACATTAGTTACTGATAAGCATTTTCTCTTTACCTAACTTTCTTTTTTTATCATGCTACTCATTCATCTCCTAGTGCTCCTCTCATTTCGGTGCGAACACAACAGATTTAATTTAGTTGTGGAGTAAACTGGCCAACCTACTCCCCATTCATAAAATGACTCTTCTATCTTTTCTCTCTCTATGTTCAGTTTAGCTCATTTTTCTCTCTGTCACATTCTTTCCCAGCTCCATTTATCTCCGCACAGGCACAAACACACAACACACACACGCACACACTGAGAACTGTGGACTTGTGCTGTGATTTCCCATGATACCTTGGGACACACAGTGGAGTTATTTATCACAGGGATGATGAGTAGAGTCACATCTGACAGTGACGCGAAGCTGCAGGCTGATGGTTTGAATACTTTGTTTCTATGGTTACTGACCCCCACCACAGGCCCCTGGGTCAAAAGCAGTGGCAGTAGCGTATTTATTACATGAAGGTTAGATGAGTTTATGAGGTTATAATCTAATAACATGAGAGAGGAAAACAGAAGAAATGGTCAAAGTAAGATGTTGTGCATACGGGTCGCTCACCTGAACCTGACTCTGATGGTGGCTCCCTGTTTCACATCCATCCAAATGACTAATATGGGCTGTTTATTTAAAGTTGTGTAATGTTGCTTTAAACCTTGGAGGTCCCTTCATTTTGAACTCTATCTGAGTCCATAGGACACCAAAGAAAATGCTCTTTTAAAGATTTCCATATAAATATCATGTGTCAACATATTTTTTTTCAATTTTTTTTCTATATATGCCAATATCAACTTCGCTCCTCACCATAATGAATATTTTATGAATTTTTCTAAATTTTAACCACTTAAATGCCAGTTTTAGCGAGTTTTTTCCATCCAATATATGCAATTTGGAATTTGGAGCATAGGAGTGGCAAAAAGTGGCACTGATTCTGATAATTTTTTACTTGTTGTTTGTAAGTAATTTGCTCCACCTGAGTCCCTTAAACACAAAAAAAAAATCATTTTTAAATGAATGCCATTGTTAACATAAGTTGTCATCATACATAAGAAATATTTCTCTGAGGTGTTATTATCTTTTCATTATAACCCCCCCCCCCAAAAAAAAAAAAAAAAACAAAAAAACAAAACAAAAAAAAAAACAAAACAAAAAAAACCCAAAAACAAACAAAAAAACAAACAAAAAAAACAAAAACTTATAAGAACTAAAAAATCAACACAGGCAAAGTTATGCAAAAATAAAATTCAAAAAATGCTCAAGGACCCAGGAGGGTTAACTTTGGAGAAGTGAAAGTGTGTTTGTGTTTTTGTACTGCAACTGTGTGAAAATTGAAGTGTTTATGTAACATAGCAAAAGTTTTTGTATGTGCTTATGAGTGGGGTAACAAAATGAATGATACACAAGGTTAATCAATTTAATGTCTCTGATGAGAAAACACAGAAAACCACAGCAGTGCAGACAGTAAGTAAACACTCTGCATTCACATTTGGTCCCAGAATCACTTCATCACCATTTGGTCATAACTTTCATCAATATAGTTTTCACCTCAACCATAAAATTAACCCATATGTGACCTTTAGAGAACATGTTTGATTAACATATTTTCGGATAGCATGGTGTGCTATTTGTAAACTAAATGTCCCTGAAAAGACAATTCAGAATCATTAGCTTCACATAATAATATTAATTTGCTTTTTCACATCATTTACAATTACATTTACAACTCGACCACCGTCATCATCCACAAGCTCATTATAACAATGATTATAATTATCCTCATTTTAATCGTCATGACTGCCTCCACTGCTGTTATCTTCATCACACACACTCTCGCTCTCATTCACACACACATCACAGGACACACAGTGTATAGAAGCAGGCAGGCCCAATAGTTCATATATGGCTCAATTATTAACATCAAAGCCAGGTCGAACAGAGGAGGAATTACCAGAAAAAGTCTTTGCGCAATAGGACAGAGGTTTGACACACCTGGCTCACAGCACTCACTTAAGGTTTATTTTGATTCATCATCTCCATTTACAGTCTGTTTTTTTTCAAAGGTCACCTCTTTATAGATGTGAGAGGGCTTTTTGTGTCCAGATCATCATATTTCAGTCCATGTAATTTACATTTTCATAGCTAAAGGGGAAAGCAGACGCCTACTCCTTTATAATTCATCTTGCAAGACTCCATTTGGTGTCCAGTCCATGCTGTCATGAAATCCATTGTGCTGTATTTTATTCAGTGTATAATTATATATGGCTGCAAATGAACATTGTGCTGCATATGCTCTTCATAGATTTTGAGGAAAGGTGTCCACAAAGGTAAATTCGCTGAAGAATATGTCAGACTCCACAGGACAATTCCTGCTGAATTATGAATCCATCAGTTTTTTCACTCCGCTGCTCTGTGAAATTTGCTGTCTTGCCAACTTGCAAGTTTTTCCATCACACTGTAGATTTCCATCATGCTAGAGAGTGTGCTAGAGATAGTTACAAAAAAAAGTACAGTTTCTCCAAAAAGCTATAAATGTCCACCGATGAAGTGCTCCACTCAGAGTGTTATATATAGCCTCATTCTTTATGAACAGTTTTTCATTTTAAAAGCTTTGTCTCTGCATATAATGACACACACATATATATTTCCAAAAGCCATAAAACCCATTCTTTTGCTGTAATTTCTGTCCATATGGGACAAATGATTGGCTAATAAATGTCACGTTTAATGTGCTTTTTCTTGAAACTCTGCAGCTTTGTGCTTTTATATTAACAGATGGTTTTGTAAAACTGTAGAATATTCACTTTTCTTCCTTTTTCCTATTGTCATTTAAAACTGGTCATTTCACTGAGAAAATGGTTCCTCTCATAGGTTGTGGTAAAAGTATTAATTATTATTATTAAATATTATAGTAGATAACTGGTAGAACTGCATTGATGTTAGACTTTGCCCATGCTAATTCATTTACATTATGCTCTGTTTTCACATACTGGCCTCACTACACTAGCTTTTTAGAAATGCTAAAAGAAACTTGAAAATGCTGCAGACCATTTTTAAGATGAAAATTTGGTGTTGGGACAACCAGTTAAAATCAGTCTGGCCTATTTTTCATTCTATAATGTCTTTTTAAAATGTCAAAACAACAAAATGAATGTAGCATATGCGGAAAAAAAAAAATCAACATATTGTCGTATGTCAAGAAAACAAATTGTACATTTGTCTTTCTCAAGTGCAATTTCTGTTTCAATTCATGGCCTAAATGCACTTGACATCCAATTACATTTGAAGTAATTCGATGGCTGCAGCATTAAACATAAGTTTCACAGCTGTGTTACAGCTTGTCCAGCTGTTCTGGTAGAAACAGAGAAAATGTGAGTCAGAAACAAACAAAACTGCTCTGGGCTAAGACAAGCTCTCTAAATGTTTTTGAGTGTGTCTCTTTGGCTGCAGAACACAAAGCACGTGTAATGTCAATCACAAATCTCTTCAATGTGAACACACAAAGCTATTATGTAGTGAACTTAGAGGATTTTTTCAAACTAACGGATTACTAAGAGCCTAAAGGACGGCGGCAAAAGCAAATACAACAAAGTTACAAAAATGAAATTGTGCTGTTTCTTTAAGAGTGATGCGTTCTGTTGATGTGCCATCGCTGATCTGTTTGGATCTCAGTGCAGCTGCTCCCAGGCCCATTACAGTGTCACATAACTTACACAACACAAACTAAAGACATTTTTAAATCAAACTATCAGGCAGCCAGAGATAATTTTACTCAAGGGCACTTTTACTATGCCATTTGGACTTTAGATTTCGCTGTTTTCTTGTCAAATCATGTCAACTAAATCACAACATACTGTTAGTTTTATAAGTATTTTAATTTCACGTAACTGAAAGGAGTAAATAAGAACCAGTGTGTAGGATTTAGTCACATGTAGCTGTACATCTGTGCAAAGATTAATAAAGAATGCCGAGTGCACTGAAAACCATTGATTCCTAATGGGAAGGTGATGCCACACAAATATGAAATGCCTATTGCTTCATAATCAAACAAAAGGAATGAAATATAAAGGGCTTTGATTTGGTAACTGTACACTAATGAAGCTGTAATGGATTTTATCTTCCACAGTCGTCTAAATCTTACACACTGGCTCAATAACTATGGCTAGACTAAACTATGCAAACAATTTTTAAAACAATTTAATTTTCCGTGTAAACTAGTCATGATTTGGTTCAGTTGATTAAAGTTTGTTAAAGTTTCATCCATTTACTCAGCCAACAGACAAAACCGACAAAACCATCAAGTCTCCATCTCCCCGGTCTTCTTCTACACGGCTGCATTTATTACAGTCATATTACAGTTCAGTTTCTATGCTCTGTGTTAACCGTTAAGTGCAGAGGTCTGAGGTTTGCGTAGCCACTGGTAAATCTGCCGCCGGTGGAGACGGTGCCAGCGCACGTTGCCCTCGACGATCTCCAGCGCTCGGGGCAACGCAGGTCCTGCCCCCACACCACTGGTTTGGATAAACTCTTTTAGCTGAAAAAAGAGAGGATAAAGAAGAGATTGAGGGTGGAGTTTAATGGGAACGATATACAGCACAATGAAAACTGAGTGGAAGAGAGAAAAATCTGACACAGTAGATTGGACAGTATTAGAATAGAATGCAGGAAATTACTTGTGTTTCCAGCAATTTCACTTTTATTTGACCATCTGAGTGAAATGAGACAGAAGTAGTAAAGTAAAGAAGTAGTAAACTAGGAAAGTTATTGGATATTGTATGAAACACATCACTCAATAGTCCTTGGCTTTAGCTGTACAGACTGTAAAAGCTAATTTAAAAATTAAACTGAATACTTTTGCAAAAAATTCAGTGTGAATAAGCACCATATCTTCAGGAAGCTCTGAGCTTCTGCAGAAAATAAAATGTACCACATCGGTCATAAAGTTTGAAGATGAGTTATTAAACCAAACTTTGTCTGAAATGACGTCTTTAAAGCTTCAGTCGTGTGAGGTGAGGTATTAAGACAAACTTAGGATAAACTTTGTTGAGGAGAATTAATGTGGAGAATGAGGAAACTTTTGCTCCAAGTTTGTCAGCTTCACTGGAGCGAGAGAGAAAATCCATCTCTTCAGCTCACTTTAATACTCTTCATATTGTTATAACTCGACTTTCCTGCATCTAGTTCCTATTTCATGTCGCCTTTTCGCTGTCACACCATGACTGCATATTACTACATATTATTTATTTGTTCATTTTCTACATTTAGAGGTCAAGGAAAGCTGGACCCAACACTGTTCTGATATAGGCTAACTACATAATTAATGACAACAAACAATTTAGCAGCCAATAAATGAATGTGTTACTTCAATTTTGTTCCCACCTTGTTTTAAGAGTCAAAAGACAGTGAACGACGAAGGAAATAAAATGTGATGTGATGCTGATGACATAAAACAAAACACGGAACAGATTCTGACATAAAAATAATCTGAACAAGAACAAAGCTAAGCAAAGAGGAAGTGAAGAAACAAAATAAATGAAAATGACAGGCACGTGTATAAAAGTGGCTTTATTTTGTTTACCTCATTAAGTTCCTTTTCCGTGTTCAGAAACTCTGTGACTCCACCGATGAGCTTTGAATTCATGAACAACGCCTCTCCATAACTAAACAGACAGTGTCATTACATTAGAGTCTCATCATTTAATCATTCACAGCTTCACTTCAGTAAACTTTTGCCTGACCGTGCGTTGAGGATGTCCCACTTTTCTCTGAAGTATTTCCAGGCCAGGTTTCGGCCCTGAGGGTTTCTGCCCACATGGATGATCACATCGATCACATCCTGCTCCGGGACCAGGTCAGAGGTCAAAGATAGGTTCAGTAACCTAAGATACAAAGGAGATGTGACCAAGAATGCTTGCACATGTCCTGTGTCTCTAGGAACCTGGGGAAAAGTGTGTTAACTGTGAAAAATGTTTTAAATTGTCAAATATGTGAGCAAAAACAATGCGCTAGAAGATGTTGAGTTTACATTCATCTTTCTTACTTTCTGTGTCACACTCCCGTGTGTGAGTCTGTGTTGTTTGTAGCTGCTGTCTTTTCATTAAACCCCAAAATCAATTTTCTCTCTTTTCCCACAATCCCTCTGTGCTGGAACCATTTCCTGTGTGACCAATCAGTGTTGTGCACTGAGGTTTTTGATTTGTGTGTGTACGTGAGTGTGTGTGATAACAGCTATCTGAACATGCAGTACCCCTTATATTGCAGGACAGTTTACTGAGGTTGCAAAATCGATAGCATCTCGCTCTTTCTAGCACAGGCACACAGATCTGTCTCACTGTTTGAGCTGACATCTATCCCCACTTTTTACTCCACGAGAGATAGCGGCAGTTAGCTGCTGATAAAATACACCACTATTACAACACATCCTCACCTAAAGTGAACCTTAAAAGGCATCACCATCCAACTTTAAAGATGTACATGGTGGAGATCTGCAGTTACTTTGTCAAGAGAGTCTCCTCCAAAGACAAATAGATCCTGATCCTAATTATAAAGCAAATGGGCCAACTACACACACACTCATTTGAGTCTGCATGTACAGCCCCGGGCAACATTCTGACTGCACCTTTCATTTAATTTGCAATCTGTTTCAATGTCAGTAGTGCACATCTATTATGTACGGCTGTCGGTCATGTTGAACAATTAAACTTTCTTTGAAATATCTCCCTCTAAAAATACTGTTAAAGATAGATAAGAGAAAGTGAAGCTTAGAAAAAGCTAGAGAACAAGGAAGACTAGTAAGTCCTAATTGTTTCAGTTCAGTTGGTAGCATTTTCATTCTTACATGCTTATGAACACACTTGTATTGTTTTAGTGTGATATCTTTGTTTTTTTAGTGCATCACCACAGTTTAAAGGGGGCTTGGATTAGAGTAGTTTAATGGGATAGTGTCCATGTCCAAGCTATTGTTGTCTTTTAAGGCTGCAGTGCTTTTGTCTTCAGAATCAAGATTTTGACTTTTTTTTAATAGTACAGCCAGATTCCACAGTTTTTCAAACATACTAAAAAGACAGATGGGATAAAGGCCAATACTAAACAGCCACGAGAAAGTCCAAATGTAACGGAATATAAAGAAGTACATAGGCACTTGGAGTAGTGAAATTATCTCGTAAAAACACACATTGCTGGGAATTGAAATACGCTTCAATTAAAGCCAATTCCAGGGGGCTTGTATTTTGGTACTGTGTCAAGAATCACTTTTACTCCTTTCATCGTCGCTATTCCCACCACTGCATAGGTTTTATTTTACAATGTCAATGTCATCATTAAATTAACCCAAAGTAAAGTTAAAGTAACCATTCACAGTCATAAAAACCTTTCAAACGCCACAGGAGGGAGGATTTTTGAACCGACCAACTCACACTGATGCCAAAGCCTGAATGATTGTAAATCAGGTGCTCTCCATGAGAATCAATATGAACATCAATACCTTGAGGAGCTTTGAATGCATAAAAATGTTAACAGAGGCTTACGTAGACATCTGGATACCTGTTCAGGAGGAAGGTGTTGTCTGAGCAAGTCAAAGCCTCCAGCAGGATCTTCTTCTCAGAGACTGCTCCGGACGAGTGGAACTTCATCCAGATAAACTCCCACACGTCCTCGTCCATCAGACTGACCCCTGTACAATAAACAATGTCTCTGATGTTGGGAGGAATCCTGCCAAGACAAAAAGAAACTTATCAATGCATCACAACTAAAATTAATTTGTCTGATTACAACCCCAAAACAGAAGGCATTTTCTAGCCCTTTTCAAATTGATTAAACATGCCATTTGCAATTGTTGCTTTATTATCCTCATTTGCTACCATTTTCTCCTAAAACAATCTGAATGCAGGCTGATTTGTTGACCACCTGTGAAAAATGTCACTTGGTCCTGAAATAATACTCATCAGAAGCACAGCACCAGACAGTCGGAGAGCTGTTGCGCGGGTAAATGTTGCCGTAATTTCATTCTCTGACAGGCTCGCACAAATTTGGTTTGGCCCCAGCCGGTCACTGGCCTGAATCATCAGCAAAGCAAAAAGGTAAACATTTCCTTCACGCTGTAACACGTGTGCCGATACCCATGATGGAGAGGGCACTTGACCTAAATTGTCAGTAAAGCAAGCCGCAAACTTTGATCACAATACAGTGAGCTCAGCTGGCAGGAGAATTACACACTAAACTATAAAAACTAGCGAGTGTGTGTGTGTGTTTGTGTTTAGAGTGAATGAGGCGGGGACAATTACATCATTCAGCGACCTGGGAAATCATTTTAGAGATGCTCCACTTAAGAGTGAGCCTTCCACACAAACACACACACACATGTACACTGACATTGAATAACTTCCACATTAGTGCTGACTGAGACATAAAAGTCCTTCTTAGACAACATCTGCCAAACCCCATGTTCTGAAGGCTGCGCATGCTGGGTTTTAATCAGACACTTTTTATTGTTCTGAACTGATTTGGGTCTCTCCAAACAGAAAATACGCTCTTTGATGTGGAGTAGATTCAAATCCCAGGTCAAAGTTAATTGCTATTTATTAAAAACTGCCAAAATCAAAGGGATAATACTGTATCTAAAGCCGACTTAGACAGACACCTCCCCGCGCTCATCTCCAGCAGGTGAGATTACAGTAACGGCCTGCTCACTGGGCTCCCAGCTGCAGTATATCCAGAACACTGCTGCTCGGGTCCTGACCAAAACCGAGAAGAATGACCACATTATCCCTTTTCTAAAATCTCTGCTCTCACTTCCCACTGCTCAGAAAATTGGCTTTAACACAGCTCTGCTTGTGTATACGTCTATTCATGGCTTAACAACACAATACATCTCTGATACGCTGATGCCATATGAAGCTTCTCGGAGCCTGAAGGCACCGGGGACGGGCCTTTTGTTTGTGCCCAGAGTGAGAACTAAACAGGGTTAAGAATAGGTTCCCAGATGATGTTAGAAGAGCCTCAACCTTTTAAAGCCACATGTTTTTATTTTGTTTTATGTGAACTCTTACTGTTTTAATGATCTACTTCAATTCTACATTTTACTTTCTCCTCACAGCTCTAAAACCTACATATTATTTTTGAGGACAGACAACTTCTCCATATCACTCTTTACTCTGAACAATTTCACATTTTCTTCCCTTACCCTTGACTAGTGGTCAAAAATAGTTGGGATCCTTAGAAGAATTGCAAGTGGAGGTGCTTGCAAATGCTGTTGGCACACACTGAAACCATATATCTCAAATGGTTCTTGTTAAAATGCATTTTACCTGTTGAGCCCTGTGCTCTGCTAAAACTAAAACCATCAAAATCATTCCCACACTGATTTCTAGTTGAGCCACAATTATTATTTTATCACTTATGGAGTGTTACTATTAATAAAATGTAGAATACAATGAAGGAGTAAAAAATGGATGAAGAGACACTGAAAAGCCCCAGATGGCTGTGTTTTATTAAAAGACACTGACTGTGTGCAAGTGAATGTGTGTTTTAAAGCCTAAAGAGAATATGTTGTCGTGAAGCTCTACTTTCTCCGTCAGTATCTTTCCCCTCTTCTCAGTAAACATGTTTTGTTACCATCTGTCTGTGTGTCTGTCTAACAAAAAAACTCTTTTATACCATTAAAAGTGGCGTCAGCTGTTTTACTTGAATACAGCTTTTGTACAGTTCAGGAAAAACCTCATCAACATTCACGAGCTGTATGCACTGTGTGTGTTCTGTACAAATCCGGCGTTTGTACACAATAGTGGCTCCATGAATAGAACAAAACAACATGGCTGATTGTAATATCCATTGTTGAGAAATGGCTGAGCTCCATATACTTGAGGTTAGCAAAAACATACATATGGACATTGGATGTGGATAAATTATAATCATCCACACTGAGAAAATCTGTACTTATTGTATTGTGGTGTGTTTTATAGACAGTTTTAATCCACCTTCAAAGAGCAACTTTAAGGCTGACTTACTGTTAACGCCACTGACTGTTGTTCAGTGCAAACAAAGACGTGCTTAGTTTTGTGTTTAAAAGGTCAAATATTTAATATTAAAGCATTACTGAACCAAATGCCTGCTGGTTTGAATAAATACTAATAATTACAAAGCAGCTTTTTCTTGATTGTCCAGGGAAAGGGAACAAAAGCACAGTAATTAGCAAAATGTCAAACAATTCTTTTAATACAGGACCTGCTTTATTGCCTTTTGTTCCTGAGACCAAATCCAGTGGTATCCGCCTCCGTTCTGCACACTCCCCGATTAAGAGGAGGTTAAAATTGTACACAAAAGCACTACAAGTGGGTGGAATGACAATGGGGCCCTGCAGGTCACTGTTGCCTGGGACCCACTGCTAAGCTAATCACCACCATTGCAAAAACAAATCGGAAAAAATAATCTTTTTGATCTTTAGACAAAATCAAAAATCCCCACAGCGTAATTTAAATAAAAGCTGAAAAATGAGCTGTTCACCATGGTAATTATCACTGTTATTGTGCCAGGTGGGACTTTAGCCAGGTCACATTACAGCAGGAGGTCCCAAAGACCTTATTCATAGAAGAGATGCAGGTGTGAGGCAGATCTGTGGAGTGGCTTAGGATCATTCATATCAAAGCCTTGTTTCCATAGTGTTACATACATTTATGTGCATTTAAAAGTGTTTTCTAAAGCTTTGTTGTTCATGAAGGTTGTACTTAGTCCCTGTATTACATCTCATTAATCAGGGTCAATGCCAATGCAGTCTGTCTCTTGGCTATAAATACATGTTAGCTCAAGTAAGCTTAAGTTTAAATTACTGCAATTCTCAATGGACTAAAACATTTACAGGCATTTTCAGAAGAGAGTAACAAGACTGGCAGTGGCTGATGTTTCTGTGACAAAGCAAATGGTTGGGCAAACTTGTTTTAGGCAAATGTGCTTAATCGACAGAAGTGTCTTATTCCAGTCAGATGTACTATAAACACAAATAATATCATTACATATTTTTGCACAAACTGTAAGACCTTTGTAAATCACATCATCTAAAAAAACTGCTTTAAAAGCCACATCTCCAGATGACTCTCAACCAATCTACAGTCACTGAATCCTACTTGAAAAAAGAACATTGGTTTAAGTATTCATTCGATGTTTTTGGAGTAGATAACATCCACTCAGTTACATAAGCCTTCTGTCATATTCGTTTCAATGCACACTCTTCATGTGTTGGAGGAAAGCCAGGTCACACCAATCTTCTTCAACTGGTAATTAATACTAGAGTATGCAGGGGGAAATCACATACATGTGCTCCACAGAAGGGAGTAAAATGACTGAATAGAGCATGAAATATTTAAAAGTCACCCCAGGAGAGATCAGTCCTGCATGAATGTGAATATGAATGCCATTTCCCACAGCTGAAAATGGGACAATTTCAAAGTGCTTCATACACTTAAAAAGGCCAACGTTGTGATGTGAAGGATTGAAAAGGAAACTGATGCCATATGGTTCTTATGTGAACTGCTCCCATGACGCTCTCTGCAAACAACAGTCAAACTTTGCATGAAAAACAATGACAGAACTTACAATTAGAGGTATAAACAACATATTCAACATGCTAATATTAATACAAAAAATAATTAAATGTTTAAAATTTTATTAATTATAATAATGATGAAACATGTATATTTAATAGCAATGCTTGTGATTATGCAAAAACCCACTCTACCACATTTTCTAATTTTTAAATTTTTAGCATGGCTGTTATCACCAGCTCCCCACTGTCCTTTTCAGAACATCAGCATCTGTTTCTATTTAAATTTCTGTTTGAAATCTGATTTAGCAGATCTCATAAAGGACCTAGAGGGAGTGAATGAACCAGCAGCACATAAAAGAAAGAAAGTTACCGTACACACACAAAAGAGCACAAAGCAGAAATAGAAAAGCAAGTTGAAAAAGGAATGGCAGGAAGAAAACTGCAGTACAGTTTCATTTGTTCACATTTTTATCCAGACAAGTGCTGCTCTTCAAAAGAAAAAAAAAGAAAACTAGGTTGTTTCTGCAAGAGCAGCTAGAGTTAGCCAAAATAGCCAAAATAAGAACTTAATAATTGCTTGTATATCCCTACCTGTTTTTGTTGCTGGAGATCCAGTCAGAGATGTAGGCGACGGCCTGGCGGTGACACTGTTTGTTCCCAAAGCTGCATGCTAGCATGATGAGCTCTCGCTGCAACTCCCTGCAGATGAATATGTTTAAGACAAAAGAGTTAAGTAGCCCTTAATAAAGCGTAGTCAGAGTCAAATAAGTCAACACTTTAATGTGAAATGCAAAGGCAAAGTCGATAGATATGACTAAAGACTTGTATATTTGTATTTGGTCAGAATACCTTATAAATCCATTACATCACCTTGATTTCTTAAGGACTGAACAAAGACTGTCTTAAAGGGCTGTAGGGTACTATCTGCTGATTGATGATTTTTAGTTTGTGTTGGTACATCTCCAAATGTTTTATTGTAAAAAATCATACACTTACGTATATCATACACATACTGAATCTATTAAACCTTTTTTAAAATATATTTTATTAACAAAAATGTCAGCAAAATAACAATAACAGTGCTTTTACAGGAAGTTCAGGACAAGTTTGTAATAATTTCCAGGTACCACACAATCATATGTTCACATATTTTCACGCAGATTCTTTTTTTTTTTTTTTCCTCCCTTTTTGTGCTATGATGGCATTAATTCCTCAATGACTTAAAAAAGTTTTCTATTGGTGCTCATATATACATACACATTTTTTTTTTTGGTCACAGTTTTGCAGGCTGTCGGATGTTCTCTTAGTGCTGGTGTGGTCTCACTGATCCAGTTTTTCATTATAACCGTTTTTGTGGCCATACATAATAAAATAAAGATGTATTTATTAGTCCTACATTTTTCGTTTGAGTTGTGCAGATCACCAAGAATACATGATTGAGGTGTTACTTGAATATTTATTTTTGCCTGAGATAAGACTTTCGCTGTTATTCCAGTCCATGTTTCATGGATTTTACAGCAGTCCCACAATATATGTAATAATGTTCCCTCCTCTTTCCCACATTTGATACAATGATTATCGTGTTTTACCTCCATTTTATGTAGCTGCGAAGGGGTATAAT
This sequence comes from Rhyacichthys aspro, assembly GCA_036850595.1. NCBI lineage: Eukaryota > Metazoa > Chordata > Actinopteri > Gobiiformes > Rhyacichthyidae > Rhyacichthys > Rhyacichthys aspro. The sequence goes on along the minus strand of CM072159.1, from coordinate 19,843,614 downwards.
ATAATCTATTTAATATTTTGAATTGCCGTTGTCTATTTTTTGTTGAGCGAAAGGGTAGCCTTGCATTTCTCCATAGTTCTGACCAGCAAATGTCCTCTTTATGTTTTTGTAAGTCCCTGCTCCATCTATGAAGCCTTTTGAAAAAGGCTCTAACTGCATAGTTGTGTAATAATATGATGCAGAAGATACTAATTTCAAACTAACTTTTAAATTAATTCTTACCCAAAAGCAAAGTAAACATGGTTTGTTTATGGTTTGTTCAAGTTTGTTCAAGCAGTAAAAAAACCCCAAAGCAGTAAAAAAAAACCCAAAAAAGCAGTACCCCCAAAAAAAAAAAAAAAAAAAAAAAACAAAAACAAAAACAAAAAAAAAACAAAAAACATTATTGTTTCAATTGTAAACTTTCTTGATCTTTGTTGTCACAATGAGTAACAGTCTATGTGTCAGTGGGTGAGTGGCATACTCAGTCTGATAGGACGCCTGCAGGATGTTGCCCTCGTTCCCGGGACCACTGGTGGGCCAGCCCATCTGATGATAGCGTGATGCAACTTGCTTCAACACATAGTCCTGGTGACACATGCACACAATGATCAATAAACACTTCATTAACACTTAAACAAGTCTTTGTGAACACTGATGAAGTGTTTGATTGACTGAGTGTTTGTTTACACTGAACAGGCTGTATTCGTCTGTGCGGTCCAGCAGTTTGTCCAGCTGGTAGAGTACTCGGCTGGCAGCGTGCCACGGCAGGAAGGACGTCTCTTCAGGCAGATAACCAATCAGCTGCAGAGGGATGCTCTGTGGAAGGTACCCTGCCCTGGAAGTCACATTATAAAGCATAAACAGAAAAATAAATTCAACTGGAAATGGTGATTTTTATCTATTCAATGAAAAAACAATAAAAATATATGTTCTTTGTCGAGTCCATAATAAAAAATATTTTTACTGTTTTAGTTATTATGTCGAAATGAGTAAAAAGAAACAAAGTACAATGGCTTTCTACAGAAACAAATGAAAAAAAGGACACTTTTTTTCTCAATTGAACATTGTTTCTGTAGAAACAAACTGCACTTTTATGAGCAAAACGCCATGCTGTTAGTATCTGTTGTGTACCCGGTGGTTGGTTTTAAAGGTTTTTTAAAATGTCAACCAAATAAACATAATTACAATGAAAAGATTTTCCTACAAAGTAACGTTCACTGTTTCTTGCTCTGAATGCTCACTGGTGCATGGTTTAGGACACAGCAGCTTTTGGAGCAGAGACAAAAACATCAGATCTACTGCATGTGTATCTGTGAATAATCCACAGTATGACCATATTAAGTTAAAATTGGCCTCTAAATACCACCGCAGCTCCCCAGCAGACGAGGTTACATCCACCTGCTCATGAATATTAACATTCGTCCTTTGTGCATTCATTAGCATTCATGATGTTGTTGGCGAAGTGGAGTGCTCACCTGCTTCCTGAATTGACCTTCAGCTCCGCCCACACAACATGAATATTAATGAACTGGGCAGCTGAGGACGCAACGTGAGCTCAGAGACGTAGTTATAGGTTTTTATTGCTTGTCATCATTGTTTAGCAGCAATTGAAGAAATGAGAAGTGATTGATGAAAAGCTGATGTGAAAGAATTTATCCTGCAGTGACGCAGAGCTGTGACCTTTACAGTGGAGCTGTCAGTCAAACTGTGGAGCTGCACAACTGACACAGAGAAGGTGAAGGATGTAAGGTGCTTTTCACATTAAATCTCATTTTCAGAAACTGACAGACAAGTTCTGAAGGTTGCAGAAGGAAAAGGTTTGTTTTTTATTATTGAAATTAAATTTTCACACACAGACAGACAGACAGACAGGTTAAAAGCAAGTGACGGAGCCTTCTACTGAAAACCAATCTGTTTCAGATAAGACTTTCTAAGTCTTTGAGTAGCTGAGGAACTCCACCATATTTCCATAATCTGCCTCATATGCAGCCCAACCAACCTCTACACATTCATCTCTATTCCCATCATGCACCTGGCCTATAAGAAATTACCATAATCCATCCAGCCTGCAAAGACTTCCTGTTTACGCTGCTCTGAACTGTTCATAGAACTGAGCACCAAGCAGTAAGTGAAAGATAGTGGAATGGTGGTTGCTGTAGCAACGTCTTTCATCCATTGCCCATTTTTCTGTCCATAACTGTTTTCCATTTGTCCATTCATCATCTATCTACCAGACCATCTATCATCCGTCCATCCATTTCCACCTGCAGATGTAAACTGTCACATTACAATTCTCATGTCATTCATTGTCATGGAGCCAGCTGTCACAATAAAATACCAGCATTTCTTTTGGCTGTCAGTTTATCACTGGAAACTTCCTACAAAAGTTTTGTTGCAGGTTTGTCCCTGAGCAAGGGGACTTTCATGTTAAGGGTTCACTGAAGTGTGTAGCCTCCAGAGGCCGCTATAAGTAGTTTGAACCCTGCTTGTTCCCATTAAAAAAAGATTATAGATTTTTTAATTTCCCTCTCACTTACAGTCTCTCTGTGGATGAGTGTCTCTGTGTCTCAGCCTCTGTTGTCGTCTTAACAAGCTCATTAACTCGTTAACATTGTTAAGGCCCAGTTAATTGTTTGTCCATTAGCCATTAGCAAGGCTCACTGGAGAGCTAACGAGTGACTGCAGTGGCCATAGGAGAGGCGACATCCATCACTGTTTAAGTGCATACTCACAGAGACACACTCATTTATTACTGCTAAACTAGCTGTGCAGTCACACACACAAGAGACTGCTGCCACCAATCAGCATTTATTGCAAAGCAGATTGCTCACATTTCAGACAATCGAACTGTACTCACAAGGAGAACAAGCATTAGCCAGATTAACTGAGATTAAAGATCTCTACCACTGTTATTAATTGAATTAGTGGCATTAGGAATGCGTTAGCAGAACAGGCTTGAACTAAATCTGTATTTACAGCAATATAAATAAGCAAAGGCAGCAGTTTCCCTCCACTCCATGCCATGTGGTACATTAAAGATTAGGCTGGTACAGCACACTTTTTGAAGCATTCACATTGTGAAAAAAGGCATAAAGCCTCTGGTTACACCACCACTCAGGACCAAGGGAGTGGTCCAGTTACGAAACAATAGAGGTCTGTTATGTTGGGGTGAGAGAGATTTCTCACTGAAACAAAATTGTGAATTTGGAAAGATTTTACAAAAAACATCTACATTTTCCTGAGTGAAGCTTGTCTTGTTGTTGTGCTGAACAGTAATGTGCCAATTACAAATCCAACACAGTAGAATCTACTACCTCTGCATTTTAATACTGGAATAGGTTCCCTCCACTGAAACAATGTTATTAAAAAACAACTGACTGTATTTGTTAGGTGACTATATGTAACCAGAAGTCTGAGAGTGACAGTTGATGCATGGTTTCTGTTATTACATATGCAAGAGTAACCTCCACTATAGAGTCATAGGCTGCTCACTTTTGCGTGAGGTGGTAATTTGTGATTGTTTGGCAGGGACTGGCCTATTTAGCGGCAGATTCACTGAGTGTGTGCAGTATTCTGGGCTCAGCTGAGAGTTTATTTCAGTTCCACCCACTCACACTGCACAAGTCAGCACTGTTGCTCTTAGCCCAGACACATGCAACTGAGAGCGGCTGTGTGGCAGTGCGTAACTCCTCTCTGACGTACAGAGCAGGAGCACACAGATGTTTACACAAAACTGAAGAAATATACAATGGGTCAAGTCATTCCACTAATTTAACCAACCTCAGAATGAGTACTTTATTCACAGCAAAAAATTAATGATTATTATTAACTTGTTGAATAAAAATACCATGCTTTATGCTTATGTGCTCTTCTCCTAAAAGGCTGGCTGACTCTGCTGGATTGTGAACCTGACTCAACTAAAACCTGAAAAAAGGTTAACACATGCTTTTTTTTTCATGTTAAAATTCTGCAGCTAATCAGGCTGCGTTTTTGTGGTGTGAGGCAGGATATCCACAAATGTAAGACAATCAGATCAGTAGCAAAATGAGGTGAGTCCATGCCTTTGCTGTGCTCTGCAAGCCTTTAATAAATCTTAATCTATCTGTTACAGCCTTTCAGTAGCTGCACTCCACTTATTACTTTGTTAGAATAATAACAACTTCACATATAATGTCTGTTACTTTATGTCTATAGTTTTGTTCTTGTGTGTCAAGGATTATCTTAATAGAGCTGCTAGATCTCTATCTTAAAGGCCATTAAATTCACTGAATGTTTGAGTAATTTATGATTGCCCACATACATTTTGCAAATCAAATGAGGTTCTCTAAGCAACAGAAATAAAACACTGTTTCACAAACACCTGCTGCTGTAACTAGAATTTAGAGGCTTTCTAAATTAATAAACTAGTAACTGGCAGATTAATCCAAATTAGCCCCAGCTCTAATTAGAGACACAGTATAATAACGCTGCCCCTCTCTATTAATTATAAGTATTGTGTGTTGCTATGGAGACATGAAGGCTGAAGTCAGCACATCTGCTGTCACTATGAATAATGATGGATCTGTATTGTGTTTCTTTGTTGTACAGATGGAAGTCTCTTGCTGAGCTTTTAACTCATTGACACAAACACACACTCACTGACAGCACATTTGTCTCTAACTGTTCCTCATTCAACATGACAGGGGACAGATGGCTGAGAGAGAGATACAGACCGGAGACAGAGAAACCTCACTAGGTTGAGTTATCGAGTTGGTGTCAGAGTGAATTTTGGTTACAGCGCTCAAAAAGCTTCAGGCAGTAAACATCATATATGAGAAATGACTCACACTCGTACCTCTTTGCTTTCTCTGCGGCTGCAGACTCACTTATTGCTCATTCATCACAGTTTCAGACTCTGCACAATTTACACATAGAACGGCTGCTCCAAGAGCGGCACTGGGATGTGAGTATTAAAAACTAGATCCTTCGACTTTAAACAAATACAATTGGTGTAAAGTCTTAATACCATCTTTGGGACCTGACAGATCTCAGCAAAGACAGGGAACCTTCAGCATAAGTCAACACATATTTTTCCAATTGTCTGACAAATCCCACTAAATAAACAATAAGTAGTTCCCTTGAAAAATGATTAGTGGAGTTAAAGACGATGGACTGCAAAATGCAGTATTTAAATGTGCTTTAAATACTGTATTGGACAGGGATTTAGTCAATACCAAGTGGTCAATACCAAACAGAGCACAGAGACTAAGGGTGAATCAAGTCAAGACCTAAACAAGTGCAACAATAGAAGTTCCACTTCTACTGAACCTGCATGGATGAGGAAAATACAGTAAGAACCATAACCTTTTAGGAACAGCCTCATGTCAAGACTGGTCTTGACACTACAACTATAATTGTTTACAGAGATATATTTCTAGTTCTAGTTCTAAATAAACCAGCTAATGCATTTGACAAGTGATCTATTATTTTAATTATTAACAAACCTCTGTTCAACAAAGCAAAATGATTTGAGACAGGCAGACACATCCTCTTTTTGCTTAAAAATCAGACAGTCCTTATTGGAAATCAATGAGAAAGTGAGAGAAGAGAAACAGACAGACAGTGGATGAGCCTGGCTAAACTGTGTTTTATAAGCTGAGAAATGGATGGAAGAAATGGCAGGGGATTGTCTTCATAAACTATATGAGGCAGGGATCAGTAAAGAAGATGTTAGTGTCAAACTCACCTGGCCAGATTGAAGGCATCATCAATGAGCCCGGCCCTGTTTCCAACTGAGATCACCTAAGCCACACAGCAATTCAAAGGTAAATATTTTTAAGATGTGTAAAAAGACAAAATTACATACAGACAGATGTAAGAAACAGAAATCCACCTGAGGATTGGAGTGCAGCTGCTGGATCAAGAGTTTCCAGTTCTGGAGGTCGTAGTTCACACGAAAATAACCCGTCTGGTTGATATTGCCGAGCAACCAAGTGCTATCATCCATCTCATCAATTCTGTGCATTTCTGAAACATCAATCAAATACAGTGCATTTTGTTATTCATGGAATCTATTCATTTATGTGCTTTTTTTTCCAATAGACTGGAGCTGTGTTGTTGTACTTGAGTTATGTAGGGAATAAGGGATTAGTAGTTAGTAATAGTAGTTACTAACTTAAAGGTATTCATTTCAAAGTCTTCATTTAACACATCTTTATTTTTCTATGTTAGATACTTACACACTGTTACCATTTGTACCCAAAACACGTGTTATATTATTATGATTGATTTGGCAGTGCTTGCTCCTGTTTGTTTGATTACTAATATTTACAAATACATGATTCAATGGATCTGTGTATTATAATGCTGTTCCTGTTTGTCTACACAACAGTTTAACGAAAACATGGAGAGGTCGTTGTAGGTCACTTCAGTGCACCTAATGAAAGGCAGTATAGCACAATGTATAAAAAAGTAAAAGGAGACTTGTTCGGGGTAACACACCACAATCACAAAGAGTGAATAAGGAACCTGAGAGAAGCCTGTAAATGTGTAAATGCGATGTATCCTACTTTAACACCTGCCGTGTTTTGTTCACTCCAGTATAACATCACTTTTTCACAAAGAAAAGCAGCTTTCTTGCTAGAAAATGAGGTTGTGAGCTTTAGTAGAGCAGTGTGTTCAATGCCCAGCCTGAGTGTAACAACCACCTGAAGAAAAACAAGGAAAATAGCTGTTGACCCAAGTTTGGCCTACTTCTTCAACTTTCTCCCTGTCGTTGAAATTAAACTGTTTTCAAGTGTTGCTCTCTATGGCTGCTGTTTTCTGTAAACTTTCCAATTTTGATGCCCTACTGTTGCTCACAAATTAAACTGCCCCCCTTTTTTTTAAAGAATATATAACTTAATTACACCCTTAAGAAATGAATGAATGAATGAATGGGAGTATTTTCCAGCCCAATGTGAGCAGCAGTGACTGAGTTTTAAAAACACTGTACCTGTCCTGTTGTTGATCCAGATGAGTCTCTCTGAGCTGACCGTCGATGTGTTTCCCACAGCCACTGTCAATGGCACCTGCCACTGTAAACTACACAGAAGAGAGTGATGTCAGTAACGGACAGGAGAACTGAATTGACTTTTATTGCCTCCGTTATCAGAGAGGGAGACATTAGCGAGAGAGAGTGATGGTCACTCATGATATTTAAACATCATTCAGGAGGAAATGGAGTGCTGACTGTGTTATGGAGAGAGAAAAAGACCCAAAGTGAGAATGTGATAGTGGCAGCAGTCGATAAATATCAGTCAAATGGAAGTGACTGTGGGTAATTGTCTCCGCTGATCGCAGCAGAGGTTAAATGTGCTGTCCAGCCATAACTGTGTGTGATTCTATTAGTGATTTTTACATTTAGAAATCCCTTCAATTTTTTTTAATGCAAGAACGTATTGACATCTTAACTCATACGACCCTTCAGATTTGATCCAATCTGCATCTCTGAGGAGCTCTGGGGCATTTTCTCGTACCTCCGAGAACTGAACAGAGGCACACAGGGCTTTGCAGACTGCTGAATAATGTCTGTCTTTGTGCAAAGTAGAAAGTGAAGTGGATTAAATATTCAGTTGTTACAGTAATATATGCAGGGAAAACTAAATTCAGCACAAAGACTTTAATTCTAAAAATGTGTTTCATGTTGAATATTTGTGTTGTAAAAGAAGTAATACTTTGACTCTGCTATGACTCTAATGTAATCAAGATGTCTATGTCTTGGATATAATTAAATAAGCAAACTCTGAAGTTTTACTACAGGACTTCAGCCAAATCAGTTGAGATGTACTTGAAAAGACACAAACACTACTGTTTTAGTCGCTTTTCCTTTGTCTTTTACCAGGTTTTGCACTTTGAGTAAACCAATTTATTTTATTTTTATTTTTTCAGGGCAACTCTCGCTTCAACACAAGAACAACACAAGTTTCGAAAGAACACGATGTACAAATGAACTTCATTTCAAAGTTAACTCTGTGACAAAGGCCTTTGATGTCTAGTGTTTGGAGCCACTGAGACCCATGACCCAGTTTTAAAACATGATCCACTTTTTATCCACTTACTGTAATAAGTTATGTTATTTACACTCTCAGTCTATATAATTAATGCAGTATTTGTCATTCACTTTGGCCGAGTTTCTGAATGAGAAAAAAAAGTGAATTCCATTGTTTTGAACTTTTATGATTAAAAAAAAAAAAAAAGATAATCTGATACCATGAGTAACCATCAAAGTCTCCAAACATTCTTTCTATTCCCAGCATCAGAACCATTTTTGTGCTGAAAATAATCCGATGTGATTTACCATTAATTGCAGTAGTCGTGTTCCATATAAGTAAACAGTTTCCTGCAGCTTTAAATGGTTCCCTGTTGCTTTTTTCGTCAATGTCCGCAAAGGCATAACACAGTCTGACTCAGTCTAACATACATTTGATATTAATTCGATTTGTTTTCATTTGATGAGGGTTTCATTAAAGAAAAAAGAATCAGTGTTTCTAACTGCAGTCAATTTGTCCTTTTAGAAAAAATTTAGAGTTGAACAGAGTGAGGGTCAGTGGTACAACCAGTGGATAAAGTAACATTTAATAATTCAACACCATTATCTGTCACCGGGGGCAACTCTGGATCGATACAGCTGCCTAGCAACTACAAATTGTCCTGACATTTATATTGTGATTGACAGAAAAATTCAATAACCAAACAGACACACAGTCAGCAGAACGGGCCTCTCAACATTAGAGTCAAATGAAGAAGACAGAACATTTTGTCAGTACATGAGTGTGTAAGAGAGAAAATTATTTATGTTGAACAGTCTCAGAAAGTTTTTGTCAGGATTTACTGTTAAGTCAAAATGCCATTTTTAATCAGAAGAGACAGAGAGCATCATGTAACACCAGTTTCTCTTAACTTAACTATCAGCAGAATAAATGTTTACAGATAGACTCTGAAACCAGAATAATGCAACAGTACCATTCATTTTGATTCTTGAACTGGAGTCACTGTGATTAATATCCTTTGGTTTCTATTGTCTTGGTTTGAAAAACAGATCAATTAAAAGAGAATATAGACATGGGTTGAAATGTACTTAATGTACTATTAAACTTATTTTATACAGCTGGTAAATATGATGATTAATTAATAGAACTAGTCATATTTTTATTTAAGAGCTGCAATAAAGCTAGTCTCTAAAAAACAGTACCAGCTACAAAGGAAATTAGGTTTGTCCTTTTGTGTGTGTTTATTTGTGTGACGACGAGGGATCCCTTCTCTTTAGCTTCAGTCACACAGGCGGCTGTGACATAAATCCTGTTTGATTTCTTTTTTGGTATCATTACGCCGACCTTAGCGTCCCCCGGATTGTCCTTGTCTCTGTTCTTGTCAGCTCTGTTCTTTAAAAAGCATTTATTTCCTTTAGTGTCATGGCTGTTTGATGGCGGGAGAAGAAAAGTCTCTGTGTGAAAAGAAACAAATGAAAAAAAAAACTGTGATCTTTAAAATGTCACCTTAACGCTTAAATTAAAACTATATAAAACTTTAAGAATTTTTTGCAGCATGATAACTTGTTGTTTGCTCGTAACTCCAAAGACTCACTGCTTCATTAAAATAATAGACAAGTAATAGACAAATGAAGCTGACTATTTTGTAATAGTGTAGATTAGAAAATTAGATGAGAAGATGAGCATATTAAAAGGCAGCAACATCTGTGTTTTAACATTTCTCCTGGAAACTCTTGTTGTTAAAGAGGAACTGCATAACTTTTAGCCAGTAGAGGGCGCAGATCCCTCTACAGACTCTCTGTTGTTAAGACAGCAGCGACATATTCACAAAAGTCATTTGTTTACAAGTGGAGAATATCTAACCAGCAAGCCAGTAAAAAAAATAAATCATGTTTTCTGAAACGGTAGGATAAATTGAGTGTATTTTGTACAAATACGACTTTGCTTGGATTAAGTGTATTGGTCTATTTCTGCTCCCTCTATTTGGGACAGAGAGGTTCCATTGGAGGTTTGTGTCCAGCTGAGATAGGCCCGATTCTATGATCTCATGTCTAAGAACCATTAAAATGGTTTTGAGAATATACATTTTTGTCCTAAACTTTACACAGAGCCCCTTTAATATTGCATAGGTAATAGGTTTGGACTTTATACAAAATGGTATACGCTAAAATGTTGTGCTGAATTATAAATTGCAAAACATAAACTAACTTTGATGTAGGACTTCCATCTTTCCTTATGTTTACAGTCCTGATTGTCTGACTACTATATATAGATATATAGATCTGCCCGCAGGATAAAAGAAAGTCTAAATCTACGCACAGCATGAAACACTGTATAGGTGCTGTGCTCCTGAATACATCTGTACAGAATCAACAAGCAGCCTCTGATTTCCCCACCACCACTGAGCTCTGCTGTGATGACAGATCAGCTTAAAATCACAACCACACATTTTGTTTTTATGAGTTTTGTTGAGCAGCCCGAGAGTGTGTCTGAATGCACACTCTCGGGATTTCACTGAAAGAGTTCAACTGCACTGCACGGCTAACAATCAGCTTTAGTTCATCAGTTCATGAGAACTGTGAGCAGGGGAGCTCAAGAAAAAACACAAAGACTTCAGATGAGAGCAGAAAAACTGACGGAGCAAAGAAGAGAGATACAGGCCAGGTACAGTACAAGGATCTAACATACAATAATGACAGAAATTAAAAAGCACAAAGTAACAGACAACAGGTAAAAAGAGGAAGGCAGCTAATGAAGTATTGATGGGGAAGAAAGTGGGTCGATAAAACAGCAAAGAGAATAAACTCCAGAGGTTGTGAAAGATGTGAATAAAACATCTTGTGAATCAAATATAAATGCAATATAAATGATGTAAAGGTGGTAAGGAATGTGCAGAAAATCCAGGGAAGTGCTTTTTCAGGGGAAATTGCAGCCTGATCAGTGGGAACAAACTTAGCGCTTACTGAGGTGTGAAAAAGATAATACCAAGAGGCGGCTAGTTTCTCCTTAAGGACTGAATAATGTGAAGGGCTATGGCAGAGTACAGAAACACTACAGCACAGTGTCCTGCTGCAACAAGACCAGCAGACCTATTTAGCAAGCTGCCGAGGCTGCAGATAAAGTTCTACTGGTAATTCTCACCCAACTTCACTTGGGGGTTTTAATGCTAATATAATCAGTTGTTTCATTATGAACTTGTTGGGATTTATACTTTATATTGCCTTCTGGCTCTGCTGTGGACTTTGCTAGAGGCTGACTCTTCTCTGTTCTTGATCTGCAGTGCTCAGTACAAGGCAAAGTGGCCATTCAGTGACAGCACAGTTGTGGGATGAGCATAGTTACCAGCACAGACAATCAATGATGAAGAAATGAAAGGCGATATTGGGTCTGACCTGTTGTTATTTCTGGCTTCCTGTCCATACAGGAAGTGCTCCTGGCTGACAGTGATGTAATGAGTAGGGAGCTGCTCTGACTGGTTCTTGCTGATGGTTACGACCGGGTAGCCCATTTGTAGAGTCCATCTGTCCATCATCTCTCCAATGTCGATGTCCCGCCCCTCTGAACGCATAGCCTGTTTACAATACAAATATTTCACATTCCATGCACTCATACTGTGCAATCATTTCTTTATTTTAGTCATTGTTATAATTAACCCCTAGCAGCTATAGCTGAGGCATGCTTAACAAGAGTTGACAGGCAGCAGGTGATTAGAGATGTGATTGGCTGCCAAATAATTAGTAAGGTGGGGCTCATTCAAGTTGAAGTTCATCTCCAGTCTAATCAGCGCTGCCGACAGAGACGACTGTAATTAGACGACTCTTCTTCAAAGGCCTTCTGTGTTTGTGACAAACAACAAAGTAGGCATCAGCTCCTCATGTCAGTCAAGTTGCCATGGCACCAGGGCGTTTTTAATCTGTCTCTCATTAAGTGCCCCTCATTAGAGATGCTTGTTAACTCATTAACATCTGCAGGCACTGGGGTTTCTTTATCCTTTGCTGAATGTGCAGCAGGTCACAAGTTCGAGTTCTCTGCTAATAAGCAAGGCGCTGCCACTTCACTGATAACAGACAGGTGTTTTTACTGCGAGGAGTGAGGAAATGTTTATTACCTGGGACAGTTTGTTCCACAGGTCGTCTCTGGCCGCATTGCTGTACATGTGACTCAGAAGATAATCCTGTAAAAAGACAGGAAACACATAATATATGCTATGAGTCAACTTCAAACACAGAGAGTGGGCGCTCATGCCCAGTGGCCAATATGTTTTAAATGACTTCACTTTAGCTGCATTCAGTGTGAAACGTGTTTACAGTCACAATTGGACAGTATCATGATCTGAAGTGACAGATGGCTATGGATATGTACATGAAGGAAAACACTCCAGCTGTTGGGGCATCCATTTAGATTTGTTGATGTGTACCAGTGTTTCTGTGGTTGAACATGATTGTGTGTGTGTGTGTGTGTGTGTGTGTGTGTGTGTGTGTGTGTGTGTGTGTGTGTGTGTGTGTGTGTGTGTGTGTGTGTGCAGGAGGGTATGGAGGTGTGGGCGAGACTTGAGACTCTGTTGTGGTGGTGTTTCAGAGGGCCCGGTTCTGATGGGTATGCTCTTCCACTGGTAGTGAAAAAGACATTTTCACTTTTACTAACTGTTGGTGGTATTTGAGACATAACTGTCCTGTTTGTTAGCAACAATGTAGTTGGAAACTGAGTACTTTAGAGGGCAAAAATCCTGCAAGTTTCAAATTGTTGTAAAAACGTGTTAAGTTGTTGTTAAGGCTCACAAAACCCTTTTTGGAAACCCATTATTGAGGCAAGTTTCTTTCGCCTTGTGACTTAAACAGCCTCGCATATAGTTTTGGTGGCAACCAGTCATTTGTGAAACTGTTTTGATCCCTGTCTGTTTTCTGAGGGCAAGACTCATTCTGTCTATAGGCAACTGGGGGGACTTGGAGGACTTAGAGAGGTTGGTTGACTTTACAATAAAACAACAAAAGAAATAAGAAAGAAAGTGGAACAAGATAATAGAGGGGAGAAAAAGCTGTAACCTGCTCCCTGTGACAGGAAACTCCTGTGTGTGTGTTTGTGTGTGTGTGTGTGTGTGTGTGTGTGTGTGTGTGTGTGTTTGGGTGTGCGTTAGCCTCTGGTGAGTGTATGGAGGTTTATAAAGCTCAAAAAGCTCTTTGTTGGAAAAGATGGCATTTATGATAACATTGCATATATGTGTATCTAGTGTATCTGTGTGTGAGGGTGGGTTTCCTTTAAATTTGGTGATATAAATCTGATTTCCCTTAGCGGGTCACAGTATACATTATAAATTAAATTTTAGACTTGACTGTTGCTTTTCATTTAGGGCTGAGTTGCCCATGAAAGTCATTGCAATGTCATTTAGCTGCACTACTTATATAAGAGTGGCTCTGTCACCTTCAGTAAAGCTGACATAAACTGCACTAGAGTAAATGACCCAGACACAGTTTCTGCTCAAATACAGGCTTACTCTCGATAAACAGTTTCCAGTTTCTTTTTTTTAACAAAACTAAAGAGTTGAAGAAGACAATGCCATTGCAGAATTAATAGTAATATGACTTAACCAGGTGTTAGGGTATGGGTGAATGACTAAATGCATTAACAGATTTATTTTGGCTCACAGAGACTTCTAGAAAATATTTATTGTTTTTTACTTTGAAGGTGAACTTCCACCTTTGTCCTTCATCAACAGTAGATTCCTCCAGGCTGCTGCAGGTTTTATATTCTTTTTATAGCCAGCTTTTATAGCCAAGTTTTCAGTCAGGTTAAAACACTTGAAAGGGATGCCAAGAGAGTAACAGAGGAAAAACACAATATTACAGATTTACCTGAGTTGTTTTTGTTTTGTCTGATAAACAATGTGAGCTGATGTTTGTAGGACGTCTAAAAGAATTGCCTTCAAAGATCTTCAAATTAAAATGCAAACCTTTTTTCTCAGCAGGAAGACTTACAAGTGAGGGAATCACACATTTCATGTTTTACCAAGATGCCACTTTTCATCACCACACTCTGGAATAGAAACGATGGATACCACATTATCTTAAAAGTAATTAATTCAAGATCTGTTCTTATTGCAATTAGGCGGTGAGAACAGACACCCTGAGCTTGCATCATATCTTAAAGATGTCTGCTGTTATAAGTCCACACCACTAGTGGCCACTAATTGCTACACAAAGTGAGAACCAGTAAAAACCGCTAGCTCCACAGTGAATGTGTTCACAGAAGTGCACATAGCACTGTGGGAGAGTTCTGCTGCTGGATCAGCAGTGTTTTATATAGAGTCCTGTTCTCGGCGTGTTTCAGGTCAGTGACAGTCTCTGCATAAGAATCAGGACATACTGTGTGCGGGTGGCTGGATGGGTGTGGGAAATGCTATTGAATACATTTACATAAAGTAAATGCTAAAAAAAAAATCCATATTGAACCTAGCTCTTCAATAGAATTAAGAATATAAAGGGGTTTTATAGTGAGTTGTCATCAAAGGTCTATTATAACTGTAACTTGTTTGCATAGTTTCGTTGTGTTGTGTATAAAATGCCTCCTGCAGCAAAAACTCCACAATAAGCTCAAAAACAGGATGAACCAGCATAAAAACTCACTTGTGCGATTCTGGTGGTAAATCAATTATGAGGTAAACTTCTTGCTGCCTGGACATGTCCAGATACAGTAAACTTGTAATGCAGGACCACTTTAACATTTACAACTTACATTGAGTCCTCTCCGGAACAGGGGCTGTCCCATCACATTGGCAAGCATCCGGATCAAGGCAGCACCCTGCAAACATAGCCAGAGTTCAGCAGCTTCCACATTAGTATGTAAGTAAACTGACTTCCCTTTAGTCAAGGAATAGTTTCTTTACTTTTTTGTAGGCGATCCAGTCAAAAACTCTGTCGATGTCAGTGGCCTGCTGAACCTCCTGTGAAATGGGGTGGGAGGAGCTTAGGCCATCCAAAAGCATCACCTCATGAAGAACATCAGTCAGGAAACGTTGCTTCTCCTACAAACAATTACACAGACTTTTCATAAACCTGTGTTTTTTGCACATTACATTAAATTGTTTGTGGCTGTGCTGCTTACATATACAGTAGTCCCTCTCTATAATGTGGTTCACCTTTCGCGGACTCGCTGTTTTGTGGATTTTTTAGGGCAATTTTGCATGCTTTTAAAATTTTTTTTTTTATGAATATATGAGTATGAACGCGCATTGTGTTCTGTGTCCTGATTGGCTAAGGGAGAACTCGCGCATTGTGTTCTGTGTCCTGATTGGCTAAGGGAGACCCCGCTGTTGGTCCAGAGGAAACTCGGTTGTGTCCTGGTAGGGAGACTCGCAGGCTGGGGATGGGTAGGGGAGAACTCGCGCATTGTGTTCTGTGTCCTGATTGGCTAAGGGAGAACTCGCGCATTGTGTTCTGTGTCCTGATTGGCTAAGGGAGAACTCCTGCATTGTGTTCTGTGTCCTGATTGGCTAAGGGAGAACTCCTGCATTGTGTTCTGCGTCCTGATTGGCTAAGGGACTGTAGACCATTGTCAATCAATCTCCTCCGTGCCGTGTCTCCTGTACAGTACAGAATGCGTTCGGCTTGCCAAATTTACATAAATGTTCGATCGCTAGCAGTGTGACTCTGAAGTGCTGTATGTTTGCAAGTTTTCTCTCCGACAAAACCCACAATGTCGACGAAACGTTCTGCACCGACAAAGGCACCTGCGGTCGCACCCAAAAGGCAGAGGAAGATGCTATGGTTTGAACTTTGAGAGTTTAAACAAGAGAGAAATGTGAGAAAATGTTAATGCCTGTCTGAGAAAAGTGTATAAAGTGTGTGGTGAGGGGTTTTACAGCCTTAAAACATATATAATAATTGTAAAAAATAAAGCTGACTACTTCGCGGATTTCGCCTTTTGCAGGTTATTTTTGGAACGTAACCCCCGCGATAAACGAGGGACCACTGTACTGTATAAAGCTAGTGTTTTATGCACCAAAAATAAATCATTTGTATAAAGTATAAAATCCCCCAAATCAAACCACTCACTCACATGTTAGGATTTCAAAGTAGTTTGTATGATTTGTTGGATTTTGTAAAGTTTTAAATGATTGCAGTTACACAGTTACATACAGGTATCAAAACAGTTGAGCAGTTGGTTTGGTAAAAGTGGGACTTTGGTTAATCTTTATGAAGCTCATCAGTATGTTCTCTCTCTGTTTCTATTGTCCCTTCCTGCTTTGTTCTTTGTGCTCTGTGTTTTAACAGTCGCCTGTAAACATGCTGAGCCTCAACAAACTCTGTCTAAATTACCCAGGGGATCAGTGAGCTCCGTAGATGTGTGGCTTGGTCTAATTCATGGATTACAGTGTGTACTGTGGAGATTTCATTTCTCTGACGTTCCATCTTGTTAAGCAATATGTTGTTGGCCTATTAAGTTCCAGCCATTAATGAACAGCATTAATGGGGATTTCCTTTGAAATTAAGACAAGCTGCTGGAATCAGGCTAATTGTTGGCTCAGTGGAATTCATGGACCAAGGTGTAGTTTTAATGACTCTATATTTTATTAAACAAAAAAGTTTTTGAGAAACAGCCAGATACCACTATGAAAGTGGCATTAAATTGTTCATGGGGACAGTGTTCCTGAGTGTATTGTAATCTATATAATTAGGTGCAGTGAAAATGGACTAAAACCATCAACAATATTCCTGAAGGTGATCATGGTTAACTCAAATAAGCCATCTAAAAACATCAGTCTCACTGCTGGGTAAACACTAAGTCATGCTTTCCTCTTGGAGCCACATGTAAACAGACAGAGTCAGGAGACGACAATAAATGACACCATTAGTCAAATGAGCTAAATGGAACATTTGGAAGAGAGTAGGCGAGTTGGTGAGAAGCAGAAGAATGAGACTAAATGAGACATCCTCTTTAATTAGCAGACACTTTAATTCACCTGAAGAGAACAGAGACAGAGGTCCATATGGCTGTTATGGACCAGATGGACCCACATGTGGACGCCTGGCTAATAGGCCAACACTCAGTGTAAACTCACACACCCAGATGGAGGGACAACAGCTGCTCTGCTTTTAACCACATACCCATCACAGTCAATCATACACTGCACTTCTCAGTTTTACATGCAGTCTTCAGTGACCTGCCAAAATACTTTCTTATTTAATGTTCAATGTTTCACTTAAACTTAAAAGAAAGATTAAAAAAATCCCACACTTTCACTGATTATTGTCTCCACTTAAAGCATGAACCATATTTGTTTTCTCTTCACCTTTAATACGTTTAATTTTGCAGATTGTACATTTCAATGTTTAATGACTATTTTATGAGTGGCACAGACCCCTAAATTAAAATATGAAGATAATGTTAGAACATTAACAACTGTCTTATTAATTAAATTTAAAGAGTGCACTTTTATAAACGAGCTCAACATGACAACAATAATATTTCAGCTTCCTTGTCCACTCTCCATAAACTTCTTGTATAATAATAATAATAAAAATAATACAGCATCTACAGCCTTGGGACAAGTGCAGCGGCATCCGTGAGCCTTATCTTAAATATGTGTTTTAATAAATACCACTGCAATAACCTGGTGTGCTTAGTGCACTACAGTGTATTTCTCATCATAATAATGTGTCTTTATACTGTGTTTTATTGCCTGCTGCTCTGAGACTAGTGTTGATGGAAACAGCATTTTAAAATAAAAAACTGCATTATGAATAAATAGCTTCATCAGGAACGGCCCGCTTTATCTTGTTGTGCATGTTATTGGAGAAACACTTTGTTTCTATTAAAGCATCCAGCCGAGCAGAACGACTGGAACAGGGATTTAAAAACGGCATATTGTTGGTAGACGGGCAGTATGTGTGGCCAAGATAAGTGCTCTGACTTATTTCTCTTAAAACAAGCGGTGTGTGAGAGAAAAAGGTGTAGGCCACTTCTGCATGAGTCATTGTTTCACAGTTTTCTCTGGGGTTTGAGTAAATTAAAATGAGCTTTGTGTGTTTTATGATCGCTGAAATATAGAGTAATTGTAGAATGAAAACATATTTACTAGAGAGGAGCTGAACACTTCCTGACTGGCAGGGAAACACTAATGGTGAAGCAGGAAGCACACACCGATCAATGTGAGCAGAGGAAGGTGCAAAGTTCAGGGGCACAAGTCAGGACATCCTCCTCCTCAGCAGCTTGATTTAACTTGAACATCTCACACAGAGCGCCAGCTGCTGTAGGTAGACTTCTCAACACTTCAGCTGCTGATATAATACGAAAAGACTATACGACAGTGTCTATATATCCATTAACTGCACTGAAGTGGGGTTACATTTTTGTGATTCAGAATTTTAACAATAAAATAATGTTTCCATGGTTACTTTCGGTCTCAGTGAATTTCCTGTAGGTGCTCCAGTTCCCCACACCACTACCCCAAAAAGAAACTAGGTTAAACCTCTGCACCTATGTAAAATGTACTGGCACAGATTTGTTGATGGTTCTACTGCTCCCATGACAGGTTAACCCTCTGGCACTAGATATGGCGGAGTAGGTTGCAGAAAATGTATTATAGGACAATGAAGTATAATGTAGACATAAAATATGTTTGTAAAAATGTACACAAGAGAACCACAGTTGTTTAATTAGACTCAGTGCCACATTCAGACAAATATACATAATTTATTACAAAATCACACAAATCGCTCTGTTTATAGAAATACAGCAGCTGAATGTTTTAGAAATCTCTGGTGATTTATATGCCCATTCCCAAATATTTACTAACTGTAACTCTATATTAAAATACCCACACTGCAGTGTCTTTCAATAGAGTTAAATGGTGCTTTGTTGGTGCTGCATAAAGCATCCCGTGTAAATGCCCCAGTTCACAGACCTCACTGTCAGCACAGCAATAAAACTAAAGCAGGTTTAAAGTCAACACTACTGAGTTGGTTTGCATTGCTACATTTAAAAGTTTTCTAACTGTTTGCTTAGCTTAAAACTTTAAAAAGGTGAGGGCCTGAGGTGAGCTGTATTAAGTGACATTTTCAAACAAATTAAAGAGCAAGACAGTGTTTTAAACTTTGACTCACCATGTTCCATTTTGGGAAGAGGAAATCTGTGCCAACATACTCAAAGAAATGAGCAAAACCTTCTTTGAGCCACACGTCCTCCCACCACACTGGAGTCACAAGGTCACCAAACCACTGCAGGCAGAAAAGCACAAGATATCATAGTTTCTTAACATTTCACAAAAACAGCCAAAAACGCATGAAAATAAATACTTCCTGTAATTAATTTGGTCTTCAAGGCAAAGGGATCAATTTATTTATTTCTTCTTATTTTTGTGTTACTGTGCTGTGCGTATGTTTCAAATTGTGTTACTGGAATAAAAAATAATATAACAACATAAAATGTATTTTGTAACAATGAAAACGAATGTTCTCAGTAGGTTTTGATAGGTAGCTTACATGAAAAGCATACATGTTTAATATATATAGACTATTTCTAGTAAATAATTAATGTATGGCCATCAGAGGCACAACGATTGTCCTGCAGCCGCGAGCTGTGCTGAGTCACATCACATTCCTGTCTAACAAGGGATTGGTGGGTCTGGAGCTTGTGCTTGATTGTGTGCTGCCTTTTCCAGGTTGAGCCTATACAAAACAAACCAACAGTGAAGTTGGTAAAGATGGGGCACTTACAAAAGAGTGTAGACCTGACTCTGCAGATAATGGCTAGAGGAGTAATGAATTTGGACCTAACCTGTTTCTTGGCAACCTAGTGTGAATTACACAGAACAAGGCTTGGGAATAAATCTGTGTCTCTGCCAGGTTTGTTTCAGAGTCAAAGTGCTCCCGTTAACTGACAGTATTAGAAAAATAGAAAATCTTTAAATTCACTTTAAACCCTCATTAAAGCTCCTTTCTCCAGAAAAATGCACATGCAGCACATTTTTTCATACCTGAGCGCAGTGTATCATTTCATTCATTTTCTACATATTTGCAAGTGCTGAGTGTTTCTATTGTGAATTGTTCTTCAATTTATCACTGTCTGTGCAGACAGAGAATGGAGAAAAAAAGTAAAGTAAGAGCACTAATAATTTAATGTGGCTGGCTGTAAAAAAAAAAAAAACCCCAGCCAGTTACAAGAAAAGTGCAAATTATTCCCTTAGTTCCACTAAAAGTGGACATTTAAAATGCATGGAAATGTCTTGACTGAAATAGCTGTAATTAAAATTTCTCCCAGTCAAGCTGAAATACCTAAAAGTTAAGTGCAATTAGTTAGTTTAACTTAAACTAATAAATCAAGCTTTATCCTGTTCCTGTTTCCTAATTCAGTACTTCACAAGAGTGAAGTCCACAAGAGCAATTCCTGCAATAAAACGGTATAGCACAGGGCTATTTTTTTCAGTTTTAACTTTAATCATCACCTGGAGCAGGGTAGCCATCCAAATTCATTCCAAAAAATATTGAAATTAAGTTGAACTGTACAGCAAACAGTAGAAGCATTCAGGCAAATGGATGTGTACTGACATGCATACTAACATCTCAGCCACTCCGTGAAGCTCGGTTTGTGTCTGGGCAGAGATTCAAACTGACCACCCTATGGGAGCTGGCACACTGCTCAGCTGCTGCCTGGCTCAACAGGCGCTGGTTGTATTCCCTGCGGCTGAACAGTAGCCACACTGGAGAACGCGCTAGTTTATGGAAAACAAAACTCCAGCCAGATGAAGTTATTCCCATATGATGAAGTGTGTGTGCCCGTAAGAACCACACAGTGCACATTTGCAACACAAGTCCTGGGAGGTGGAAACAAATGTGCAAAAGTAAATGTGCTTTTTCTGCAACCGGCAAAGGCCCAGTCTATTAACAATCTGTGACTATTTCTACAAACAGAGACTCTTTTGACGGTATGTAATGTCCTTAAAAATCAAATTAAATAATACAACACATTCTTTGCATTTAAAACAACCCATACGTAACTTTTAGCCAGCAGAGGGCGCAGATCCCTCTCTGTGCAACTGCACCAGCTGCAACAGGCAGGGCAGCCATGTTTGTTTACAAGTAGAGACAGAAAGTTTGGAAGAAAGAACATGTCGTCTGTAACAGTTCGGTCATTTTAGTTTGTTTTGTACAAATATGACTCTGCTAGGGTCCAGTGTATTGGCCTATTTCCTTCATTATATGAATGGGGCAGAGTGCCTTACCACCGGCCTTCGGACAGGAGAGTTATATTTGAGGTTTCTGCGCATCTGAAGGTTCTGTGTAAGTGAGATAGGCATGATTCTACTGATCTCATGACTAAGAACCATCAAATGATTTTAAGAACATATATTTTTAGGCTAAAAGTACAGCAGCCGTTGTTGTGCCTGGTTCCACAAGGCTCACTTAACGAACCATTTTATTTCAGCATCCAAATTTAACTCTAGACAGATCTCCGTCTGAGATATAATCAATCTTTACGAGTATTTATCATTTTTTATTTTAAACCTGATATAATTGGTCAGGGTTAGGATAGATCATAAAACACCATTGAATTCTTTTTATACTGTCAAAACACCCTCCAATCTGGAGTAAAAAACAATCTTTTGATTTTTTTTTTCTCTGATCGTTGATTAAATAAGCTCAAGTACTTTTGCTCCCATGCTTTCAATTTTTCCTTTCCATTTCTTCATCTGCCTGGAAATGTTAGAAAAGGGTCCAATTTCCATCCCATTAGGTGAATGAGATACGATTTATGCTGATGTACAAATCAAGACTAATGTCTAATTTGCAGTAACCACATGGGAGAGTTTAGGTTCCATATAATTCTTAAACTAGACTGCTATTTACAAATTATTTTACATTCACGCTGATGTTTTGGGTGCTGTTTACTTTTTAATATCCTCACTACTCATTCATTATGTTTTCAGTCACATCTTGTCCTCATTAAAACTTAAAAGAACCACTGCAGTGGGCTGGTCATTTCTGCTGGGGCCCTGACTTATTATGGATGTGTTGGTGAAACGGTCGCTCATATCTGTCAAGAATGAGGTTCAAAACACGCAGATGGGAGTACAAATTGGTATCTCCACTTAGCTGAAAGACTGCGGAAACACAGAAAACAAGAATGAGAAGTCAGGTGTAATAAGGAGTGATGATGAGTCACAAAACCAAAAGAAATAGAAGCAGAGGGTTTTATGGTAAGCCGTTGTAAAGCCTTGAAAATGATAGGAGTGACAGATAAATGCTGAGTGGAAAAAAAAAGATTTGCCCTCTGACCCCAGTGAACACTGAATACAGTATTTCATGGGGAAACATCTTTTTAAGCCAAATAAAGATAAGCAGATAAAATGAAAAGCTCAGTGGCTTACTCATATAACAGAGAAAAGAACAAAGGCCTTTTTTAACTACTACTATGAATATTAGATTGGCCTCAAAACTCACATCAACCATAATTGTGGAAACTATGGTACAGTAACATTGTAACACTACAATTTATTTTATTTTATTTTATTTTTAGAAACTCTCCACAGACATGAGTTATTAAGTGTTTTGGGGGACACAAACTAATTAATTACAAAATTAGAACAAACAAAAGTGGTTCTCTCTTGGTTTGAGCCTGTATGCATCCTGCTTCTTTCATTCTCTCACCTTTTTGTCTTTCCATCCATTTGTCTTTTTGTCTCAGAACAAAGCCATCTATCCCTTTGATCATCCTCCTCTTCCTCCCTCCCTCTGTCTGACCCTCTCTGATAAATATTCATCCTCTCTTCAGCGCAGGGACTGAATCTGATTTCTACCGCTGTTTAGATGGAGCTCTTCTACAGTCGACATGGAGCGGGTCTTGGTTGTCTTTTGGCACCAACGCTGTTTACTTCTTCTCATCTGTGGAACTATAACGCGTATTGCAGTTTCCAATCCGGAGCAGCTGAATTTGAAATGAAAGATATTAGGAACAGTCAAAGCAAATTCTCAAACCTCCTGCTTAATTAATCTTTGTGTGACTGCAGTAGAAAGGGGAATTTCACTGTGGCCGCCCGCCAAATGCTCCAAAGTTTGCAACTTCATTTTGGATACAGGGCTTATGCTGCAGAGTTTTGCACTTCGAGCAGCTAGAATAAAACTACAACCTGCTCCAGTTAGAAGACAGCAAGAGCTTGGACAAAACCAGTGCTGTGTCTGCAACAAAGGGCTGCCACACATGCCTTTGGGCCAGTGGCACACAGAGAACTGTACGCTAGACCGCTGGTGAGACATCCAGCCAAAATGATTTATTAATTTGGGCATTCTTCAGGGGTATTTAATTCTGCACAAACTGAATAATTTTGTTAGTTTCACACAAATGTATTTTACAAACTTAACAAGCAATGAAAAGTTGAGTGTTATTATAACGTTTTATTCGGCTCATTGTACATAGACTTCAAAGTAATTGGGCATCATAAATTGATACATTAGCCCCTTTTCCACAGAAATTTCCAGGAACTTTATTTCCAGGAATTTACTTACTTGAGTAAAAGAGTTCCTGGTTAACCTGAAGCTTCCATGAAAAGTTTTCAAATCAGACCAATGACGCATAGGCAAGAGGTAAAAGAAACAGCACTACATCTCCAGTCCAGTAGGTGGCAGTAAGTGGAAAATGAAGGCCAAACAAACACAACGACGCCATAAAAGGCAACAGACAGTGTGACACAATACACCAGGATGGAGGACGCTCAAGTTGTTCTGTAGTTCCTCGTGTTTTACTCCATCGCAAATAAACCATGCGATCTGCGCGAAAAAGACGACAGCCATTAATACCAAAGACAATTATGAACTAAATAAACAAGGTTGCAGCTGCACACTGACTTAAACACACAACCTGCAGCTGAACGGAAGTGTGTTCCACCAATCAGTGTTCTTCGGCACACAGCCCTGCGCCTCAAAAAATACAGGCAAATCTAGTAAAAAAGTAACCTAACCTCTACTTGGTGCTTTTTCAGGGAAGGTTTGGGGGTGAGGGAAAGTTTTTTCACCAAGTAATTTTGTTTTTTCAAAATCCTGGGTAAATGATAAAAGTTACTGCCACAGAAAAGGGGCAATAAACTTGCTTTAAAACATACTATTGATCCTTTGAGGACACTAAGTCCAAAATTAGAATTGGGCAATCATAGTTCGATCTATTAATTGGTTTTAACACATACTAAATCATATTTACGGAAGAAAGATGGCCAGTCACAGGCTTTTTGTGTGCGGTTTTATATTGTTATTACTTTTTTACTTATACTATCTTACACTTACTCCAAGTATGGAGTTAAAATACAAACCAGCCAGGAAAAGCAAGCAGTTATGTCATGAAACCTTTGATTTATGACAACACCACTACACAGCTCAGTGAGTGTTCGCTTCGATACTTTTTGTAAATGAAAAGATGTAAAGGCAATAGAAATGAGAGGAAAAGTGCACAGCCTCCTTGGATAGACAGACAACGAACTATCATTAAATTAATGTACTTACTGTACACACCAACAGGAGTTACAATAAATGTGCAATAGTATAGAATAAAGGTGCTTCAACACAACAGTTTACATACACTGTGAGCACTGGTTAAATATAAACACTTTCTGTAAAAATGGGCTGCTTTTTGTATTTACACATGAAACAATTCCAGGGCTATAAAAGGCAGTTTGTATAAAGTGGGTTCTGTAACATAGAGAACCTGAGTCACACTCCTCCAGGGAGACCCCAGAGTCGGAAATATTTATTCTATTTGTGTGTTTAGTCTTTATTTGTGGTGGGGGTGGTTGTGACAAAAATTCTAAGAGGCTCAGTGCACAGCCCAGTGGTGCACCGCTGTTCAGGACGAAGAGTTAATTGATCTCACAGGAGCAGCACATTCATGTTATCAGCACAGTGGCATGTTGTTTGACTATTTATTTTTACTTTTACAGAAGTTTTTGGGATATATTTATATGTATGATTCCCCCACTGTCGAATGAATGAATCTTGGATGCTTCAATTTTTCATGCAGTTTTATAAATAATGTTAAATGAGTAAATTGTCTAAAATAATGCATTCATACATCATTACATTAGAGGACATCTAAACGACAACATATTCATGTATGCATGGACATAGAGTGTGTTCAGCCTCCCTAATAAGCCTCACATTCACACTACACACTCGGCTTGTTACACCAGAAGAGACATACACTGGGTGTTAGATGTTTGTTTATGGTCTTTTAATTAGCTTCGGACGTGAGCACAACTCAGTGCACACACACATGGACACACTAGGCTATTTATAACTGTATTCCACTCACATATTATTAATATCGATTACACCTCCCTGTCCTTAACTTTGGAACAGAAGAGGAGGCTGCAGCCTTAGAAACATAAGGACTGCACTAATCAGTGTTAATTTTTTGTATTTTACAATTTCGAACTATTCATATTTCAACGTTTGGTTTGTAGCTTTTCAGACAGTAAGACTAATAGCAAAGATTTAAGAGTTCAAATGTCAACACAAACTGGAAATAACTAAACATGGAAAAAAATAACTCCAGGCTGTTGGAGAAAAAGAGCTGCATTGCCATGTGAGCTTTGTATAAAATATAAACAGGGAGAAAAAAGATGCAGTGAGAAGGTGGGGGTGTTTTAAAAAGCAAAGTATGAGCGCAAGACAGGTAGAGGGAGCGAACAATGAGATGATTAATGGCTCCTTGTATTCAAATGAACTCTATGCAAACATTGGCTGCAGTAATAAATTATCCACTTTGAACCAAAACACTGCACAAGAAAATGTGGAGCCTGACAGCTTCGCCACACACAAACATAGGTTGTGCGTATAGGTATAGGCTGTCATAGATTTCCTGCACTATATGGGTATAATATCCTTCTTCAGGTCAAAGAAATGTGTGGAATTAATGTCTCGACGAACACTTAATCGGGGCATTGCTTTAAAAAAGGCTATTTTATTTGTGCAAAGAGGAAAGTCCAATTCTGAGTGTGGTTCTGGATGTAATCCTGTTTTAGTCCTGGGTTTAACCCCTGTTCAGTCCTGACTTTAGTCTTTGCTTTAGTCCTGTATTGAGACTTGGTTAAATACTGGATTTCTTCATGTTTAGCTCTGATTCGATGTAGTTTTAGTCCAGTTTAAGTCCGTTTTTGTCAAAGTTTTGGTACAATTTAGACATAAATTAGAATACCCATTATCAGTATGATGTAGTATCTCAGTGCACATGTTGCTTTGTTCATGGTGGGATTATAAGCAGTCAGATATTGAAGGGTGATTAGACTTCCTTGAGCAGTATTCTCCAACTGCTAGAGGTAATAAGTAGCGGGGGAGTACATTCATGTGAACATATGTGTGCCGAGCAGCCCCGGCTCTGCTGCCAGCCTGAGTACACACCGTGTGATGCCTCATGCATATGGTCGAATTAATGTGTGAAAGAGAGAGATCAGCAGATGAAGAGGGTAAATCTGCTTCCCTGACTCTCATCCCAATGTTTTCTTTGTCCCTTTTAATTAACCGACAGATGATAGGAATAAACTAAAAGCCTCTCCTGGCAGACAGACTTCTTTTTCCAGCCGGGTGTTTGTGCTTACATGTGTGTGCCACTAATTTGGGGGATTTTAGTGGAGCAAGATGTTCCACAAAATCAGAGTGATGTGATGGAAAGCATTTTGAATCCAGCTGACCTGTTGACAAGAAGATACCCATGATTTCTTTCAGTATAACGATGGAATTGTTGCGCTGCGGTCTCTCAGCAAGAAGGCTGTGGGTTGACAGCCCACAGACGTTCTGTTCAGTTTCACTTCTCACTGTTTCTCTGCGTCTTCCTCCCACATTACAAAGACATGCGTGGAGGACATTGGGTTAATTGGTAGCTTACTAAATTGCCTGTAGGTGTGTAGTGAATTCTGTTGTCAACCTCCTGTTCCCTGAGCACCCCACAACTCTAGGAAGAAATATGGCTGCATGAATTGCCACAGGCCTATGCCTCTTCTGAAAAGATAAATGAAAACATTATATACAAACCCAGTTTAGATGCAGATTTTGCAGATTGGTAAGCCTCTGCGCATTTTAACTTCTGAGAGACTCTGCTTTTTGTTCTTAGTCTTAAACCTAATTAAATGATCCTACAGCAGTTTTTTAGTACGACTTATTTTTTCTAAAATCAAAATGAGCTTTGATATGTATACCTGATATGTTATACTGTTTTACTTACATTTTACACACGGTCCCAGCTTTTTCAGGATTGGATTTGTAGTTTTGCAAATTGTGCCCCTGTGATATAACTTGGAAGACAATGCAGAGTATGACCTGCTCAAATCAAAGGACAAACCTGCTCACATCATCCATCAAAGCACTTTTACCAAATTGGATCTCATGAAACTGGACCTGCACAAATTACATGAGCACACCTGCCCATATGCCAACTACTGACCTGGAGGACACACCAGAAATGATTATATGAGCTGAACACACAACCCTATCTCTTTTTTCTGCGCTGTCTCTAAAGAGAGCCACTGTCTTTAAGGAAAGGTTAAATGAGTCCAAGCAACTCTATTTTCATACATTTTCCTAGGACCAATCCATGAGCATCAGCAGCTAAAAAATTTGTCTAATTAAGTAAGGCCTCTCTTGAATTGTTGAAGAGCTTATTTTATTCCGTTTTCTGAATGGATCTGGTGCAAAACCATCTGTGTTTGTCTCAGCTGATGGGAACACATCAGGCTGTCGGCTTCTGTTTGAGTCCACATGCTCTCCATCTGTTCCCCTGAGAACAACAACAACATCCCAACCTGTTTATGTATCCACCACAGCAGCATTTGGCAGCAGGACACTCATAGGACTTGTAACATGTATTTATAAAGTAAACACTAGACTGTGATGTAGTAAAGGTCATGAAATGATGACTGTAAGAGCACATTTAAAAACTGAAATTGAATGAACCTTTTAGGCTTTACACTTTAATACTACCATTTTATCACTATTTTGTGATGTTATTGTTATATCAAACAGTATAATCAACAGAAAATTTGCAAAGTTGTCTGCAGATTAATTAACTTTATTTAGTGTGTGTGCATGGTGGTAGAGTGGTTAGCGTTCCTGCCTCACAGAAAGAGGGTGAGGAATCTTCATGTCCTCCCCGTGTTGCTGGGTTCTCTCTGTGAGCACGCCGGCTTCCTCCCACCATTACAAGACATGTATAGGTCAACTGAGCAATCTAAATGACCCTAGTGGATGAATGTGAGAATGAATGGCTGTCTGTGACTAAATGTCAGCCCAGTGACCAACTGGCCATTGTGTGTACCCCAAAGCTACTGAGATAGGCTCCAGCCACCCACAACCTCCACTGGGAACGGTATAAGATGAATAAATGAATTAATAAAATAAATAGTAAATAAATAAAAAGTAATAAAGTGAGGTATAAAAACTGGATATAACAAAGAAACATTGACTACTATAAGGTGATTATGAGGAGTGTGCCTGTAACAGCTAAATGGCTTCAGAATTAAATGAAGCGCAAAGCTACACACAAAGCATTTTATCACTTTCCTTGTCTGAACTAACAAAGCAGAAAAAAACCATGTTATAAAAATGAAGAAACTCACAAACAACACAAAAACACCAAGGGTGCAATTTTATCATACTTATAATATTTATATGGCTGGACTATCACAGTCTAAAGCTTGTGATTCTCTGACTTTTCGCTCCATGCAGGCATTAGCCTGAAGACAGCTTATATCCAGCCTCAGCAGAGAAATGTGTATCTAAGGCCACCTCCTGAAGGAGATGAAATGAAGGCGCCATCCTTTTGCCCGTGGCACAAAGATGTTTACAATGAACCTTCTCTGTTTCATCACTGTAATGATCCCAACCCAAGGCGTCCATTTGCAGGAGCTCATTTAGTTAAAACTCTAGACTTCCACTCATTATGCACAGTGTTGACATACCAACCTCTGAAATGCCAGCATGCATACGTTAGTGCTCCAATGAGTTAAATACTGCACTGGAAATCACAAAGCTCTCATCTGGGGTGAAATCTTAATCATAATTTCTATAGATGTGTTCATAGAGGCTATTAATATTATTGTAATATACTGCATATTCTAACATGTTCTTAATATGTGTGTTTAAACAGTGGAATGATAGACTACAAAAGATCATGCTGGTAATAGAAAAATACTGTTAGGTTACAATTGACTAAATGGTTTTGCTTGTCTGAATGCCTCTGAGGTGAAGGTGGCTTGTCGACAGATGTCCAGTGACAGTGGGTGCATGTGTACTTGAGGCAGCACTATTTAAATGAGGATTTTGCTCATCTCTTTACTTGGGTTTTAATTGATGGAGGTCATATTATCGGTAGAAGTTAAAAAAAACAACGTATTGATAACTAGATCTGGTAAAAGTGTATGTAAATGGACAAATACTGTTGTGTGGATTTTCGTCATGTCTGTTTTTAAATCAAATGCACTTTAACCACATCCAGTTTTAACCATATTTCCACCCTTCTGTCTTTTCCATTATCTCTCTCTCCTTTTCTCAGTGTTTGTTCATTATGGCGTAACTTGACTGACTGAAACCTTTACATTTATTTCCGCTCTATCGAGTTTGTCTTCCCGTTACATATTCAACATTGTTTGGTGAAAACAGGATCAGTTCTTGTACTGTATTCGTATCTTGAGCAGATTTGTAACACACACGAACCCACATGGCTCATTGTTCCACTTGAAGCTGTTTTGACTTCTGTCACATTCATTCTGTTTACAGATGGATCACTTGCATCTGGTGAAGCACATTTAGATTTTTGCACAGCCTATGTCATTTGTCAAGGTTTATAGATGTTTGTTTATTCGAGTCAAAGTAACAAGAAGCTGATTATCAGTTTTTTT
This sequence comes from Rhyacichthys aspro, assembly GCA_036850595.1. Lineage (NCBI taxonomy): Eukaryota > Metazoa > Chordata > Actinopteri > Gobiiformes > Rhyacichthyidae > Rhyacichthys > Rhyacichthys aspro. Next base: position 19,813,755 of record CM072159.1, on the reverse strand, counting down.
ACAGCAGAGGGCTGAACTGGTTCACTATATTCAAAGTAGACACAAGTGAAGAAATGGCATTAGGAACAGAAGCCGAGTGAATTTAAATGCTTACAGTTTATGTGTTGATTTCTACTATTGTTATTTTTCTAAATGTGACAGATTATATCACAATTTGCTACTGGTTGCTGTAGGTTAGTTAGATTTGTTTTTTACCCTTGTCTTTCTATACATTTGATGCTTGCTTACAAACTTTATAAAAGTTCCCTTGTCAAATGGGCAAAATAAATATGAATCTTATAATTTATGGAATCATTTGGACCATTGTAAAACACTAGAGCTGAGGCTTATACTGTGATATGCCAAAAGACTAAACTAAAGGATGTTGTAGGAGAGACAGTGTGTGCACTGTGGCAGAGAGAATATGTCTTGACTCTTGTCAACAATGTGAAACGCCAAATGTTAATTGGCCACTCCACAGTGTTGGCTCACATTTATTGGATAAAAAAATGGGCATAAAGAGTTCCACGGAAAAAACACTCAAATAATCAAAAATTACTGCGCCAATGAATGGAAAAGTAAATGCAATATTACTGTTTAAAAGTTTAAAGAGGAGGTTATTATCTGGTTGTATAATTCTAATACAAAAGGCAAACAACAGCACAAATAGTTTGAGCTGCAGTAAAAGATCATTATTCTGTGTCATTTATTTACACAAAGTTTAGTTGAAGCCACCTTGCGTACATTTGTCGCCAGTAGCACTGTGTGACTTTTAGCCCTAAAATATATATTGTTGTAATCATTTAATGGTTTATCAACATGAGATCAGTAGAATCATGTCTATCTCACTGACAAGGTACCCTCAGCTGGACAGAAGCCTCCAATGTAAATTATATATAATTCCTGTTGCTGGGACACATGGGACGTTGTGTAAGTGACACTGTCTTTACTGCTCAAATAAAGGGAGCAGAAATAGGCCAACACTCTGGACCCTGGCAGAGTTATATTTGGACAAAAATGTTGTTTTTTTCTTCCAAACTTGCCGGCTTGGACCATTTCCTTTCAAAAATGATGTTTGTAAAATGGCGCCACTGTCATAACAACACAGAGAGTGTGTAGAGTGTGGCTAGTGCCCTCTACTGGCTAAAAGTTACGCAGGGTGGCTTTAAGCATAAAACACCACTGTTCTTTTGGGTTCGTACCTGGTGACAGATCTCGTGGACAACCACCATGGTCAGCTCCATTTGATAAGACGATGATGACACCTCAGCATCCAGTAGTATCTTCTGCTCCACAAAGATGCTCAAACCCCAGTTCTCCATGGCGGCGTAAGGATGTTTGGGCACTGCCAACAAATCTGACAAGACAAACAACAACATCACATTGTAACTTTTTAACTCATATAGATCCTGTCTACTATTAACACACTCACAATGAGCTTTATTCAGATGGAACTGTGCGTTTTTAAATGAAGAGCAGGCAGCTCTGGCTGGATGGATGCTGGCAACCGAGCACATCCCATTTTGGGTTCAAATTAAACTCATGAGTCATTTTAACAACCTGCCAAAGGATCCTTTTATCTACACAACATGGAAATATTTTTCAGATGTAAATGACCACTTGCTGACGGAGGAAAGTGGGCATTGGAGAAAAAAAGGAATGGCCAAAAGGCTGTAAAGGTGAATGAGTGAGTTACCTTCAGAGATTTATTTGAAGCACAGAACACAATCAAAAGTCACACTTGAGAAAAGTTGCTTTATTAGATAAGGACCTTAAGTGACCTAAGTAATCCATTCAAGGCTTGAGGAAAGAGCAGTAACTATGTGTAATGCAGGGAAGGAAGTACTACTGCAGTATTGCATCAGCATGTGCCAGAAATGAAACTCAAATTCGTTAGGTTTCTGACATTTCTGTAGTTTTCTCATAATACATCACAGAAATATGAGTGTTAAGTGATATGAATTTTTTGTGTTTTATGTTGTTTGGCTTGATCAGTAGTAGAGATGGGCAAAAAAACAAACAAAAAACCCCATATATATAGATCTATAGATATATATGCACGCACACACACATTATATCATCAAGTGTTTGTATTTATCTTAGTGTTTACTTGGTAATTTTAAATATTGTGAAGCAGATTGTGTAATTTCTCTTAGTATTGTTATATTATTAACCACGGTTGCTTGTTATGTATTACCAGGGATGTCAACCAGGATACTATAACTTGTAATAATAATAATAATAATAACAACAACAACAAAAATCAAACCATATGGGAGACTGAGTGGCCTAGGGAGGTTTGTTTTATGAAACAGCGTAGTGCTACTTGAAATTGACCAGTGCACAGATAAGTTGTTTAAACTAAACAATATAAGCAAGCACAAAATAATAAGAGGGCAGCAGAAAATAGACTTCATTACACAGAGAGAGGCACACAGATTAAAAAGAGGAAGAGATGAAAGGAAGCAGGTAAAGGTGAGAAGGAGGCTTCTTTCTCAAACTTGATTGTTTTGTCTTGGAAGAAGAGCTATTCTACTGAGTTAACGAGTTCAGGTCCTGATTTAAAATTGAAATTACAAAGTGGCATTTTGGTGGCAGACATTTTCATCAGTGGTAGAGCTTCAGCAGCAAATAATGCATTCACAGTTTAATCACTCTCATTGCACATGCTTCTCTCTCTCAACAAAACAAAATGGAACAAAAGCTTAAAAACACAAAAACAAGTCATTGCCATCTTTGCTGTTGAACCATTGTGTTTACTAAAAAAACAAAGTGGATAAAACACTCCAGGCAACTCTTTACTCCTCACTTTGAACATTAACTTCAAGTGTGACAGCTGCCTGTGATCTAATTTACTCTACATTCTGATATACTTTTCACTGAAATCTGAAAACATGGCACATGCAGCACAAAACAACAACAAAACAAAAAAGAAACAAACAAAAAAGCCTTCATTTGTTTATTAAGCAAAATGTTGACAGATAGTAACAAGTGATGTTTTATTTATAGACTCAAACTCATACACTAATGTCTAAAGAGAAGTTTTAAATATATTTTTGATAAAATAAGGTACAAAAAACAAAAAAAATGTTATTGACTGTTTCCAGTAACATGGCTGTTCCAGTCTATGTGCTTTGCAACAAGTGCAGAGTATGTTTTCTGGTTTCCTGTCCTGTTTAGAAGAGCTCAACAGATCGCAATCAAGGCGAAACCTCAAAGATCATATCATACAATCACTCAGTCTCTTTCTTTTAACATAAATAAAAAAATACTATTACTACTACTACTACTACTACTACTAATGTTTTTATAATAATTTAGTACTACATTCACATTTTCTTGGTAACATTAATTGCTGCATTTCAATATAACACAAGTAATGACTGACACAAATGATTACATTAATCCAGCCTTTGTGTTGTTTCACTTCAGAGAAGAGTCATCAAACCGAACTGCAGTCGCCTTTAAAACAGCTGCTGCTGTCACTCAGCACCAGTTAGACGTTAATCAGCTTCAAGCAAATGTCGAGGCACAACTCCTTTTACCAACGGGTAGTCTTTTTAACCTAGCATGCACCTCGCTATCACTGTGAAGGCAGATGTGAGGACCCACAGAGTTGAATGAAATCTGTGTGCAACCTTAAAACTACAAGTGTCAATTATAGCCACCTTTTGAGCTATTTTTCAGCTCATTTACACATTTCAGTTTTGTGCTCATTTCAAGTGCACACCAAATGTATTTTTGCTTTTCCTGCCCTTGTTATCCGCAAGATTTTTAAAACAAACAACAACAAATAAAAGCATCTTCTCTTTAGCATCACTGACTTCACCAACACCAAATCAACATGAGCTCAGCTGTTGCCAATTAGCAATTGGTATTTTTCTTTTTTTTTTTTTTTGCTGATTATTTGCTTTTGTAAATCATAAAGTAATTTTCCCAAACAGCTCAATCAAGTGATTATATCCCTCTGTGCAACACATAACATTCATGTGAAAAAAGCTAAAAATAACCTGTCAGTTTGCTGTTTGTGCATTTGCATTTATTTTCGCCAGAGAATATTAAAGCTGCCTTAATATTTTGGGAGGCTTAGCGCAGAGTCCCGTGTAGAACCAGTCACTGCTCTGCTGTGATTGGCTAAAGCTAATTTGAAAAATATACATAGCATGGTTGAGCGATCACAGGAGGCGGAGCACGACGGAAAATAACAGGCAGTTCAACTATTGCATCACAGAATACATAGGTTTCCATGGAAACACAAGTCCAAACCTGTGACACACTACATCCATAACCTGGATCCAATCACGTCCCAGCGCCTGCTCCTAGGCAGAACACTATTGGCTGACAGCTCATTATTCACATGAGCGCGGCCCAGACAGCAGAACTGATTGGTCGGCTGAAGGGGAATGGAGATGCATTAAGTTTGACTTAAGGGAGAAATGCAAATGAGGCGCTTTGGTTTAAGGTGTAAAATGCAAATGAGACATTATACTCAATAGAGATTTAAATGAAAATGAAATGAATTGTTGCTCTTTACTGCAGAATGAGCCTTCAGGAGGTTTTCATGATAACACATTAACAACAGTTTTTTCCGATGCTTTACCATCACCAGTACTTTTTTATTTTGCTATCAATTAGGTGTCATCTGCATAATACATTTTAGGAGCTCTGTAATGGTTTTGTTAAAACTAAGAAAATTATCTTGAAATTGTCATTATTTTTTTGCAGGTAATACCAAAAACAGCCATCCATGTGCAATACAGCTATGAGATAAATTCTAGAGAAACAAATCATTATTATTTGATAAAAGATAACATTTTTTTTTACACTGTGCAATGTCGTAACACACCTGCTGATGGCACTTGGGCTTTTCTTTAGGAAGATGGCTTTTCTATTTGTTAAACTCACAAAGATGACAGCCCTATTGTGAGCACAACTATAATTAATCCAATTAAAAGGTCACACTTCACTTGTACATATAGTATAGTACAGAACTGGGCATGTCACGGCCAGCCCTTAAGAGGCTTGCATTAAAAAATGACTTAATCCAAGACTGTATACCATGCACATAGTACCGTACTGTACTGCACATAAAACAACTGTGATACTTTCATTTTGAAGGTACTCAAGTTGATGTCTGTGCCAAATGCTTGCTGTAGGCAACTGTTTGGGGACCACAGAAAATGCTTTGTGTCTATATTGTTATCATACAACAATGTCATCTTAGATTAAAAGAAGAACAGTCTATGTAGAATGTAGAACTTTCAACAAGGAATGGACTTTTTATGGACATAGGCTATTTATTTACGAAGGTCAACGTCACTGTGTTTAAGGATTACAATTTGCACCGGGACCGTGTGGCTGAGGCATTGATCGCCAAGGACTTTTTTGCTAAGCTTCATTCAGCCAGATATGGAGTAGTAATGAGCAACTTTGTCATATCCAAGGCTGCCTTAATGCACAGGCTAGCCTGAGGGCCTACCATGAGCCAACCGCTGTTTACGGACACAAGCGCAAACTATTTCTACAGTCGCTCATTAGTGCGTCTCTGGTGCTTCTCTGCGTCTCTGGTGCTTCTCCTTCGCCCCTGCCTTTTCCACTCACACTAACACGGAACCAGCTCTCACAGAGACTAGTGGTGCTCTCTGGCTTGCTGTGGGAAAGTAGGAGGGAACATGCTCATCTTTGGCAGGTTAGATGTGCTGTATTGACGCAGCCATATAAATTCTGTATAAGATGGAAAAATGCTTTAAACCAGGCTTTGGACACAAACATTATGAAAATGTAAGTGTTGTTGGACTACAGACAGAATAAAGGATTGCAAAGATGGTTTTAGAGACACTGGTATCAAAAATGTGTATGTCTCTTTTTAAGGTTAGGTTAGGGAGGTATTTCTGGTCATGAGGGACAGCTGTACGTGACATATATAGTGTCTGGTAAATGTTGTTGAGTGTAAATTCTGTTTCCTTGGTTTAGATCGTGTTCAGAAGCTGGAGCAAATGTGTGTTTATTGTGTTTTTTGGCCCAACAGGGAGTGTAATCAAGTAACTAGACTTAACTTTGGTGTTTATGAGACTTAAATGATGTGCTAAAAGGTGTTAATACACATGCTGAGCCAGGCCTGGTCTTGGAACAAAGTGGAAAGTGTGGATATAAAACTGTGGATGATGCAGCTGTGACTGTAGCATGTCATTATTGACTATGTTTAATATACAGTATATATTGTTCATGTTGTTTTGCCTATAGTTTAAACTTTATTACAGGCAAAACAATAAGTGTAAAAGAAAACCCACGTTAGCGCAGGGAGGATGTACATACTCCAGGAATCAAATCTGTTACTCTTGACTTACGGGTATCATAGCTTTCCAAAGCATCAACCTGGATTGTCCCTCTCAACATCTCTGTGCACCTTCAGTCCACAGAACCCATGCATCAACCTTATAAAGAGTGGGTTTCATCAGAGCAACACCACAACATAAAGTTGGTGGAGAATATGTCTCTAAGAACTTTGTGAGCACATTTCAAACTGTGCCTAGTTGGACTGATTTTATTCTGTTTGCTAATTAAAATGAATTGTTTTTCACTCTTCATCTTCCCTCCGCCAAAGTTTGACATGAGTTTGTCCTGAGGGGTTGTCTTGCGAGGGGTTGTCTGTCTCTGTTCGTACCTAACAGATTTTTCTGCTGCAGATATCGGCACACTTTTGTTGTTTTCAGCCTCACACCCACTCTCTCCAGTCTAGCTCCACTTGTCCACCAATTATCTTTAGCTCGTTCAGATAAGAGCTTCTCCATATTCAACAGACACGAGAAGAGGCAACCGAGTAAGAGCTTTGAATGTTAAAACGCCTTCAGAGTCACAAGACAATCTGCTGCCTTAGAGAAGCCCCCAGCCCAAAAATAACAAACAGGAACAGGAAGTGGTGCTGCAGGCTCCAATGTTCATTACACTCCGTAATGTGGAGGTGCTGCATGGAATAAACAACACAGAGGCCATTTATTGGAGGTGGCTGCACAGCTCAATATGTAAACTTTGTCCAGTGGGTGGCATCGGGGGAGAGGTCATAAAAATGAAACGAGTTCATGAATGTAAATAAAGAATAATGATGACAGTTTTCCCTCCAGATACAAAGGCAGGCTTTGAAAATAATGAGACCATCATTTTATATTCAGACAACAACACACTTGTATGTAGATGCATTAGATGGTACTTACTGAAAAAAAAATAATTGGGTATGAATTCATTGTTTTTATGAGGTGACCACACAGCAGAGTCCCATTTTACACAGTTAAAGCGTCTAATCAAATGCTGTGGTCGAGGGCAAAGAGGATGGTAACAGGAGATGCCAGAGAGGTGAGGGCCCCAGTCTGAAAATGAAAGGGCCATGGAAATGGTTTAATAAGCCTGGGCAGAGTGAATGATAGGGGTGATTTAATGAGCAGTAATATAGAGTTAGAAACAGAGTCAAATTATGAGTAAAAAACAGAAATATTTGCTGGCAACAAGAATGCCATCATCCAGGATCGTACTCTAGGTGGGTCACATTAGATTGTTTAGGTTCCAAAATGAATTTAAAAAATCCATATCCATAAAGGCATAATGAAAAAAAAAGTCACTGAATCAAGATAGTACGTATTTTTTATGAACCAACTGCCTTCTGACTGCAATCACTATTTTCTTCTTTTTTTTTTCAATTTGGAGAGTAGCTGGCAGCAGATACAAGCCCACAAGAAAAAAAAAAAACACATCAAAACATATGAGAAGGCTTGAGTTCATTCAAAAGCCAGAGTAAACCTTGATTTTACTTTTACAGTGATAAGCACTAAAAGAAGACTGGGTTAAGTTTGGTACACAAACCTGGAAATGCTGCATATTACGCTTTTATAAGAAGTGTAAGCTTTGTGAATGTCTTCAAAAAATAGGCTGTCTATTCCTTGTACAATAAGATGGGAATAGTCTTGATTTGTAGAAGTGTCTCTCAAGTGAAACCAAGCTCAGCGCTAAGACTGATCACTCATCAGTTTCATATGAATCAAAATATATAAAAATGGTCTTCAAATAAGGGATGAGTAAGGGGCCAAATTTAAAATCATACCAATTTCCTTCAAGAGACAGTGAGACACAGCTGTGTGAGTGGAAGAAAAGTCAGAGGACAGTGTGTAGGACAATCAGGCTGCGGCAACCTTTAAGCCTTAGTATCATATGGAAACATACATAAGTGTAACACTGGATGGGCTAAATGAGCAAAAGGGTCCAATGGGTTTATCGTTTTTCTACTCTATTCTAAACTTTCTGCATTAACTTTTCCAGTGCTTTTGTGGAGTTTTGAAACTTAAATTTAAAACTTTAAGTGTATTTGAGAATAAAATCCCATTTCCCATTCAGGCTGCCGTTCAACCACCGACAGCCATTATGCCCCGGGAAGTGTAGTTAGGGTACCCATGGCGTCACTTTCAGCTAAGTGCTATCTTAAAGGTGTCTGTGGGCGCACGGCAGATGTTTCAACTGCGAGGGTGATGTTGCCTGACACTCTTTATCACTGGTGGACAGCTGTCATATCATTTAACTGCACTCACATTCATTGTAAAATTAACTACTCCATTATTTTCCATGGTGCTGTTACCATGGGCACGCTGAGCCAGAGATGTCATTGTCATCTCATTTACATTGGAAACAGTGACAGCAGGGGCCAGATGCACCAAACTACGTGTATATTCATCATTTTGGCAGACGTGTGTATGCATTTAAGGTGATTAACATAGTTGATGCTCATGGATCTGTGTGTTTACATTTTTTTTGTATTGCATAATTAAGTTAATGACAACAGATGTGCAGACTGACAATACTTTTGTTAAAAATACTTGCACATTTTCGGTATCCCTCGGTTCGGTAGTGACAATGTTTTTCACTGTGGGAATTTAGTTAATGCTGGCTTAAAGAAAAACTGTAGTGATTTTATTATATGCGGAAACAATACACAGACAAGAATCTGTTTTCCTAATTACTGACAACAGTAGAGCTCCGGAGAAGTGAATGCACTAAATCAGGTTAAAGACACATGGAAACTGGAAATTGTACGGCCCTAAATAGGCACTATAGCACTTAATGACAATCCCTTTAGTGTTGCACTTCCCATTTGCAAGATGGAAGCGACTTTATACAGACAAGCTCAACAATTGGAACAAACATATTTATTTAATTTCTTTGCCAGACCATGACAAACACATCTGTCTGCTGTTGTTATAAGCTGGACATTTTTCACCAATGAGGCTTTTCAAGTGGAGATCCAAACAGGAGCAGTCACACAGGTGGGAAGTGTAATGTGCTGTCCACTTGTCTTTGGATCGCCTGCGATACATTTTAATGGCAAGTGCAAACAGGGTCTTCAAGAGATAGATGATGAGATGAGAATCTCATTAGCTACCAGATGGGGCATTCATATAACAGCTTCATTCTGCCTGTCTGTTTTCACTCTTGTTTTTCCATCTGCTTTCTTTATGCTCACTCTCTGTTCTCCACTACCTGCCTCCTCCTTTTCTTCACTATCTTTTTTCTCTTCATCTGTTCCCTTCTCTTTACATCTTGTCACACAACCACTTCTTCCGTGGCCATCTGTTTTTCACTGTTTCCTTCATCATGCTTGATGCTTCAGATGACCCGGCATAAGTTGTTGACCCGGTGGATTGTGGCTGTCTGATCATCACAGCAGGCCATGTTGCTGGCAGCACTTCATAAAGTGTATGAAATCTCATAGCCCCCTTTTTTTTCCTTTGTAAAAATGTATCCTCTGTGCTGGTAGAAGTGGTAATGAGTTGCTGGCTACACAAACAACTGCACTTTAAAACCTTCTAACAAGCTCTTAAGTGTGGTTCAAGAAAGTTTCATCGAGTTCTGAGACTTCTTTAAGGGGGTGCAAAACTTACACACTAACAATGTATGACACTATGAGTACAGTTTTTTAAAAGTTGTTATTATTTGACTAAAGGTTATGTTTCCTATGTTTTTCACTGGAGTGTATGCCTGAAAGGTCATGTGCTCATTGTGCTACAGTGTTTTAAAGAAGAAATTCATCATGGAGCGTGAAGGTGACTGCCAGGTTGTTTATAGCAAAAGAATATCAATGAATAATAATACATAATTTGTTAACATTCAAAATGTGCTTTACTGCCTCATATGCATTATGATATGCAGAGTGCCAACAAAAATAAGCACCTTGACTTTAAACAGGCTGTACCTGATTTTTTTCTTTTTTTTTCTTCTTGTTGAGGAAAGTGGTTTAAACCCCAAACAGTATATTGTAAAAGTAATAATCTGAGGAAAAACAAATAGGCTTTATAATTCTATCTACTGTTTATTAAAGAGGATTTTAATAGATCAGCTCGAGTTGGGGACTTTGGCCAAATCCATGCTCGCATCTGGAAAAAGGAGCGTTCCCAGTGGTCTACACCGGCTTGTCACATGACGTTCCAGGAAGTATTATAGCTGCCAATAAAACAGGAAAAGTGTATATTCAGCACTGAACATGTCTTTTAGCCCAAAAAATAAAAACAACAACAACAACAAAAAAAAAGGGATGCAATGTGAAATGCAGATAAATATTCAGTTCAATCACATATTGTTTTATGCTGGAGTTGCACCTAAAAGTTTACGCCAAACTCTGAAATTCAGTTTTATTTCTTTAATAAAATAGAAGCACGAGAAGTGAGTGAAGTCTGAGACAGGGATGGTAAGAAGAAAATTGGGTAGTGGAGCTTTAATGCTGTATTCATGTGGTGCTTTAAAAATCTTTAAAACTTTTCTGGGTTGAAAAAATGCACATAAATTTCTGCTCAGGGGCTGCAGCTCAGGTTAAAGTTTGTCTGACTTGACATCACATGGACAATCACCGTGACAGCAAAGTCGTTTTTTAATTAATGTGCAAGCTGAACATTGACACTATTTATAATGTGTGATCACTATGAGTTGTTACTCGGACTTGTTAGAAATGCCATTACTATACAGTACTTAACACTTCACAGTCAAGTTCATGAGCTAAAGCTATATTTGAGAATTAACATTCAGCTTTCAGTCTGTTCAATCTGACTTGTATGCCCAGTTAAATGCTGAAAAAACAACAACATAACAAACCATTAATTGAGACGGTCTGTGAAGCATATGAACTCAACAAAGTGGGAAAAACAAACTTTCTATCTTGAGATCACAGATAATTTTAGGGCCACATGAATGCAGCATAAGTTTTCGGATTTTGGAGAACTTTGATATGAACAAAAGGCTAAACCTTTCTAAAGCAAATGAACAAACCATAATAACGACTCCAACCACTGCATATCATGATAACTTGCTAAGTAAGATCCATGTCCTACAAAAGCAGACCTTCCTCTACAGTGCTCAGTGCTTCATGTATCTTAATTATGGCATGAATTGAAACCTTAGCATATTACATTTCTTCCCTTTGCTGAGAAAAATAGCTCTTGTGCTGTTAGGCAGAAGCTCATTTCATCCTTTTATGAAGCCTACACATAGTTTATATAATATATCATTACACAATCATACGTGTCATATTTCTAGATTCCTTATTTGACATCCATCACAATCCCTCTCAACCAATCACATCATGAACTTGAGTATAATAATTAGATGGCAATGGTTAATTGTAGAAAATTAGAGGCCGACTCAGAGGGAGACAACCACAGGAAAAATAAAACAGTTGAATGCCCCTTCAATTCTAATGAAACACTTTCTGTAATAAACAATTTTCATTTTTTTCATTAATTTTTGAAAAACACAATGCTTCAGAGACAGACAGAACATATAGGAGATTAATAATCCTGGTTATAGGATTACACATAGCCTTATTTATCTAATAATTGGATTTTTCTTAATTTCTTTATATAGTCCTCTCTCTTTCTTTAAATGTCCACATATTCCTTTAGTGTGTGATTTCCATTTTCTTTGTTCACTTATTGTTATCATTATTCTTGTTGCTCCTGTGGTGAGAGGTTAGTGCCCCCCGTTTGGGTGTGGGAGATTGAGGTTTTACTTTTTTTTTTTTTTTTTAATAACTTTCTAGGTATTCTCAGAATTGTTGTATTCATATTAAACTGATCGACTTCCTCCTATTTTTTTCTAAACTTTTTGAAAGATCTTTTTTTTTTTAAACATTGAATAGTTTGAAACGTGCAGCACAAAGGAGTCATCAGTGCTGTCTAATTTAAAGATTAAGTATGATTTAATCCACTTATTAATGTAATCCTCCATTGTGTGACCAGCCTTGGGGCTAATAATGAGGCTCATTATGAAGATGTCAGTGTTCAGATGAAGTGCTGTCCAGCGGTGTTCGTGCGTATAGCTGCAGGCTGAACCAGTTCTGTCATTAACCAACACACGTGTGAAGCTCCAAGTGAACACGTCACCAAGCTCTACAAGCATACCCCTAACACTCACACCCCAGGTCAAGCCCCCAACTGTTCCACTATTATTATTATTATCTGTTCTATCTTAATATACTTAAGAAAATAGGCCAGCTGGAGTGTTTACTGATTCTGATAACAATGCCCTAATTCCAGTTACATACAAAGAACTGAAGTGACTGTAGCAAATGCAAAAAACAAACTGTGTATTGTATCCCTGAATGTACTAACCCTGTTTTACTTTTATCAAACATCTAACTTTTAATGAGACAATTAAAGTCCTCCTCTGATCTCGCTCTGGGTCTTTCAGAACCAGAACACGTTTCTGAGGCCATGTCCTAATTTGGTCCCTGACACATGTCCTAATTTGTCCATTTAGCCACAAAATGGGAGTTAATGACTGGCCACATGAGACATCAGCAGCCAGGGACAGGTCTGAAATCACTCTGACACCTCACATCAAGGGATTTGAAGATAATTCTAATAATTATAATGTGGTTTTAGGTTTTTAGGTTTTACTCTTATGCATCTACACACTACACCTTTTAAATATAAAAACTACTAAATAACGATGTTTCTCAACCTACAACTTGGATGGATTATCAAACCAATGACAGTCTCTTTGGAAAAAAAAACACCTGCTGAACTCTACCGACGTCATTTTTCTTTGAGCTTTTATTTTTTCTCATGCTCCAACCTGCAACAGAACTGTGCTACTCCATTTTTACAAAGACTCTGGCCATAAAGACGCAGACACACAGCGGCCGCTCCCTGGCCTCTGACACGGCAGACAGCAGGCCTTTCAGCTCAGAGCTCACAAGTCTAACCAGAAGGACCATTTGAGAGGACCCCAACTACGGTTCGCCTGGCACCATCAGAAGACACGGTCTAGACCTGCTCATCAGTGAAAATGAACAATTCTAATGGTACAGAGTTGGCGTAGGCTATAGCTTATCTTAAAACTCAGCTTAACTCTTCAGACTGCCCCAAGTTCACCAGTGGTGTCATTTTCCAATTTATTTCTGTCAAAATCATATTCCATTTTTAAAGGTCAAAGGTCTATTATTTAGCCCTTAAATCTCCTTCTGTTATTTATTGTTGATTCAATCTGCAAATTCAACCTTATTAACTTCAAAAAAATCCATAAACATCATCATTTTTAATAGTTTTTACTTAAGTGTGGTTTGTTTCACTTTATTATGCATCCCTGACATCACACTAACTTAAATTATTCTTTTATTCTTTTTTTCCCCCAATCGGATGGTGCCCCAAATTCAATCAATTAGCCTAATTTCTGTCTTAATTGCTGCATTATATTGGTGCGACCCTTTAAATCAGTGGTGTCAAACTCAAAGTGGTGAGGGGCCGCAATAGTAAATAAGAATCCTTTGAGGGGCCGAAGACTGTCACACTTGGGAAGCTTTTATTTAATTTTGAATGAAAGGTCTCATCTTCATTTGAGTTTTACGAAAGTTATCTGTAACATTAATTTTCTCCTTTTATGGAAACAGGTTTTAGTTAGATTTGAACAGGTTTTGTTAGGATTTGTGGAGGTGTTAGATGGATTTGCACAGGTTTTAGAACAGATTTTAGATGATTTGAAGATGTTTTATTTAGATTTGAACATGTTTTATTTGGATTAAAGCAGTTCATATATATCTTTTTATATATTTTTTTTAAATATTTTTTCATATATATCATAAGGACAAGTCACATAAACATGCCAAATAACTTTCCTGACATTAACATGATTGCTCTGAAATTAAAATCCAAAGTTGACAGGAAAAGACTGAGTAAATAATATGATTAATCAGAAATGACTTGTTATTGATAGTTCATGTTGCCAAAGGCCCTGCAGATTGAATCCTTTAACAGATCTGTGAAGCCACTTAAGAAGAGTTTAATCTGTCCTTTTGAGAGTTTAATTCGTCCTTTTCATCTAACTGTGAGTTACCATGTTTCCGCAGTGGTTTGTCTTAATAAACAGGTCTAAAGAAAATGTTTCCACTTGTGAAGACAGCTTGAATTGTGCTGTTGTGGAAACACAGTTGGCCTCTCCTTCGAGTGCCAATAAAGAAAATTTGAATCCAGGGAGAGGCGGGCGCAGATGAATGCAGCAATGATGAGTGGGAGTGGTGTTTCCATGGCAACAGATGCTAGGTCACTGAGTCGGTGAGAGGTCATCAAACTCTAGACTAGATTTCTTGAGCGCGTGTGTTAAAGTGTGTGCGTCTGTTCTTTATACAGACATAACGGCTGCGTGTTTTTGAAAATGAAGTGACGTAAAGTAAGTCTTTGAACGGTCGTGGCGTTGTTTTTGTCGTGAGGACTCTTCAGTTATAGTTATAGTTATAGTTAAGTAGGAGCAGAAGGGTTGCTTTAAGTGCATGGTCATTAAAAGGGATTAATAAAAACAGATGGTTCATTTCTAAATTTTATATGAAGGCAAATGTCTCTTTTATGCAGAAAATAAAGAAATAAATATAGAAAATATGTGAGAGTGACATTTAAAAGTGTAGTATTGAGAGTAGTGTGTAAATGAAATAATTAAAGAAGCCTTAATGTGACTTTTTACACAAATGTTTCACATGTGAGGGCTGCTGTTGCTCCAGTGTTGCATGTTTCAGTCATGTAAATGTTGTAGCTCATTAAAAATGCTCCCTTTTTCATTTTTCTATTTCTAAAAGGAACCAGTGCACAGCTTGTTGGCCAGAGCCTTGTACTGTTTATACTAGAGACCAGTTCTCTCCGCACAGTAAAACTCATGTGTGTGTTAAACTTCACTGTGCTGCCTGCGTGTGTTTGAGCCGACATGCTGGCAAGCAACCAGCCAAGCAGCACAACACTCCCCTGCCTACAGGTATTAGTATGGTTGCCATGACAACACATTTAAAGGCCCGCCGAGTTGTGATTCAACTGCCAGTTCGGCTCCAATGGACATAGCTCGGGTTTCATCCACCGAGAGGATTACGACTGTAGCCTAGCTTCAGAGGACACCATAGATTCTGTATAAAGTGATCAGTGTGATAGTGATGCCAAAGTAAGACTAAATATGATGTTTGTGCAACCTTAAATGGATAGAGAAAACTAAGTGAATATTCTCAAACGTGCAAAAATCTTCTTCTTAATGATTCATGGATACAGATCAAATTCTCAAGTCCAGACCAGATATGCCTAAACTATATTTTATAGAATCTCACCGCGTTTGGTTCAATAACCACTGGTGTGTAGCGCGGGTCCACTTCACGGTTGAGACGACATCCGTTAAAGTGTTTAAAAACTTTGAAACCCCGTGAAGCCTCATTACGGCTGAGACAAGAGGATCAGCTCAAAGCTTGAGTCGATACCGGCATCGATCCAAATCCCGCAGGTGAACCTTACCTTGGTGACCTTGTATTATTCAGTACATCTCCTGATTCGTTCTGTCTCTCCGGAGGTTTTTCCTTCAGTTCCACACTTTGTCATGTTCCAGCGGCTTGTCTTTATTGGCAGGTGAGGCATGACATCCACACAACATAAATAACTAGCCTGTGCACGAGAGTGTGTATATGGCTTACATAATGAGCTCCCTCCTCGTCTTGAAGTGACATTAAAATAGCTGCTTCAGCTTCGCGCCCTGTCTTCTCTTTGTCTTAAAAGCACCAATTAGAGACATTTAATCACTGCACTGCCTGTCTGCATGAGTTATACTCTCTTACACAGAAGAAGAGAAAGATAGAGACTTTCATTTGTCCTGCTGTCTCTACAGAAACTTCTGAATTATAAATCTGCAAATTCCTTTCACAAAATCTACTGTTAATACTAAATTTAGCTTCTAGTAATGTTTTTTTTTAACTTTCAGCTTTATTCTGTGTGGTCTTTGTCAGAATCATGGTTGCATCAGAATGACATGCAATATTTCTACATATAGTTTCCCAACAGACATTTCCAAGTAACATTTAAAATAGCCTTCGATTTGCCACATCAAATTGATGGTGGGTTCAGGGTTGTAGCAAATCACAGGTGAATTATCTCCTGTGACATTATTGTGGATGTGTAATGACAAAGTGACAGCTGGTGGTGTTAATAGCCTGAACCTCCAAGCTACTCGCTGTTCTCAGAAGGACCATTAAAGTGTCAAACAGCTTCTTACTAAAATACAAATGATACATATGTGAGATCACATCTGTGTTGCGATAAAATGACTAAAATTGGAGTATAAAGTGTAAAAAGGCTATATAGTCACAATAAAAGCAACGCAAGGGCAGATGTCAAATCTCTCTGCGTCAGTTAGTTTCCTTTCCTCAACATCAAAAAACTATGTCCGTGCCTTCTTTCAATCAGTGATAAAATGTACATCAGTGTTTTGCGCACCCTAAATATAAATATAAAGTCTGAGGTTTACAACAGGGAAAAGGAGTGCAGCACTTTAAAAGTATGTTTTTATGATAGGCCTCAGTGCATATGTTTGTGTAGGAGTTCCCATTTCACAGTACAAACTGGGGGAAAACAACTAAGGAGGAGACTATTTAAATGAAGCATGATGATGTGCAGCATGAAAAAGCATGTCTTTGAGTTAGGTTTATGAGCAGGAAGCAGCACCCCACACACTTAGATAAAACTATAGCGGACACAGCTGTAGCTATAGAAGGATATACTATAATATACCCAGACTTGACAGGAACATGACGACTGGAGATGACTGGCTTCACATTCAACATCTTAGAACTATAATTACAGGCTTGATGCTATAGATCACCAAACTCAAATGCTGAATACTAAAATAATAGATGCACAATGATCCAGAATGCTACAATATGAACATTGGCTAGTTTTCAAATAATTGTCCTCTCAAACCTCTGATCTGTTCAACATGCACGTAAAGCAGGTTACTCCTTCAGAACAGCACTGATGACTGGCTTTCACAAATTGACAGGAAAATATTTGTAGTGTTGTGCTTTTATAGACTTCAGTGCAGCCTTTAATCTTGTAGATCATAAGCTTCTACTTGTGAAATTGTCAGCTTATAGATTTAAAAAGCAGCTATTTCTTTCATGACTGATGGAAAACAGTGTGTTATGTTTAATGGTACCCTTTCAAACTTTAGAACACTACCACGTGGAATTACACAAGGAAGTTGCCTATGACAGGATTTTTGTACACGACATCCCTTATGTATTAAATAATGGCTATTTAGGCTGATGACACTATGTACGTATCAGCAGCAAGCTTAGATCAGGCAAATATAATGCTTCTGAATAGGTAGCAGGAAATACAAAATGCATGGTGTTGGGTCAAAGGTTACAGATCTCTTTACATGGTGATGCTGTAAAACAAGTTAAGGAAGCCAAGCTGTTAGGGTCACTATAGATCAAACACTGTCATGGACCACCACGCTTTCAATTAGTTCTGTTAATGAATTAGAAACTATTTTGACTTCCTTTCTAAGTAACAAAGCAGAAACATTTCCAGTATATAGTTTAATCTGGTTTTAAGTTTTGGGGCTGGGATAGGAGTTAGTAGTGCACTCTTAAATCCCCTTCTTACAAACTGAGAATGGCAAAGCAATGAAAAGCAGATCGCTAACCAGTATCGTAGCTCTTGTTTTGGCTGAGGAGCCCATCAGCTTGTAAACCCTTTTAGTGATGTTGGCTCCTCGGGAGAGCCTCTGATCTGCTGTGTGAAATCTCGTCAGTATCACTTGGCCATCGGAGACACAGGCTAGTGTGTGACTGTCATCCTCCAGCTCTTTGGTAATAATCCCTTTAAACTCCCCTCACAGGTCCACACAACACCAGACTCTGCTTTAGTCACTGCTGGAAATAAATTCCTCACCTCTGGCTGTTTCCCAAAGTGCTTTGAAACAGAGGCAGTGTCCTAAAGAGACCCGCCGTTCATCCATCCTGGCCTCTGAACCCAGTCACAACCTCCAAATTACCTTCCACTCTGGAGGTCATGGAGCAAAATTGTAGCTAAAATACTTTCAGACTAGATAACAGTGATAAGATCTTCATTCTTTTTTAGTCTGCTGTGGGCCGGCATCACAGAATTGGCCATTGGAACAAGAAGGTTCCCGTGAAACAGCACAAAATCCAAGAGAAACTGCTCCGCTGAACATGGACAATAATTGAATTCAAGACGACTACTGGAAAACAAAAGTGATAGATAAATAAATAATAATACTGCACACTTGTAGCCTGTTTGAGTAATGAACACAGGACAATTATTATATTATAATAATTTCAGAGCACTGGACAGATCAGCTAATAATGTTATTTTACTGTACATCTCAATTCAGAAAACGCAGAGCTTGTCAATTATTAATTTAACACACTCAGAGGATGAACTCTCTGGGCTCATAATGTTCTAGACAATTAGGTGTAAAGGTGTTTGCTAAAAGAGAAGATTGGAATAGACCTTTCAAGTCAGGGTCAGGTTTAGTTTGTTCAGCTTAGTCACATACACTGGTTATGTCACTATAAGGCAGTGTCATCTTAATTGAAATGTTGCCAGAAGCACATCTGTCTCCTACACTTTCTTCTGTTAATGTCTCTGGATGCGCTGTTGACCAAGTTAGGACTTAAACAGAGTTCCTTAAACAGGGAGTGTGTGATTTTCTTACACATGCAAAAAAAAAAGAGTTTAATTAATCATTTAATATCATATATTAATAGAAATCATTGGTGAAAAAATGAGACTTTGAGATGTCACCTAGGCTTTATTTTAATGGATTTTAATAAATGTCTTGGATGAAGGCTTTGGACAATCACGTTCTCACTTCCTGAAAAAGGAGAGATCCCATTGGTCTACATCGTTAGTCAGAAAGGAAGTAATAGCTGTCGATAAAACAGAGAAAGTATATTCAGCACTGATTGCATCTTGTCAGACAGCGCAGTAACAGAGAAAAGAGGATATATATTTGCAATTTAATCACGTTGTGTTTGAGGGGGCGGAGATAATTGCCGTTCTGAAGGAGAAGTCGGGGCTCAAAGTCTACAGTAAGCTCTAAACTTCACTTTGGTGTAATCTATTAGTATTTTGCAGTGGAAAAATTGGTTCGGTTTTACTTTTTTAATAAAAGAAAAGCAGGAAAAATCCTGCTGCTGTTGGTAAGTGACAGTCTGAGACAGGGACGGCAAAAAGAAAATCAGGTTGTGGAGCTTTAAGAGGTGAGTTTCAACACTTAATAAT
The DNA here is from genome assembly GCA_036850595.1 of Rhyacichthys aspro. Classification (NCBI taxonomy): domain Eukaryota; kingdom Metazoa; phylum Chordata; class Actinopteri; order Gobiiformes; family Rhyacichthyidae; genus Rhyacichthys; species Rhyacichthys aspro. The sequence goes on along the minus strand of CM072159.1, from coordinate 19,794,199 downwards.
CTACGTTTTATTTTATGGCATCAGTATTTTGCCAGGTATGTCTAATTTAAAAAAGTTGTCTGATATTTGTCTCTTTGAGCAGTTTGTTTTCTCTTGCTGAGATTTAAAGAAAAGTTTCAAATCTCTCTCTGTGAAAAAGTTTGTGAAGTGATTGCGCCTTCAAAAGCTTCTCTTCTCTAGCTGATTTAATATGAATGCTAAATGGATACAAACAGTTGCGAATGAGGCTGAAGTGTGGACCGAGTGGAAGCGACCGGAGCGGGGCTTGAGCAAGGCAGCAGCAGGCAGACAGCTGACTGGCCCGCAGCTCTGTACGTGTGTGTCTGTGTGAGTGTGCATGGCCACGAGTGTTTCAGTTTAGTCCATCTGTTGTTATGTGTCGGCCCAAGGCAACGGCATGACAGACAGAGCAGGAGACAAAGAGGGAAAAGAGGGAGGCAGAAAGAAAAAGATGAAAAGATATGCAAGGAAAAGTTGTGGGTGTGTGTGTTGTGTGTGTTGAACCTCAGGCGCTGCTGTCTGTGTGTCTCTGTGGAGCCCAGATGGAGCCAGAACTCAACAGAACACATTAGTCCACTTGGCGTGTTCACACACAGAAGTTCAGACACACTCAGATATTCGGTCTAATTCTCCTGACAGTTGGATCACCTGAGCCCTGGCAAGATTTCTGCTCCACTGCAGTGTCATTTGAATTCCACAGAAGCTCGAAGAGGGCCGTTATCATGTCTTTAGTTATCGCAAACTCCTTATTGAAAAGGAGGAGAAAGATGAACAAGTCCCAGACTGGGACCAAGGTTCTGCTGAGTACTTCCAAGGAGATGCCTGAGTCTCGGAGTTTATTCAAGAAAGAAAGAACAGGGGGGATGAGGGAGTGAGGAGGAATTTATACGCTCTGTTGCTTCTGTCATTTAGTCTGCAGCAGACTTAAACTTGTGAGACATAACTTAAAGTAAATCCCCAACGGCTCCATCCTCAGAGTCCCTCCTCCCCAAAAGACTGTTGTAATAGAAGGTGATTTTCACACTATAAGTGTTTGTGTCTCCTAGCTATGCCATTAAAATATGTATCTATAGCAATGACTAAATAATGCCAGCTGCGGTTGCTTAATGTCTTATAAATTATGTATTAAAAGTGCAACACATCATCTTCGACAGTAACTGACAGTGACAGGTGCATAGTTTCTTCCTCCTATAGCAATACTCTGCAGTTCTGTGAAAAATAATATCAGTGGTTGTTACAGATACACTATAGTAATATGTCACAAAGAAGAAATCTGTCCTTTGACCAAATGGAATCAAAATAAACAAAATCACGCATATAACTATCTGTATATGTTGCAACAGTGCTATAAAAAGCCCTTCTCACACTGTCTGGCATTTCTGTGAAGTTCAGAACAACTATTAGAAAAATCTACCCCTTCCCACGCTAAACTGCAAGAACAGCAGAGGAAAGGGCTTTAGTCAGCTTTGTTAACAGTAGAGAGCAACAGCTGAGAGCAACAGAGCTGTCGACAACAACACTCCACGAATAAATCATTCTCTATTAGAGCGTGAAGACGGAAAGTGATTAAACAACTGTATAAAGTTAGATGTATTTAAGTTGGGACTAAGTCAAAGTGCAACTACTGACTTGCTTTATTAGAAGTTAAAGTTACATGTGGCTGTGAGACACTGTGAGTCTTTGGATGATGAGCCTTATGAGCAATATCAGAAGCCATTAGGCATTTTAGAGCAGCTTAAACGGTGTGCTTAGTTTATTAGCCAACAGGAGCTGAGGCTGAACCAGCTGAGCAGACAAATGGTGTGGGTTTGGTCATCAACAGCTCGGTGTCACTGTTTTGTTGCTCAGTGTGGTGTAATATAGTATAATATGCTACTATTTGATCACAAACAGCCCTGATCCTTTGAAGCACAGACTGCACCAGATCTTTAAAGGTCTATTTTATGGCACCAATATGTTTGCAGCAAACACTTGAATACCTGGGCATTAGACAAGGATCCTTTCATCATTACTGACCACGGGATGATGCATGAGATTCTATTTTGGTCCAAACCATCCTACCCTAAAGCCAGGCATACATGGTGTAATTGTAGCACATTTTAAAAAGAACCCCAGCTCACACTGAACGAGAAAATCACACACGAGAAACGCCGAAGCTCACGATTTATGTGCTCACTCTGTAAGACTGAAAGTAAATAAATCGGACTCCGAAAAGAAAAATGCTAAAAAGAAAAATGCTCTTTTGGCAATGTGTGCCATTTTATGCACCAAGAAGCCAAAAATCTCGGCGTATATAAATGTGCATGTGGCTAAAACGCTGTTTATTCATTTTGTAAAGAGAACTGAAAGTAAGCAACAACACTACAGAAATATTATTTTCTTGTCACATGTTACCACATTATGACTGGACAATGTGGCTTTAATTTATTACATTTTTGTCTTCCCAATACAAACAATCTCTGAGAATCTAAATGAAATGACGGACTTACTTCCAACATAACAATTTCAAACAACAAGCCTTGACTTCTTTCCACCCACTGGCAGGTGCTACAGTAAAAGATAATAACTAATAATAATATGTACCAAGGGTCACAATGTTAATACAATAGCTTGTATTAAGTATGTAAATGTATTGCTTATCCTTTTGAAGAGTGTTTATTTCAATAAATGTGAGGCGTTCTGGATAATTAATGGAAAATACTTTAAGTTTGTTGATGGAAAAAAAAAAAAAAAAAAAAAAAGGGAAATGACTTTTGAAACTCCAGGCCATTGGTGTGTGAACAGTGCAGCACACCATGAAAGCCAGTAAAGGTGACTTAAAGGTGGAGTCATGTGTGAAATATGGCAATGGAGGGAAAATTAGGGGTCAAAGTCATTAACACTGTGCCCAGCGTTCAGCAATATTCACAGCTAAGTGGATGTGCCTGTGTTTGATCAATGTGGAGGTATTTGGACAGAAGCTCTCGACAGACAGATGGGCATCCAAAAGAACAGCCTCTAGTGCACCCCAAAACGAAATGACTCAATTATTCTTTATAGTTATGATGTGTATATTCGTGCTGCCCGCTGCAGTTCTCCCTCTGTCCCTTTAAATTTGTATCTTCGCTCATCATTTTTCCCTCGGCCTCTCAGGGGAGCTTGATGCCCTGCATGACAACAGATGGAGCCCTGAGCCCTGAGGCTTTGGGACCACACACACACACACACACACACACACACAAAAGGCTGGCAGCAGTGTGTAGGGGTAAGAGGCAAGCTGTGGTAAAGACTGATGTCAACATCAGTTCGAATGCACACACACACACACACGCCACACCACACACACAAGTCAAATCCATGTTCATGTGGGTATATGTAGATAAAGGGGTTGAATACACAGAGCAGATTTATAATGGAAGAATGCCTTCTGTCACAGTTCACACACAGGAGATAACTGGATAGATTTAAAACAAGAATCAAAGGAAAAAGTTCTCCAAATCTATGCTCACACAAATTAATTTACACTGTTTGGGTCTTTGGGACTGCACATGATCTATTTGGTAGACAGAATATTTTTTATCATTCATTCACAGAAAAAGAAACTCTAACCGTCATCTACTTGCCATTTCCATGTTTGTTGGCCAGTCTAGTTGATTTAATAAAAAAGAATAAATACTATAAATCAGTTTACAACCGTCATTACACTGGCAAAGTTAACGCCTGTCGTAGTTTAGATTTTGGGCTTGAAAAACCATTCTAACTTTTTCAGCTTAACTGGCACCTATCATATTGCCCTCCTGAGGTGTGACAGGAGTGATGGTCATGTGACACCACCTTTACCTCTGTGTGGTGTGGGCCGTTAATGCAGCTAATATTGGTGTAAAGGTCAGTGAGGGGAAGTAAATGTCAAAGCTAATCTGAGATGATGGAACAAACAGGAAGCTGGCACTCAAAGTGAATGTGTAATGTGATGAATTAATGTGGACGCAGAGGAAGTGGCTGCACGATGATAAATGGAGCCGCAATCATCGTATTAGCTGGTTTGGGCGTGGAGAGAAACAGGGAAATGCACTACTGTGATGTGGCTAATTGGTTCTAACAGAAGTAAAGCACAAACAATTAGAGGGACAAAAGAACAAATAGGGAAGTCACGAGACAGAGTATGTACCCTTTTGGAAATGACTTGTTAACTGGACAACAAGACATTTTATGGAGGCATATTGGGGCAGATTTTCTACTCAAAGGAGTTATTCATCTGTTGGAAAAATATTCTTCTCTATATTTCTTGAGATACTAAAGTATGCGTGAACCAGCTCTAACCACATGACCATCACTTTCAGTTCAACTTCTTCAACAATTCTTTTTTGCTTTACGTTTCTCTGTGCCTTAATAGACTAGGTATTACATTGTCAAATTAAGGGCCCGTTCTGTTATCTAGTTGGGTAAAAATACACGCAGCAGAAATCCAATTTAATAGGGGTGTCCAAAACTTGGCACAATAATAAATCAAGTTGTATAACAAAAAAAAAAAAAAAAAAATGAAGGTGACATTTCACTCCTTTCAGTTTTCTCTTGCATGACTCTTCAAAGCCATTTCACTTGAATGGGCTTCACTCCAGCTTCCTCCTGCATCCCAGCTTAGCTCCAGCTCCTTGAAGCACTTTAACATTCATGTACAGCTCATTTCAACACTCATTAATTGTTTTCTGTTTCTTAAAATACAATTATAGCATACTCTTCTAAGGCTCCCCTGTGAACAACACATTTCCAGTCAAGCTTCAAATAAGAGTCAGGTCGAGAGAAAACACTGTGTGCTTCATGCAGTAAATCTGTAATCAATCATGATGGTTATTGGACAAGCTTTACACCAGACAGACTTTGGATCTTTGGAACCACTGGAAATGAAACGGTGGAAACTGGTCACAGGCTTCTAGTTGCCAGTGAGAGCAGTGAGCCTTTCTCATTCAAATCTTAGATGGAACTGTGAACAAAGTAGTTTGCGTTGTGGATGTTGTGTGTTAGTGAACAGTATCTCTTAGGATCTCTTTCAATGTCTGTAAATAAATATAGAGTGGTCTTGCCTGTGCATATAAAGTTTGTTCTCCATTGTTTTCTGTTCATTAATGACCACTGTATGTGTTTTAGTGTGCAAAACTTAAAGGTCTGAAATAGGCCTTTTGGATGTGGCTCTAGACGGATGCATTTTTCATATTTCTGGCAAACAGAAACAGCACATAACACACTATTTACATCCTGTTTTGGTACATTACAGGTGTAAAGATTATTAAAATACGTGTCATGACAAAAACATCCTCTTTTTCTCTGACTAAACCTTGCTACAAAAAAACAAAATAATATGCATAATGTGTCTAATATATCTAAACTCGATTCACTGCACTCACAATCTGAAACCTCATGATATTTAAAGAAAATCTTTAAAAAAAACAATGACAAAGTCTTTCCTCTCCCTGAAATGTGCAAAGATTGATGAAGCGGGCAGTAATTGTTTGAAAGAGAAAAGGGTTGGCTGACTTCCCTAAAGCGGTCAAAAAAGAAGATGTTTTCTCTTTCCTAAACAGCAGGGGACACAAACTTAATAGTGTGAATTTAGAAAGAAGAGAAAACATCCACTTTGCTCTTTATATATATTTCACAAGTAAAGACAAAACCGTGAAACAAAACCTTGCACAAGAATGCAGCCAGAAAACAATGAGTTCTAGAAAGAGCACCTTACCAAGCTTGGGCAGTGAGTATTGGACTTGGAAGTAGTCCTGGTAGAATCCCAGCAGCCTCTTGGTGATGTGGAGCGCATAGTCGCCCGCGCCGCTGGAGATAGCATCGGGCCGAGCATAGAGTCGGATCTACGCACAAACAGATAGAAATAGCATTAGACCCTTTTCAAAAGACAGGGATCTGAAGAAAGTGGAGATGGAAAGAGCAAAGTAGACGAAAGCCATATATTTTGAATTGTTAAACACAGGGAAATTGAATTAGATGAGATTCAGAGATTCAGACCCATAACCGACATAATTTCAGTCATGAATATTTAAACCCACTGTTTCATTGCCGTTATTAGAAGTTAGAAAATTGAAGTCTAATTAGTCTACAGAGAAAATAACACAGTAATGCATTGCAAGTTCGGTTCTACAGAGAGGGAGGAATTAAATGTGGGCTGGGAGGAAATGTAAAATGTACATGAGGACAAAGAGAAATGGAATCAGGCCAGTCTGGGCAGGTCAAGACTACAGAGAGTATAGGAACGTTTGAGATAGAGTTTATGTTCAGCTCTACAGATGAAATAATGAACTCTCAGCCCAGAGTCTCCTACACAACATGGATTGAGTTTACAGGTGAAGCAGTAACATATTCTTTCTACAGGCAAAGAAAACTCAAAAAGATAAAGGTTTGACTCCAGCTGGGTCTGATATTTCTCACTGTAAGATTTCTCATCCCTGTAAAATTATCTAATATATATATATATATATATATATATATATATATATATAAACATGGTCAATGAAATGAGAAGAATTAGTAAGTAAAATAAAAGGCTTTGCAAATCCAACCAAACATCATTGTGGCTCACATAAATGCTCATAATATGTTTCACAGCCTTTCATCACTTCGTTTTTGTGTCTGTCACGTAGTATTACACAAATAGAATTCCAGAGCTTACTTTGAGTGTAAATGTGGTACAGTTACTACAGATGTGTGGTATAAGTAGACAGCTGTGCATTTAACACGCACATGTCTGATCAATAATCAGTAACATCATGGCTGGGCAGTGCACTGACCTCGATGGTGACCTTATCGACAAGCAATCGGACGACACAGAGACAGCGTGACAGTAGCAGCATGTGTTTTATAATAACCACCAGAGAACACATAATACTTCTTGACTCGACTAGATTAGTCTTCAGATACATTACCAGTACATCCAGATATTCAACATTTTCTGAGATGTTGTTGAGTATTGCACCTACAATCTGAATTTCCCCATAGAGGCTTAGTGGAGTTTTAAATGATATTAGATAATTCAAGAAATATTCAGTGTTGCTTTCAAATCTTTTACATTTGATTTTACTGCTAATATAGGCACCGCGCTTTCAGTAACCTTTGCCTTGCTTAGCCATCTCAGTCTCTCATGTATTACATGCTAATTGAAATGGTCCATGGAATACAATAACTTTATCAAACATACATCTCTACATATAATGTGCATGTAAAAGTCTCATTGACAAGTTCATGACTAGTGCAGCCCTGTTACAAATTAAGTTTTAAAAAAGGTTTCCATCACAGCAGCCTACATTAAACCAGGAACAGCACTGCAAACATCATTTGCTGTGACTGATTAACTAGCTGCCAAATAACTGCCAAATACTCTCTGTGTCAGCTAATAGCTGTATGCATGGATCATTGCAGCTCTACTCAAATCAACCGCAGAATAATGTTGCACAGTTAGAGTGATAATATTTGTATGAAATACAGTATTATGAAGAAGAAATACCCAGGTGACTCCACTGCCTCTGCTCTTCTACTGTGATTCTGCACCTCTGTCAAAACTGATTCACTTCACTGACTCCCAACTGATTCATTAAAGTGAAGTGATGCTTTCAGGCCTACTGAAAGGCAGACAAAAAGTCAGCTGTCTAAAAATGTGAGCTACTGAGATAAAAAGCAATTTGGTAAGTTTGCAAGAGAAAATGAGCTACTGCTCGGCTGATTCAATACTTGGCCTGCAGCCGATGTCACTGTATAATGCACTGTTTAAGGGATTGTTCAGATTTTTAAGTTCTTCTTGCTACCTACCACTTGTGTTCTTAGGTGTAGTAAACTGCTCATAGCAGAGCAGTATGGTCACCTACAGGTTTAGCAGCTGTCTAAACTGGAAAGACTGTCATGTAGCATTAATGACAGAGCTGTGAATGAGCAAATAAAATAAATGCATTTAAATTAACAACAACTACAGACTACAGAGAGTAATTTTATGGTTGATAATGTGTACTCACAAAAAACATGCTCAAGATTTTTTTTATCATTATTTTTGATTAAGTAACACTAGTAAAGTCATATTATGTTGTGCACATGTGTTTCTAACACAACCTTAAAGATGGGATGTCAAAAGATGTTTTTACTCCTGTACCTCTCTACACTGTGGCTGTGCTGTTATTTGGCCTAAATAAAATATTAACTATCCAAATAAAAGAAATAAATCTTCTCAAATGTAAGGTTTATTACAACACAGACAGCAAAATTGTCTTGTAGACTTTTAGAAGGTAGCGTTCTATATTTAGCGCGAGCTGTCATAAATTCTGTCATTTTTTTGAAAGTGCGATGGCAGTGAGTGACAAAGTCCTTGTTTGAGGAGGTCAGGATGGATAGGTATAAAGCAAACATTACAGTGTTACACAGGAGACTGATGGGTCTGAATTGGTGCTTCATCTCCTCAGATGTGTCACAACAGTCTGCCATGTTTCCTCTCTGCTTTCATGTGATGAATGGAGCAGTTAATCTGTCCGACTAGGAGCAACTAATTACACCTAAACACTGCGGGGCTAATACACGGCACTTACCATGGCAACACAGAGAGAGGTGACGTCATTAATCAATAATGATGCTGTCAAAATACAAACACTTGCACGCAGCCGTGGTGGTGTTTTACTGCCAGAAAGACAAACAACTCACTGTCGGCTGAAGGACAACAGAGACGGGCAATCAAAGAGAACACACACAGACATCTTAACTATATTGTGCCGTAAAAGTGTGGCAGCTACGCACACTCACTCTGATGTAATGCTGCTGTGTCAGTGCTATCACAAAACACACACGGGTAAAAACCACTGTCCTGGAAACGTCACTCTTAAATCCACTGATGAACCCACTTTACACACTCCTGTAATGAGCTGTTACAGTACAGCACATTCGTAATGGTATTGAGGGACTTGTGTAATGCTGCACAAAAGGTAGACACGATACACTTAGAAATTTGAAAGAAAGTGAATCGAGGCTTTCTAAAATTTGATATGATATCCCTAAACTAACATATCTGTACTCTTTTGTCTGTTACACCTCTGTTTCATCAGCAAACATCAACTGAGGAGGCATTTTCATCATTGAGCAAAGTGAACTAAATCTGAAATACACCAAAGGAAGGGTGAACTATTTTGACAGAAAGGATTCATTGTTTGATGTATAATAACAATTTAAAGTAGTAGAGTTGGAGACAGAGATAGACATGCACCACTCTACTGCACAGCTCTCCTTCATTAAAAAGTAGGCCATCTAAAACAAACATTGTACTACAAACATGGATATTTTTCACCCTGGAAATGGCCAGCGGGACTAGCACGAACACTCACAGACAACCATTTATGTGAGTATAGAAAGCTGCTTATTTTATGCCCTGATAAGAGTAGCTAGACCTGTATTATTAGCAAAAGAAATCAATGCTGTAACTAGCTTTGACAGTGTTTGAATCCATTAAACTCTTCATCTGCAATTACTGTCAATCTTCGCCTTAAAGCTATAAAAGGATTTTCATAATGTTAAAGAGTAACACTGCCTACTCCAATTACACACACACACACACAAATGGTAAAACTAATACCCCTTTGCACGTACATGATCGCCTGCGGGAGCATTCTTTCAATAAAAATTCAAACTTTTTAAAGCCCCTCTTATTCCCCACATTCTCCTGTCTCTACCAGAACTCATCTTGGAGCACGACAGGCAGCAGAGTGAATGTCTGCTCAGAAAGTGGAGGCTTTATTCCAACCGTGGCTTCTTTCGACCGACTGGCAGCGAGCATCTGAATTGAATATCATCTCCCGAGGATTCCTCAAATGCCTGCAGTCATGTTCTCCCAGGTGAGGAGAAACCAGGGCACTTTACATTTTTCAAAAGTGTGGAGGGCTCGCTCATGACTGAAAGATGCCCAGACAAAACCTCCATGAGCATGTTGGTGTGCTTGACAAAAACCAGGTTTCAGCATGACTTAGAGAGTTACATATACAGGCATGTAATTCTTGTAAAAGTTTAAAAAAAAAAAGAAACATGAAGGTGTGCTCAAGTGGAAATTTTAAATTGCCCCTAGGTGTAAATTTTTAAACGGTTGTTGGCCATGTCAGTCGTGATTCTGAGCTCCGTGACAGACTCAAAAGTGTTTCTGACGGAGGTGACACAGATGCCTCACGTCGATTCTGACTGATAAACCTTTTCTAAAACTTTGGTGAACAAATCCATACCTGCAACCCGTATTTTAAAGGTTTTATTTGCTTCTATTTTTAATTCATTGCAGCAACAACGCACACAAATAGACATACAAAACTAAACAGCAGGAATGGTGTCGCTTTTTTTCTCGTTATACAACCTCTGGTGCAAAAATAAGCCCCGTCAGCTCACTACTAGCTTTCGGTCTACACGACGTAAACACAAACATTGCCAAAAACAGTTAAAACCAGTATGATTATATTATAGCAAACATATACAAACAACTAGGCCTAAAGTTGAATCATTGCACCATTTGTGACTTTGCGCATTGTGTGGTGAGAAAGTCACCCCCACAGCTAATCAGTGGCTTTAAAATATAATCAGTGCCATGTTTACAATGCCAGATAAAATGAAATGCAACCTGAAGGGCAGCAAACAGACTTCTATATAAATATCTCAACGTCTGAGGGATACGCTGCTCTCTGGGCACAGTTAACGCAGCTGCACTGGAATATTGCCAAATCAAATATGTGTTGAAATAAAGGGACACAAACACAATTACCTCCAGTCTTGTGGCTAACAGAATAAATGTAATGTAATGCAGTGTAATGCTGTGTTATGTCTACTTCCCCGTAATGTTATGTTCCCTGTTTAATAAGCATTTTATTTACTAAGCCATATTTATAAAAGTAACGACATAATAACAATAAAAGGCTTTTGAGGAACTAGACACCAATGGAAAAGATTGAATGTGTGAACAAATTCACAGCAAAAACTAAAGAAAGAAGGGCAAGGAGCCACATTAGATATGCAACTTTGATAAAATGCATAAGTTTGCATCAAAATTATATACAAAGATTAATACAAAAAAAGAACATTGGACGTTTGACATGAAAGCAATACTTTTGGTGCCAAGGCTTAAAGGTGCTTCAGTTTGTCAGACAGATGTCAGGAAAAAGGTCAGAGAGGTTTAGTGGTCTGTTGTTTTTTGTTTTTTTGGCAGTGAAATGCCATGGCTAGAACTGTAACAGACAGTTATACAAATTATCTGGTGAAACTCTCAGACCTGCAGTGCAGTCTAGGCAAGCAGCAAAAAAGTCTTTAAAACACAAATGCTCTAAATTCCTCCAGACTTTATATAATCAATGGATGCTTGATCAGGTCTGGAATGTAAGCTTTTTATTTCAATCACCCTCAAAGCTGCAAAGGCCATGAGCTGCTCACAGATTTGATCAAATGAGACAAGCTTAATCGAAAGGTAAAAACGATTTCTTACATCCTTCACGTTACTGCTTCATTTCCAAGTCACCATTTGTCTCAGTTTAATAATGTTTCTAACTTTTGTTTTGTCAGGGAACCAGGTGGAATCAGGTAGGATACAGTCACGTGTCGGTCATACCCACAGCAGAAAGACTGAACACTTACAGCAGAAATCATAAAGCAATATATTTTTTCCCCTTGTGTTACTTTGTAAACATACATGGATTGCATTTGCATTGTTGCCTTACTTTTGACTTATTTGCTTTTTTATTCTATTTTGAAACATTTCTTAAGATTATATTTTATTATTATATTTTTCTCTTGACTTGTCTGTGAGTTGCTGTAACAGGTGCATTTCCCCATCATGAAATCAATAAAGTCCTGTCTTATGTCAACAATGAATTTCTTTATGGCGGTGTGTTACATGTATAGCTTATAAACTCCATAAGCCACAGTAAATCCATTTGGCTTTTCCCTTTTACCGAGCAGGCACGAAAGCAGATGACACGCAATGGACCCAATTTTGTTTACAACCTTGGAAATTCTACTTTTGTGTGTCTTTATAGACTGATGTAGAAATTATAGTGCTCCTGTTGCAAACCCCAGGTTGATTGACAGCCGCAGAGCAGAAGACATTACTGACTCATGGTTTTGATTTCAAGATCCTGTTCAACTAGACAGACCGTTATTCTCCTCAAGAAAATAATTCAGTCACCCAGCCTCAGAAAGTCAGACAAGACATCATCTAGTCAACACCAAACACTAGTCAATATTGAGCAATTACAGTGCAAACTCCTGCAAAGTCGTACATCTTTCACACCACATCCCTTCTTTTTCTTCCCGTCCTCCTCTCTTCTATCGTGGCTCCTTTCCTCCTGCCCCTTCTCCTCTCCCCTTGTTATCTCTCCACTCGTCCGTGACATCTCTTGCAGCATTGTGTCGCTCTGTCTGTCGCCCTTGGATGATGGATGGGGTGATGGACGCTTGGTTGCCACGGTAATTTGATGGATGGTTTAGCAACTGATACGAGTGTGGAGAGAGCGCAACACACAGCCACACCCCGCGCCTCTCCTCTCGCCTTATCGGATCTCGGTCCTTGACTTTGCGATCAACAGGCCCAGACAGTCATACTGCCTCCATAACAAACACCGCTGACCCATGGCTGCGGCGCTGCACATCTGTCCAATCATATCATCACTTTTGCCGATGCCTGCGCCAAGATGAAGTGAGACAGCCCCGAGAGCTGCTGCAAGGATGATAGTCTCTTTATCAATGTCAACAGGACAGAGGAGATGATTGTTGACTTTAAAACAAGCCGAACATCTGTGCAAGGCTTCCACGCGGTCAAAGCTGCAGCGCAACACCTCCACACTCGAAAAATACCAAGGTCCCGTCCTCTAGCTTGTCTAATGCTAGTCTGTTTGTCTTCCTTTTTTACAGCCTGTAAAATGTACTGAAATGTACAAAAATACTGTCTGCTAGTAGACTGTCCTCTTTTTATATCATTGCAGTATTTGACTCTTCCAGATGACCTCCCAACAGCCCTCATAAATAACAACAGAACAAATTTCGTATGTATGCCTCATACAGTTTATTCATGTACATGGAAATGCAGCTTCCCAGCCGCCTGAACGACCCTACTCTTTCTATTCTACAGATAAAGCCTGGTCTCTGAGGATTCGAGGGCAGAACCCGGCAGAACCAATGGACACGGATTAAACTGCCTCTAAATCCAAGTAGGTAGACATGTAAGTAATCACAGAAAAGGGGGCAGTACCAACATGCACTGAAAAAACTGCCTCTGGACCAACGAAAAGAGACATAACATTGTATAACAGCATTTGGAAACTGCCGCATGAAGCAATAAAGTGACATATTTGTAAAAGCTGTGTGTGAATGCATCAGGCACAAGGCAGATCTTTTGAAATCTGACTCGTTCTACTCCACATCCAATAAATGGCTAAACAAAGGTTCACTGTCCAAACATGCCTGACATAAACCAGAATACACAAAATAATTATTTCCAGGGTCATGACTTTTTTATTAGTGAATGTATGAACTTTTGATGTTGCCATGTCAATAAACTTTTGTGGAAATAATAATGGCTGTTACATAGAAATCAAATGCTAAAATGACCTTTAAATCTAAATAGTAATTTGCCCTACATCATTATTAAAGAATATTAACATGACCTTTATTATCATTATGGAATGTTAATGTGACATTTAGCATCACTGCAGATGGGACACTTTTGCCAAATTTCCAAGCTTTCTCACAGTTTTTAGATCCATGAAATTAAAAATTATTATTAATATAACAAAGCAATACAATTACATTAAGATAATCAAGATTAATTTACTTCATTAATGTGATTTCAAAGAAATTCCAGAGGAGGGATAATATTAATCAACCATATTGACCATGTTAACCTGTAAAAAACACAGATTGGGTTCATTCGATTCATGTTTTCATGGGGTCTTAGAGGCTAAAGCTGTCCTGTGTGACGTTAGAGGCAGATATGCAGCCTGCTCACATTTACATTCAGGGCAGTGATTAGCTCACATATCGACACCAGCAGCATTTGCTTTGTGACGCTGAAAGCCAGTGAAATGACAAAAGATGAAGAAATAATGAGCTAAATGGCTGAAAGATAGATGTTTTATTGAACCAAAGCTGCTGACTGGGCCATCTCACTGTTTGTTTGATTGTTTGTCTTCTAGCAGACTGTAATCCTTCCTGAAAGGAAAGATGATCATTACATGAAGTAAGATTCAAACAGACACATTATACACAATACAAGCAAATGACAAACAGCCATTTGAAGGATCATGAAGAAAGAGAATATGTTTTGAATGAACAAAGGAAGAGGAATTGGGTGACAGTAAAGCCTAAAAGAAACCATGTTTGTGCATCTCACTTCTAAAACATGGAAATGTTTTCTAAGACCCTCTCTTACATTGCATTATTTGTTCTGTTTGTCAGGTTTTTGATTTTGTATGCATCTGTACCACATGAGAAGCACTGGTTTCTTTCAAAGAGAATAGTCAAGTTATACAACTTGCTTCTGCAGTTTATATGGAATTCAAAACACTTTTAATTGCATTTTTCTTTCTTTCTCAACAAAATCCTAACACAAACTTAAACATTAAACACCAGAGACTCTTAATGGATTTGCCCTGAGTCTGAAATTATATTCCAACAAAAAGGCCACATGTTAATAACAGGTACACCTGGGACATACACCTGGGAAGTGGGGGCAGGATGAAGAATACAACCATCATCCTTTATCCTGGCCACATCTTAAAATCTTGGACTGCAAATAAACAGACTGTATCTACCATCTTCAGCTCAGATTGAATCATTTCTCTCAAAGAAACAGATTTGGCAGGTGCTCTGACTTCCTATAATTCCCTGAATCTGAGCTTCTCTGGCAACAATGTCTCTGAGATTATGAGCCCCTGAGTAGACAGTTATCAGAATATTGAGACACGATCACAATGTGAAAAACTTCTAAGGACGGAACAGATAGGACACCTTTAAAAGCTGACTGTATAGAATGAGCGCTGTAATGGTAAACAAATACAAAAATGCATTGATGCCTTGCCATAAATAAAGTATAAAAACAAACTGCACCACTGCACGACAGAATCAATGGAAACTGCAGCTACATTTGAGAAAACTTGCCATACAAACAACCTATTTTATGCACTAGTAAACTTTTATTGCATTGGAAAGCTATTTATAATACACAAAAAACAACCATTTAGAGACCCGATTTATTTCGCACATGACACAAGCAGCTAAAAATAAATACGACAACAGTGTTTATTGCAGACTAAGTTGCATCACATCCAACAATGGAGCCCAACATGCCAACCAAATGCTTCTGCTGTTTTAAGGAGCACTAAAATATAAATGTTTCTGTCAGATGAAACAAATTTAGCCACTCTGAAGAGGATGGAAGGATGTTTTTTTCCAGCATAAAAAGCTGTATCGTTTGAGGTTTAGAGGGGGATGGAGGCATGTGAGGATTAATGTTTTGTCAGAGAAGGCTGCTCTGCAAACCGACAGCAGCATTTCCAGTGCCTTCAGGCTGAAACAAGGATTTTAATATGAGAGTGATGCTGTTACAGAGACACAGAGCGGATATTGAGCAACTGTTGGTAAATATGAAAATATGCAAGGGCCACTAGCTGGGTCTCGCTGATGCACTGCACACATTATTGTCTGTTTACGACTCTCGTTTTTTTAATTTTAAATATATTCTGCTCAGATAATTCACTCAGATAAAGTCAAAAAGCCACTTTTTCACGCTCAGTCATGAACGCATCATTGACATGGACAGATAACCTGCAAATCAATCTTTTTTTTATAGAAAAAATGTCTAAATCTAAATGATGGCATTCTTTATTCCATTTTCCAAGTAGCAACTTTTTCCTCATGTAACTTAAAACATTAAAAATTAGATCTATAAGTACCTGATAATATTTTTTCTGAAGATCTCAAGTCTCCACTCACTTCAAAAGTCTTGACTTTAAACAGTCTTAAATGGTGGAAATGTAAAACACATCGTCAAACCTTCAAAAGTCCACTGGGCCCATTATTTACTGAAGAGCCAGTAATCTGTTTTGGCTCTCAGCAATCTGGAGACTTTCCCAGGTAACGCTGAGCAAAAGGTGTGCTCTGAACTCATTTGATGCAAAGATTTAGAGTGAGAGTTTAACTGATGAATTTAGTAGAGGTTAATTCAAGAGTCGGGGGTACAGCTGCATCGATCCACACAAGCACAGGGGGGTTGTACCCGATCTGCTGCTGGCGAGATAAGCACACATTTATGCACCGGCCTGAAAGACCTTTCCAAGTGAGTCGGTAAGTTACATATTTATTAGCCTCCTCTAGGTCACGAGTCAAATAATAATGCACTATGTTTGTTAGCTGTCTTTTCATTAAAATATTATGTTTGGATTTTTGAAGTCTTGACAAACACTTAAAGAGGATTTGAAAAACTTACTGAAAGAATTAGCAGCTTATGGACTATGTTTGAAGTTACTAAATGTATATACTTTAGATAATGAAGCTTTCAAATTGTGCTTTGAAGAAAAATAAACCTGTTTTTAAATCTCTTTATTGCTGTCGTACAGTGTATTTAATACAACCAGCCCCTAGCAGGAGAATTTCTTTTTTCCTATTGTGTCAAAATGCTTCTAATTCACATTTTTCTGTTTGTGAAGTTCCCTGTAAGTTCATTTTGAATTATATGGAAACACAACTATTCTGTCACAATGTGGGCCACAATAGTTTATTGGAACTAAAATCCCAACAGGCTTTTCATTTAATTTTGTAGAATAAGGCATTATAAAATCTCTAATGATTAGGAGCATGAGAACTATGTTTTTTGTTTTTTTTAATAAATGAAATAAGTGCTTGATAGTAAGTGTCCTCTTAGCACTATGATGCTTTTGAGGCTTATGGTAGAACCAGTCCCACACAGAAAGAGATTTACATTTACAGTATAAGCACAAAGTATGAATTTAGCATTTTTGGAATATGTAATACAGAAGTTGTTGTTGTTTACCACAGTCTTTAGGACTAACCCAGAGCATGTGTCTGGGAGGTACTTCATTCAAAGGTTGCAGGCAACTACAAATTTAAAAACATCTCATTTAAATGGATGGTACTAAGTCACAAAGTGTGTTAATAATGAACAGCTATTGACAGCATGTCAATGAAATATTACTGTACGTCATGCATATGCAGTGGTAGTCCTGCATGCATCAAATATAGAGCTTTACCTTATTGTAAATAAAAATGACTGGTGCTGTTTGATCATGCGTTGAGGAACAGTGCAATGCCTTTAAATGTGAGATAAGGCAACTACATTTCACTGGGCCTTGAAGAAGAGTAAGGTGTAGCATTGGAATTTGTATTGAAATTAAGAAATTGGCAAATAAAAAAAAAAAAAATAACTCATTAAATGTCTCTTTTGAACAAATGACATATTCAGAATCAACAATTACCTTCATTAGTCATTTTATAAACGTTCAAAATATGCAAGTAACTAAGGGCTTGAAACATGGGCAAGATGATGGCTTTGTCTGAACTGCTGTAAATGGAAATCAGCTATTTCCCATCTGTGTTACAATAAAAATAATATTGTATTTACCAGGGATACATTTGAGCAAGGCACATTTGAACAGTTTATTGTAAAGGGTAAAAACAGAATGATTTATTCATTACTGGAACTAAAACGCTGAAGCCTGGCTGATTGGTGCTTAATATTACTGAGCGTACGCAATGGTGTTGGAGGCTGGTGATGGTTATAAACGACCCAGATATGATTTGTCATTAAAAACTGAATTTCACCAAAATTATCTTTCAATAATAAGGCAACGCAGACCACGGATGTTGTGTGTTTGTGTGTGAGGGAGCGCTGTCCTTGAGTTTCTGGCAGTCAAGATGGATGAGCTGTAATTACACTGATAGAGAGATGATCGGAGGAGGGGAAGAATACCAAGAGGAGGAGGAGAAACAAGGTTGTGCATGTACTTGTCCTTGTAGCAGAACCCATACGCGAGCATACTTCTGTTTTCAATGTTGGTGCTCGTTAAAAAGGGATGATGGGATATCAGCCAAATCCAGAAAGTGGTTAGACTTTTAAATCACAGCCACATTACAAAATCTGTAGATGCATCCAGTATAAAGGATTAAACACACTTTATGCTGATGCAGAATAGGTGTTTTTCTTGTTCACTCTTCAACATCTAGATTTTAAGACAGCTTTGATGCTCTTATTTAATGGTTAAGACCAATGGACTTGGACTCAGCTTTGGCAAGTTGATAAAAGAAATAAAGGATAACCCAAGTCAATATGTCAGAAAGTGTAAGCGATGGTCTACATAAAGTAAGGATGACTGGCATGTGGTTTGGAGCTAGATTCCTCCTGCCTGCTTATATTTATTATTTCAACTGTTATTGCCTGATTTTTGCACAATTTAATGTTCATGACTGACATAACTTATGGTAAAAGAACACAAGAATATGGGGACAGTTTAATACTACGTGCCACACACAGAGTTAAAATGTTCTCAGGCTGAAGCTCTATCATGTCCGTGCCACTTCATTTCTGGAACCATGACAGATGTACACTTCTGATCACTCTGCCATGTCTCACTCCTTAATTTCTCCCTAGCCATGAGTCTCTCTATATTTATCCTTCTCCCACTCTCCTCCTTTGCCCCTCACTGTTTCTCACTTGCTCGATGTGAAAACTTTCAAAACAAGACTGCAGTCTGCAGTAACCCCAGAGTTTGTTGTTTTTAAAAATAGTTTTAGGTGTTGACATAATTAGAAATGTAGCTTCCTACACAGCATCACATTGGGGAACCTGGAATCCAAGGTTATAATCTGGTTTTACTGTAGTCTAAAACAGACAGTCTCACATGTAAGAGTGCATTTTGCATTTCAGAAATGTTATATGCACTGTTCCAGTAAAAATAGACCCACAACACAAAAATAGCCCCTGAAATGCTCCAGATGTGAGAGTGCTGCACCACTCTCTGCATTTGTTGTCCTGCTGCTATAATTAAACCACTGCTGCCCTCAGCCACATGAAGAGGTATTTTCACACAAATACTATCTATTAGCATCTGTTATCTCCACAAGCCTAATGCTCAGGCATTGTCAGGCAGAAATCAAACTTCCAGGAAGACTAAGGTTGTCAGATGGAACCCCTTGGGCTTTTGGCCCTCAGAGTGGCCCGAGGAATATCTCAAGGATAAAAGAGCCGCCCCGTGACAGAAAATGTTGCAAAGTGTAATATTATATTGCAGGTTATAGCTATTGTGTGGCCTTCATTTACATGTCTCTTGCTATTTCTTGTAATAGCAAAGCATTTCTGAAATTGCACACATGGTATCACATGACAAGATATGATCCTGGCCAGATGCACATACAGTTGTGGTCATAATAATAGCCTCAGAAACAGCTTTTTTGATGTCACCCACAAGTTTTCTATTGGATTAAGATCTATGGATTTTGCTGGCTGCTCCATAATGTCAATCTGGTTGGCCTAGAACCAAGACGCTGCTCACTTACTGCTGTGTTTGGGGTTGTTATCTTAAAACATCAATTTCAAGGGTATTTTCTCTTCGGCATAAGACATTGAGAATTCTACAAGCATTTGGATGTATTCAAACTGATCCATGATCCTTGGTATGCGATAAATAGACCCAACACTAATGTATGACAAACATCACCATATCATGATACCTGCAACACCATGCCTGGCTTGAATTCAGCTTGAATTCTATTTTAGGGGCTGCAGACAGTTTGTCAGATGACCCCCAAACACAGAATTATGGTCACAGTGCACTGTGAAGACAGTGAAGCATGGTGGCACAAGCATCATGATCTGGGGATGTTTCTCATACTTTGGTGTTGGGTCCAGTTATTGTACACCAGGGATCATGGATCAGTTTGAATACATCCAAATACTTGAAGAAGCTGCCTTAAGCCGAAGAGAAAATGTCCTTGAAGTGAGTGTTTCAACAAGAAGATATCATCTTCATGTCTTAATCCACACACTGTTCTCAGATAACAGGTGTGACTTGCTGATTTAATGACATTAGACCTTTATCTTTTGCTTTTAACAGTGCCTTGAGAAACATAGTTGGCACAAACGGAGCATTAGGTAAGTATTCATTTGAAAATGTTAAAGATTTTACTGTCATGAGACGACAGTGTCCCTGGCCCAAGACAATCATGAATTTATCATCTCATTATCTCGGTATAACAGATGTTGATTTTATTAAGTCCCTCGGTACTGCAGGTTTATAAAGTTAGAGTTCTGACAGACGACAGATGTCTAGCAGCATAAGAGGTAAGAGTTTAGCTTTTTACAACCTTTTGCTTTCTAACTATAGCTATACAATAAGTTAAGGAAAACTCACAGTCACACATAAACTTTTCTTTCCACTGCTCTTACCGTCACACCGCTGTCTGTCTGCGTCTCCTTGTACGTGAAGTTGCACACGGCCCAGGCCAGGTAGTAAGTGGACATGCGAGGGGTACGGGCAAAGCGGTTGGTCACCCAGCCGTCCTCGTCAGCCAGCGTACTGCTCTCCACCGGCATGTTGGACAAAGAGGTGTACTGCGGGTCGTGACGGAGCGTGAGGGAGAACGTGGCCTTGTAGATGGGCTCGTCAAAGCAGGGGAAAGCCTTCCGAGCATGAATTGGGCTGAACTGGGTCACCGCCAGGTAGCTGTGTGAGGAAAAAAAAATGGCTTAGCTTTAGCTGTAGATTCTAGTCCAACTTTTTAT
The DNA here is from genome assembly GCA_036850595.1 of Rhyacichthys aspro. Taxonomy (NCBI): domain Eukaryota; kingdom Metazoa; phylum Chordata; class Actinopteri; order Gobiiformes; family Rhyacichthyidae; genus Rhyacichthys; species Rhyacichthys aspro. Next base: position 19,773,432 of record CM072159.1, on the reverse strand, counting down.
ACCAAAATATTGCAAAAACTTGTCACATCAGATAAAAAGACGAGAAAGCTTAGCAAAAGTAAGACAAAATTCAAGTTTGCTGCTTCTTTACTGGTCCACCACCAGGGTATTTTAATATTGTTTATGTTAAACTATATTTCAGTACTTGAATTAATGTTCTCCATCTGCTTCACTCACTTAGCATGTTTGAGAGCATGACTCACCGAGGAACAAAACGGCTACTGTGTCCTGCAGAAGTGACACGTTATGTTTGTAACAGCCAGAGCTACTCATAATACATTTGTAACCATGGCAACAACAAGAACCTTTAAATGAATAAAATCTTTATCAAAGACTAGGTAATACTGGGGAAAAAATCATGATTGGCACAAAAAAAATGTCAATAACCCACTCAGAAAGCAGCAAAACCCAACAATGGAGAAGTGAATGAAATCAGCTTTTTTCAGTAATTGATAACTGAACTTTTTTTTCAAAAATATGATGTGATTAGTGCTATAAGCTATAAGAAATTAAAGCTACATTATTAGTTCCTGATCAGAGTCAGCATTGGGACAGTCTGTAATAAAATGCACTGTGTGAGATGAGCGATCTGTCACCTCTTTGTGTCTTTATTGTCTTTTTTGTCATGAGTAACCTTCTGCACACACTACACATAACAAGTATGAGACGAATGCACCAAAAAGTAATATGTCTGTACCACGTCAGTCTACATGCTGTTTGAGACAGTGTACTTTCACTAGCAGCCTTTAGATGGTGCACGTCCAGGGAAGTTACACCGTGTTGCTTTAAATAAATGACAGTTACCTTAAACAACCCAACACTGGCCTATAATTCACTTTGTTGTCTTTACATTTGGCTGGAATCGCGCACTCACATCATATATTTCAAAGCTGAACCAATGGAATAACTCCAGACAGAATTTGTGATGGCGTTGTACGAGGAGGGTTCAGTTGTAGTCTTTGAACCGTGCAAACTTATCAAAGGGGAAATTTACAGAATTCAGGGGGTTAAAGGATAATCCCCGAGAGAGTGAGCCGGCGAGTCGGCAGGTCGGCTCTCAGCTCACAGTAACTTTTGACAGTACTTTGCATTTTCAGTGAAAAAACACTTCCATGCAGAGATAATCCTCAATAAACAGAGACTTCCTGTTCCCTTGTGATTTCCTTAAGCTGTGCCGAATACTTTCATATCATAGCTTTGTTACGTTCATCTGTCCGTCACCTGACAGACAACACGAGGAAAGTTCACTCCAGGAAATAATCCTTCTGAAAACTTTTGTTATCACACTTGCATTTGGTGAGAGGAACATAAAAGGATGAAGCAGGGAAAGAAGGGATGGTGCAAGAGGAGGTAATGTAAAAGGTGTGCTGCCGGGATAAAAGTCCAACCAAGTCTTGGAAAAAGTGGAATAATATGTAAAGAAAAGTGGTACCAAAAGAGAGATGAAGGCTGTCATAGTTGAGTTAAAATAAATGGAGACGTAGCGGAAGAGACGGATAAAGAAAGAATATAAGCGAGTGAAAAAGGGAGCGGAAAACAAGAACCACAGACAAGGATGAAAGAGAAAAAGGGTATCAATCACAAATAGGAAGAACGGAAGATAAAGCAGAGGAAAAGCAGAACCAAGTTGAAAGAGAAGAGAAGAGGGAGGGGGGTACACGGATTAGAGCGAGACAAGAAGCGCTGTGTTGACAGAGGTGAATGCAAATAAGAAGCACATTCAAATTAGGAGGAGAACAACTGAAAGACACAGGAGCGAAACTTTTTTTTAAATAAAACAAAACACAAGATGTCATATTAAAACTACATTATACTTCCTGTCTCTCATAAAAAGCCCTAGAATGTTACTTTTTTCGGTACCAAGAAGCCATTTAAAGTCTCGACTCCCGACTGTGGCTTTGGACCCTTGCAGTGCTTTCTATAATGAGATATTATTGCAACATAGAGATGTAAAATTTCTTTGATGTTCAGGTTTGAAACCACATGAGAGTTGTTAAAATGTTCCTTTATACTTTGTGAGCTTGTTTTTTGTTGTTTGTTGCAGCTTTCCAAACCTGAAAAACCTCATTAAACCTTTCCAAGCCTAATTGTGTGACTGTGATTTTGTGCCATTGATCCGTCCGACTTTCCAGTACGACAACCCACACCCCTTTCTTTCTTGGGCCTGTGTTGCACTTTGTGGCATGTTGTGATAACGCAGCGGTCGCCTAGCGCAGAGTGACAATGTGGGAACGAAAGATGACGGTAAGTCAAAGAGAGACAATGGCATGAAGGTTACCATGTAAGTTGGAAGGAAGGAAGAAAATGGATGAGCGGAGGTGTAGTGGACAATGGAGGTGGCGAAATGAAGCCCGAGAAGCGAGGTGTGGAGAGATGATGATAGAGGGACGAGAAGGAGATGAAGAATGGAAGGGCGTGGAGGAGGGGAACATGGAGGGTGATAAACAGAGGCCGCCCGAGACACAGCGAGGAGGAATAAAAGAGAAAGCCTGAGAGGAAGCTGATAAAGAGAGAATCTATTAAGGCCAGAGGATGAGTCTGTCACACACACCACATGATCCACACAGTCCTACACAGCCCCCATATGAACGCACACACATGCCACAACATGAAATCCTGCATGCTGCCAACAGTCACCGCTGCCAAGGTAACGCTCGTTGTCAGAGCAATCCTGATTGACAACCAAGCCCACGGCGTTGCCCCGGACAACCACGACACACACATACCAGAGTGTAGTGTAGTGTAGTGACAGTCGCATCACTCCGAGACAGTGACCATGTCTGATGCTCTATCTGGTTCTAAAATATATCTATGATCAGCCCCTTCACAAAAGCACGTGAGGCTCCCCTGCAGCAAAAACCTGGACCGCACCACACCAAATACAGCACCTCCACCTCGGTGTGAGTGTGAGGCCCAGTGTAACAGAGGAAGTGTGTGTAGTAATACTATTGATGAACAACATGACCAGCCAATAGTTAAGGGCAACACAATAAAATGAATATGTTCAAAGATATTTCATTTAAGATAATTACAAACAGTTAGGTTTAGTTTGTGGCATTCTCTGAGGTTAAATGACAGGCAGGTCTCAGCAGCCCTGTAACACATATTTGGTTTTTTTAGGTCATTAAGTTCCAACATAATTTCTCTAACATGTTCATTTTTTAAAGAAATTTCTACCAAGCTGTATGATTTATGTAGCCTGGTACCTCACAGACCATTTATCCTGTGCCATCCAGTACCTTTAGACACAACTAATGAGCTGCCTGTGCAGAGTTTCTTTTTTTAAAACAGAAAAAAACAGGCTTTAAATCAAGTAACATTTGTTTTTAGTACAGTAAGGTCAAGTCATTGATTGATTGACATCAGGTTGTGAAGAGGAGGCACAGTAGTAGCACTGCACTCCTCACTGTAAAGCTGTAGTCTAATCAAAGATTGATATTATGTGCAGGATAAAAGACTCATAATAGACTTGAGGGTGTGTTCACAGTTGCTGTGTTTGTTTGAAGTTAAAATAAACTCTTGTGCAGTTGCACTCTTAGTGGGGTTCACTTGGATAAGTGTGAATGCTGCTATGTCAACCACATACTCTGCTCAGACAGCACCATCTAGTATCACTAGTATCTATTCTCTTGAGAAAAGCTCAGTCTGTTGAGACACTTTAACCTTGTGCTGCAGCTTTGGGAGATTTGGGAGTTTACAATCTCGCGTAAATACATCTTGTATCGTTCCAAGCAAACTGCTTGAGTCGAACCTTGGGCTCAACCGGACTCTTTTGACCAATGATGTTGCAGCACTAACAGGAAGAGGCAGGTTTTTAATTTGACGAAAGCAACAAGCGCTCTCTACTCCTCTTTGTTATCAACATGGCTACGCCGAAAGACATTAGTGTTGATGCTGCTATTGAATCAGTTTTATCAGAAGTAGCGAGTATTTATTTAAGAGTGGCACATCATATGAATTGTTGCCATGAGGGTAAAGAAACCTCATGGTAGGCGGATACTAGTCCATTCTTCATCCAATCACCTATCAGGTTACCACCCTTTTGCAAACGCTTTCAACGGGAGCCTTCCTGATGGTTCTGTGCAATGTTCTGTGGAGCAGTTCAATCTGGTGGAGTCAGGTTAGAGACACTTGGTCCTGAGCTGAAAATGCCTCTGTGAACGCCAAATGGACAAGGAGCTAAACTAACTACATGTGTCACTTTCCATTTGGTCCGAAGGAACAAAAAAAAAAGTGGACTGTAAGTGATAAAAACATCCTACTGTAGCGTTAAAAAAGAATAAAGCCAGATGGACTCCCAAATGACATGGCCTTGTCTTAAACCTCCAACTCCAACTGAAGTTAAGAGCTTATCGTAAACTTTTAGCTTTGACTTCAGTTATAACGGCAATTATCCCTGCCTCCGCCTTAACACTACATGATTTATTTATCCCTGTTTCAAGTTGCCTCCCTTTTTTATTTAAGTTGTTCTTTTTTTGCGCTGTTTCATTGTGTAAAAAGATGTATTCAGCTGTCAATATACTACACTTCCTTATTGACAAGCTGTGTGAACCAATGGGAGCACTCCCTTTTCCCGAAGTGCTCCGGACTGAAAATTCTCTATTATCTATTATCTATAATCTATAATATATGATATATTATCTATACTCTATAATCTAATAAAAGCCTATATGATGTCTTGTTTTTTCACTGATGATTCTTATTACAATATGATATCAGGCGATTAAAACATCAGAAGATCTCAAAGGCAACTCCCCATTTAGATATTAGAAATTTGACTGGTTTGGGGTCCATTCGTGGAATAAGACTAATGAAGAAATAAGCATGTGTAATTCATTATTTATTTTGAAAAAATATATTTTGAAAAGCCACATGATTTAATGAAAACATATGAACATTTGAACAGAATGAACAGATGTCACAGAAACCTTTTTTTTTTTTTTTTTTTATTTTATTTTGTTTAATAGAAGGTAGCTTATAAATGTCTGAGTATTTACATGTTTGCATGTAAGCTTTCTGCTTCTGCCTGTTTTGTCTCACTCAAGGCCAATTTCTAATGGAAATAACTTGTACTGTGTGTGACTAAAACAAATAAACTGAACTGAACTTAATTATGTAATAAAGCAATCAATGACAATTTACAGACATAGCCCAAAACAGAAACAAGCTTAGACCAACGTTATCACCAAGAACATTGAATACACATGTAGTGCAGTCGTTGGATGTGCATCCAGATTGGACTGAGACCCTTTTAAACAAATTCAGACAGACTCATACATACACCATGACCAGTGAGCAGTAAGATCAAAAAGTGTCAAAAATTGTATTATACGGCTGTGGCACAAAACATTGATTCATGGCCTTGTCATTCACTTCTCCTGAAAACTAGGGGAGGAATGGAAATGACATCATTTCCTGCTGTAATGTTTGCCATTATCTTGTCTGGAGATGCCACAGAAGGAGAGAGGAAACATATGAATGACAAGCCACACACATTCACAGAGCCACAGAGGGACAGAGAAACACACAGCTCATTTACATTCAAAGATGCCACTGACGGAAAAACTGTTGAGTCAGGTGCTTCAGAGAGCATTTGTGTGAGTGCCAAGGAGAAGAAGAAGTGCATTTTATATTAATCACACACAAACACAACAAGCTGGACACACTTATCTCTTCATTAGTGACGTCTCAAATTGCAACGCTATGCTTTCTCACTGGAAAGGCTGCAGTGCATGTGCTTGTGCTGCTATAGTTTTACACAGGAAACCAGTAAAGAGGCTGATTCATCATCTTTGGCGTAGAATATGCAAGTGATGGAGGATACAGTGGGAGGAGGGGACCAGGCTTTGTTCACTCAGATTTCAATTCTCCTTTATTTAGAGGAGGAGGAGAGGAGAGCAGATAAAAATAAAGATGATACGGGCTAACTAAAAACACAAGGAGGAGTCATTTAGCTTCCTGTCCATGACTGTGGGAAACTGTAACCAAAATTACATGAAAAGTCTGAGGAAATGAAATGGTTGGCTACAAATCATCAACAAATCATTAACAAGCCAAACTAAACTAATGAGATGTTTTAGTGTTTGTCTGCAATTGCTTATGCTATCTGAATCCTGTACATTCAAGCATATTGGTAATAACTGCTGCCAATTCAATTAATTCAAATATTAAATCAAAATAATTTGGTTGTTCACCAAGTGCTTTGCTAGTGCAAATCTAATCAAAAGTAAATTAGCAAAGTTGAATGTTGTATAGTTTCAACTGAAACTGAAACAATCAGCACATTAATTGGATTAGGTTTAGCAGAGACATGTCTACATTTGAGTTAAGCATTAAAATCAATCAGAAATTCAGAAACAATGTCCCATCTCCTCCTTGTTCTCCATCGGAAACATTAGGGGCTGTTACTGCCAGCCTTTTCTTTACAAATGCTTAAAGAGGCACAAAGGCAGTAATGCAGCTGCTTCAATCAGCATTTTGCACCAAAAGTGTGGCCTCTCTCATCCCCTCAATACAAACTAATGTCATTCGGTAACACATTCATTCACACAGCCAGATGAGGACTGAGGCTAGAAATTAACAGGTCGATTTCGGGCTCATCTGACCTGAGAGTATCAGGTCTTTCTCTTGTCAGAGACGACATCTTTGATCTATAAAGACCTCGATTACACAGCAGCCTGTTCTCAATACCTGTGTGTGAGTGCTTGTGTGCACGTTGCCAAGGCTTAGAGAACGATTGCATTTATTAAGCTGTTTGAGCTTGCTGCCATGTTAGATAGGTTACCCTTTGACACACATGCTGCGCAGAGCAGTATTGATCTGAAACCTCTCATCTGTGCACTGGATTAGTCTATCAGAATGTGAAAGCTAGTGATGAATCAGCTCACCTTCGTTAAGCATCTGTCTATGCCGTTAACACTCACTTCTTTGTTGCTCATGACGCTGTGGGTCGTTAACTGCACTAGCCCTCATTAACTATCATTCCTCTGCTTGTTAAGGAAAGGTCTGAGCAAAAACAGCCTCAGTCCAATAATAAAGTTCCTCAAAGCTGTAAAGAGAGGCTTTATACTCAAACATGACTTGTTAAAACCCCTTGAAATCCACTGTGGTGAGTGCAGCGAGTGGAAGAGAGGTAAAGACTCCCTCAGGGTCATCAGGTGGACACCTTCCTTCATTCATGTTTTGTTATGACACCTCCAGAGGGCTCAACAGCAGCGGCTGCCCCGCAGGACTGATTTCGGCCCATTTTGGGTCTACCCTCTTCTTACACATCCAGCTGCTGCTTCCTTCCATAGCTTCTGATATTGATTTGATAGTTTGACCTTATACAGAAATGGTTTTCAGGAGCCACAGTGTGCTACAGGAACGGTTTGGGTCTGCATAAGGCATTCTATTTTATTTGCTCTGTCCACTGACCTGAGCTTACCATGTCCCAGATTTTCACAAGTCTAAAGCCATTAAAGCAAGCTCAGTTATAAAATATTTGTTGAAGTTAAACTGTCATTTGCAAAGGCTTTCTGTGGAAGCCATCCCAGAGGTTTCTCTGTGACAAAGGCTTTATTGGGATTTTTTTTAAAAAAACATTTGAGACTAAATAAAAACTAAATATAATATATAATCTATAATAAATTATACGGGGAAAAAACCCATGCAAGAATTAAAGTAATGAGACTTCCACTGGATTCTAGGCAACTTTAAAAGTCCAAGACAGACAAATGCTAACCTCACATGAAGCAGGTCAAATGAAATGACCTGATCAACATAGGAAGCCAGATAATGAAGTCTTCTTTGTTGCTACATTTGTCCACTCCAAACCGTGGCAGTTCATAACAGTGAAATGGGACACTCCAAGCACTCTGCTCAGTTTCCTATACATTAGCAGAGTATTGATGGGTCTCTTTATATCCTGTGCTATGATGTCACGGCGCTCAAGAGAGAAGGTCGGCAGAAAGCAGGTCAGTGGACTTTATGATGAATGGTGATGAGTGTCTGGTTCGACAGGGAGATCTCACCACGCACCACTCTGTTCACTGTTACATCATGTGCATTAATTGAAGAGAGATGCTGACAGTGGGTACTTATTTATTTATAGAGTACAGGGATATCAATCAGCTTCCACAGCCTCTTGGACGACTTGAATACAAACACAACCAGCACAACCCTATTGCATAAATCATGGCATTATTTTCTCTGTATGTTAAGGCATGCTGTGTTCAGAAAGCCAATGTACTGTCCTCTTAATTCCTGGAAACCCTGTGTGTGTTTGTGTGTGCTGACTAATTAATTCACCCTCTAGTATTTAAGCACTAAAGCTCAGCCTGGGGTTTAGTAACTTTAGATATTAAGCAAATGTCACGGTGAGACGAGTGTGTGTTACCATTAGCTGCACCACTGCATCTGGCTAATCCATGAGCTAACAGTGGAACACTCTCATTCTTATACGCACACACTGAGCCGTATTTAATATGGACAGTAGACATCCCTGGAGAGAAGTGAGTGAGAGTGAATCTGTTTCCTCAATCCAATTACCATTTATCAAAGTGATTAGCAGTGGTTTTACTGTGTTTTGCTTTGCTTTGCTGACTAGTCATTAAATAACCATATTAATGACACAAGACTAGGGCTACCATACGTCCCAATTCCATCACCACAGTCCCAATTTTAAGCTCCCTGTCCTGTGTCCCAGCAGATATCTACAAAAACACTAAAATGTACTGATTTTGCCCTCTTTCTGTCCCAAATGCCCTGTCTCATGAAGCCAAAGCAGCGCATTATGCTTGAAAATGATTTCACTGTAGGCTGTCTGTGTGTCAATCACAGAGTTACCATGGCGATGACAATATTAACCAACTGAAAAAGATCAACAGAGTTCCTCAGGTCTGTAGCTCAATATTAAGAGCTCAAGCTTAATATAAGAGGCTATTGCTAAGCAGCGTTCACAGTTTGACCTGGCATCGGGCAAAAAGAAAAGTTGTATTTCTTTGAAGTGAAATAAAAAAGAAAAGAAAAAAATACTTTATTAGTATATATTTATATATTCTTATTATTCTTATTCTTATTCTTATTTAATGGTGTATGATTGTGGCGACATTACTTTTCATTTGTTAATGTGCTGTTGTTGGATTTGCAGTAAAATTAAAGTGTCCTGATTTTTTGGCTTTAAAATATGGTTGCCCTACACAAGACACTACCTTTTTGCGCTATTTATAACTGACGTACTTTTTTTTTTATTTGGGTAAAAAACAGTTCAAAAGCAGCTACAATACTTCACAGGTTTAAGGTCTTGTTGTGCTGTTATTGAACCAGCGCTTTTGACTGAACCAGACGGCTGAGAATCATAGCAGGCACCCCTGGGACATTTTATACCACAAAGCACATTAGAATTGAAACCAGACTTCAGGTATTTGGTTAGGCTGCATTTTGACAACAAACGTGTAGTATTAGTTCTGGGAAAGACTATTTTTTATTAATTACAAACATTTGATTAGACAAACTCACTTCTTCATCATTAATAAGGAGAGCTCTCACATAATGGTTGGCTTTTCAGAACTTCTTGAGTCTACTTTACTGCAACTAGGACCATTAGGCTCAAATTAATTGACTAAAGTGACAACAAGGTTTGTACTGGTTGGTTTTAGAATAAGAATACATCAAATTGTGTGTGTTTTTCCTAATTAACTTAGCCTTTAAGTATTCACTCAATATTCTTTCCTGATCCTCAAGAAATGAGATTATTATAGAAAGCATGCTGTAACCATGTTTCAGTCAGCGGAAGAATTAAAATTTAATGAAAAGGTTGTTTTGTTGTGATCGAGTGCTGGTGGTGCATCAGCTGCTGTATTGATTCAGGATTGATTTGCAGCACAGCACCCAGTGTATATGGGCGTGCTGTGGGCACATACTGAGACTAAAGCTGATTACTCTAATGGGACAAAAGAAAACTACTTTATGTCATCATTAGCTCTGAAAACACTCAGAAATGAAGAAACACTGTATTGTTCCTCACATGTCTATTTTAACAAAGTAAATAACTACCCTCAAACCCAGTGAAACATGTTTCTATGCAGTTGCAGAACAAAACATTCAAGCATCACCCCAAAAATAAATTAACCTTTTATCTGCAATCAACTGACACTTTTTGTTGCTGCCATCAGTGGAGCCGATGCTGATAAGATGGCTCTGTGGGAACACACAAACAAAGTCATGCATGAAATAATAAATGTATCAGCACCCAGCCTGTTTCCCATCAGCACCACAGGGAAGAAATCGGATGTGGAAAGAACTCCACAGCAGAGGCTCGTGGGAAATTCATAAGGAGGGGTTTGGAGGTGCATGCGTGTGGTTTTCTAAGTAGAACACACTTATGCATACTCAAGTCGGGAAGAGAGCAGCGTTCGAGTTAATCAATGTCGCGGATGTGAAGCTCTGACCTTTTTGAGCCAAACCACCTGCTGCTGCTGCAGGAAGTGACAGTGTGGATGTGGTGTGTGTATTGGGTTACCGTCGCTCCCTCTGCAGGGTGTAGGAGCTCCTGAAAAAGCCCAGCAGCTCATCCTCAATGGCGGCATCGAAGGTGATGTTCAGCCTGTACACTCTCATAGGCTTGAGTTCACGGTGCAGCACCACTACATACATCTGATTGGCGGGGAAGGCAAAGTGGCGATGGATTCGCATGACTCCACCCCCTGGCCTGTTGATGAGTCGTCCACTGCCTTCTGCTGTAACTGATACCCGGTCCACCTGGACAAAGGATATCACGCTACTATGAATAAATGACTCATGTAAAAATACAACATTGTTACTGTATAAAATGATATAATCATATGAATACTATAATGTTATACAGCAGCAATAATGTAGTTTCTTCAAAAAACTCTCCTGTAGCCTTTCTTGCACATTTCAAGCACCTTTTTTTCAAAAATATAATGATGCAGCATTGTAAAATTTTATGACAAAGAATGTATCCAACATATCTGCTGCCCCCTCCATATCCTGTCTGCTGCACTCAAAAGTAAGCCCTGTGTCTAATTCCCTGGGGAGAGGTTGTCAACATCGCTGCCCAGTTTCTGCTGTGCTCACTTTAATGTAAACCCCTGGAAAGAGACATGGTCAAAGCCCCCATTCCAAATAAGAACGCATCCAGTCTCTTCTGACATAATAATGATTTACACTTGAGTTGGCAAGATAATAAATTCACCGACCCAACAAGACAAACAAACAAACCCTTGCATTATTTGTGCAGGTCTTGAAAGTTAAGGCTTCCAACTTTTGAAGGATCTGTCTTAGACATATGGACCACACTGAACTGAACAATCAGCACAGAACATAGCAAACCAAACTACCTCCACTCCTGATTTACTGATTTGCAGTAAATTTGCAGCAGTTCCCATGCCTTGTCTGATTAAAGCAGTTGCTAAGCAACACCTGACTCACTTCCAGATTTAGGATGTGGGACCTGTCGCCATGTTGATGTGACAGAAACTACATTTACAATAAAAGTAGCAAAAAAGAATTTTCCAAAATGTTATTAAAGATTAAGCCAAATGGCTAAAGGCAAATTTTTTTAGTCATCTTATTCAATGTTGGAAAGTACTCTAAATAAGACAAACATAATTTCACATCAATGGAGCTATTTAACACTAAACATAGGTGAGAAAACTCAGCCAATCAAAGGAGAGAAAGTGAAAGCAGTAATTATAATCACTGGAGTTTGAGCCCTCTCTAACAGTAGTGTCAGGTGGCCAACAGAGAAAAGGAGATGTCAGATCGACCTACACAGAACTGTGAAAAGCTCTAATCAGGCAAAAATAGTATAAGCTCAGTATGTGTGTATTTATCACCTTTCTGACTCTGTTGGGCCGTTTCCCTGCAATTTGTGTTAAAGGAGTTGAGTGAAGTTTAATTAATTCACCGCAGCTTAAAGGGAGATTAATCTTTAGGATCCATATCTAGGCATTTGTTAACAAAAGAAAAGACATTAACAGCACCATATTGCAACCTCTATTTAAGCCAGCTGACTATAACTGCTCTTGACAAAAGCCACCTGTTACATGGCAGGTGTTCAAAACAAAACCTTTACGAATGAAACCACCATTATTTGTCAAACATTATGCAATCACTAAATGATGATTATGGAAATGGCCTCAGACTGTCATTTTTGCATGTCAGTAAAAAACTACTTATATGTAATTGTAAAAAAATAAAAATAAAAAAATGATAGCATAACTAATTGTTTAATTTGTTGTATTTAAAGCGTTATCAAAACCCTTCCCTAGAGGCAGAAGGGCAAAGTCACAGTGGGCATAATAGTGTTAGATGGTCTTGGTCTAATACAATGTCATTTACAAACCATCACAGATTTGATAAAGAAAATAATAAATAAAATTAAAAACGACCATAGCAGAATTTGACTGCACTTGTGTAAAGATTACTGTGAATGTTATATTTAGTTGTAGTTATATATCTCCAGTCTAAATGTGAGGAAGTGGAAATCTTTAGCGTCCTTGGCTCATCAAACGACAGTACGAATGTCATCGTATGTTCGTGTGAGGGTTGTTCTTTGATGAATGAACTGATCAATATGAACAGAGAGGCTGCTGACACTGAGAGGAAACGTTCAGGATTAGAACAATGTTTTTCAGGGTTTTCTGGTGAGTCAGCGAGTGCACTGCCGAGTCTTAGATCGCTCTAAATGATCTGGTTAAAAAAAAAATGTATTGTCATTTGTTTATTGATTTAAACACTCTGATTCTTACATATATACATTCCCTGAGGCTAAAGAGCAACATTTTCAGCAATAAGGCTTGTACTTATCGTCACATGTGCCACGGTTAAAGTACAGAAAACATGACATGGTTATGGAAAGCCTTCTCAAAAGCGTGTGATTTTGTTGAATGGCGTTTATTGTGCATGAGGCATTTCTTCAAAGCACTTTTATTGCATTATTGCTTCTTTTCTAGCAGCTGAACCTATTTTTATACTCACTTTTGGCCTTTTCACATTCTCACTATGTTTCTCTTCTTATCACATTAACTCCGAGGATACCTTAGGAGACCTGGTGCCTAACAACACCTCTTAATTCAGTGTTCACACGCGCACACACACACACACACATACAGAGACAAAGGGGGTCTGCAGGGTTTTTAATTGGCTTCTGACCAAATTAGACTGATTTATTCCACTCTCGCATTAGCCAAGATGACCGGACTGAAAAATCAGGTTGTTCAGGCATTTCTCTGAGGCTTTTCCCTCACCACATGCTAGTCTCGAAAAATTGAGCTGAACCAGCAACTTTGACGGTTAATTAGCCTCGTTAAGAAAATCTCTGAGGCCAAATCTGGAAATAAACAGTCTTTGTTGGAGAGTGAGTTCTCTTCAACATCACCGCGGAGTGCTTAAGATGCAAACAATGAACAAACTCATCTACAGTATGGAAATATTCTTAAACTGTACCTGATTGTGAAAGCCTTTTCTTTTTACATTTCACAATAAAGAGCTGTCATCTAGTCATGTAATGGTGTTTATGTGAGCAGTAGGTTTCTTCATACATGTCTATACACAAAGCTCTTACATTTTGAGTCTGAACATCTTTAGTCTATTACTCTAGTCTAAATGTACTTTAAATGTTGCTACAAGCAGCACCTTCCCATGGAAGACTCCCTAATGCCCTGAACAATTTAGTAGGTGCAAAATAAACTAAAAACTGTTTAAGAACATTTAGATGTCCTATAGCAAGAAAGGTACTATAGGTGTAATCATTAATGGCCTAAGCACGACATAGCTTTGTATGAAATTAATTCACTGTCTGTATGGAATAAGTTAAATAGTTAGCTGAAGGCAGTTGTGTGGTTGCTGTGGTGGTAATGTTCTGGTTTCATTATACCCTTCTCTGAGATACAATCACCACAGCAAAACACAGCACAGTTGTGTCACAAAACGATCAGTGGCAGCTACTGATTTTGTGCGATGCTAGACCAGGCTGCAAACTCTAATTAACATCAGAGCAATTATCCTTTGCCAGTCACTTCTAAAAATGAGCATGCAAATAGATAACTGTGTCATACCTCAAGGCGGTCAGTGTGCAGAACAATGAACCGGGTGGCGTTGACGCACTCGATCTCAACGCTGACATCCCCAGAGAAGGTGAAGTTGTCCATGTAGACGGCCAGCCGCAGGTCATAGTGCCGTGGCCTGAGTGATCCAGGCAGCCGCGAGTTTCTCCATGGTTGAACCTCCTCATCCCCTCTCTCACCAGTCCTGTCCCCTCTGCTGCCATTGAGCCTTGCTGAGCCCCCAGAACCTCGAGAGCCTATGTCTGGAGTCACATCTCGAGCACCACACTCCTCAAAGCGGACACTAAGCACCACGGCCACTGCTGTGACGATAATAAGGGTGAGGATGGACAAGGCAAACCCCAACACTAGTCTTTTGTGTACTGTGATGTGGCGCTCTGTGGTCCGAGGCCGGACCACCACAGACTCTGCCCACTGGTCCGAGAGGCCTCGGCCATTTCGCATGGCACCAGGACTACTGTCGTTGAGTCCCATTGAGCTCAAAGTCTCCCTGAGAGGGAGAAAAATGTCTTCACTTTATGTTTGTGCTAGATTTGTTTTCAAACAGATTTCTTCTTCATTCGTACAGATTAGATGCCTGCAAGTCTTCAGTCTGTTGAATCTCTCGTCTGTCACTGACACTCCAGCAGTTTTATTTCTGTAACGCCGACCTCTGACCTAGACCGTTATGAAAGTCCTTCAGCACTGACTCGAGATGGAAAATCAACACCACTGTGCATCTTATATCTCGGGCAACAAAACTGACAAACTAGAAAGAATGAAATAGTCGTGTGCATTTTGGCTTTATGGTGAGGGAAAAAAATCAATTCTGCATGGCTCAGTTTCAAGTGTAGAATCAGGGAAGAAGGAGGAGGGGGAAGGAAGGGGAGGTGGTGGAATGCTGTTGAGGATATGGCTATACAGTGAAAGTACCATCCATAGACTTTCACTGGAAGCTGCCGGGTAAGCTAAACTTTAAATCCCCCACAAGAGTTCAAACCACAGGCAGATCTAACAGCATGGTCACAATTCAGTAGCTTTTACTTGTATATTATGCACTGACATCACACAATAGTACCAGTATAACTACTGTGTCAGTTAGTATCACAATGGACTTTTAAAGTTCATTTATTTTCTACTCACAACAGTTAAGCATTAATAACCCCGCTGTAAGAACCTAAGGTTTAGTTATAAACGCGCTCTGAGCCAAAGCAGCAGTGAGGACACACGTTTCTGTGCCACATCTATTTGATTTAAATCGGGAATAATTTTGATTCATATCCAGCAAATTCTTTCCTATCTATTATTTTTTCCCTCAAAGAGTGATACTGATGCATATCATAAGTTATGGCACAAGAGGACAGAGTAAAGATGATAGCATCTCAATGTGACAGATCGGAAAATCGGAAACCAGCCGTAGGCTACTGGAGATTTGACTTACCGCTATACACTTTACAAATATCCTTAATAAAGGCACTAAGTCGTCCTCCCTGTCTGTGCTGGGAGCCTATGTATCTGTCTCAGCCCCTCTCTGTCTCTTGAGGGGGTTAAGTGGATAATTTACAAGCAGCATGTGGGTTTATTTCAGCGTGGAGGAGATAATTCATTCCGGATATTCCGTGGGGTATAAACGATCCCTGCTTTGCAGCTAAGCGGGCTGATTGATGAAAAATGGATTCAAAGTGATTGATACAAGGAATATATTAAAACCAATTCACGAGGGAGGGGAAACGGAGGAGCATGGAGCGACCCAACAAGCTATCAGATCTGTTAATGAGATCAGCCTCGCGGTAATGACTCGGCTCTCATCTTCAACGCTCCGTGACAAAGTCCAATCCTCTTGGTGCGTAATAGCGGAACTTCTTCTGGTCTATAGTCCCCGGTGGGAAGGCACGAGCCTGAAGCCTGTCTGCACGGGCGGTCGTTTCCTTCTGGGTCTGATACTTGTCTTGTCCCAAAAAGAACAGCGCTTCTCTCATTAATGCTCACAGTCTAGTTCTTTGTGGATGCTGAGCGGAGGTTACCGTCGGTCACTGCCAAGTCCACGAGGGACTTATCTGAGATCCAGCAGCGCAGAGCCATTAAAGCACACAGTTCACGCACAAACCGCATCACCGATGCACCGCTAAGCACCGAGAATGTGTGGAGGGAACAGGAGTAATGTGGAAGTGGTCTGAGGTCCGTGGAAAAATAACCCGGGGATCCCAGCGTAACGTCAAACCACGGACCACCACTCACTGAAAGCGATCCGGTAATTTGAGTGGAAATCCCTCAGACAGCTCGGTATCCATGGAGTCCAAAGTGAAAATGAGCCATATCAAGCGGCTTAGTCCGAGTTACCACTGCTGCTCTCTCAGATGCTCCTGAACTTTTCAGCCCACGGAGAGCTCCACTTCCGAGGAAGACGATGGTGGCTGCGCACCGCGCCGGAGATGAAGAAGTAGCTCTCCTGACAGCGTCCCCGTTCCTCTGCGCAGGGGGAGGAAGAGGAGGAGGAGGAAGCAGCCCACCGCTTACCGAGGCGCTCCGCCGCGTGCGTTCTGTCCAAGCACGAGCTGCCGCTGCTGTTCCAACCGGGAGGCACGCGCTGTCAGAGAGGAGAGAGGAGAGAAAGGAGGATGAGAGGAGGAAGAGAGGAGGGGGCACGCCCACCGCGCTCTCCTCCGAATTCCTCTGAGCTGCTAATGGAAAACAGACCAAAGAAAATGAATATATAGCTCATTAAAAAAGTCAGTGAGACATAAAGCACGCACTCATACTCATCAAGTATAAGAGACTGAAACTGTGCGTCCGGCAGAGCGGGCTACTAAGACCTTAGAAGAGTGTCATATTTATATACTGAACAAACTAAGACGTCTTTTTCTCTTTATTTTCACGGCCAGGGGCTTTTGTTTTGAACCAGGACTAGACAATTATAATAAGAGGAGATTTACAAAGGAACTTCACGGCACTTACAACTCTAGCGCATTAATATTGTTTTGGGATAGAAAAAAAAAGTTCTTTAAAGAGTACTTTAGTCGACTGTGACCAGAGTCTCTGTGGCTCTAATGGAAGCTCCCATGTTTTACTCACATGCTCTTTATATAACCATCAGAAGCGGTGGCTCTGCGCTGTGTGGATAATTATGTCAGTCTTAGAGGAATCCTCTCCAACTGCGATGAGCCTTCCCATTATTCCATGACAGCTTCTGTCTCATTCTTCTTTGTCTCAGTCTGTTATGAAACACCAGTAGTCATGAGGACGTAAAGTCCATAACGTGATGGCAATTTTAGGATCAGAAATCATTTTCATATCAACTTCTGTAACAAACTTTACATATAAAAAATGTATTTCTCAGACTTATCTCAAAGTGCCTCAAGGAAACATGCAGCACGATGTAGCCTATCCTCACTGGTTCACATCTGTTAGTGGGGCACTCACAGGAACTACCTAAAGGGCACTGGAAGTAATCCAGAATGGACACTTGCCACAGATGTCCACAAAGTTAAGTTTCATTTTCAATTTATTTTGTTTTAAAGCTGTTTTCATCGTGAAGAACACGTTTAAGACACATGCTCATTACAAACAGAAGTTGCTTTATGTGTTAAGTCTAATGCATGACATACAGATGACATGTGCATGTCTCTGTCTATAGTTTAAATAGCCTTCAGTGTAGCATTCATCATCTGCTCATGTCTGCAATGGGCCCTATATGGACCATCTGTTTGCAGCCCAGTATGTGCATGAAGTCATAGGCATATCTTGGGCTTAATTCACTTTGATAACAGACATGTGCCCTTCCAAAATCTACTGACTTTAGAGTGATACAGAAACAAATACAAATCAAGGGTCAAATTTAATTGACTGTTTAATCTAATCAATTCAATGTGCATGACTGTCCTCCTGCAAGATGTAGCTTGCAATGGAAATGAACCGTGTCATAATCTTAGACTGTGAATGTGCTATAATTTTTTGGTGTGGTCAAAAATGGAGGGGAACCAAGTAACAATCTTCAGAATGTCCTTCAGGTGCAGACAGGAAGTGCCACGGAACAAAACAGATTAAAAAGCAAAATGATCATGTTAACCTGGTGCAAAATCATTCTTGGTTCTGTCATCTCTATTTGTTTACGCTCCACCAAACTTACTGTTTTTTTGTTCAATTTTTTAATGTTGATGACTTTGATTTTAAATAAGACATATCAGCAAAATTTTTAAAAGACAGCTCAGCTGATACATTGCCCACTCTTGCCCCCTCCACATAATTTAGCACAATTCACCTGTATAGTAAAATATAGCTTGTTTGGTGTTTGGTGGGAGTTGTTCATTAGGCCTGTACAATTTAATCTGTGTCATTAACTCAAACAGAATCCACCTCTGTCTTCAGCTATTTCTCTCTAATAAACACTTAACTTATCTTCCCCCAGACTCTTGATAGCATTTGTCCTTATTTGTATTCATGATCAACACACCACTGAGTCTGATGAATATATTACACTTTCTTGTTCTAAAATGGAGTTTACAAAAAAAAAAAAAAACCCAAAACAATCTTTTTACTGTCAGAATAAATATTTGCTGTGATTAAAAAAATTCAAAGAAAATAGTTTAAATTTTGAGATGCTTTGCATCCTATCATGAAAAGACTGTACATAGACTGACACACTGACTGCACTGGAAGTGAAACATTGACAGATTCAGCATGGGACCAAACAGAGTACTGCTCTCATGTTAGCGAGCCACAGATTATGGTGTATGAGCACTATAATCTGTGGCTGTCATTCAATATCATGTTCGGCAGATTTACCACATATCCCTCAGCGCAAAGTGCTGTAGCAATTCAGACCAAATATTATCTGTCTGACGACGATGTGTTGGCAAAAAAATGACTAAAATTGACACTGTGTTTTTGTAAAAGATGTCTCAGGTTAAGTAAAATCATTTGTGAATGCAATATTAGGGTGGGGCAGATAAGTACAGGAAGTTTAAATTCAGTCTTTCATTCACCAAAAGGTAAAGTCCGAGACTGAGAACAGCCAATTTCTAATTTTTCTAATGTAATATTTCTAAAGAGAAATTGTATCTGTTTCTGGAAAGGAAATCTTTTTCATTCTTTGGAAAGAAATTTTAGCTAATGGGCTTCCATGGGTTTTTGTCAACAATCTACTGTACGTACTACATTTCAAGCAATTTGAACAACCACTTACAAATCTCTCAAGACTAGAAATGTCTTAAGCCTCTGTAGTTTGTGATTCAAGAATTGATTTAATACTTAATGAAACATATTTTGAGTGATATCACCTGGTTGTGTGTTGAAGGTCAGATGTCACCTTGAAACCAAGGTGACACTCAAAGACCTCCAGCTCATCAACATTCACCTCAGCAGCTGTTTGATTGGCTATTGACACAACCTGCAGACCATTTGATTGGCTATCGTATGATCCATTAATTTTACAGAGTCTGGAACGTGTCTGCCCATCTGTCCTGCTGTGTGATATATTTAGACATGTGTGCTGTGAACATTTGATGCATGTTCTCCACTACACATATGGTTAAAGCCCATACATGTGTTTTGTCAGCTTTATGTCTTGTTCATTGAAGCTAAAAGGTTTTTATCTCCATCTGTGTGCAGCCCCAGTGCCCTGAGCTCTGTCCAGTCAGGAGTGGAGCTAAAGGATGACACTGTGCATCACGGCTCTAGAAAACGTACACCTCACAATCTAATGAAAAACATGATGTTTGAATTAGGCCAAACATGCTGCTCTTTTGGTTTCACAGTTGTACTGTGTGTGTACTGAGTGCAATTCAATTTTCAATTTACCAGCCACTAAAATCCAATTATTATATCTAATTAAGAGAAAGTGAGTGAAGCCCGACATCTATTTAAAATACTCACAGAGAGAAACTATTTTAGCTTACACTGAATTATGAGGAAATGTTAGGAAAAAGGGCAGACACAATCAGCACACAGACACCATATTACACTTACAGTTCTTTATGTCAAGTAATTTAGACCAACCGCTGCCCATGATAGAGCAAGCTGAAAAGAGGATTCAATTACATGTTTTATTTTGATCTTTTTTGAAGGCCCAACCTTTTATCCCTCATTAGTCATGGTCACTGCAGTCACGGGTCTTTGTAATTACATTTTCATCCTAATTTGGGTGGCTTGCAATTGAACAAATAAGCCCATTTTAAGGGCTCATTAATAACCTATTCAAAAGAAAAAAAGATGTAAATAAATGTATACAGAATTAACTTATTACCTTATCGGTACTTAGAGACCGTAAGAAAGTAAACATATATAAAGGTCAGGATCCTTGCATCTGAATCTACACCATCAAGTGCTGTATAGATCCAGGTTCCTGTAAATAAACTAAAGAAATCATCCTCCGGTCTCCTTCTCGTTATGCCTTGACAGACATCAGAAAAAAACTAATAACACAAATAGACATTCATGTTCACCTATAGGCTATACAGAGTTCCCAATTAACCTACGTGACCTCCTCATGTCCTTGTAATATGGAAGGAATCAGGGATCCTGGAGGAGTCCAGACTGCAGAGTGAACATGCCAACTCAACTCAGGCAGGTATAGTGAACATCGAGAATTCAAACGCATGTTATTATCACACAAAAAAAAGGAGAAGTTATTCTTAACAAGAATAAGAAATTATTTAACAAAGTCTTCAGAAGAGAGAAAATCAACACATTCAGGAACAGGCAAGTATTTTTAGCATCAAAAATAAGTCTGTGGGTCATTGTGTCCAACACTTTCATAGTGAACTTTGCAGCCTCTGGGGGCCACTAGAGGGGCTTTAGAATATTAGTGTGTGTTTTATTGAACAAAGTCAATACACACTCTCTTTCCAGCCACACACATACGCTCTCTCTGACATTGCACGGCCAATTAGAGTCCTATTTCAGCCAAGTGGATCAAGGTGGAAGGCAGCAGAGGGAGAGAGGAATGGGAGAAAGGAGAGAGAGGAATCTAAGTGGGCGGCACACTCTCCTGCCTCAGGGTAGATTGGTGTCAAGTGCAGGGAACACACACAGTGGGCAGAAAATGTAATGAATGTGTATTACTTGTTAGGGAAAAAGACAGTGTGTGTGGTCGGTGCACTTGACACCAATCTAGCAGCGGAGCAGCAGCAGCAGAGAAATAAAAAAAAAGCATGTCAGACTAAAGCTGAACACAGAGATCCAAACATCAATATTTCAAATTCCTTGAAAGCACAAATCCATCCATGATTTATTGTCACCCTGCAGTATATCAAGTGTGTGCTTGATGTAAACACTGTTTGATGAAGGCTGAGGGCTTAGGACGTATTGGAGCTGATACTAATGGGTATCAGCCTCCCATTTGGACTCTTCCCTTCGTTCCATGATGGATTTACAGTATATCTTTTCTCGCTTTAATTCAGCACTGCTTCACCTTACTGCATCCATGTAGCCTGTGAAAAACTGCCGTTCAAAGGGATGCGCCTCACCTTCTTGACTGCAGCCAAAAGCTAAGGTTTGAGAAGTCCAGGTATATCTTTGAACTACTTGGGCAGTAAAAAAAAAAAACGAATAAGACTTACTACTCTCCAGCATGACTGTCAGAGCTGTAAATACTGAGACTTTGCAGAGTCAGTCCTGCACCAGCTGTAAATAGCTCTACATGTCCACTGTTTTCATAGGCTTTTCATTACATCTTCTTCATTATTCTTAGCTCTGTGAAAGGTATAAAAAACGTAATCATCCTCCTCCTCATCATTGGCCACAGCAGCATTTATACAGCACTTTAAAAACAGGGTTTACAAAGTGCTTAACAACAAAAACAAAGTTCACAATATCATTAATATCATACAAGCCAGTGAAGCATGCCTTTGAACCAAATAAACTGCAGATGGACCATGCTTATTGTGAAGTCAGAATGTGCACCTGCACCTATCCGATCTCATACAACCCCATTCTCTCTATATAGCTAAGAAGAAATCAATAAGAGAAAGAAACAGAAATTGCAATTTTGTTGGATGAACTGATTCTGATGAAAGTTTTCAAAGTTACATTTCAGGATCCTCAGGTTTAGTCAGGTAGATGTAAAAAAAAAAAACATGCTGAGCCTCAGAGTTGAGTTCATTAGTGATTAGTCTGTAACAGCCCATTGCTGACCAATTTGCATGCTTTCAAGTTAAGCCTTTTGTCAAATAGATTGTTTTAATCCTGTGTCCTCTTTTTGCCTCAGACAATTTGGACAAGATCCCCTCTTAACTGCTTTTCAGTCCCTGAGCCTTTGATTGATGGCACCTCATAGATTTCACTCGACAAATGAGCTTTCTACTCATTTTCTCTATTTGTGATGTAGGAATATACTGATAGAACTGACCCAAATATAAAGCTGTACAGAATCTGTTGGGATTAGTAGGACTGGGATTGTTGTCTCGTATAGTCTGTAATAGTCTTTGAGTCAAGTGTTGTTGTATTAAAGGGCTGTATAATTAATTTAAATAAGACATCACCTGCGAAAATACAAAAGAGATTACATTTTAATGCCAAAATCAGTAACTTTGTTTGTTTCTTAGATTTGACCGTCAGAATGGTACGTCTACACCTCCTTGCTCATACAGTGCCTCTGCTCCTCCGGGCGACTTGATAAAGAGATATCTGAATAAGCTCTAATCTGTCTCCACACTGTGTAAGCAGTGGCAGTTTGTGGCAGGTCATCCCTAAAGCTTTTGTTGGATCAATGATGTCTGGTTGATGTTAGTCAGCATTTCAACAAGACCACACAACAGAGACAGGCTTCTGCAGATATTTGGTGAATGGCAAGTATCGACTGACTTAAAGTGAGGCTCTCTGTCTCTGTCTTTTCTTTTATTCTCAGACATTTTATCTTTGCTTTGTGGTGTCGGTTTGTTTTATTCCCGGTTTTTCTTAGTTTTAGGCTTTTCTCGCTGATGGAAGATCAAAGTTGCTGCATATTACCAGAAAATTAACACAGGAAAAAAAGGAAAAGCTCATTTTCATAGGTAAGAAGATAGTTCAATTACATCTGAAATGCACCTTTTGCATTGTATGAGCAGATCCAGGAGCGTCCAAGATTGGTGGCTTGTTTGCAAAATACAATCACAGCTTTAGACTCGTTGTTTCATGACACTGTCTCAACATGTCCAATAGTAACATGATTGGATTAAAACTGTGTTTATTGCATTTTGACTGGTCCCAGTTAAGATGAAGAGAGTCCATCGCTTTAAACATTGGGCCACGGTAAATGTATATTATATAAAAGTGAATTTGTATATACCTCGTGTGCTTAAAAATGTGAGGAGATAAATGTACCATATAAATCTGATTTAAAACCATCTCTCTGTCAGATAAGTATATGCATCTTTGCCATCATTTATTTTCTCATTTCGCAGCAGTGTGTGACCGAGTATGCTTTAAATATGCTTATATGCATTTGTTCTGCCGCGTTCCTCCTTCGCACCGAGCACTCTGAATCTATTTCTTTTTCTAATTTGTCAGCTGTGTGTTTGGATGTGTGTTAGATCCACCATACTGGAGTTGTCAAACTGGTTTACAGTGGAGTGTGTGTCGCTCTGTGTGACACTGATTAAAAGTGAGAGGTTTTTGATTGCCTCGACCCTCTGTGGGATTATTAGCATAACACGCGCACGCCAAAGCACACACAGGAGTAATTGAGCATTTCTCTTCTACATTACATCTAACAGGATCCAATCCAGGAGCTCAATGCCTTTCTAACAAACTAACACTTCACTGTTTACTCTCCTTATTTAAATTTATGCAGATGAGGTGATGTGAAAGATGAATGAGCTTGTTTGTGCTGCGAGGCCAGTGTCCTGCTCGCGGTCATGTCTGTCTGAAACTCAGAGGAGCACTTGTTCTTTAAACCTGCAGCAATTTCTCTTAAAAGATTCTTTGATCAGAAAAATGCGGATGCCAAAATCGTACCGTCTGATCTTATTGAGCCACAAAAGATTTATAGTGTGGTTCTGAAAGGTGAGGAGTAAGTTCAGATGGTTCTCCTTTGAGATTCTTCACTGGATGGAGGGACCTCATCCACGGAAATGCCACAAAGCGATGGAGCCGCCTGGCACCTGTCTGAGTGGAGCGATAGCGAGATCAGACTAAAGCAGGGCGTTTACACATACAGGAAGAAGACGCACAGGCTTTTATCCAGCTGCTATCTGTGAGAACTACAGCACGTATTGCACCTGTCATACTCTCAGGGATTTACAAAGAGAAGGCTCCCATCGTGACACTCAGACTAACAACCTACACAGGGGTTTCACAATTGCTTCAAATACTGCCTTCATGAGTCAATAATACTCACATTAAAGGAGTATATTCTATTCTCTTATCAAGACCCAAAACCTTTCACCACATCTGACAAAGCTCCCCAAAGGACTCAAGTTATTCCTATTAATTTAAGCTTATGTATGTTAATAAAGACAGAATTTCCAGGCAAACCTAACCTGTGTCTAATTTAGTGCTAATTTAAAAAAAACAAAACATAAATTGTTTACTCTATTTTTGGATGAACCTCCAGTCATTTAATTTTGCTGTATTACATTTTGTTCTGTGAGCTAACGTTATATTCAATAATGTCCCTCCATTGAAAGAAAAGAGAAAACTATTAAATACAGGCAGAGGACAGCTGACACATCTCCAAAGTGTAACATGATTTCCACTGTATGAAGATTAATTTATTTTTTATGAAAGGTTTTCAACTTTTTTTGAAATTGTGTCACCGTTTCACAAACAAAGCTCTATGCAGCATCTTTACCAAGAAACTCACTGGTGAAATAAAAATGAATCCAGTAAAATGTCTTATATTCATTGTGCTGTAGCTGCACCTTGGTCTCTTCTTACCTTGAACTGTCAGCACTGTCTGCTTTTTATAAGTTATTGGAAAGTGTTCACATTTGTCTAATTCTTTCTGATTAAAAAAAAACTAAATAAAAATTCATGCTTTTCCAACTGTGACGCATAAGTGGAGGTTAAAGATGAATAGCCTCACAATGGGATGCACACGATTACATTTAAAAATATAAACACAGCCCGACCTTATTGTTCTGAAGTCTTCCTCTGACACATTTGATTTAACTTACATCTGTCTTGTCATGCTGTTCCTCATCTCGTAGCCAACATCACAGTGAGGTGGATTTGCATGAGAGCAGTGATTGAAAAATGTGAGCATAAAGAAATACATAGACCGTGTTTGCATTTCTGTTTTAATGGGGAGAGTGCTGCAGGAAGTTAAAACCAACAGGCAGCTTGTTCATTTCTCTAATTTGCTCCTAATGACTGCATGGTTGGCACATCACCATCTGCTACACACAAACGCACACACACCACTGCGATAATGCAGCCATTGAATCTAATGATAACACACCACTTGTCGTAATGACACCACTGTTTGTACAAATCTGCAGCAAAGCATGATGGGTAAACCCTACTCTTTGGCATTAGTTATCTTGTTGTTGCTGTAGCGATACCTCAAGTGTTTGTCCTACGAGCATTTCAGCTCAGAGGATGAATGGTGAGAAATAAGCAGCGCCGCGGCATTGTCCATGGAGTACGTTCAAAATGAATGTGACGTTGGGCTGCCAGACAGTAAATAAAAGCATGCCTTGGGTTGCCAGGTCATCAGTGGAACTCTCTCTGCAAATTGGGTTGTAACTCAGCACAGTGAATCACGTCTAGTGTGCAAGTATATGTTTGTGTGTCCATGTTGTGCTCAGATGAAGGCACTTGAACTAAATTGCACCCCTGGTTCCCACAATGCATCTGGAGCTGGCAAGAGTGGCTGAGTGGCTGTCTGTGTTTAAACCTCACGATGCCTCAGTGTAACATACAGCTGCTTCATTGTGACCCCTCCACCGTTTCCATGGGAACCAGTGGACCCGATGGGCTGTTGTTCCGAGTCAGAAAGTCACTTTTTCATACTTTCTTCTGGATGTTGGTCCTTGAGGTTTTGGGGCTGCAAAAGCTAAAGCCCAATGTCAACCATGCACAGGTATCTGTTTTATTAAGCTCTCCATAAAAAAATATACTGAATCGATATCTAAGGATAGGCCTGTGTCCTTTCAAAGTACTCCATCTTGCATTTACATTTCTGAAAACCAGGTTAAGATGCTATCTGGGTCTTTAAATGGGGACACTCAGAAACACAAGGAGAGTCATTATTTTAATCCATGCGGATAGACAGACGCAGAGATGAGGGGGCTGATAGCACTAAGGTCATAGAGTTGACAAATAAACAAGCGCAACCAGACCAGAAAGATCATGCTGAGGCCTGAGCCCAAATACATGAAGGTGAACACACCGGGAAACATGAGCAGAGCTGGTGAGATGGCCTGGGAAACACACAGGCACACACACACACACACACACACACACACACACACACACTGCAATCTGGCAAAGAGACAGGAGTGACCGGTGCATGTGCAGAGGAAATGATGAACGGAGAGAAGCTGCAGATGGCTGGTGGCACTGATAGCTGGCAGGAGATGCTGCAGGTAAGTGTCCAGAAAGCTGCACTGTGGTGAGGGACCAGCGATGGACAGATGATCAGAGTTTCTCTAAAAGTGAATATACATAAGAATTTCTTACCCATAAATCTTACAAGTTAGCGCCATTTTTTCTGTCTATTTATGCCATTGTTTGTGTTACAGGTGCTTCTTATGTAGGCTTTGTATAAAAAAACTTCTCAAGGTGATAATTTATTCATTTACTGTAAAGGTTTGTCTTATAAATAACTTCAGGCTTATTAATGCACTAATGGGGGTATCTGTATGTAATTGAATAATTGTAATAAAGGCTCATAAAATGTAATGAATCATATTCTAATACATTATAAGTAGTTTATTAACTATTATAATTCATTATTTCCTGTGTATGCCTTTAATAAGATTAAGATTAAGATTGTGCTTGTGCTTGCATTACTAACCAAAAAAAAATGGTGCAACCAGATCCCTGTTTTTAAATCCTGAAGGATCATTTAACCAAGCTATTAGAGTGATAGTACATTGTTTAAATTCCTAAATTCATGTATTCTGCAAAGTTCACTTCAAAGCCTCCAATATTTTCTAATAGAATGTGTTCTGTGTAACTTACTTTTGTTCACTTGCTCAGTGTATTGATGCAAGAGCAGTCTATTGACATCTGTACTGGTTAGGCTCATGAGGAAATTATAGAAAATAAAAGACTAAAAGGTGCACAACAAAAGTGCGGTACATTGTAAGAGGTTATAAATGTAAAATGTAGATGATAGTGTAAATCATCAGTGTAAATCTGACTCGCAGTCCACCTGTTGATCACCTGTTTGGTGCAGGAAGGCACTGTACTCTCAGAAAGTACATATTTCATTGTAAAAAGCTGCTTGTTAGAAGTGAGGACTCATCATTATTCTACAATGCCATGCATCTTGAAAATACTGCAGTGCATTAAACTGTAAGCTTGCTTTCAGTTTGGAAAAAGAAAATACAAATCGAAATTGGACATTCTTTGCTGTTTGGTAAGTCTGGTTTGTGCAGAGTCTTTCCTCGTCTTCTGCTTGACTCAGCCTGAGGGTTAACTGGCTACACTGTACACTGTCATCATTTATGATTTGTGCATCTCACTAATTAGAGAGTGAGGATAAGCCTCTTCCTGGGCTTCAGGAGGCAGTTACGGGCTCCGGTGTTCATCTGGGACCGGACACACATCACCTCCTCCAGAGGGTCCTGTTGGGGTGTCTGAGTCAGCATGTGCCATTCCTGTCCCATCTGAAGGAATCCCAGAGAAGAGGAACAACGTGAAGTACAGCAGGAGGGACAGCATCAGTAATGAAGCCACACAACACAGTGGCATGGAACAGTCGAGTAATCTGTACCATGAGAAGTCAGACTTTATTTTCAGACTCTTTGAACAAGAAAAAGAGCATATTTTTTTATGTAGTAATTGATTTTTGTTGAACTGAACCATGCCGTGTTTTAGACTGAGATGCAGTTCTCCTGAATGTGTACGTATCTGCTTTGAGTTGTAATTTATGTCTTTGATCATAATCAACCATAGAGTGGTAATCCCTAGTTATTTGCATGTTCATCTTAATATAGAAAACAGTGAAACAAGATTTGTTCCTTGTTTTGTTTGAAGTTGGTAGAGCTATATTCACTTTGCGTACATCAGTTTATCCAGTCGAACAGAGCAAAGTGTTGAGTGTTATCACAGCAAAGCACAGGCATTAGCAGTCTTTTTCGAGAAGGAATGCTGCAAGAGACTAACATTTGCCTGAGTGCATATACAGAGGTCACAGAGCAGACAGAAGAGTAGCCTTGGCTCTGTGAATGGGAAGAGAGACAGAGGCATGTATTCATGTTCAGGATCATATTTTACACAGAGGTGACATATTACTCTTTCTTTCCTACTGGCAGCCAAAGTCACATTGCCTTTTTGCTTAACCTCTATTATATTGTTGTGTTTGAGCGTCTTGACACACACACACACACACACACACACGCATACACACTCTCACTGAGTGCAGTGAGTGAAGGCGTGGGCTGTTTCTTCAGGTTACATCTCTCTGAAAAGATGATGGATAGAGGATATGAAAGCCATCTCTGAAAGCCATTTAGAAATGAAAGAAATGAGCACAGACGATCACACGTTATGTGATCGACGGACAGTCTGCAGAAGATTATTTCAGTCCTGCAGCTAACCATCGCGGCGGCTCACGCAAAGTAATGTGAGAAATCTTTCCAAAAAGACAATAGTCATCACTACAAACTACTGTTTCATAATAAAGTGCAAAACCTTAAGTGGATCAGAGGGTAGGTCAAGTAGGTCGTAACCTGTGTGATGTCCCAGCCACAATCAGCCACTAGATGGAGGTAACTCAGGGAAAACAAAACTAGAGAGAGAAAAATGACATACAATTCTCTCTATAATTGACCGACACCATCAAATAATTAAGGAGAATACACATCACGCATCTAATAGCTTGACTGCATCCAAAATGCCATGACTGTTTTAAAGTATTGACGTAGAGCGGAGTCAGAAGAAGCTAAAGCTTAATGCAGCAAAAGAACAACTTCAGCAAAGGACCAGTCACTGCTGCTACAGAAACAGAGAAATCAGTATTGGATTTTGAGTCGTTTATATTCAGCAGGGGTTCGCAGAAACTTGCGGCTACAGTGCAACACACACACATACTACATCTGCCTGGCCCGTATTCTGAATATAAATCCATTAGAATTTATTGTCCATTGGTTTGTTTCTGTGGCAGCACTTTCTGAATAAAAACCTCTTATTGAATTCAAAACTTTATTGTCCTGTGAGGAATATTTGGTTTGCAGAAAGAGCTGCTGATGAAAAGACAATAAAAGCACATAAAATTGTCCACAGCAGATGCACAGCACCGTGATGTGATCAAATGAAAAGAGGAGAATGGAACCTGGCCAGGGCAAATCCAGTTTAATACCGTCAGAGCGCAGAGAGGAAACCTGCTGAAATAACATTTAAAGAAGATGATTTCGTAGGCTAAAGCCCTGCTGGATTCCTCAAGGGACGCCAGAGGTCATTGCACTACAATATGAGAGAAGATGAAGTGCATAGTGATGATGTCGACATTAGGGGAGTATTTACAGGGCTGCGTCAGGAGACAAAAAGAACAGACACGCAACTGTTTCATGAATAGGTTTACAACGTTGTGTGTTGCTGTGTTTAACCCTCACAATGGGTGTTAATGTCTGATTTATGGGGCCAGCAAAATGGAACATGTCTGTGTGTGTACAGAGGCAGCAATACTGATGAAGCAGCAGAGTTCGGTTCAGTCAGCTAAATGCTAATCATGCGTCCAAACCACACTAGCTCTCATCAATCCTGCTTTCTTTCTTTCTTTCCTCTCGTTTTCTTTCCTTTTGTCACTGCATCTTCTCCCCCTCCCTCTTCTTGTTTATATTTCATCTCTTTACATTTTCATTCCCTTCCCTTGTTTCTTGTGCTACTTGCTGGAGGTGTCCTTCTTTTTTCTCTCAGTTTATTTTAAAGCTGCAGAGTTGAAAAAAGTTCCTTTCTTCACACTCCCCAGACGTGTTGACTAATTAACCAGTGTGAGTGTGAAACTGAAGCAGACACTAATGCAGGCAAGCATGTGATTTATCACAGCTTGCTGTGTGTGCATGAGACATTTGAAATCCTAAAGTAATTATTTTTATTTAATCTTGGTGTGAGATAGACCTGGGCTTGTGTCATTCACCGCTTTAACCTTTTCCCTGCCTTTCAAACAAAGTTGATAAAAGATGAGATGATACAAAAAGCAAATAAAACATTTGGTTTTACAATAATTGCTCCTCCATTGGGGCTATTCTGAAAATTTCACTTTCCAACTTCTTTTCATCTCATTTCTCTTATTCCATCATATTCCATTCATATCCCACTATTTTGCTCCTTTTCCTCCCTCCCTTTATTCTTCATGTCCCTGTCGTTCCTTGGCTCATTTCCTTTCCTATTTCCTCCCCTCCTTCTTTAATCATTCCTCTCTTTTTACAGTCTGTCGAGCTCTCTTTCTCCCCGCTTCTATCCCCCCTCATCAGACAGAAATTGATTTCATCCCTAATTGTGCTGAAACAAACAGAAGTTGATTAATTCATGTTTGTGCTCACTTGTGCTGATAAATGAGTCGGCTCAAGGAAAGAAAATGTGTTAACATGAGAAGAAGAAAAAGTGCCGAAGCAGAGATGGAGGGAAGTTAAACTTGGAATCGAAGGAGGCAAATAAAGTGGGCTTTAAGCCCTCCAACATTTACCTGGTGTCTCGTGTGGTGTGTTTCGACTAATACAAAACAATGACTTTAAAAAGGTGGTGCTCTAATTTCTTTCAATGAGTGAAAAGCCCTTCAGACCTGCAGACAGGGCAACACACTTTTTGCCAAGCCTTTTCTTTTTTATATTCTGTAGATGTTTGTTTGGTCTAAAGTGGTCAACAAACAACATTCCTAGGCCTCTAGCTCTTAAATTAATGTTTTGCAAATCAGCTGACGCAAATCAATTACCTAGTTTTTTATCTGTCAAAGAGCTCCCTCCGCAAAAGAGACGGGTTTAAGCTGAAATCAGCAGTGAACACCCACTCTGCAGCCCTTGTATCTGAGATTTTGTTCTTTCAGTCATGACCCACAGCTCATGGCCGCAGGTGTGGGTAGTAGGCAATGTTTATTTTCACTATAATTTGTATTATTTTATTTAAAACTTTGTTTTTGCCCTATGGCATAATATATTTCTACATTACTGATACTTTTTTCAGGCCTCATACTTGAATCATAAAAAATAAAAATAATTCAGTTAACAACAACTAAACAATACTATACTTACAGCAGTTGTGAAAAAATAATGCCCATCCAAGTTGCTCTCTCACCCCACTGTGAGAAGGAGTCTCGTGAAGCAATAACCCAAAAATAAAAACGAGAGGGAATAACAGCAAGTAAGACAACAGTTTAAGGTAAATAGTATCGTTTAGCCACTGAATAATTACGATTCAGTGTGTGTGTCTATTTGTTGGTATTCCCTATGCTGTGTTTATTTTCACTGTGTGTGTGTGTGTAGTCATTGATCAGCCTGACAAAGACTTATTATGGTGTCACTCTGCATGACCCCGTTTGATCCCGTTCAGTGGTGAAAGTGTGTTTATGTGTGCAGCGCCTGTGTGTGTCCTGCTAATGACTTGTCAGCTTCAACCACAAGTGCTAAAGGTGACAGTTCCTCCCGAGAGACGCACACACAAACATATCCACACACACACAACACACACACACACACGCCAAGTCTGAATACAAAAGTAC
This sequence comes from Rhyacichthys aspro, assembly GCA_036850595.1. Classification (NCBI taxonomy): domain Eukaryota; kingdom Metazoa; phylum Chordata; class Actinopteri; order Gobiiformes; family Rhyacichthyidae; genus Rhyacichthys; species Rhyacichthys aspro. Next base: position 19,741,581 of record CM072159.1, on the reverse strand, counting down.
GCATTATTTATTCTGCCACCGCAACCTCTACCACAAACACAAATATCAACAAATGCCTGAGCTGCAGGCTGAATTCATATGAGAGCAAACAAGATGTTTGGTTTGCTTCTACTGCAATCAGGACTGTAACACATTTTGTGATGGCTAAGACACCTTGAATAACAAAGGGGATGTTCATCACAACTTTCTTAGCACTGCATCACAAGTCTTTCCTTCAGATGCACATTTTCTAACATTTTTTGATAAACACATCTTCCTTTAAAAATATCTGAAATGTAACTAATTAACTGGATTTAAATTTGAAATGTTCATAGATGTTCATGATACTAATGTAATGTATGCCTCTACAAGGGGCTTTTATTACATTACACATGTCACCACTTCACTGCTCTGTTTACCAAGACCAATCATATAAAAAGCACTTTGCAAAACAGACAATGCTCAGTCAATAAATAGAAAGATTGCTGTCACTGAAGATAATCAAATTAATTCGATGACTGAATGATCTGCCTCGCAAAAACTATGGGGCTATCTGCTTCCTGACATATCTGTCCCATCATTGAACTGAGTATCACACTGGTGTTTTACAGTCTTACAAGCGCACCAACTTTTTAAGAAAACACCTGGTTTCCATCAAGAATAACATATTATTCATCATTAAACACTTCACGATTACAACCAGTGGTGGATTAGATATAAAGTATAAGACAAACATAGAATACAGCAATAGTGGCTTGTGTCGAAGATAAGAGAGAAAAACAGAGGTGCCACAAGAACCCCTTCTTCCCGACTGCCATCAACCAGTCTGTGGCAGTTAAAGTCTAAGTCAACTGATTTGCTTTTGATCTGAAGAGCTCTGACAATTGAATTTCCTCTTGGGGATTAATAAAGTTGAATTGAATTGAAATAATAAAGCCTTAATCATAAAAGAGGCTGTCAAAGACATAACTAAACCAAACTGGTTCTGCCCAAACAGTTTGATCCTCTCTGTGTCCGTCCAGCTGCTTTCAAGTCAAGACAATCAGTGCTGCATGACGACCTCCGACCTTTTGACTGCAAACCTTTTCTTCTCGCCCTCACTGTCTTTGACTCTCACTCCTGTGGGGCTAACCTTGTTAAATAAAGCTTCATCTAAAATAACTCCATCCTGCCTTTCTCCCTGCTCCACTATAAATCCTTCATCAAATACGGGCAGAGACGATCAATATCAAACCACCAACCCAGAAAAATCTCAGAGTATGTGTGTGTTCTCAGGATTTGTATGACTGTGTAATGACATTGCTGCTGGTTAAATAAAGCTCTGTCAAGGTAATCTAATCACATGCATTTTTATTTGTCCTGAACATTTCAACTTAACCCATGCTATGTTCACAAACCACTGGAAAAGGACTTTAACTCATGTGGCGTTAAATAAAATGCTATGTGCCATATGTGCATTGTCTTTATTTAAATGGTTTTCAAAGAAGTATAATAAGCCAAAGACTTTAAACTAACTGACTTTGTACATCAGTGCTAATCACTGCTGCATGTAATGTAATTAAATGTATTGCAGATAGGACAACAATTCAATGCGTGGCTACTCAATGAGTGTGAATTGCGTTGATGTCAGGTAAAGGCAACTCAAGTATGGTGACAGAAAGGTTTTTAACTGAGCTGGAAGTGTGTGACTAATACTATCATAACAAATACCCCCTCATCATAATGGTCAAATGAAAAGGTGGGACACCACAGTGGATGGGGTCGATGCAGCGGGAGATGTGCTGAAATTAAAAAATAGATAGCATGACCCAGGAAGGCACACTTAGGAGAATATGGGCTTTAATAAAGCCTTGGCGGATGAGATGGGTGCGATGGCTGCTCTGGAGGGAATATCCTCACTCTTCTGCTAGAGACAGCCCAGCAATCATTCACAGAAGACCAGCAACTTCAAGGTATCGATTCAGGGGAGGTCATCTTTCAGAAGAAGTCTTCACTTGGGACATGATTAGGGTGAGTGTAAAATTCAGGGCACACACAAAGACATATAGAGTATGTTATGGAAGTTCAAGGTGTTTATAAAAGACTAATTAGTGAGAAAGTAGGGCTTGTAAACAGGCTTGCTGACACAACACATGTTGATATACTAATTAAGTGTTTGATTATTCAAAGAGTAGTCTTAATCCTGCGACAAATCTTGTGACAGTGTTTTAAATCATTTTAAAATCAAATGCTTTTTTCAAATCTTAAATCTTTTTTTCACTAATATGTCCTTCTTACCCTCCTACACAAAGCTCTAGCGTCTTTGTCAGTGATGCAAGATTGTCATAGAGTTAGAAATGTTACTTGGTATCTCGTGTCATTTTTTGGTTTTGGTTCTATTAAAAGATTGACAAGACACAGAGTCTGAGCAAAGAGGACTGGACTGAATGCTGTTGTTTCTGGAGCCATAATAGTTTGTGTCAACTCTGAACAGGACTATTTAAGCTGCAGTGATGGTCTCTTTGTAAATTTGTTGTGCTGTGTGCTCTTCTGCTTATCTCTATGCTTTATTTTGATTAAGGATGTGGATTAGATAAAAGAAGAGTTGTGTAAATTGTATTTAAACTAATCCAACAGTCATACATAAATATATTTGATCTGAATTAATGTTTATCTCCTCGTCTAAGCAGTTTAGTCCTGCTGAGGAAAGCCTAAACCTTTTGACAGAAAAGTTATGTCTTTAATGTGAAAATAGTTTTTTAAATACAATTAACGTTGATTTATTGATGGGATTTTCTGTTATGAACCAATTTGCCTGCATTTAATCTTATAAAAAGTGTATATCTGTTGTATGCAAAGTTTTATTTCACTTTTTTTCTGAAAGTTAAAACATTTTGTCCTTTTTTTCAATGCCGAAAATTATGCAAATAAGAAGCACAAGAAGAATCCATCTACGTTGATTGATGCCAAGATTTTCCAAGAACAGTATTTCTTTAGTTTAGTGACATATATTATCACTCTAAATGCGTACATAGGTCATGTTGTTGTGGTCTTATTTTAATACCTCAGAGTCAGATTAGTCTTAAAAACACAAAATGTCATTCTGGCAGGAAACACAATTAATTATTGCTGGGATGATAAATAAGAGCTGAGTGCTGGCATCAAACCAAAGTTTGTCAGATCCAGGCTTGTCTCCTCACTAACTCCCTTTTTTCCGTTTCAGCTTTGGTTAATTAATTTCTATTTTTTGTTCAGCTTAAACAAAAATTACTGACAGTTTTTTTTTTTAAAGGAGGCAACATGGAGACATAAGAGTAAATAAGAAGATGTCAGTCATGAAATAGATATTTATTAGAATATTATTATTCTCAGCACCTATATATGATATTTGACACTACTCAGGCACTAGGCAGGCTTCCTCATCCTCACATTTCATGAGATTTAAGGCCGACCTCTTTTTCATGCACACACACTCAAATTGAACTTATGTAATGATGAAATTATTCATTCAAGTTGACTTCAGTGATACTAGATTTTAATGTAAAGGTAATACAAACATAATGGTCAGGTCTGGTCTAGTCAACAGTGCACATAAAATAAAAAATATTATTAAACAGTGATATTTTCACTTAATAAAATATGTAATGTGACAATAACTTACGAATGAGTGACCCATCCAGTCTTAAACCCCTTCAGGACCTGGGACAAGCAGAGGACTATGTCTAAGACAAGACAGTACAAAGAAAAAAGAGATGGATACTGTAAAGAAGGAAGGAGAAGAAAGAAACAAGACCAAAATGGAAAGAAAAACAGTTTGACAGCTGAACTTCAGGGATCTACCCCGAGGAACTGAGTCAGCTACCATCCACACACTGACAGTCCCGTATCACCACAGGAGGTTGACAAAAATCTGTCATGACACACCCATTGACTCCAAATGGGCTTTGAAGCAGAACCATACTGTCTGCACTCACACACACTCACACACACACACAGAGAGAGAGTGCTGACACTTGTGACTGTGACTCTTCTCCTGTCACAAGTTTATCTCAACAGCAACTTCAGACAGAGAAAAGGGAAACAGAGGAGGGAACAAAAAATACAGGGAGGTGCAGCGAGGCCTCTGCTCCGCACAGGCATGGACGATGTGATAGATGAGAATAGGATTACATACATTGTGATATTGGCTTTGCCTCCTGGAAGACATTATCTCATAGTCATTATTTTTATGAACCGTGACAGATCCACATCAAGATCCTCGCTCTATTTATCTTCCCGTCAAAAATATAGATTGTGACAAGTTTTATGTAGCAAAATAAACATCCATATCATGAGGACGTTAACCCTACCTCCTCTTCTGTTCTGAAATGCGCTATCCAAACAAACTGCATAGGAGGCTTTCAATTCTGCACACAAATAGTTTAGCCTTAGTTTGCGTGTCCCACTGCACTTCATTACATGTTTATAGTTTGTAATCATAGTGTGTGATTTATTCATCTGCAGAAATGTCTGGAGATACTTCCAGTTACTAATCAAAATGCCATGTGAATTGCTATCAATCCAACTAATGGGGAACAGTATAAATGACTTACAAGGGCTTTTAGCTGATTAATATAAACCCTTAATTACTTCAAACAGCGCGTTAACAAGCGAAGAAAAGGCAAACAGAAAACCTGCAGGCGCCAGGACTTCAATGTAATAAATCTTTTAATATTTATGGCTGACTCCTACATGCTGCATGTAGGTGTCAGGAGAAGCACTTCGACTGTGAGAGCTTTTGTGAGAGCTTTTGTCCAGTGGCCCTTCACTCTTCTGAGCACCACTGATAATCGAGTGTGACTTTCGAGACTATTTTGGAGCTTTTCTCCTTATTTGAACCAAAACGCCGACGTATCAAAGCAAAAACACAAAACTTGAGTTGTGGAAGAGTGGGGATTACATACACGTTTTAGTGCAGAGGGTAAGGAGGTGAGCAAACACTAGTATATGCACACTCTTGCACCTTCCTAATCACTCTTCTGATATGTAACGTATTATTTCAGAACAGTTATAACCTTATGATCACTTGTTGGCCACTACAACAAAACTGGAGCTGTCTTCCTCTTGAAAACCATCCAGACACAGATGGCAGCGTACACCTCTGAAGGCGTGCTGTGGTGACCCTGAGATACTAGCAGCAGACCCTTTGCGTCATGCAGGTTGTGAAGTGGGGTCATGTTAGTCCACAGATGCCCTGTCCATGCCTTACCAGGACGCCCAGTGAGTGTTTACCCTTGCTTTACTTGGCTTACCCTTTCTCTGCTTCCAAATCATCACATTCGAAGACAAAATGTTTGCTTGCTCCTAAAATATCCCACCTACTGTAGTTGCTATGGTAACAAAAAAAAATCAATGTTATTCATGCCAGCTGTCAGTCATGTTGATGCAACGATTGATTGGTTCATTATTCATTTTAAAATATCCCAAAACTACGATTCTTCCTTACACTTCTTTTTGTGTATATTAGAGGACTCTAAAAGGAGGAATATTCAATGGAAACATACATGCATTGCTTCTGCAACAAACCTAACCCAGCAGGAATCCAAAACTTACATTCGACGAAGACTGATAATCCCTCATGTGAGTTAAATAAACTGTCTGAAGAAGTTTCATTCCCTCTTGCTTTTATATTTTTTATGTTTCTGCCGCACTTTTTGGTTGTTTGGAGGAAAGCGCTCTCTGCTGCTGAGGTCACGACCACAGCTGTCACGGCACTGTGAGAAGAGGCGTGTGTGAGAGCATGGGAGTGCGTGTTTGTGTATGCCGCATAGAAAAGAAAAGTGGGCTTAAGGTCAGGAAGGTCACTCAAATATTAAACTCCATTTACACTGCTGTTGTACTGTCATGGAGAATACGATCGGTAAACACCCATGCGCACACACCTTTTAGCTGCTACTGCTGCAAACACCAGATATTAGAGTTGACAGCTTAAAAAGGTTTCAGTGTCACAGCCAACACACGGCTAAGCTGCACCTTCAGAAACTTGAACACATACACACATGGACACACTCACATCAAACCGTAATTCTGAGGACACTATTTGACATAATCTCTATCCTAACACTTCCCTTCAGTCATAAAGCGAAGATTTATAGAAATGGACACATGTACACAAAGAGGAGCCACAACTAAATGATTCTGCTTCAAATTGGAAATGAGAAAGTAGAGGTTTCCATTAAAAAAGCATTATATTAGGCCACTATTTACAGTCACTCAAAAGTCCCCAGACTGGCTTGAGTGAAGTCATGTCCATGTCCAAAAAAAGCACTGCAAGGAAACGCTCACCTCCACAAACATCCCTTTAACATTCAAAGTAAACAAAGCCACCTGAAGAGCGAGAAACTAAAGCGGAATCCTGCACCTCTGAAAGAGCAGTGTGAGCAAGTGAACACTTTTCACTTAAATAGTGGTAAAAGTCCAATCAAATGTTGGCTTATGTATGTGTAGGCCCTGTAGGCTGTAGGGTGTGTAGGCTTATGCCTGACCTTAAGTTTCCACAGTGATGGATTAGTTCAAGATGAGCCTGCTTGACAGAAACCACAACAAAATTGAGCCAGACCCAAAGAAATAATCCTGGCTTATTACAGAAGACATGTCAGAGCAGAGACACTCAGGCATGGACAAGCATGGACAGTTACGACAGCTGTTGAGCCTCTTGATGTCTTCAAACTGACTCAACTGTGTTTTGATCAGGACATATGTTTTGTAGTCAGTAGCTGACTCATTTCATCAGCCATCATGGTGTAATCTTAGTCAGTTCAAAGCCTTATGAGTGCACAAATATAACTACAATGCAATAGCCATTAAGATGTACATATTTGAATAATGAATATTTAATAGGACCATGACTCAAGCATATTTCATAAAGATGAAGCACAATGCACTTCAGTTACTTGTAGTTTAGGCACAAGTGTCAGGAGCTGGGACACTCTTTGTGGAGCATATCTTCAGATGTCACATTGACACATTGTTTTGCTCTGAAACACATCATACAGTGTGAGGCTACACAGATGTTTGTTCCCAGTGTGGTGCTTAATGCGTTCATGTTGTTTCACTCTGGAAATGTGCTTGCTACACTTTTTGACATGTTTTTTATGTAGGGAAACGAGTATATTTGGCACAGTATGTACTTGTAATCCAAATGTGAAAACTTTATTCACAATGTGTGAGATCTTTTAGCAAATAATAAGAATCGAAACCCTTGAATGATTGAATAGATTTCACAGTCGAGAGGTAAAAGAAATGAATGAGGGAATGAAAAAGGAATTCGAAGGTGAAAGAGAGGAAGAAAAGTGTGTATTAGTATGTGTGTGTAATGAGGCCTGACTTGGTTAATACGTCAAGGCGAGGTTTGCTTTCTGAAGGCAAAACACAACACCCACCCATCGAAAGCAATGTGATTTTTAAAAATGGCTCCAGTGAAATACAATTACTGAGATGAATGAGGAGTGTCAGTCAAGCTGTGACAGCCTTTGTTTACAGTCTGGGGAGCCAATAATAACGATAATGGCTATAATGGCCTGGTTGGCCCATAAGGATCCCCTAAGATCTCTTTATTTATTTATTTAATGAGAACCCCTCAACATTCAGCCAGTGGAATACAAAGGAAAACAGCTCTTCTTCACATAATAAAGTGAGCATGAAAGGGTTTCCACTGCGATGCTACAGAAACTGAAATTAAATGAAACAAAAAATGAGGAAGTGAGAAGAAATGCAAGTCTTTGATTAAAATGTTCTTGTGTGTGAATTAACAAGAAGCACACAGCGGCACAATAAACAGAGGAAATTTCTAGAGAGCTGGAAGTCACCATAAATTACTTTGAGAGTGTGAGTGGGTGGTCACGCAGGGTCGGGGGTGATAGAGGGTGGCTTTAATTAGCTTTTGAGACAAAGTTTAAAGCTTTTTTGTCCAAGACTCCTCAAACTAAGCTTGATTCATTTCCTGGTGGGGGATAAAACTCATCCAATCAGGAATTCAATCTGATCTTATCGATGCTGATTCATTAGGGGGCCCTTTCTAATGAAATGCTCTACAATTAATTCAAACACCTCATTCGTTTTCTTGCGCTTTGTTTAATGTGGGCCGTGGCAGTTTCACAGACTTACAGCTTTATGTAACAATTAAATATTAATTGCAGGACAAGTGGGAATTTTCTGTTACTTTTACACAAGGATCTGTGAATGAATTGCTGACAAATAAAACCACAGGCCTGTTACACGTTTCAGTCTTAGCATGTGCCAAACAGCAGTTAAATCATTAGCAGCTTTCACAGGGAGTGTAAAAACAATCTGTATTAAGCGGGCATCAAGTATAAAGAATCCACAATGCATTTGTGATATGTTTTCTAACATTGACATACAACAAAGATGTTTGTATAGTTTGTACATACCATAACATTACTACCTACTACAATGACCAGTATTCAATGTGCATCAGGCGCAAACTTTGGGTAAGCTTCAAACTCTGGTCCCATGTTTAGATGAACAGCATTAACCTTGATGTAGGTCATGGACTACAGGGTTGTTAATTGTTGTCTATTCCCCAACAACACCTGTAACCTTGTACATGCAGCTAGGGGAGACATGTGCTCTGATTTTCTTCATTAATATTCTTGCAGTCTAAACATTGAGGGGCTTCTATAGCTCTGAAACCATTGAGGGTTATTGTAGGTTTTGAATGGATGAAGTCTATTGGAGAAATTAACTATGTGTGTGCACTGATGGTCATGCAGAAATAGAACTGAAAAGTATGTCTCTTCCAACACATTTTGAATGCTGCAGTAAAAGAGTGGTTTGACAGTTCTGTCAGGTGTTTACTGCTCAACACAGAGAATAACGAAAGCAAATGGGAAAAAAAGCTTTTAATTCCACCATTGTATTAAATGCAATTTCAATGAGATATTAAACCAGTATCTCATATGCCCCTCTTTCTGCTGCACCTCTGCTTTCTCCATCACTTTCCTTCCTGACAAGTCAGTTCACTCAGCCAAATACCAGCAGAAATGAATATGTTAATTCAGTGTGCTTCTGGCTCGACGCTCACTGATCAATGAGGCTGCTGGCTGTTGGTTCACTTTCAACAGACGATCTATAGGGAGCCGAATCTTTAAAACACCAGGGAACCTGGCCGAAGTACTCTCATGAAAAATGATATCTTTCATTATGTTTGCAATGGTAATGTTACATTTATCTTCATCTAAATTGCATTACCATTTGTTTTCACTCAGCCATCCAAAACAAGGATCAGTCATTTTCCTGTTGGTGTTCAGGAAACAGAAGCATGTCGATAAGATGAAAAAGGCAAGAAGGAAGGTGGCAGGGGAGAAATGAGGAACAGGGAATCAATATTTGATGTTCCTCTTGTCATTTCTTCTGGAGGACACTCAGAGGTGTATAGAAAAGACTTATTTAAAAACAAAGATACTTTTATCAGAGGAGAAATTCTGGAACTTCAACAAAACAAAATAATAAATGACAAAATAACAAATATTTAGAATGCACTGTTTGTCTGGTGCTTCGAAACAGGCCTGCTGTACTTTGCTGATATATTTGGATAGAACACTTGGCCACAGCAAATACAACCCCTCACAAAAGAGTCAAACAGAAAAAAGCAATTTCGACAGGCAAATGGAAAAGGTAAATTCAAGCAATCAATTACATGCAAATAGAGCCATTTAAATTAAAGTGTGAAATTAAGATCTTTTATGCATGTATGTGCTCTAATCAAGAATTAGGCCATTTTCAGTCATTTCTCTTTTAGTAAATAAAGAGAAACAACACCCCTTATTGTTTGGGATATGCCAAGTCAGTGCAGTGGACAGTGGTGGTCCATTTTCGCTCACTTCTGTTTGTGTGTTTATCTTGACAGTGCCACAGTTTACGTGGCAACATTATAGTCATTTCAAGGTAGCATATTTAAATACTCATTCTGACTAAAAGTGAAAAACATCCATGTGAATAAAAGGAACATTTACAGATGAACACTGTTCATATTTCACTGTACTATACTATCAGCGTGATACAGGGCATCCCACAATGCATCACAATTATCTTCATTTGTTTTATGGCGGGTGGCGACTGGCACAGTTAGAATTACAAGGATGTGCCTGAGCCTGAAAAAAGTACAAAAAACAAAACAATGCATAACTGTTATTGTGTATTCAAATTTAATACATTTCTAACGTTGTGATGATTAATAGGCAATAGGAAAGAGGAAAATGGAAAATACAGCAAAAGGCAGCAGTATTTTAATAAAAATGGAAGGGCTGAGAGTTGAAAAGATTTTGTCATTATCATACCTCCACAGAGTGTCTTCCCAAGCAGAAAGAGTTCTGGTAGAGAGGAGACAGACAAGCTTTTATGTCAGATGAGGTAGAGTCCGTTCTCAGTGCAAAGGTCAGCTGTCTGTCCAAAACCACCCTTTACACAGATGTGTGTATAATTAGAGGACGTTCTGTTTTCTTTTAATCACTCATTCACAAACCTACCTCCATTTCCATTTCATCCCTTCCTCTCTTTCCTTCTCTCCTGCTCGTCTCCCTTTGTGCAGCTCACAGGCAGAGGGCTTTAGTCGCAGCTGAAAGATGGAACCACCTCTCTGCTGTAATAAACTAAAAGCAGTCAATAGGACATTAATAGAAAACTGGACAGAATTTATTACTTTAATTCAACCAAATAGGGTTGAGTGCAAGTGTGTGTAGTTCATTTTGATCCTTCAGTGCGCAAACATTGCTATTTGCCTTTCAGCTTTGAATAGCTAATAACAGGGCAGGACTATATTTTGGGATCTATTTTGTGTTTACACTGTTGTGTGTAGTACAGAAGCAGCATGAGCTCCATCAAGTAAATCATATCTGAAACTAACTTTTAGATGAGCTGATGACTAGTAGCTCACAACTCCCCCTGCTGGTGCAGTTTGATATGCGTGGCTCTACAATCATACACAATAGGACACACTGATATTTTTGGGGATATTGCTATTTTTGCCGGATGTTGTCTAAGGATTGTTCATTTCACATTCTTGTATATTTGTGTTTGCGGCCATGTTGTGAGCCTTAGCAAGAGCTCATAAATCATTGAGTTTCATTTAGAACATTATCCCCATGGCAACAGACCCCATGAGGAAGCACATACGCCACTACACAAACAATTACAATATTGCACCATTTAAAAGAAGACACAGGTAAACAGATGAAGACTCACAGTTATAGTAAGGCTAGGAGTGTGTGTTTTATGTTCTACTCATGTTTTATTCATGTTTGTTTACTTGTGTGTTTGCGAGTGTGCTCAAACTGATGCCGTCGCTTTCTGTTAATGAACAAGTAATGTTTTAGATGTGACAGAACTCACCTGCAGCTCAGTATTTAATGAGAGTCAATGCGAATACTTACTCTGCATCCACTGGGGCCTTTCACTCAGTGTGTGGCACAGTGTGTCTAATCAGCAGGCTTCTGAAAACACATTGGCAGTGCAGCATACTGTAGACTCACATCAGCACGTAGCCACAAAGCTCAGCTAACTTTGGGAACTACCACTGATGCCTTTAACTAAAATCAAGAAGGGAGAATGGATGTATTAATAGAGTCTGCAAGTGTATCGGTATAAGACACAGGAGGTATACTCATACTGCTGCAATAAACAAAAGAAGAAGATTGTTTCTGATTTATTCCCTGCATTATCCAAACTCTATAAATTTAGATCGCTTTCACTTTTCATCTCAAGGTTGTGGTAAATGAAACATAAATGGTAATAGATGGGGCTCAATATAAAGCAGCTTGAACATTTTCCCAAAGGCCCAACCCTGCATACACAGAACTCTGAATTAGATTTTAATGGTGTATAGCTACATTCATTTCAAGTCTTCCTATTTGAGTGTAACAACTAAAAAGCACATTGATTTGGCTGGCGAGGGGTAATGTGACACTGCTATGTGTTTAACATGAAGCACAGACAGTCTCTGATTTCTGGCTCTGTTGTTCCCATTGATGCCTCACAGTGATGGACCTCAGCTACCAATGTGACCAGCCAATCCACGATCCAGATGTCAGCTGACCAGATAGACCTGATGTAACTAATCAATGGAGCGCTCAATGAGGTCATCCAGGCCTGGAGCATGGGACAGTTAACCAATGAGCAGACTCACTGCTGTGGAAAGGTCCAATCAGCAGGACTGATCAAGGCACTGAATATCTGCTCAGGAATTGAACAGACTGACTAATTCTTCTTTTCCTCCTTTCTTCAGCTCTTTACTTCTGTCTTTCCTCTCCACTTCGAGTCATATTAATCTTCTCTCTGCAGTGTACCCTCCTTCATCACATAATAATCCACGTTTTATCATTCTTCTCGTAATCCTCACTCTATTTCACTTGAGTTTTATTCGAACCTCCGAGGGCCCCTCCTCGACTGCCCCTCCTCTTTCTGAAGCTGCTCTTACTCCTTCATCGCCTCCCACTGACAGTGATGAAGAGTGTTGTTTCTGCTTCAGACAGACGTTTGTCCTCGAGACACATACTCCTTCGGCTCCTTTTAATTACTTTTTCACAGCTGTTTGTTTTCCGATCAGAGAAACTCTATGGACTCTCACATTTACTTAAAGTGCTCATATACCTTGTAGCTCTAGGGCGGAAACCAAATATATCCACAGTCTGTTTCCATTCCTGTCACAGTCCATCAACCAATGAAAGTGGGGCAGTGGTTTCTCACGTCCCATCAATAACACTTAGTTTATGAGCAGCCTTGGATGAGACTCTGCCTCTATACTGCACTCAATGACAAACTTTAAGACAGTAGCAAGTTTTTCCTTTTGATACACAACCCTTCCAACCATACTGCCTGTTTTTCTCCATTTACTTGCTTCTATTATTGTCCACATAAAACTGTTTATAGACTACTCTAGTGTTGTTTTACAGCCAACAGCCACTTAAAGAGCTTGACTCTGATGCAGTTAATTCATTCTGTTTTAAAAAAGGTTTGTGCCTGCTCATGCAACACACTCTGGAGAGGTTTGCTGTTTGTTAGATGTCATTCCAATGTGCCCAATAGGGATTTTCTCAGGTAATTGACTCATAACTGTCCCAATTTGCACTCAGTCTGTTTCTCGTTGGTTTGAGGAATTCAGTTCATATGAATGACTCACTACAGCAGCACACTGAGCCATACTTCCATTCAAGGCACAGTATGGAAAAAGTCAAATGAAACAGCCAAGAACAAGATGAAGGGGCTGTTTGCATGAGAACGCCGCTCAGGAATAGCCACATTCACGCCATCACCGATTCCCTTTGACACGACAACGTTACAACACGATCCGCGTTCACGTGGAGCCACCTAAAAGACATTAAAACTTGGGTTTTCTTTTGTTACCTCTGCTACCCCCTCTTCTGTGGAATCATTGGTTGCACATGCGTGTTATCCCTGTGATGTCAGGATTTTCAGAGAGGATGCTGGCTTTACAGTTTATAGTAGAGCGGAGCGGCAGCAGTAACAAAACTAAAACACCTTCTCGGACGGATTTAAAAGTTTGAGTTTTTGTGGTGTGTAAACACTGGCATCATGTAAACAAGAGGCCTATCTGTAACAGAGTCATTGCTGATTTGGAAAAAAAAGACTCTGGCTTCATGTACACAGGTATTTCACAACACAAAATAGATATGTTTTTTAAAGCGCCTTCCAAAGTAAATTTTTTTTTTAATTCTGGATGCAGTAGATGCATGTGATGTGTGTATTGAGCATGCATGTATCTACGTTAATGACAACAACAACCACATCAGCTGTGAATGGGTTTGCCTGCCTCTAACTAATTACTTTAATATGTACCCTCTATTGACTTATCAGGAGAGGTGCCTATTTGTCATTTTGGTCCTCTTGTAAAAGGTAGAGAGTAAATGATGCTTGTGCTTTGTATTGTCATTTGTCAACAAAACATAAAACAGTAGTTTACTACGTGAGACATAAGCTTAGTGATATTAAGAGCTGCTCAATGCTCAATCTCACAGTGAGCTGTTGGTCTGAGGCCAGCACACATCAGCCGAGCAGTCACAGCTCTTTATTTAACCTGTTTCTTCACAGTCCTCACCCAGCTCTTCCTTCTGCTGCTTTTTGTGTTAATCACTGTCAAACTGGTTAATATCCATGCTCACACTATATTTGAGTCAACTCAATCCCAAATTTCCCCCAGAAAGACTCTCATCTTTCATAAACTCATCAACTCCTTGGAGGAATTGTTAAAAGTATGATCAAACTAAAACACAAAGTACAAACAACAGACAATACAGAAGTGGAATGACTCTGTCGGCGCCTGCTGTGCTTTCTTCTCATTTATGTGCTCCCACCCATCACACTGTTAAGCTGCTGTTCTTCATTTGTGTGCGCCTCCCTGGTGGTGGTGCATTCAGGTCGCTCTGTGTGACAGCATGTTCACTCTGGAAGTAGACCTCTGACAGGTTTTTCTATGAGTTAATAGTGAGCCCTGATTGAGAATAAAGTTGTAACAGTGCTTGTGAAAAATGAATCAATAATGTATGAAAAATACATGGATTAACACAGACATATTTCCATCACACTGTGTGGCATGTATTTATGATGGCTCTGTGCTGTGTCTATAGTGTGTCTATTGATGTATCCCATTGATTACAGATGGATTTATGGCATGGAGTGGCTGACCTTTACAGTGACCTTAAGGCTGCGTTCTGTGTTGCATCATGGGAGAGTTCATTCAGCTGCAGTAAACATTAATCTTAATGTGGAGGACTTATCTCATTATTATAGTTTAAATAAATCCCACGCAGTATTAATCCTGTTTGGGTTAATCCTACTAAAGCCTTTACACATTCACACATTTCCAGTACAGATTAACTGATTACAATCAACCATTTGTGAAAATCACTGTTACTTTTTCTTTCTTTGTGTCTCATTTATTCAAATTTATAGAAGCAATGTTACATTTTTTTCCAATTACATGTTGTAGGTCATTAATCAAATTAAGGTCTCAAATTATTTCACAAAAAGTAATGAATGGAAATAATTTTAAGAAATGATTACGTGTTGATTGAAAAGTTATGTTTACAGTTATGGTTAATGTATTAATACACATCTCTCAGGTTTTGTGTATTGATCTGTTTGGGCCGACACACTCTGTTGACTGATCATACACCACTTCCAGTGTTGACTTAATGTCACAATGTGGCATTTTGTGTCTCGACTGCAATAAATATCTTTTTATGACCTGACAGCAGGCAAAAATATTTCATTGAAATCTCCCAGAACTTTGTGGTTTGTTAGAGACAAGAAAAGAACAGAAAGCTCTTCTCCTGAGTGAACTACAGGGTTTAAACTCAGCAGGACGGTGTGTCTCTTGACTTAAGGGGTCTTTTTTATGCTTTTTTTTATCCAGATCTAGATGGAGTGATTCTGGCAGGTTTTAGTCAAGCAGCCATTTGGTATTTTAAGACCTGCTGCAGGTGCACAGGTGTTAAACTTCATTATAAATGAAAGGATAACAAAGTGAAATTATCTTTGACCTTTTATTGCACACAGGGACATAGCCAGGGTTGAAATTCCTATTCTCCACTGTTATAAAAATAAATG
Source organism: Rhyacichthys aspro (assembly GCA_036850595.1). NCBI lineage: Eukaryota > Metazoa > Chordata > Actinopteri > Gobiiformes > Rhyacichthyidae > Rhyacichthys > Rhyacichthys aspro. The sequence continues at coordinate 19,726,002 of CM072159.1, read as the reverse complement.
ATTTGTCTATATTATTGAGACATGTTCTGTGTTGCGTGGTGGGAAGGTTTTTCCATTTTCCTGTCATTGCAATACAAAAAGGCAGTTTTAGTCGAGCAGAAGTGTTTGGTATTTTAATACCAGTTGCAGGTGCGAAAGTATTATAAAGAAAAAAGATTTCAATGAGAAATTATAATTGCACTATTATTGTGCACATGGCCACAGTCAGTCTAGATTGTATTGAGGCTTGTGCTCTGAGTTACCTTTGTCCATCTCCATTTTAGGTGTGCTTCTTTATATTGTATTTGTTGTGGCTGAGCGGCTTTACTGAAGTTTCACATTCTCAACATCACCTGACTTTTCTTATTCCACTCATGTTTTACAGAAGAGCAACACTTCAGTCCAGATGCTCTTAAAATCAAATGTGATTTGTGCAATCTGAGTATAGTTGTAGGAACAGGAACCACTGAAACTAATACCTCCTTCCCACATACACATACACTCACACATACAGACACATATACGTTAAAATAGCTTATTGTGTCTATCACATATACAAAAATGAGATGGAAAGTCTTTTAGTTGGGATTTGTCACATTGCTACAGCTTCAGGAAAATGACACATCTTTTAATATGTAAATCCAACCCAGTGTGTGATTCTAACTGTAGCTGCAGATGCATAAGGCTCGCGTGAGACGTCTTCTAATCAATGTTTAAACTGTGTGTTTCAGGTCACGTTAAAGTCAAAGAGCTCTAAACTTTTTTTTTTTTTTTCTTCTCCAACCGACTCAAGTGAGCCAGAGAGGGGATTTCTCAGAGACATCACACAGCATCACAGAGGGTGTCATTAAGATTTACAATTCATATTTGAGAAATTTACATGACAGAACGATCAAGGCTGAGTTTTAGGACAAGAAAGTCAGTGTCTCAACAGAGCAGAACTGACACCAATCTGTCAGACATCTCCCACACACACACACACACAGAGTAATGCAGAGTAATGAAGATGAAATGAAAGTGGCGAGGAGGAGCAGAGGAAGACGAGGGAGACAAATGGAGACAGTCTGTCATTCATGTGACAAATCAGTGTGTGATTTCCACTCTGCCGCTGCGTCTCTCCTGGAGGCTATTGAGTCTTCAGCTTCTCAGCGCGGCTTGTTTGCCTTATTGTTCCGGAAACGGCCCACCGCCTCACCTGCGTTACCAATTAAACTGCGTGTCTGAGTGTCAGCTCTCACTAATCTAATGAAGCATCCTGCCTCTGTTATAAATACCGCCAGAGTTTATTAACAAACTCGGTGCGACAGACAAGAAGAAAAGTGCAAAATACAGGAAAAAAGCCGGGGCGTTTACTTTGTGTTTAAAAGTAGCACAGCCAGATTTAGATGCAAAACCCCTCTCTACGGGGAAATATGCACATGTGCTCAGTGAAAAGTAGTGTAGGGCTGTCACTTCTCAAAAATATGTGGAAGAGGAACGGGATTCACTCTGCCGCTCCTCATTCAGATTCATTCAGATTCACAAGAGCTCCCTGAAAGTGCTTTAGTGCTGCAGGGATTTTAATATCAACTGAGAGACATCCATCTAATCTAATAGTCGGCCTTAATAAAAGACTTGCATTGCACCTCAAGAAACATGGATGCTTTCTGACACTTAATATTTCTTATGTTCCTTTTATTCAGATTAAAATGATGTTTTGCGGAAGTTGCTGTAATGTGTCAGGGAAACTGAACAGCTTCGTGAATGTAATGGATTCTCTGAGCACCATTAAGCTGAACTATCCTTTTGCACTTCATGTGAAAACCACCGCATTACTTCTTCAGCACAAATGGCCAAGGATGTCTTTGCGGCGCTGCGTTGCTTTGCTTCATTTGTCATTCGAAATATTATTTTTTATTGTTTTCTTCACCGGCATTGAAACCGATCTTAAACAGATGAATGTGCATTGTGACATGTCTGAGGTTTTCTTCCCAATAACCACCCACACATCCATCCAAGGACTCACAGAAAACATCTCTCTGACAACACAAATGGATGGATTCACTTGGATCACTCAGAGGACCGTGGACAAAGAAAAATGTCAGACAATAAATATCTCTAATGTTTTAGTTGCACATGCACTTGTAACTTCAAACTAAAACGACAATTTCACTCTGAAGGCCACTTTACGATTGTGAAAGAAGTTATAAAGTTATAAAAGTCAGTGTTTCTGGGATAAGTGCAATTTGTCAGCAATACACCTTCTCCGAAATCCATTTTTTTGTTCTCTGTGTGCTGATGATGAAGTGCTCTTGTTGCAGTGTTGTAATCAGATGTAACAAAGAAGCAGAGAGGATTGAGAATCGGGGGATTGAGAAAGAGGCTTGACGTACAGGCTCCCTGCTGATGTGAAGGAGTCGTTCTTATGTGACACTCTTCCACTATATTTCAAGGAAAAAACTACAACAAAAGGCTCAGAAATAACACAGCGATAAAGCACTGACTGACAGCAACAACACTGCTCTGGATCAAACTTTAAGAAATCAACAAGCAACAAAAAGACGCAAATATTAGCCTTGTTTTTCCCCCAAAACTTTTCATTACTCATCTCCATTTTTGGAAGCCTCTCCTTTTGGAGCCTTTGATTCCTTATGTGTCCTGTCTTTTTTATTCCTCTCCTCAGAAATGATTGAAGTGTCCCTTTGAACGTTCTAAGCAGGTTTGTGTGCGGTCGTCAAAGAAAATGATTCCTATAGGAGCGTTTGTCACTCACAAACTCGCCAGGATCTGAAGTTCGTTCAGGACATTTTCAAGCCCTAAATATAGCAGTGATTTTCTCTTTCAACAGAAGAAAAAGCATGAAAGCATGTGTCAGCCATTGCAGCAGATGGCTCTTTCATGTGTTTTAATTACACCTCTGTTTGACAAGTGAGTACAAAGGCCAGCAATGGAAATATTGTGTCCTCAAATGGCTTTTTAGAGAACAGAGACATGAAAATTGTGGTGTTATAGGTGCAAGCACGGAGAATTCTTACTCTGTCATACCCCGCCGTGACCGACTGACAGACTGACAGACAGACTGTCGTTAACATCCAGACAGATGAAGGCTTCATGTCTGTTAGACCAGTCTGTGTCAGAAAAGTGATGCAATGAGACGAAATCCTATCAAACACGCTCCCATTTCCATATGTCTGAATGTACCAAAGACAAGAAAAGACGAGGCTGAGGTTTGCGGTTACAGCATCACCATAGAAACACATCATTAAAGACAGTCACACAGATTTAATCCAATATATTAGAAGCTGCAGCCGACGACAGACAGAGAGGGAGACAGTTGTGTGTGATTTTTTTTGTTATTGCTGTGTCAGAGTGTGTTTGGTGTACAGATGACTGACACCTCTAAGACAGAAGAGATGGAGGCGGGAATCAAACACTGTCTATGTGGCCTGTTTTCTAACTTTGTGAACACACAGCTACGACATTATGGTAGATGTAGAACTTTCAATATGGGATTAAATGTTTTCAAGCTTTAAACTTTGTCCAAATGTCTAAATTGCATCAGTGCAGCTTTTTTTAATCTTATGTGCAGATATATGAATGTTTTGGAAGGACATACACTGTGGAGTTTATTGTTGTTTTTAAACTGGTCATGGTTAGCGAAAGATAAGCCAAAGAGGTCAGTCTGAAAGTTTGCAAAGTACCAATAAATTGCCAGCTTAATAGAAATGGCAAATTGAAAAAATAAATAAAGAAATAAAAAAATCAGCACAACAAATCACAAGATCAAGAGCCAATATATTCTTTATAACATAACATTTTGAATAATTGTCTTTATTCCAGAAGAGTAAAAAACAAACACACAAATAAAACTTGAAACAGTTTTATCTGCTTTTTGATTTAAATGGCATGACTGGGAATAAGGAGTAAACAAGAAGAAAAAAAAACAGCGAGTTCACTTAATAAAATTTGCAGCATGTTTCTAACCCAAACACCACACTGATGCACAAGTTATTTCTGCACAAAAGTTTAAGGGGACACTGACATGCTCATTTAGAGTTGTACTTTTTGTTGCTTTCACTTTTTTGATGTGTCTTGTTTCTTTGGCTCCAGCGCATGCAAATAAAGTGGATGTAAAAGAGTGTGTCCGTGTGTGTGTGACACAGACAGGAAATGTTTCAGTGTGTTTTCCCCGCAGGCTCTTCTTACATTTAACTGTTTTCAGCCCACAACATTCACATGACATAAATTATTCATTACAGCCACACTTTATTCGGGTATGTGCCTGCGTTCCTTCTGAGCATCTAACTCATTTCTTCTGTTAGCGCTGCCTTCACTGGTGTCAAATCCACCTTTTTTCAGATCCATTAAACAACAGTAAAACCTGAATTATTTAAAACCTGTCTAAATCTATATTTTTGTAGCATGTTTTGTTTGAGTTGGGTTTCCATTTGATGCATGGGTGTCAAACTCATTTTAGGTCAGGGGCCACATACTGTCCAATTTGACCGGACCAGTAAAATAATAGCATAATAAGGTACTACGAGCAATTTTCTGATACATGTTGGTGTTCTCAGGGACAATGAGTTGGGACTCGACTCTTCTAATGCGCTGATGACTCAGACTTAGACTTGGACTTGTGTACTCATAACTTGGACTTGCCCTGGACTAGGACTTGGGCATAGATGCCTTCGGGTCATGTTCAGGTGCAAAACTCAGCACAGGTTTACATCATCAACATGTCCAGAGACACTTCTCACACACCTAAAGTTGAAATTTATGTAGTCACATTGTGTTAATAATTTAGTTTTATTTAAATAACCCTGCACAATTAATCCTGAAATTTTTCTCAGACCCAACCTGGATAGACTGGTCTTGTGACTTATACTTGTGACTCGAATTACAGAAATAATGTTTGTTTTGATGACTTGGACTTGACTTGAATTTTTTTGGTGACTTGGACCTGGACTCGAAGTTGAAAACTGAGCACTCAGAGACTTGGACTGGTGACTTGACTACAACACTGAATCAGGGTGCCATAGGGGATTAGCAAAAGAGTAAATGCATTGGTGCCATCTGTTCAGTTCTGGGTCTCAGTGTTGCGTTATGTCCTACTCTTACTAAAACAGTGTGACCCCCGGTGGACAAATTAGGAAAAGCAGTTACTAAAATTAAAACTTTTATTTAATGTCTTCTATAAATGTATTTCTAATTTTCCAAAATTCATTTCACGAGCCGAATTGTTCCCCCTGCTTGGCCGGTTTTGGCCCCTGAGCCACATATTTGACACCCATGTAGTAGAGCCATGTCAGGTTTGGATTATGAAGCATGTTTTTCTTAATCCACATAACCCTGCTTATTTTCTTCTGAGGCTAGCTTCAACTTCTTCCAATGAGTTCAATACTCCTCTGTCAGAAGTACATCCCCGTGTACTGCCTTTGAACACTGGATGACGGTCGAGAAATGTTATTTGAAGGAAGACAAGTCAGACTTGTTTGTGTTAGCCATTTACTGCTTATACTCAAAACACTGAAAAAACACTGAAATCAATAATTCAGGTCTCTAAACAGACAATGAATAAATAGGACAGATTTCACTCTTTTTTCTTTATAGTGTTTCTTTCTTGTAACTTTTAATAAGGATACTTGAGAAGGGGCTACACCACACTCCTCCCACTTAGACTATCCGGGGGGCTTGAGCTTGTAGCTGAATAATTGTGATGACTGATTGTTTAGTTGGATTGTTCGGTGTGGGCGTACACATTTGAATAATTTTAGTGAAGCAGAAAAACCAATCCAGCTATTGTTGTAGCAAAGCTCAGTTAGGTTTAATGTGATGTACGCGAGGCAGAAAATAGCATGAACACAGCCACACTCTGAATAATGTGCACAACTTTTTGAACTTTTGGACTAAGATAAACACTGATTGCTCTTTTATTCAAATGTGCTACTGATGTGAATTTTTAAAATAGTTACGGCATGGTTATATTGTGAGGTTTATTCTGAACCAGTGCATGTGTCTCCCTGCAAACCACTTTTAAATAGTAAAAGGTTGTAATGTGAGTCTCAAATGTCACAACTCTGACATTTTTTCATGAATCAGTACAACAGTGTATGGCCAGGAATAGTTTTGTTCTTCAAACTGGACTCAAACCGAAAAAAACAAGGACATTCGTAATATTTTTTTCCAGTTGTAACAAGGACATCATGTTCTTTAGTTTGAAAAAATAAATTAATTTAAAAAAAACGGTTCTCGGTGAGCAAACATATTTCTTACAGGTGTAATGTGATGGAGCTTTTCCAGTTCTTGTACAAACAATACATTACAATGACATTTATTCTTATTATATTACCATGAGATGAAAATGGCCAAATCATTAAATATGCCATGCAGTTTATTGATGAATTACATTATTATCTTTTAGAAAACAGGGGAGTAGTAACAGGAGAAAAGAGCATACCCAATAAAAAAACATTATGTTATCACAATCTGGTTGAATGTAGTTCAACTAAATGTGTGCAACAAAGAAATAACTAACTTACTAACTCAATGAATTAATAAATATATAAATAAATAAAGAAGACCAACAGAAAATAATTGTCTTTGATAGCAGCCGATGGCGTGTGGGACCAACGCCATTTGAAGGAGCTTATCCATTTAAAACCTATTATGCACACACAATACATTACAGTAGTCGCTGAGAATATATTACGCTTGTCAATGTTTTTAATAAATTCAGCATGTATCATAGAAAAGTCATTAAGAATGTGGGTCAGCGTGGAAGAATGAGACAGACTATCCAAGTCACAAAAGGCCGTGTTAATGTGTGTGTGTGATGGCTTTACCCCTTCAATCAGTGATAGTAATAGGATTTTTAACTAAATTAAACATCAATCCAGTGGGGCTCAGTGTGTCATCTGAGGGTAAGACTGAATGTGCTGTTGAATGCCTTTGAATGTTATGATCCAGATGGGTCAGCTTTATAGAAAAAAAAAAAAAGAAAACTGAAGAGCTACAGTAAAAATGAGGCTGAATGATAAACTGTGTAGAAATATACATATAATACATATAATCATTTGAATGGGTGTCTAATTCAAAACACCAAAGAAATATCTTGATTAAAATAAGTTAAGTATATTATCACATCAATGGCACAAGATGTATGCTTGAAATGATGTTTTGCACAGATGTGATTCAGCAAATAAAATAATAAAGTTTAAAAGAAAAATAAAAGCTTTAACCTGCTAGGGATGATAACATGTAACACTGATTAAAGGCTAAGGAATATAAATGTTGTTGTTGTGTGAATAAAATATTACAATTGAGTTTGTCAGACGATTTTCATGTGCCTCTAAATGGTCATGGTTCTGCTTTGTTTACATCTCTCAGAGCCTGGATACATACATATCTATCTTAGTAGTTCTTACTGTGTACTCCTTGGAGTGTATATTGTGCTGCTGTTAATCAATATATTTATGAAGTCTGTGTGAAGCCAACAGAAGTGTAAAAAAAAAAAAAAAAGTGTGTTCCTATGCTTCTCTTCTTTTCTCTGTGCTGATGTGTTTATTGAACATAGTAATCATTAGACCTGTTCAAAATCCACCAGGAGGTTTCTGAAATGAAGGTGATGTGTAAGAAACCCCACGTGATCCACCAGCTTGCACCTTGCACACATACAGTATACATGATTTTATAAAATATAAACAGGGTATTTTAAAAGGTCAGTCACTCGAAACGTACAAATGGTCCCTTTTACCCTTGCTGTGTGACTCTGTAATTTTTTGTGCCACAAACAGTGTGTTCTAAGGGCTCATTGCAGCTTCTCTCACAGCTGGTGCCTTGTGAAGTCAAAGCCACATCCACCATGTCTCTGTTGTCAGGAAAGTGCTTTGTCAGTTTCTGCCCTTTTTTGACCTTTTTGCCCCTCTGCTGCCCCGCGTCAGCCTTCTTGTCATTCTTCAAGCTGCGGTGTCGAGAGGTCTAAAAGAAACAGAGTAAGCAGACGTTGTAAGCACTGAACACACATTTTTATAACTTTCAGCATATTGTCTGGCTTACTTTAGAAATCTCTTCACATGCCCAGAGTATTTGTACTGATCCCCATATGTTTTTTTTTTCTTTTCGTTCTCCCTTGAAGTGTGTCTTTACCGTGCCCTCAGGCATTTCAATGTCCTCCTGCAGTCACACTGTGATCTGCGTTACTCTTTGTGCCTCCTTGTTACCTGGGGCTGGTGTGCAGGGGTTATCTAACACACATGGTCACAGCACTCATGAGGAGACTGAACTGGTTGGATTTGTAAATGCATGTGTCAGACACCAATATCACTCCAGGCACGGGCTTATTCCCTGTCAGCTGCATGGTTTTTTTTATTAAATATAAGCTTTTCCCATGATTACTAAAGCACATGCAGTCAGCAATAAAAGTGTTTTATCTCATTGCTTTGTTTTGCCTGTGTTTGGTTAGCTGCCATTCATGTATCTGCAGTGGTCACATTTTGTATTCAGCTACCTCGCTGCCGACTTGCTGGGTGGGTGGACTACACCAGTCGATGCGCAGTCACAGCACAAACACACTCTAATCTCTTGTTCTCAGACTACAAAATAAATAATGGACTTTTTAGCTGTGCAATTGTTTCTGCCAGAACAATTTTATAACGTACCGTGACAAGGCAAAAAACATTACTGTCAAAAGACAAGCATGCATGTTTCACAGGTATTGACTGACAACCATAAAGTTACACCCAAGGGTTTACAATGTCACCAATCTAGTAATTCATACATAGAAGAGATTAAATATTACCATTTTTATCCTAACCGCAGCCATAAGAGCACTTTTCCTCATTTTCTCTTGACTCACAAGTGTCTCTGTTGTTATGATGCAGCTTACAACCACCTATTCTGTAATATTTAAATGTATATAAATGTATGCAACCCATTTGTATTACACAACAAAAACTCACAAATGCCTTGGAATAAAACATAAATCATGAATTTAGATTTTAATAGTATAACACAGAGGAAGATTTTATCTAGAGACCTCCAACAAACGTTATTATGTCCTATTATACAACATATCCATATTTTTATATAAAGATTCTTGGTATTGGTTAAAAAAACAAAACAATCTCATATCAGGTACATTAATAATAGTAAAAAATACTAAAATGCATTAAAATTGTAGGTGACTTTTCTGACTAATTAGTAAACTGCAGCTTGGTGCATGTGACTTGAGGGTGAACGCTGAGGGTTTGAAGTCATATATTCAGTAAAACAGAGTTGGAGCTATAACACAGCTGCAGCCCAAAACAATATTGTTAAGTGTAATGTATTGTGAATGGGGTTAAGTGCTGTGGAAAGTGAATATCAATTATGCAACATTTGGACATCCAAGACACTTCGGTGCTTCAGGGTCTTCTGGTTTTTACAACAAATCAATGTGGCTTTGACATTCTATTATAATATTAAATAAGAAATGTCTTTGTATTTAAGGTCAAGGCAAACAGGAGTGGAACCAAGTAAACTCTCCAGCCTCAATAGCACTGAAACAAAAGATACCCAGAGGGATGTAATATCTACAAAAGATGGTAAATATTGAATGTTTATTGTTAACATGGCCTGGATTGTTCCTCTCCAATATTTTGTCAGAGCAGTCTTCACAAACTTCAGTTCCATTTGTTCCTCTGCACCAGACCACTGCTACAAAGTACTGTAAGTAAGCACCAAAGTTCAGCACAGTTTTTTTCTGCGTCATCTCCATTTGTGCAAAAGAGAAAATGTAATAGTATATGTTAACAAGTATGTTTTATGCACACTCATCATTGCTTCTTGCTCATTCACTCTGACAGTTGTGGCTGAAATCAAAGTGGTTGAATCGTTCATTTGGATCCCAGGCGTGAAAAGGCATGTCGGTACTTTGTTTGTTTTTTGCTGCCACCTAAAGACCGTTGAGGTGCAGTACAGGTGAGTGGTGTACAGATCGAACAAAGAAGACTTTTTCTCCTAAAGGTTCTAAAGGTCTTTTAGGAGCAACCTTTAAATCGACAAGCCTTGCTTTGTAATCCACCCCAGTGCTCTGTTAAGTTTTGTGCTGACAAGTACCACAACACTGAATGATAACTAAGACCCTATGTTCAATCTTGCAGCAGAAAGCCATAGAGTAATAGCTCTTTCTCTGCCTTTGCTTCTTTTGAAACATTTTCTTTTCATTGAATACATAATTTAGCCCACCTTTGCATATATCCAAGCTCTTTCTAAGAGTAAAATAGACTGAACATTGAAAGTTTTGCTTTCAGAGTGAACAGATACATGCAGCTTTTCCAGTGTGATATCTAAATGGCTGTACTTTTCTCACATTCACATTGCAGACCTTTTTTTAAAGGCTATGATTTTACTCTGCTTTAACTGACTGCTCCAACCTTTTTATTAGGTTACTAGGTTTTTAAATGAGGATCTCAAACACTGTTATCATCCTACAGACGGCTCTTTTTGAGGTTTCACCTTAAGCCTAACATAGCGCTACCAAACTCCACATTTTCTGTGGTATTTTCAATGATGTTCACTAGTTCTCAGCAGTTGCCTTCTCCAGTCATCACTACACTCGTGATATTGGTATCAGAGTGATATGACATAATATAAAATAATGTAAGAAAAAAAGACACATGGATTTTCAGTTACCAGCATTTATTCTAATGACTTGACAACAGTTTGTAAAACAGTTTGCATCACTGTGGCCGGTCCATTTTAGAAACTGAAAGTGTAATCCTGAGTCTGTCCATCAATTGGATCTTTGAATTCATTTATACATTGAGTTTTGAGGCAAAATGTGTTGATGTCGCAAAAACAAAAAGCTCTAAAATATATTTATTTGAATGTGTACTTTGTTTGTTTGTGAGTCACATAAGACTATAGTACATGCCAATATTCCTAGGCTGACTAGGGCTAAACTGAACTGACAAAATCTAAAACTGCTGTAATATATAAATGTGTAGCTGAATTTAATGAACTCAACCAATACAACACAGTATCTTGTATTTAGAGATGCAAAGACCTTAAGTCTATAATGACTAGTCTTACAAACTGATTCTTTCTGATAACATGTTCTACTACATAAAAAAAACTAAAACACTACTACAGCCTCAGATAATATAAAAACATACTTTTGGTTATTTAGGCCATTCACAACACAAGGGCAATAAAAACAAGTGATAAAAAAGCATGAGATCCCACATGTCACATGATCCCAAAAACAATTAACCTGCAGCATGCCACAGGTGTCAGTGACTGTCACAGAGGCATAAAGGCAGAAATGGCAGAAGAAAAGTCCAGAAGAAACAGTGCAGATTATAGAGGTCAGACTCAAGTTGTTTTCCTTTAATAGCTCTTCATGGAGATAGCAGGTCCACCCCCGTCGTGACGTTTGACCTGGTACAGCATGAGAAGAGTGACCAGCAGCCCCAGCAGCTGTAAACACACACACAGAGTCACTTTAAAGGTAAGGGATCAAACAACAGTCTGCTGTTGGGAATAAATTAGCATTTTTAGAGTGAACGTGATCCTTGTGTTTACTGCCATCTCCTGGCATCCTTGTGAAATGTTCTATATGTTCCTCCTCTACTAAATGTCCTGAGGCTGACAAAAATAGTGATGGAGTTACCGACTGAAGGAAAGAAACACTTACTGCAGTGACAGCAAAAGCAAACAGGAAGCCCATTGAGATTTTGAGAAAAATATCAATGAACTGAAAGAGGTAGTCACCACAGGCCTAGAAGGACAGTCATGAAGCAAATAGTTACACATTGGAAAACAAGATGTCAAAGACCTTTTTATCATTTGATGTTCTTTTACCTCATTATAGATGCGGCTTGGGCCAGTGGTGCCCTGCAACAAAAAGAAACCTTTTTATAGTTTATCACTTGCATCTATAACAGAAATTAGTCATCTAGAACAAGCACGAATTGTAATTCTTAGATATATTTCTTCACCATACTTACAGTAACTCATGTCATTATTGAAAATGATACTTGATGTGTCAAAACAGTAACCCAACAAACCTCAGGCCTGGCTTTACATCCTGAGCTTGCAAACATTCCAAATCCTCCAGACCCTCGATTGGATGATTCGTCACATTCACAAGATTGTGGGATGTTTGAGCCCCAGTCCTGAGCACTGCCTAGTCCACAGCACTTGACCTATAGCAGCACACAAGAGCCAGGCATCAGTTGGATCTGGGTGACCAAGAGAGGTCAAATGCTCTGAAAAGTTAGCTTACAGTAGACTGGATCCCATTCAGCATTTCTCTGAATGGTGGCTCCTGCATGTAGCTCTTCGCCATTTCAGTGGAAGTACCTGTAAAAGCATCTCTGATCTGCAAGATCATACAGAGAAATACATTCACATCAGTGGGTCAAAAGCAGCATATCTTCAACATCTACAGTATTCATCACATTACCTTGTTTCTTGTAACAGCGACTATGATGCCAAAGATCAGCATGATGATCATTCCAGCCACCATGAAGCCTGCAAACTGTCAAACAAGGCACAAATGACATGAGAGCATTGATGTTCTACTGATTAGGTTATTGTGAAGTATGACTGAGAATACACTTTATGTGGTGGTCAATGTATACGTACGATTTTAAGGGCAAGCTCTTTCTCTGAGCACGCTGCATAAATTCCAAGACAAGAGATGCTGAGCACACCAATGGCAAACACCCAGACCCATCCTATTCCTGGAGTCCCCACTGCAGACAGCTACAGACACATACACAATCATTCAGAGAAAACACATCACTCTTTACATTAGACTGAAAATAGTATTTGAATGACGTAACCTTACACAGTACACATTTTCTAATAGCTTTTCTCCATACAACACATAGGGCCACACTATATGAATGTGTATAGGATCAAACAATGTGACTAAATGTGCTCAGTAACTTTCTGGAAGTAGTTCCTGGATTATGAACCAGGAAATGTTGATCCCAGGCCAGAAACAGAACAGAAATTAGATTTGATTGCAGCGCTCCCCAGGAAGGTCTGTTTCTTTGAACCTATCTGCTGTGTCCAGCCCTCATGTTATGAGAAACTCTGGAACAGTCATCTTTTTTTTCTACAGCAGTAAAAACAGTGATAAGGCAAACCACAACCCTGCTTCTATCTTTTCTCAACAATTTCAACCAGACCAACCTTGATTTTTAGAAACAAACCCCTCTGTTTTTGTTTCATTCTGCTCAAGCCAACAGTAAACATTTCATCAAGGTTTTGGCCTCAGCTCCAATGTTACAGAATAAAAAATGTATGCTAAACATTTAGACGCAAACTCTGCAATGCGTTGTTCTTTTCCCCAAGCTGGTACCACTACATTTGCCTTGTAATTGTTCACATCTTGATTTCATTGTGTTGCCCTCCAGTGTCTGCCAAACAACTTCCAGTCTTTGAAAAGCCATTTGTAATGTGAGTGCTGAAAATAGCATACAATCAAAATGTGCCTGTTCCTCCAGGGGCAGTTTGGAAACATTTAAATACATTTTCTGGACTGACTTAAGAGACAAATGCCTCTTGGGACCAAGTACTAGAAATGTAACCATGTGCTGATAATATTTATAGCCCCACTGAAGCAGCTTTATACTGGACATGGTTCCAATCATAACCACAAAGGTCCTAGAACAGACCTTTATTTATTTATTTATTTATTTATTTATTTATTTATTTATTTATTTTTGAACACTTCTACATAAGTTAAATCACTCAAGGTTTCATGAAGAAAAAAAAACAAAACAAAAACCCACAATGTTCAGGTCTGTGTGTTTTACAATAAATGTGCCCAGTACCTGACTGCTGATGATGCTGGCCTTCACTGCCCCGAAGATCAACAGACATCCAATGATCTGAAACAAATCATGGCAGTGCTCAATGTGTAGATGTCAAAGAAGAAATTGAGATGAAAGATGGAGTGAAAGGAGGAGGCGTACATTATGAAAATACAAACAAATCAAAAAGTCAACAACCAGACCTTGCAACATCTGGTCAAATTTTCAAACTTGAAGGGCTTAATGGGTAGAGTAAACAACTGGAGTGCTGCAGGAATACATTACGAGACGTGCTATGGAAAATTTAAACGCCTCGAAGGCTGAGCTTCAAAGAAGAGCTGGAGAAAACTGAAAGTGGGCTGTGTCTTTTTTTGGGATAGTGTGTGAGTGTGTGTGAGTAATGGGGCAGGGGCGGGCTGTAATCAACTCACAGTCAATAACAAAGAGTACGTTCAGATGGTCCCGAGTGAGGAGCAGGGTCTGACAGAAGTACCACACAGGTCTGTCAGAACACTACAAGCATTAAATAATTCATGAATTCACAGATTACATAATGTTCTTCATCCGCCTAAAGCAGAGATATGGGTCTCATACATTTGATTATGTTGAGCACAAAATGGGATCGCATCTCTGTAATGCCATGTGTGGACTCCAGGGGGAGACAGAGGTTGAAAAACACCTGAGAGCGTAAAGATAAAGCAGAACCACACAGCTGAACCTAAATCTGTTATACTGAGTTGTCTGTATTTTTAAATAGTAAGATACAGCCAAATGAAAATTAAGACATTTTACAATGAAACACAAGCACACAAAAGATACAATTATTTCTTTCCAAAAACATAATTCAAAAGCATGATCCACATCACATTTTCTTAACAAATCTTAATGTCTTAATCAAATTGACTTATATATAATATAATATTTTTTGTTTTCCCAAAATAGAGTCCGTTTTTGAGGCCTGCCCTCTCTCCTTACTCCAGACGGGAAAGGGGCTCACAGAAGGGGGTGGGGTCTTCAAACTAAACTGAAATACGAGTGTCTCTGTTGTAGTTTTTTTTTTTCCTCCTTTCTCTCCTCTGTTACTGGAAATGTGTTACGCAATGCATGTGTAACATACATCGGTTTGGTACAGCTTCCTGTGTCTGTGCTTTTTCTAATTTCTTTGGATTTAGATTAAGAATGAAGATTTCCACAAATAAAAAAAAACAATGTTGTACATATATTACATTTAAAGCATGTGAGGGTGGATTGCTCTTTAGAGTTACAGGTGGAGTACAAACTAAAAAGCAGTCAAAATCTGTGTGTTAAATCTGTATATTGTAGATAAAACATTCAATATGATTATAAATATGAGGCAAATATACACAGAGATATATTTAGGAAAAGGGACATTCCATATGGAAACTTATCATTATTCAAGAGTAGAGATTTCAGAGCCGTTTTAAACTGGTGCTGGGAAAGCTCAATGAAAGTTTAATAAACTCTTACCAAAATGTTACTAAATCTAACTTTGTTTTTTCCTACATGCATTTAGGCACATTTAAAAAATATATATATATATTTAAATGTTTTGTTTTTTCTTTTGTTTTGTTTTGTTTTATTTCTTATTTTTCCTAAAAAGTAAAAACTGATAAAAGCAAAGTTAAAAAAAAAAAAAAAAAGAGGTAAAACCATTATTCTATTTGTGAGTTTTTCAAAACTAAAACTTTTTAAAGGTTATAAAATGTTGCCTACAGAGCAGAAAACTTTATACTTACAGCAAAAAGGACATTAAAGAAGATAAAAAGGCACTTGAGACATCCGTTAATTTTGCCCATCTTGAGACTGGAGTTCTTTGGCTCGGAGTAAAAGTGGTGCAGCGTGCTCTAACCTTGTGTGAGAGGATGCACAGTGTATGCACTGATAAGAATGCTGCTCTAGGACTGAGAGTGGACACAGAGCTACAACACACAGAACAGCACTGCAGCTGCACACCGAGGGAGTCACAGTCAGCCCATTGTCTCAACACACTTCAAGGACTTTTACTCAAATACAGCTTAGCCACTCTCACATTCCAGTTTTAGTTGTGTATCCACCGAATTAGTATCATTATTGCAGTAAGACTAAAAAATATTTAGAGGACTAACACAAATTCACAGCTCTAGTCTGTTATTTTTGTGCTTTTGTGTTGGTGATTGTGTCTCTTTTCTGTTGTTTGTGCTTTAAGCGTGTGCTGTAGGAACATGTCACTCAAAGTTTGAATAGTTAATGTTTATTGCTCTAAAGAACAGGCTGCGCAGATGCAATAGGCTCTGCCACAAATCAGTGCAAAAACGGAGATGTATGTCTTTTTCTTTGGTGACACTGTGGTTTTGGAGCTGCCTGTTTCTACTTCGAAAAAAACGGCAGCTTTCTCTTACACATCTTCAGTTCATTTTCTTACAAGTTTTCTCTGTGCAAGAACTCATTATCCACCAATGAAAATGTTCCCATGACATTGCCATTACCGTACCTGACTCCCAGCCCATTCTAACTGCTGCATCTCTAGGACATGTTTACAAAGAGTCCTCAGAGGAGACCCACCCCCACTGCGGGCCTCCTGTTGTGTGTGGCCACCTCCCACTCAACTTTATGTGGGAGAAAACCTGCGTAAGTGAGTGGAGCTTGGAGTATTGAAGCTCTTAACCTTTGGGAGGGTGCACGAAGCAGAATGGCATGTGTTGTTTTAATATGTATGCATATTTGGAGGGAAAAAAAATACTCAAATAAAGCTTATTGGAAAACACAGATGTCATGCAGAGGTTTCATCGTAACGTAACGTGATCCTTGAGCGATGTGAGGTCATGTCAGGGTTAAAAACTGACATTAAGGCAGGAGGACCTTTTTCCTGTTTTTACATTATGAGCCTGAACTCTGGAAGAAAAGGAAATGTTTCTCCTGGATGTGGTCCTGTGTTTTGGTTTGCTTAGTGTTTCTATTGTGAAAAAAAAATATATAAATAGAGCCAACGGGAAATGGAACAGTTTTAGCACCTTATCTGCAACAGTCCAGTGCAAATAAACAAGAGCTTTGTGTTAGATTGTGATGCTGCAACAGATACTCCAGACTATTTTGTGTAGATCAGTAGAAAAGTGATTTAAGATGGATCGTGTTTGCCTCTTTATGTGAATTGTTCGTTGTTTTTTAATGAATCTGAATTAAACTTTCCACCTGGAGCAATGACAGGACTAAACTAAGCCTGTTGTGAAAATGATAATTGAGATATATATATATATATATATATATATATATATATATATATATATATATATATATAGAATGAAAAGCTTTGGGAAAATTTTGCTTCACAAACATTATAGCACTCACACTATAGCAGAAATAGAAAAACACCCATTTCCATTTATTGCACAACATCCTACTTGACATGTTATCGATGTGTTAAGACATCATGTACTCATGGTCACACATGTAGAAATCTCACTTTATTGATTTTCATACTTTCTTTAATAAGATAATAGTAATTTTTCATTCCCAACGATGCCACCGTCTTGCACCTATATTTCAGCTCAATAAAAACCTGGAAAAAGTAAAATGACAACATGATAAAGAGGTGTTAATCTGCTAAGTGTTGAACTGGAAAACAAGTGCCCTGTATCAACATACAGTTAAAAAAAAATAGCAGCACTCTTGATCTTTCTGTTTGGTGTTTAAAAAGCTGTGAATATGAACTGGTTTGACACTGTCCTACATCCTATTAAAAACGTCTAGAGAGTGTCCCACATTGGACAGGTTGAGACACCTTCAGCCAATTGGGCGGATCTTCGAGGTGTAAACACTGGTGCCTAGAGTTTGTCTGAGGAATGTACAGGTCTGTAAAAAAGTAGCTGCTGAGATTTATGAGTATTATTGTTAAAGCCTTTACAAGAAAAAGATACATTCCAGCTTCAGTGCAGCAGTCTAACATCTCAGTTTAACAGGAGTAGACCACAATGACACTGCAGGAGTCAAAGGCTGACAGGCCATCAGAGAATGTAAGTGCCCAGAGGACACCTTGATGAAGTCAGTTTTGGGAATTTAAAGTCTCATGAGTAATGGCTTCATCTTCAGTCAGTGTCAGTAACTTATAGTAAAAATGAAAGTAAAAGAGTTTTCAGGAACATGTTGACTCTAGATCTAAAAAAAAACATAACCAATGTTGTTTATGATGTTAAAACAGCGATTAGAGTGGATTATAGAGATTATCTTCACTTTAGTTTGCTCCAGATAAAAGCACAAAAGCAAAAGATTTCCAGAAAAATGTGGTATCTGAGCAGAAAGTGAAATGGAAACTTTCGGAAACTTTCAATTCAACGGACCATGCCAAACAAGAAAATTACCTCTTGACACCTAAGCAGATGCTGAATGTAAAAAAGTACAGGTATTGTATGTTTTTAAGTGTCTTGGGGGTTGTAAATAAATATGGCGTACAACACTGATCTTGTTATTTTAAAGTTTTTGTATGAATCTGACAATGAGAACGTGGTGTGGATAACTTTCTGGACAACTTTCGTGACATTTGGGTGAGCTCAAATAGACAAATAAATCTGTGAAAAACTGGAGTCAAAGAGAAAAAAAAATGCAATAAAACCAGTAATAGGCCTAAGCACAAGTTATTCTATAGCATTAGACCTAATGCACTTGACAAAACTGAAATAATTCAATTCTGTGTCATCTGTTATGAATCAATCAAGCTCCAAAAAAAGGGTCTATTTTCCTAAACAGTATGATGTTGAAGTGGCTCATTGTGTTTATGTAGCGGTAGGTGCCTTTATCATCTTCTTGTTCCCCCTGCCTCTTCCTTCTATCGTCATGTGCTCTTCCATATCATGAACTTTGATACTATCTGGTGTCTATTGCTACATTACACATACAGCCTCCTTGGCCTTTAGCGTGAAGCTACTTTGTTCCTGTCCCTACCACTCAGAAACCACAATATCACACTCCCCCACACACAAATTAGATTAGAAGGCTGAACAGCCATGCCCTCATTTGCACAAACGTTATTTATGAGTGTCTGAATGTGCACAGTGTCCAATGTAACAAAACCTCAGGACAAGATACAAATGTAGCAACGATTACACGTAGATATTTAATTTAATAACACCAAAGTTACAGAAGGGTTATGGCTGCAGAACTGAACCAGAAATATTCAAAAAAGGAAAGAAAAGACAATTTCTCAAAGCTTCAACATCAATGATGGTTATCAAAGCTCCCTCTGAAAACCAAATGAGCCATGTCTTTTAATGTTATTCAACCAGAAACAAGCCAGCTACACACAAAAAGAGACTCCAAAGAAAATGCTGGAGAAAACTGCATAAACATCAGGACAGAATAGAATGTATTGATTGGAGTATTGTAGCGGCTTGTAATCCAAAGTAATATGCCGCCTCAGATATTTGAACACACAATTTGACTTCAACCGTGATCAATTCATTTACATCCACCATGGCTCAGGGTGCACAGGTTGAGTTTAACACGGCCAGAAAAAAACTGTCAAAGCGGGAAAAAATGAAAGTAAAAGAGTTTTCAGGAACATGTTGACTTTAGATCTAGAAAAACATAACCAATGTTGTTTATGATGTTAAAACAGCGATTAGAGTGGATTATAGTGATTATCTTCACTTTAGTTTGCTCCAGATAAAAGCACAAAAGCAAAAGATTTCCAGAAAAATGTGACCGGTATCTGAGGATGTCACTTTATGTTACAACACTGATGTTGGCCCCTCAGACAGGAAATGGAAACTTTCGATTCAACGGAACATGCCAAACAAGAAAATTACCTCTTGACACCTAAGCAGATGCTGAATGTAAGAAAGTACAGGTATTGTATGTTTTTAAGTCTCTTGGGGGTTGTAAATAAATATGGCGTACAACACTGATCTTGTTATTTTAAAGTTTTTGTATGAATCTGACAATGAGAACGTGGTGTGGATATTTGTGAGATTTTGTGGATAATTATTTTTCCCAGTCCCTAGTATTAAACATCATTGAACACTAATTTGAATTGACAGATGTCTTGTTCAACATCCAGAGACAAGCAGCTGCTGCAGGACCAGATTTATCCCATTCCTTTTGAGGAATACACACACAAAATGAAAACATGCCAGAGTGTTCCCAGTGGACGGGGTTAGGTCATGGCAATTGTTGCTCTGCTTTGACCTTATATCCTTAATTAACTGTATAATAGACCTTGTACTAGTGTCCTCCATCTTTAAACTAGTTTGTAAAGCTAATAACATATTCAAAAACAAAATAGGATGATGGCATAAGACATGGCAGGGAAACTGAACAAACTCCTTCATGTATAAAAGGAAGAATTCACCTCCACCTCATGTTCTGACTCATGAGAGAACCACTGGATAGAGAAAGAGCCCAGTTTCAAAACAGGATGTGACACAACGTAATTTCCCTGTGAAAACCAATAACCTGCTCAGAACACAGGGTCACCAACATGCATTGCAAAACGTGTTGCATGCACAGAGAAGATGAGATTCATCTTCTGTGAGAAAACTAGATCAAAAAACGCGTTTAACCAGAAAAGGGAAGTGAAACAGGAGTCTACTTTTGTAAATTCCAAGTGCACAGATTTGCAGATAAAGAATGTTTACAATTTATTTCACAATTACTTGAAATAACATTGTAATGAATGCACAGATTAAAGATTTTTTAAAAAAGGGGGAAAAAATCACAACTTGACACACAGGGCAACATCCCAGCTATGGTTTTCACACCTTTGCTCAAACGCTTGCTTTTTTCAAAGCATAATGACAAACACTTGTCTACATTAGACACATTATTCAAAGATTTAAATATAAAACAGTAGCTCTGCATTAGCAAACCCCCCAAACTCTTGAACAAATATCTGAACAATTCGACCACAATGAAATCTATACTTTACAGGTTAGACTTGATCCTGCTTTTAGTATTAAATGAGGTTTAATGCAGACACTCAGTGTAATGCTTAATGCAAAAGAGTTTGGAAACTGTGTGTATTTGTGTAAAAATATTGTAATACTGTAAAACCTCATAGGCAGCACGTTTTTCGTTGGTTAGGAAGGGCTTTTTTTAATTTATTTTTTTTAAACAACTACAGACACGAGTATTACAGTAAATCAGATATCACTGTAATGAGGTTAGTGTGTCTCAGTGCACAGTCTCAGAGCTCCTTGTATCTGTTAGAGTCGTTTGGATATTTTACTGAGGGTGGTTTACTGGGATTGCTCAGCTATTGTAGCCAGCTCCAGTGACCATTTAAGGGAGTGTTCTTCTGCATTTTACCTGAGAATAATACAAAGGAATTTATAAATATCTATTTGCATTATAATTTAATGCCTTTTCAATTAATTGATATTGCTAAAGCACATTTTCTGATTCTAGGTGCCTAGATGATTTTCAAAAGTCTACGCACTGAACCCAAAACTATACACAGAACTAAACAAATTACACACACTCACCACATTTATGAATTTTTCCATCGCCAACTCCACACCACAGTCAGAAATGTGAAACACTTTTCATATTTTTATTTTTCTAATGATGGCCTTATGGGTGGTCCAAGTATCAACACCTTTGGTTTGTTTGATAGTGTGCCTTTATGAAATAATGTAGATACAAAGAAAATGCAACATTAAAAAAATTATGTTATTTCTACTCTCTAAGTTCTGCTTTAGAATCAGATCAGGATCCTCATGAGCAGCCTCTGGAGTTTGGTCCATCACAACATCAATGATCTCATCCATTCACATCGACTGTTTCTCCTGAATCAGTTTCCTCTCCCTTCTCTGCTCAGTCTGTTTCTCCTCTTCCCCTGAGTCTTTCTCCAAAAGTGTCCTTGGTGTTGTTGGAGCCAAAAAGCAAATCAACCATGATTTCTTTCTGATTTCTTTATTTTACTGTGTCTAACATAAACAGTCTGAGTTTAGGTTTTTACTAATAGAGAGTGTTTTTTTTTTCTAAATTTAGAGTGTCAATCGTAGAAAAATATCAAATCATGAAGCAATGGTCATTTAGTTGTTGAGTTGCTCAACCTGTGCAGAAAATGAACACAATGTTCACATCTTTCCTGCCCTCGAGTGGCTTAATGAGAGCACTGCAACTACTCTCAGAAAGCAGAATGAAACATTATTCTCAACATTTCAGTCAGTAGTCAAACTGTGGTCTGATCACAATTAACAGAAAATATGACTTTATGTTCTTAACTTTATTCTGGCAGTTATTTTTTATTTAAAACATAAAACTGTATAAACTCAATGTGTTTTGGTACTTTATGGAGTTGCAAATGCTGCCTGTCTGCATTTCTAAAAATAGCCGACAACTCCTGATAATGACCTCCCAAACTATTTAAAGAGACCTCTTCTGCTGCTCTCTGTGCCTGTCAAATTAAAATGTCAGGAATCTTGATTGTCCCTAATTTGATGTGTGTAGAAAGCTACCACAGTAATTTATTTCCATAACCTTAATAAATATGATTAATATGTTGTTTCTATGGTCTCAAAAGGAAGAGACTGCAATTTTTAGATGAGGGAGTCATTTGAAAGAGTATGCAACGTAATAATGAGATTTGGGCAAGAGGTCAGTGGTCAAAGGTCAAGTGAGATAGGGTTTGGGCTGGTATTTCACTCTGTTGTAGTCATCCACTGTGGTCTCCACTGCACGATTCTTCCAATGTTCCTCCAAACCCAGTGCCAAGGACAAGGCAATGGCTGCAATCTGAAACACACACACACACACACCATAATCATATGTTCTCCCAATGCAAGTCTGTTCTTTATTTCCTTAAACAATTATTGTTTGGTGAGTGGGTCCATCAAGCTGGAATTGTGATGTACACACATTCAATTGCACAACACTGAAGCACAGGCTTTCCAGTAACAGATTGTTGTGCAAGTTTTGACAAATAAAGAAGTGGTGTTTTGCCCATTAATAAAGCCAGTAAAGAACCAACTTAGAGCCAGCACTGAAGGGGTTATCAACATTTTACAGTTATGAACAGGGAGTGCTTACATGTTACTGGGCCAGAAGCAAAGCTTGGCTGACTTGGTGGCATTCCAACGAGATAAGAGATGACGCTGTACTAACCAGTATGTATTAAGAATTAATCAGAAATATGTTTTACAAGGATTTGATGTAGTTTTGACATCCACGCAACAATACAGTGACGAAATAAATACAGAAATATATTTTGGTGTCATTTCACACCAAACTGTTCTTAAACAACATTCGATCGATCCCGATCCTTAATTCTGGGTGATGTTGGGATACCGGATTAGCACTGATCCCTAGATGTCTGCAGTAGTGAGTTCAGTGAATATGGAGAACTTAGAAAAGCACAAGAGTAAATACATACTGTGATGGTGGTAACTGCAGAAATGATGCCTATTCGGAGTTTGATGGGGAAACTCAGATAGCTCTTCAGGATGGGGCCGCAAGGCTGTAGGCAGAAATTCACACTCTTATTATTGGACTACTTTATGAAACACACCATAGGCAGCACCTTAAAAAGTTTTCTGTTCCTAAAATGCCAGAGTGAGGTGGTTATCATGCAAAAACACAGAAAAGGTTGCTCACTTGGGGTATTGTAAGATTAAACAGTAAAAAATCAATAGCTAAACTGTGCATGCCCCTCTGATCTTTATCCAAGCACATGTTGCAGGCCCTTTGTCTGCCTCCGTTATTAATTTAAACGAGTTTCATGTTCTTATATTGGGTTACATGTTTAGTTACCTTAGAGTGAACCCAGGAGTCATGAACGACATGTGAGGCCTCACTCATAGGCAACACACAAGCGCCCTCTGAGTTGGCATTAGGAGGCAGAGACGTGCTAAAAGACAAAAAAAAAGAGCAACATTTAAGGAGAAAATGGGGCTGATAGAACTTTTTCCAATTTAATTTCTATGTTTTACAGTAAATCCACCATGCATGAATAGATTGATAGTTTCTGACAATGTGTTTCATGAAAAAGGAGTACCTCTGCTGTAAATCAAATGGGACAAGAGTGGGAGGAGTGCAGAAACAGGAAACAGGAAGTTGGTCCTCCCAGTCATCAAAACTCCTCAAACCACAACATTGATCCTGTAAACAATTCCTTAGCACCTTTCACTGCTTTAAAGTAGTTTTCACTTCAAAACATTTTGAATAGTTCGCATGATTTTAAGCAGAATTACAATCTCTCACCGTGGTTTGGAGTTTGTTTAGCTCTTGTTTGATGTATGGATCCGCCTTGTGCAGCGGAGTCACATTAAGAAACACCTCCTCTACAGCACTGTCCATCTGCACGACAAAATGAACATAACAAATCATCACGGGACCCACCCAGAACTTTTTAAAGCCATATTCCAGCCTGTTGTAAAGCATTCAGCCTGTAGAGGGCCCCAGTGAGAGGTCAGACCAGACTGAAAATGATATCAGCTTGGGCCCAAATTTGAGCAACAAGACAGTGGTGCATGTTATGAAAGTAAAAATAAAATGTGCATCACATGAAAAGCTACAATGCCAGTGTAGTCATGCCATTGTTTACATAGCTGCTAAAGCTCAATATATACAGAATGTGCTATATATAGCAGTGGTAATAATACAGTTACCTCAGCTTGAATCTGAATTAAAGGTGAGGCGACCACTATCAGAGCCACAAACTCCACAAAGGTCAGAGCAGAGAACTACAGAGAAACAACATTATTCATGAACTGTTAATGATGTTTTATTATTATTATTATTATTATTATTGTTTAAATCACTGAGTGTTGTTGAATGTGTGTCACCAGCAGCAGCAGAGGTTTGACATCTAAAGAGGCAACACATATGCCCAGTATGGCCAGGACCACAGTGATGGGCCCCAGCACCTGTAAGACCAGCAGGCCGTCGCTGCTGGACAACTGGTCAAACAACTGGAAGAGACACACAATTGGAGCATTACTATAACATATAATACTATATTATATTCTACATGTAGACTGGACTAAATAGACTACTTCTAATTTTAATGATAAATTAAGAGATAGCAGTAGCTGGTTTGTTAAGCTGAATTTTTGACCATTTTGGCATACATCTTCTTTATTCTTTCAAGTTCAGTTTGTCTTTATTGGTGTTTCCATTGTGTATGTTTGATGGCACAGGTGTTTACCTTAGCAACAGGTTTGTTAGCGTCAATGGAGGAAAAGCCAACACTAATCATTAGCACCCCTGACACCTGAGGAGAGATGATTGTAAAATAGATTATTATTCTGTTAGTAGCTGCACACAGAAGATAAAACATTGGGATAAGAGTGGAGAAGGAAGCCTTTACTGCAGCAACTACTGTACATTTCACCAAAGCAATGTCACAATGTTTTAATCAAACTCAGCACTACATAAAACCTTAGAAACCCTTGGTGCATCACGGAGGTAATAGTGAGCTGGGTATCTGCTGCTTTCATAAATCCTGTGTTCAGACCTGGCCATTTATTCTGCATTGGAGCATGACACAGATCTAGTGAAAAAGTGTCAAAAGACCTCATACTGCACTCCCATGTTTTTCAGTGAAAACATCAATTGAGCCAATAGTACTTGTACAACATAACAAAGACCCATGTGGAGGTGCATACAGAATGTGAAGACCTAAACGGAGGTGTCTTTTTTAATCATTCTCTCATTTTTTATTACCTGAGTTGCACAGATGATTATATTTTCTGTCAAATATACATATTTTTTGAACAACTAATCCTGTATTAAATAAAAGAATGAATTTAAAATTACCCAAAGTACACTCTGCACTAAATCACATTATCATCATGAGCAATTTACAGTCCCGTGTTTACTGATGACTGTAATTAACTGAAGAACGCAAACAAAACTGGAGCCAGAAAACATAAATAAACCCTGGCAGTCTTAGTGTGATTTAGTGAAACACTTGTGTGTGAAAATACTGGAAATACTCAGTATTGAATTATATAGTTGAAATACTAAATATACTTATATCTAAGACATTTACTTTTTGGCTCTTTGATATCAATATCACTAAAAATACAGACTTTTTAACAAGTCAGATTCAAATCCACATAACATTATTTACCATAACTCACTAACTATGAGACAGCAGAGAAGGTATATTTAAATACACGTGAATTATAAAAAATAAATAGCACTTTTAATACTGGTAATGCCTTTTTCGCAGCTCTCAATAGCTGTCATCAGCAAACATGTATTTAGTGTGTAGCAGTTAGCCGTATGCTCACCAACAGCAGAACAGTCACGCAGATATCAAGTCCCCGCAAGTAGCTTTTGCATCGAGCCATGACCAGCATCTGAGGGAGTCCGGCTGAAATAGAAATGTAAAGACCAGCCCAGTCTGTGCGCGCGAGCCAGTGTGTGTGTGTGTGTGTGTGTCTGTGTCTGTGTCTGTGTCTGTGTGTGTGTGTGACTGATGCTGTTTAAAGCTTGCTGTGTTTGCCTTAGAACCAAGAACATGACCAAGTTTGGAAGATCAGCTGGAGAGGAGAGAAGAGGAATGAAAGCAGTGGAGTCGAGATGTAAAGATGGAAGTAGGACATGCAGGAGAAAGGAGGAGAGATCTGACAGAAAAATGAGTGGTGATAGGAGGAGGAAGAGAGAAGGATGGTAATTAAGGAGTAGAGGTCAGTTTAGGTTATATGTAATTAACAGGAGGAAGGGCAGCAAGAAAAACAGGAAGGAGAGAAAAGGAAACTTGTGATTAATACATTTTACTAATAACCCAATCCTTTAAGCCAATTTTATCTAAACATTTAGAAGTAACAGCAGACACAGATGAGACACTCCTGGTCTTTCCTGCTCCACTATTTTATTGTTTATTAGGTTTGAGTCTATAAATGTCACATCCAAAGATTGCAGTATCCATAAGCCCCATGTTCGGACTCAAAAACCATAATGACAAATTATCTAATATGTCTGATGTCAATTTTCAGTGGCTTTGTTTTTCAAAGTGAATTTTATTGTTTCATTCAGAGGCAGAATTTTTAAAGACCTGCCAAAATAAAATCCCACAACCATATAGCCACATGTCTTTTTTGTTATTTTACCTCAGCAAGTACACAAAGTCTAAATGTTTTTAAAGTTTTATAAAGCATTGTCAAATGGGGCCATACACATTAGAGTCAGTCAAATGAATGTAGGACCAACAATCAAGCATACATACTGATTATAAATGATACTATGACATCAAAAACAAAAGATGGGGAAAGCAAGCATGTTTTTTCCTTCATAAGTCAGTGCTGATTGTATTTTTTGGCAAATACACCACCATAACATGTACAGAATTCATACAAAATGCAATGGAGTTGTTTATTACTATTTTTTATTGTTTTGCTTCTGTTTGGGCCAGCCCTTATTACCTCTGTGCCTGTGTCTGTTTTGTTACATGAGTGAGCATCAGCCTGAGACACACACCAATCTCTCTCTGCTTTGACCGAGGAGCAGGGCAAAGTGATTTGAAGCAAAGGTGAACCTGTGGCTACACTTTCTCATTTACTCAGCCTCTATGCCTGGGAGCCTTTGCACTTTACCGAAGATGTAATAAATTCACATTCCCTTTTATTATGTACATATCTGTGTTGTTTATCACTAATGGTATTTTTTTTTCTCATAGTATGGTCTGGGTTTGGAGTGTCTCCTTTGTTTTGGAGTCTGCAACCCACGTCTTTTAGGTAATGAGCTCTCCTTTTGTAAATTTTGCCATGAATTATCAGTTTTGAGCCTGTACATTTAAGAATCTTTCAGAAATAAAGGAATTCAGTAGTGTCATTATCTGCAATGTGCTGTTGACTTTTAGACTAAAAATAGCTGAGGGCTTCACTAACTGGCTGCCAGTGTGTGTATGTGTGTGTAATGAGCAGGGCTCTTGGCTGGTTGCTCCATACACACAGTGTTTCTGCCACATATAAATAACTTTGGAGCATATAATAACACTGATGGTGAACAGTGACAGATAAAAGGCAGCTGCTGGAGCATGTGATGGAACATGTTATCCATGACTATTGTTTTGAGAAAAGTGAATGTCCCTGCTTAAAGAGTATGCACTGCCTCATATACCCTAATTTCCCTTGAGCATAAATACAATTGACAATGACGTCATATATTATTATATGATATTTCATAGATATTTTCATTAACAGTTGTGGCTGCTATGTTTGACCATGTTTGACCCTGTTTTCTCAGCTGACAATTAGAAGACCACTGTGTACGGGCTCAGTTTAGCATTATTGTCAATGACATCAACAGTCGTGGGAAGCACATCCAAGTTTAATGCTTTTCACAGTCCACATGTTATTTTCCATGACGCTCTGACAAGCCTCACAGACTTCCACTCAAACCAATGGGCTCTCTTTGTGGCTCTATCTACAAAAAATAGACAAAATATCACACTGCACCACTTTTTTTTTCCTTTATGTGAGAAATGAGACTTCACCAACATCAAGTCAAATCAAAAGACCTGAACTTGGATTCAAACAGAGTTTGCACAAGGTAAGCTTTCTACTGAGCAATGCCATGAGAATGACAGAACTTTTAATGATTACTGTCACAGAACGTCCAAAGTCTACAAAGTCTCATTGATATAAAAATATTATGATTGAGTTGAGCTGAGCAGTACTTTATCATCTGTGTTGTTGTTTATCAAAGCACAGCTGAGATGAGGACCAGCTTTGTCAGTAGTTAACAATGAACATTGCACACAGACTGTTCCTGTTGTAAAAAGATAGTTTATGTTTCCCCGAAGGTGGACAAGGAAGTTAAAGGAATCCTGGTCACCATGTTAAATGTAACAGCGACAGAGGTAGACAGCTGCAGCCAACTTCCCCTCCATCTTTTATTGGATTTAGACAGTTGGAAAAGTGACAAGACTGAAGCCAGCAGCTACAGCACATACTCTGGTTCATCACAGCACAACAGTGCAACATCATGATAAAAGACCAAGCATAAAATACATTTTACAGTTCAATTTGTAGAATAAAATAGAATTACATGTTTATCTTCATTTTTCTCAGCAAAAAATACCATAATATATATTACTAATAACTAATTGTTGTTAGAAATAATAAATCCACATTTCTACAGTAAAGTCAATGATACAAGAATTTATAACAAATAGAACAACATACAACCTCCTCAGAACTATGTTTTCATCATGACATTTCAAAACTGGCTTTTAACATGAAAACTCATTCATAACAAATACACAACCCGTATATATATTTTAAGCAGTTGCCAAGTCCCTTTTTATAGTTTAAATAGTCATTATATGCTGCTCACAAAAAAGCTGATTTTGATAAATGCCTTACTTTAAAAATAAAAACTGCGCTACTTTTGCATTTTGTGCAATGATGTGTTCTGCCAATAATTTGTATTTTCTGCTCTGGACATTATTTAATGACTTGGAGTTTCTCTGCAGAACAAGCACTGGCAAAGTAACTGTTACTGAGTTTAGTGGATAAGATATGTTTTACCCATGAATAGCTGTGCAATGAGGAGAGAGAGGGGAGGTGGTTTAGGCGCTGGTGGCAGTGTCCTTCCTTCCAATCTGGCAGTACAGTACCATGGACAAGACCATGCCAAAGATCTATGCACACAACAAAACAGAAGTGTTATTTATGTTTCAGTTGTGCACCACAATGATTATGGTATTTAAAGTTTTGTGTAGTATCTTCTGAGGCTGTTCTACTTCTACTATTGCTATTGCTCACCAGTAGGATAGCAATGGCAAATGCAATTCCCAGCACCACCCCCATGCTGTTCTCCATCTCCTCAATGATTCGAGTAGTGCATGTCTAAATGAAAAAATTAGTACAATTATACTGCAGTATAAGACAATATTCATGTTCTTTGTATTTTAATTTGACTGTAATTGCCAGCGAAAGTGGGATAATTTATTCCATTTATTCCATAATTTCACAATGTCTCACCGTGGTATAGACTGCAGAGGACCCACAGTCTGGGTCAGTAGCAGCACATTTGCATGAGTCAGGAACCTTCTCCCAGTCCGCTGGTCCTTTGACCAGACCACAGCACTTGAGCTGGAAAGGCAGACAACAATGACATAAGACATGTGTTAACCCAACTAAACAAAGAGGGGTTTTGTTTCTATGACACATTAGAGATGTGTCTGATGGAGTGTTCACAGCTATTGGTCATTACAACTCTTAATCACTCATCCTCTTTAAAAAGCTAGTGACATTTAAAAGGAAAGGCCCCAGATTATTCATTCATATATGCCTTGCAGACAACATGTCAATGTTTTTTTGTTTATTTGTTTGTTTGTTTTTTTCACAAATACCATGTAATTGAGCCTACTAGTTATAATAAAGGGGTTAACTGGCACAGGCTAACAAGAGGGACTTTTACTTTACAAATGTCTGTACTGATGTACTATATGTGTAAGTGCTCATCTATTACCTTCTCCTGCAGTTTATAGAGGTCATCAATAACATTTTGAGGTTGTTTTGACAGAGGCAAGAACTTATTCATGCGCTCCTGAACCCAGTCCTTAATCTGTGCAACAACACAATTATGCATCAAATTTAGCACATCTTTCCCAACAAACATTGCATGTCACAAGGAACTCTGCCCCCTGCCTTACCTTCCCTTCGCCTACAGCTCCCAGAATGCCTGCTGCCACCAGGAGGATGAAAATCAGAAGGAGACTTATAAAGAACTAAGGAGATACAGAGAGGTTACTAAATATTCAAGTACATTTTATTGGCATTATTATATTTTGTACAAGGTTGTTGTATTTTAAATTATTTAATTCATTTATAAACATGCAAATACTATTGGGGAAGCAATTCATCTTGAGTTGGAGATATTACTTTTTTTTTTTTTTTGATTAAAGAAAGTTGACTCTGACCAGTAAGAGCATGCAGCGGTTTTCTCTGATGGCACCACAGCAGCCCAGGAAACCCAGAGCCATGATGATGACCCCAATGGCAATCATGAGGTCGATACCAGGTAGAGATTCATTAGTTAACTGAAGAAAACATGACCATCTGTGAGAGTGATACACAGCAATGACAGCAGCATTCTTAATAACAAATAAGACCTTTTGGTCCAGTCAAAACTAAGCCTTACTGAGTTGTTATCCTTAGAGACCTTCAGGTAGATGGATACTCCCAGGATGATGCATCCACTTATCTAGAGAGAAACAAACATTGAATTTACAAAGCTCCAAGTGTAGCCTCTTCAGACCAAAAAAAGGAAAATGCTTGCAAATCCAACTTGTAAAAGTCTCTTTTGCACCTCTCACAGATCCTGTATTTTAAGAGTGTGACAAAACAAACACATTTTCATGCATCTATGCTGTGGTTTAAAGAGTTTCCCAGTTGTTCATCCCCAATAGACCCGTGTTTACTAATATAAAGGATGGGATTTCATTGGCCACAAAACTACACAATATCAAAAACATGTTGATGAATATATATTAAATACTATTATAGGACACAATGAGAATGAAATACATGTGGTCGAGAGACATAACACAACAAAGCAAATAAAATGATTTAGACTGTCACGGTGAAAAGTATGTAACTAAAATGTGAAAAGGACTAAAAGGAACTGAACTACACCAAAATTGATCATTGCATTAGTCGGGTGACTTTGGCTGAGAAAAACAAGGAATTTATGTGGCTTTCTGAGTCAAACCTTTGTGCTTAATCCTGGCCAGAGAAACCAGTAAAACCAGTCACATGCAAACTCACAGGAAGGTAAAACTTATTAAAAGGCTTTGATCATTTTATAATCTTAAAAAAAACAACTGAAAAATCATTATAGACTGGTAGACTTATTTCTTGATTTATAGATTATAATGCATTATGCTCATAATTCACAGGACACATTTAATTGCTTTAAACATGGTCTTGTAAATTTAACATGTGACATGTAAAAGGTGAGGTCTTGTGAAGCTCAAACCTGCAGAACAACATAGAAAGACTGCCTCCTGCCCCATTCAAACACACCTTCTGTACATACAGCAGCACACAAAAACATATTAACATTAAAAAAAAAAAAAAACATTGCAAAATAACATTAATTCATTCTATCTCTTCTGAATACAATGTTAAAGTTGAAAAAAATAATAGGATTAGTTTTTATTGTGTAGCTCTGACTAAACAAAAAGGTTTGTTACACCCACTCAGAGGATTACAACAGTGTGAAAATAATAACCAGGTATCTCACTTTGCAAGACAAAACAACCCACATTCAGCTTGGTCTCAGTCACTAGGTAAATTTAGTGGGTCATGGTCTTCTCTGCTGAGACATCAGGGCAAAGCCAAGCTGTGCAACAAAGCTGTCATTTTGTTTTGTCAGGTCTTGTGAGTGTTGGGTCTAGCCTTTGACCTCATGATGCTTCATCGTCCATTTTTCATACTTGTGTTTTTTATAACATTTAGCTAGGAACATCACAAATAAAGTCCAACCTAGAGATAAAAACCATAATACCATGTAGGTCCATCTCACAGCATCATCACCTGAGGTAAACACATTTTTCCAGCGTGACCACTGGGCATTCTGAATGTAGTTAACATCGATTAGACTTTTGTTCCGGGAATACAATATGCTGAAATAATCTGAGCAAAAATAGTTTTCCATCTGGAGTGGACTTATTTTGTGACCCAAAAACAACTATCACAACTATCACACAATGGTTTAGGGTTTAGAGTTATCAATGTATATACCTATTCTTCAACATGTTGCAACATTAGCAGTGCATAGAGCACTTTAGCATTAAAGGCTGAGTTAGGAATAGAGTCCTGTCTTCTCTTTTACAGTAGTGTTTGCCAAACAGTGAAGACAGGTTGTTTAACCAACGAAAATGTTTCAAAATTTATTGAAATCTTATTAGTATTTATTAATTCCAGCACCTTGAGGTACTAATTAATAAACCGAGCTATTAATAGGGTTTGTCATACACTAAATGCCAGTTGTAAATAGGAAGCAATCCAAGCGTGTGATGATATTCAAACTTTCCACTGAGGGAATAAACCAACAATAATTCAAGTTAAACAATGGCAGTGATTTAGATCTAACCACAGGTTTAAAAGAACACCACGCTGTAGATGACAGACGTAATAGCGTGTAGGCCCAGCACCAGCCACGCCCTGAAACTGACTGAATGTTTTTTGTAGAGGGAGGGCTGAAGCCAGTATAACTGGTTCTCCCTCTATGAGAGGACTAGGGAACAATAAAACACCTATAGGCTACATGAAATACAAAAAGCCGGCTTTGAAGCTAAAACCAGGATAGCCCGACAGCTTAATTATTAATGTGAAAAAATAAGAGTCAAACTAATTAAATGATTTATAGCAGTTTCAGAAGCTTTATTTTTTACTAACAACTATGGCCTTCTATTTATCCTGTAAATTCCATAATCACTGTAACATCCATAGATAAACAATCCACTGCAATCTCCACTTTAAGTCCACAAGTAGAACTAGTCTGGCATCTTTGAAAGCATCTTTAAAACCTGTAGCAATAAGTTTGGAGCAATAGCAAGATGTATATTATCCCAACTTACCCAGAAAAGCAAGTTGAAGAAAAACAGCAGATACTTGAGGCACTTATTCACTGCCATGTCCTTTCTTTAATAGGCCACTTGCAGCTCCTTGTCTCACACACTGGCTCCAGAAACACAAGGTCTAGACCTACAAAAAGGCAGCAGACACACTGAAGGAGCAACCAGCTCTACCTGTAGAGACTCACATTTCACACTCACTGTCTCCTCCCTCTGTATCCTACCTCTCCGCTCAGCTTTAAACCAGTCTTGTTGGCCTTAAAAGCACTGAGCATTCAGCCAAGTGAAACGGTAACTGCTCCGAGTTTCAAATGAGGTAAATACAAAATCAACAAACATGGATATAACTTGTTTTAAAATAAAATATGGAGGATTTAGCATGGTAAGGTGCTGTTAGGTGCTGCTACACCAGGCCTTGATTACACAATATTGGACAAAAACACCCCACACCCACTGTCGGCACACAACTGAAAAGCTGTTGTAGAGCTGGACATATGCACACGCACAAAAACCTCAGTGAAGTACAAGAATGATGTTAAGATGAATGTTGAATTTTATGTGTTTTTGAGTTTTACCTTCACAATAAACTTTCCCTCTGAATGTGAACTTGACTGTTTATTTGAAAGCTATAAAAACTCATAACACAAATAAGGCTTTAATAACAAAAGTCACATGGTGTTCTTTAATTATTACCGATTTTCAAACTTATTCAGTTCAAATTGAAATTCAAAGTAACATATCATGTCTTGTAAACATTTAAGTCATCTGCTCAGAATACACAAAAGAAATACTATGTAATATTAAACAAAAAGCATTTCTTTAGTAGTCGGTGCCAAAATACTTGTTGACTTTGAAAATGGCAACATAGATCACCAGACTGATGAGGAAGAACTGCTTTTCTTCCCGTAGCCACACCAGCTTCATTTTCACCTGGCCTTCTGGGTTGTGATACTCCATCCAAAAGTGATCGCCATTGTAGTCAAAGGACAGGGACTTCTTTGCTCTTGTGATGCAAACCGGAGAGCTGACACACCAGAAGGGTTTTTGAAACTCATCCAAAAGAGTCAGAGTCATGATGCAACAGTTCTACACAGTACGGAAGAGAAACATCAGAACCAAAACAATGGATGGAGCCAACATGAATGCTAACATTAGCCTAACAAAGTACCTCTACTGAGCCTTCCAGCTCCTCAGTCTTCCATGGAAGCCTAATGTTTCCAGACAGTGACCGGTGCTGAGAAAGGTTGTTCTTGCTGATAACACTCAGCACCATTAGGCCTCGCTCAAAATGAACTAATCATAGGTGCAAAATTTACCAAAAATAAAAAAAAAGGATCCCTATTGTTTATGTTCAGGGACATAGTGACAGTAGGTATTGTTTCTTGAACAGTTTATGTATCATTTATTTTGATGTACGAAATATATTATTATCTGTGAATGCATTTGTATTATATATCTGGATTACCTGAGGAGAGTTCAGGAAAGTATCCTGACATCATCTCTGCACCTGTGTTGTGCAGGACAAAGTGCAGATTATAGCCATGCAGCCCATATTGAGGGTTGGACTTGTCAGGAGGTGCTCTGTCCATAAGCTCTATGTATGGGCTGCAAAAAGTGAAAATTTAGATAAAGAAAGTCTCAACTAAAAAATAAATAAATAGTTTGTGTGTGTGATTTGATTCAGGAAAGCAGTACTATATGAGAAATGCAGTACAGAAAAGACAAAATAACACATACGACAAAGATATGACAACACAATAAAAGGCATGATGTAGACTACAATGCAGCAGAACAATGGAAGAAGCAAGACATTAACATATGTACCACAACAAAAACAAAGACATAAATTAATATATATAATGTCAGACAGTAGTGTGTATTTGGATGGATTGATTGAACTTTTAAAAATTTACCCTAGCTTACATGAAAAAGAGGGACAAAATGGCTGATTCTAAAACAGAGAAAATAAAGAGAAAAATAAAAAGTAGCACAACTGCTTTGATAAAAGTTATATTAGTTTAAAACTATATTAAAGGTTGTACCCCTTCATAAAAAAAAAAAAATATTACATGTTGATGATGTTGAAGCTGATTGGGAAATTCCATCTCTAGCAACTCATCTATCTTTTTAGGGTGGTGTAGCAGACTGATCTGACCACCAGAGAGGGCTATGAGACCACTGTGTAGACTGACTCAACTGAGATTACAGACTGGTCTCTGTCACTTCTGTATATTCTTTGCATGTCTCTTCTTTACTTTTCTCTGATCTCATCTGTATCGATAGAGAAACCTACCTCACGGGAGATCCTAACAGGCTTCGTTCTACCAGTTTGTGAAAGTGTAGGCAGACCATGACAAAGGCAACAGTACTCTCACCCTGCATAAACAAACATGCACATTTATGTTAAAGTCAGAAAAACAAGGTAAAAGCATATTTAATTTATGCACAAACAGGTAAGCAATGTCTTGTCTGTATTTTACTAAAGAGAGAAATGAGTTGAATAACTGAAGTTGTATATTAAAAACAAATAATGTAAGGTGTGAATAGTTCTGTTTTAGAATGATTTACCCTCCAGACACCAACAATGACGCCAGGTGATAGAAACAGAAGTTTAATTAGTCTGTCCTTGCCAATTAAGCAAGCATGCTGAGTCATCATATCCAGCTTCAACATTAGAGTGTGCCAGTTAGACCTGAGGGAGGGAGACAGTGGGGTAAGTGTTAGAAATAGCTGAAGCACAGGAGAAGAAAGAAGCATCTCACTTCTTTTCTGTGGGGCTTCTGAGCATCTCCTTTCTGACTCCATGTAGCTGGATGCAGCTGATGTGTTTATATCGGGTCAAACTGTTGCTGTTGCATCGGACAATCAGAGAGGTCTCAAAGTAGTACACTTTGCTCTGCTCCATCCTGACTTCCTGGCCAAAACAGTCATGAACTCTCAGCTGCCAGTTCACATTTAGATTCCTACAAGAAAGTTAGGTAACTATTGAGTGGTACATGTCACCCAAAACATTTACACTACTATTAGTACAAATATGTCCTATGTAGTAATAGTATGGCTGGAAAATGAAATCACAACAAAACACAGAAACACTACAAATAGAGAAACTGAAAAAATACCTTAAAATATTATGATGGTTTTGATGTGTAACAATTAAAACAGTAATAATATTGTGCTTTATTATTTTGAATGCTTCACTTGTATTCTTTGTCTTCTGTAACACTTGAGTTTCATTGTTATTTTCATGTAAATCAACTTTTACAGCTGTGAAGGGATACCAAAAACTATAAAGTGTGAAAACCATTAATAAAACAGTACTTAGTATTAGTAATTATTATTTAATTATAGGGATAATAATGAGCACTGATATGTTTTCAAATGTGTTTCAGATCATAGTCACACTTCTATTACCTGAGTACCCACTCCGTTTGCCTTGGCAGCCCAGTGTATGGGTTGATGTCTTTTAGAGCTTGTCTCCACTTCCTCACCTCTTGTCCTGCAAGAGCCTTGAAGTATATGTGTTTCCAGTGGCCCACTGAGCTTTGAGCTTCCTCTGCATCTCCCTCCTTCACTTTGAGCCCTCTGTAATCCACCAACTTCGTCTTCCATGGCTGATTCATCCCAAACTCTGACATGTAAATCTTATGCCACAACACACTATAGAAAACACAGAGAGTTCAGCGCTTTCAAGCTATGTGAAGCTGCTTTACATGTAACTCAATCATTAATCAGTTTCAAATAATCAATCAACCAGTCTGTAGCTACCTCATAAGAAGTTCTAAATGCACTGGGCATAATTTAAAAAAACTGACATTGCATTGAACAATGGTATGCAAATGGAAGGCAAATACTATGTGTAATTTTCAGAGTAATCTTCTGATAAAAAGTACTTTAAAAACAAAACTCAATCAGTTGAATGCAATATTGACTTACTCATCATTTGCAAGGCGGCAAAATAGTTTGTTGACATGGCTTATGAAGAACAGTGATGAAGCATCAAGATATGACAGAATCTTCATTAAAATCTCAGATGGGAGCCTACGAAATTAAAGGAAAATAATACATGCTAACAAGCTAAATGCTAAGTTTATCTGCAATCATATGTAATGGAAAAACAGCCGTGTGTTGGCGACAGCCCTGTGACTCTGTCAAAGGTTGCTTACCTTTCAAAAAAGTTTTCCTTTGTTGCAGGGAGTTTGGGATTAATTATTTTAAGTTTCTCAAGAGTTTGTTCCAGTTTAGGTCCTTGGCTTTAAAAAGACAATGCACTGTGTGAATGTCTCATTGAGCTGCACTGACAAATGAGCGTCATCTAGCTGTCACCTGCGCCTCTGGGATT
This sequence comes from Rhyacichthys aspro, assembly GCA_036850595.1. Lineage (NCBI taxonomy): Eukaryota > Metazoa > Chordata > Actinopteri > Gobiiformes > Rhyacichthyidae > Rhyacichthys > Rhyacichthys aspro. The sequence continues at coordinate 19,688,372 of CM072159.1, read as the reverse complement.
CCCACGGTTGGGGCTTTTTTATCTTTCTTCTTGAGCCCCGTTTTCCTCGTCCACAGCTCCGAGGCTGCTGAACTGCTGTCTTCTCCAAACCCTCCAACAAATTCCGATAAAACTCACCTCGTCCAGCCGCCATGGCGCGTTTAATTGAATTTCTGTCGCCTGTGAGAACGCGACTTCCGGTCTTCTTTTCAATTTTCTCTCCAAAAAAAAAGGTTCATTTTGAAAGACACGCCACGAGAGGGCAGTCGAGAGCTGCTTTAGTTTACACCAATGGTTAATCCAATTTACAATAAGTATTTGAACAGATTGTTTGCATTATCTGGGTTCATTTTAAGTGTTTTTAGTGTATGTGCAGATTCTCACTGATTTGCTTTCATTGTTTATCTTGAACTGTGAATTTTGTGAGAAACTCTGGAAGATCTTCTGTGACCAGCCCATCATGTGTTTAGGTAACAGTGGTCTATGTATGGTCTGGGAACGTGTCAGGGGCCACAGTGGGCTCTTCACTAGTGATGAGGGGGCACCCGGTAAAGTAGAGAGGAGTGGGACAGTGGTTGAATGGATCTGAAGTGTGGATCAGACTGGAGGTGAACGAGAGAGGGCACAGCCAGAGGAAGAGGAGGAGCCGTGGATGGAGGAAGAGGAGGTGTTCTATCCGACGGGGTCCAGAGGAGAGGAGCGGCCGCCATGTTAACCAAGAAGCCCGGAGCCTCGGTCCTCCACACGGGTGAGCACAGCCTCTGTAGCCGACCAGGGGACACCCGAGTCGGGGCAGTGTGTTGTAGAGTTGTCGCTGATTGTCTGGATCCGCTCGGCTCCGTTTGACTTTACGGAAGTGATACTGTGCCGTGTCACAGGCCAAGGCTAGGAGCTCTGCTAGTTATGTCAGCTTTCTTTTCCCATACTAAAAATACTAAACCACACAACTATGTACATAACAGTGATTTAAATTATATGACTTCACATAAACAGTAAGACCTGCGTGAATTAAAGTCGGCCCTTGACCGACTGTGGGTGTATTTTTAGCCAGCTAACCAACGGATGATTAGTGACAACAGCTCCTCAAACTGCCCTCTCTTCTTCGTTTGCCAGATGTCTATTTCTGCCCTATTTGGCATTAAAACTACTGTAAAGCTTGTTTGTCTTCAATTCTCCTCTGTCTGTCTTTGGAGTTGATCATTGTATATAGCAAGACGCGGCTGTTAGCAAAGGTTTTATGTTTTTTGTGTGTGTTTTCGGGTTGCTGGGCAATTCCTGGCCTCCGCCTCAGCAGACAGAAATAAAGCCTCCGGATCAGCTCGGTTTGAAGTCATTTAACCTGGTACCTACTGTCTTAATGCTTTAACGTGACCTGCTTACTGCTACTACAAATTACTTTTTTCTTTGTCATTGTTGCACTATATCAAGCCCCTGAAATCTTTACAATGAGCCCGACCATAAAGAGCGATTGAAGCCGTTGTGGTCGATAAACAGTCAAGGAACCATGGCTGCCTGAGCTTTGAGTGAAGTTTTTTTGGGTCTGGATAACTAATTCAGTGTAATCTGTTCAGAACTAGCTCATCGTGGGGTATCTATAATGTGTAGTCATTTACATTACACTTATATTAAATGTAAACAATGTGTATATACATTTAGTTTTGATGGGGTCTTGATAGTTGCTGGTTTAGAGTTAGCCTGGTAGAAAGGTGTCATGTCATTAATGTTGCATAAACAAGGGGTGATAGATAACATAATACAAATTAGGGGCGCTACTTAACACTGGATACTGCACTATTATGCATTTTATTGCTCAGTCTTTTGTATGTTTTACAGTTGTACTTGGCAAAATCTTTTATAAAGCACCCGTTACAACATATAAACAAAAATAAGCAAAGACATTCACTGACTCATTTTTTCTGTTCTGTCAGATTGTGTGGCAGGAGCAGTCTTAATGAGGCAGATAATTGTCAGTTATCCTTCGTAATGCCCATCTGTAAACAAAGCCAACTTTTACAACCAGTACTAGCCCTAGTAAACAAAAGTCACTCCTACTGTTTCGTTACATAAAATAAGTCAGACAGGCGATTGTTACTTTAATATTTACCACCAGCCATTTAAAGTTGATCCTAAAAACCTTAAAATCAAAGTAATTACACATTTTACTGTGTAATGATAAAATCCTTTGTTAGACACAAACGGCTGTAAATTAGTTTATTGGAATTTTTCTGGGGCCAGTCAAACCAGAGATTATACCATAAACTCCTCTATATAATTATATCTTACCAGTCATTGTTGTAGTAAACTTGAGTTTTTCCTGTTGTTATATGACCCTACTGTGCGTCATGCAGCATGTGTGCTGTAGATTTTCCCACTCGTCCTGTCAAGCAGCATGCCGTATGCGCTTGCTGGCACTCTGGCATTTCCAGCTTGGTGTCGAGTTCACATTCAGCATGTTGCTGTTCCACTCTCTTAGCATGATTCAGGCTCACTGTAGGAATAACTGTATGTACTACTTGCATTAGATTCCTTTGACATTATCAGCATGTACTCCATAGGTAGAGAACACTATGATCATGTTCCCTCAAGGCCCCACTAAGCTGTGGAAGGGTTCAAAAGAAACTTCAGACAGTTTTGCTTGCAGTCTGAGCCATCCTATTTACTATTTCTCCCAAAATGGACAATGGACAAGAATATTTCACAACTTATTATTTGAAAGCAAAAAAAAGTTTGCTACCTATAAAAAAAAAAAGCTATTAAAGTGGTAACATTACTTCCACTTGTTCCTCAATAAATTAAGTCTAGCTAATATTAATAAATATTACTGTAACGTAATTTAGATGCTATGAATAAGTGTATAAATCAAATTTATGATCTTTCTATAATGTTAATAATTAGCTCACACCTTACTATACTACCACATATAGATACAAAACTACACCTTCATTCACCTTTTTTATAACATATATTGTCCTATATATACAGTGTTAAGGAATTATTTGACAAACAAATACTCAGGCACACTGCAGTGTCTCTGTATTTTGTCCGATTAGTGCCAATATATGTTGTATTGCGCCATGTACTGTTTGCTGTGGAGTTTGCTTATTTGCAATTTGTGTCTGTGTATTTGTTAGCCTCATCACACTCTTATTAGCGGGATTACAGCAAGTGTGGATTAGGGAGTGAGAGAAGCAGCGGAGGCCATCTGTCCTGCTCAAACCTACACTGAGACAGGAAGCTGTACAGTCTGCTTCAATATAGTACTTACGTCTATCTAGGTCTAGGAAGTCTTCAAATGTGTGGTATGAATTAGTCAAATATGCTCACAATTGACTCATTGTCGTGTAATGGCACATTTGATGACATCCTGTTTTGATGTTTTATTTGTTAAATTTTATATATTGGGTTGCAGCAGTCTAATAGTGATGTCTAAGAAATAAAATAACCAATACTGAAGCCTAAGAAATCACCAGATAGTTGTGGGTCATGACCTCTGACTTTTGTACTCTATAACAGTGTCAGACTGCTGTTTAAGCAGGTCAAGAGGGATTATAAGAGTAGTTGAATGATGTTTTGCAATGTACTGCAAAAGAATTGAAGATCCATGTTTTATTTAATTGCTTTTTTACCAGTTTGCTGTGTTTTTCTGTAAGCACATCTGAATTTTGATAATTCATTCAATCAACACACATTTAATTGTTATTTTTACAAGCTATTCTCAGCATATATATGTCTTAGGTGTGTTTTAGTTTAAACCAAGTTTAAAAAGGAATGAACGGAAGATGAAAAAACAAGGCTCTGACTGAAAAGTATGTGTTACAATGAGTCTGATACATAAATCTTTTTGTGTTTCAGGCAAAGTGGGCGAGCCGATCTACTCTCCTGGTCACAGTGGACCTCAGACAACATCACCCGTCGCCCTGCCTCCACTTCGCAACAACAACTTCAACCCTTTGACGGTAGTAACACGCTTATACACAACTTTACTGTACAGTTTTTGGCTCACTGCTCAAGTGCCAGTTTTCCATGCTGATCGAGGACCAAAAATACTTGCCATCAAATTGGCCAATTTCTCTCCTTTGTGTGATGCATGTAGCAGAACACTCACAGTTAGCTTGCTCTTAGCATTCTAAAGAGATTTGTCTGAGAAGCACTTCCTTATAACCTGTCAGCTGTGGCCATGTGGCTAATAATAGCACCCTGCTCCAAGATGCTTATAAACAGCTGATTGGTTTATGGGCTGGTGTTAAGGACACACACACAGCAATACAACCCTTAAGAAATGAAGAAACACAAATGTGTTAACATGTGTCAGGGAAAATGAAGAGTGATCACATATTTGATAGTTTCACTCTCTCAGACAAAATTTAGCGCTGTGTGTTAGGTGTTTTCAGGCAAATCTGATCTTAGCTTTTAGAAGGCTGTCTTCATAGGTAGCTTCACTGGGATTATGAGCATGTCTTTTACCTTTTTGCACAGCAGATTCCTTAGAAATAAGTGGCATAATGAATCTGATCAGGAACGGATTCAAGTCTCCACTTATTCACTGCTTGTTTCATTTTATAGTGAGATGTCACTGTAACTACTGACAAGGCTGTTGTTACCTTTGATTCAGTGTACTGTATGTGTCCTTCCTGGCCAGGCCTCTACGCTTACTCGCACACAAACACGCTTGATTATTTTGTGGCAGCCAGATGGTCTTTGAACTGAGCCACTTTTTGTTGTGCAGTAAACTGAAACCCAGTGCACCTTTGTTGACCAAAAAGATCCAGGTGTGTTGTTTCTACAGCAACTGTAAGTGACTCAAAAATAGCGATAAGGAAATCTTTTTATTATTTTACCATTTAATTAGGTAATATATTTGTGGAAAAATTATTATTATTTTTTTTTTTAAAATCTAAATTTAAAAAAAAAAACTTGAAATTTTAAAGCATTTCATTTAAAGCAAAAATTCTAGGTGTTGTTCAACCAACCTGCAACTTGTATTATTTATTTCACTTTAGGGGGGTTCTAAAGCCACCATGTCGGACGCCGTCCAGCTCTCTCCACCATCACATGTCACTCAGCTATATGAGGAGAACTCCAATAAGCGTCCCGTCCTGACCTCACAACCTAATGGCTTGGCTCCTCCTAGCTCCACCAGGCCGGGTCTGCCAGTGTCGGAGCGGCAGACGCCAGGGTCTGAACCCCACCACCACTGCCGCCAGGGTAGTGCCACATCCAACAAATCGGGAGACAGCAAGCTAAAATCAACCCCCATGACAGCAGACCAGGCTATGAAGCAGTTTATGTCAAAAATGTCATCATTTGAACACCATGAGATTTTCAGCTACCCTGAAGGTGAGTATTTTTTCAAGTCATTTGAAATAACACTTTTTATTTTGTATACTTTTTAAATATTTAATTTAATTTTATATTTTATTTTATCTTGCTTCGTACTTAAAGCAAGTATATCATGATTATGTCAAACAACTGTTTTTTGTGTTTGCCTCTTTAGTGTATTTTGTTGGTCCAAATGCCAAGAAGAGGTCAGGGGTGATGGGGGGAGCCAACAACGGCGGGTACGATGATGACCAAGGATCATACATTCACGTTCCTCATGACCATATTTCTTACCGCTACGAGGTTTTAAAAGTCATTGGCAAGGGAAGCTTTGGACAGGTACAGCTACTTTATCGCAATAGTTATTTAAATCCTATAAAAATGCTTATAGACTCTAAGATTGTGGATACTGTTTTTTGCCCTTTATGCAGGTGGTTAAGGCCTTTGACCACAAAACACAGACCCATGTGGCCTTGAAGATGGTCCGCAACGAAAAGCGGTTTCACCGGCAAGCAGCTGAGGAAATTCGTATCCTGGAGCACCTAAGAAAGCAAGATAAAGACTCAACCATGAATGTGATCCATATGCTTGAAAATTTCACCTTCAGAAATCACATTTGTATGACGTTTGAGCTTCTGAGCATGAACCTCTATGAACTTATTAAAAAAAACAAGTTCCAAGGATTTAGCCTCCCATTGGTCAGGAAGTTTGCCCACTCCATCTTGCAATGCCTGGATGCACTACACAAGAACCGGATCATCCATTGTGACCTAAAGCCTGAGAACATATTACTCAAGCAGCAAGGACGCAGCGGTATCAAGGTAAACCAGCTATGCTAACACTTCCCCATTACTTTTGTATAGGGCAACAACCTAATCAATGCCACTAAACATGTCTCTTGCTATCCAGGTCATAGATTTTGGGTCAAGTTGTTATGAACATCAGAGAGTCTACACCTACATTCAGTCACGGTTTTACAGAGCACCGGAGGTTATTCTAGGTAAGTACAACAAAAACCTATAAATAACAAATTTTAAACTATGACATAAATGTATGTTACCTTCACCACTGCATAGACATCTTAGAGTTGTCTCATTTTTGGCCACATAGTTTTCCAGGTACACAGCAGTCAAAAATAGCAACAGTAGCAGGACATGGAAACATTTCTTTCTGTAAACAGATCTCAAAGATATGCTGGTACATCTGAGCTCTCAACAGTCTAAGATGACAGAACCTGAGATGGCCACCAGGGGGGTGCTTTTAAGTCCCTCCGTAGCTGTGACATAGAACTGTAATCAGCAAAAAGCATTTATCAAAGCATTCTCTTAGCCAGATCAAAAAAATATGGAATATATAAATATATAAATTTGGAACTGTTTAGCAGTCGTCTGATCAAAAGTAATAATAACAGTGACAAATGTTGACTTCTGGCCTCCAGGATCTAGGTACGGTATGCCAATCGACATGTGGTCTCTGGGTTGTATCCTGGCTGAGCTACTGACTGGTTACCCACTGCTGCCAGGTGAGGATGAAGCTGACCAGTTGGCCTGCATCATTGAACTTCTCGGTATGCCCACTCAGAAGCTCCTTGATGCCTCTAAGAGAGCCAAGAACTTTGTTTCGTCCAAAGGCTACCCACGGTACTGCACTGTCACAACACTGCCCGACGGCACGACTGTGCTTAATGGTGGCCGCTCACGCCGGGGGAAGGTACGAGGTCCACCAGCTAGCAAAGACTGGAGCGCAGCATTAAAGGGCTGTGATGATCAGCTGTTTCTTGACTTCCTGAAACAATGTTTGGAGTGGGACCCAGCACTCAGGATGACACCTAGCCAAGCACTTCGCCATCCGTGGCTTAGAAGACGACTCCCCAAACCACCAACAGGAACCACCACAGGGGAAAAGACCTCATCCTCTTCCAAACGGACAACCACTGATGGCGGCATCACCTCTATCTCCAAACTCACCTCCACCACCACAACCACAACATCTTCCTCCTCTAAAACCAGAACTAACTTAGCTGCCATTACAGATGCCAATGGGAACATCCAACCGAGGACCGTTTTGCCTAAGCTGGTCAGCTGAGAATGATTGCACCCCACATGCTGTGGTGGAATTAAAGTCCATAAATGGTGGTAAGCATCCAGATGAAACTAAATAAATCTGGTCTGGCCAGTTTTTAAGAGAATTTTTATGCTGGTTTGCACAGCTTTGGGGTGCATTCAGGATTAATTTTGTCATGGAAACTTGTTAAAATGTTTGGTGTTTCCACAAATGGATGTGTTCATAAAACTACGGGGTCCATACAGACTACTCCAATTCATAGTCATGTGTGGTGAAGGTGAGCAGCAAAGTGATATGAAAAATATGACTGTGAGGCTGCTCAGACAATCAGCTTATCACTCTGTAGCTCCAGAAACTAAAACATATGGTGCTGACACCATTTTTATTGTAATGTTTTTAGCTTTTTAGTACATTACTAATTAGAAACCAAAATATTATGACTTTACTGTCTTTACCAGGTAATACAATATTCTAATGATGGTTCAATATGATTGAATAACATTGGCTGATGACATAAAAAAGATTTAGTACATACCACCTGCCTCACCTGTTTGTGACAGTATGTATTTAGGTATTCAAATTCAATGATCAGAGTATCAATACTGCATGTGTGAGGCATGCTGGCAGCCTGTGCAGCAATGTAGCAGTGAGGTAGGTAATTCTTTCAAAAACATTCAGCTTTATCAAGCTTAACTTGTTTGACACTGCTAACAATTTCAGTGTTTCCCACACATTAAGGAGACTATGGCGGTGTACCATAGTCTAGTGTCGCCGGCATAGTCTCCAAATGATCCGTAAATATAACGTTAGAACGCTGAAATTTGCAACTGTAAATTACGTTCATATTTAAGAGTCTGCTGCATTGTATTCCATGCCTGTATTGTCTACAAGAAGCTCTGTCAGGTTTTCATTGTGCAGACTCAGTAGTAGCTGGTTGCTGAGAGAGTTATGAGTGAGAGGAGACGGCTTCTCTTGATGCAAACCAAATGAACTTTAGCTATTCTCCACTGTGGAAATGCGTGTGGAGATGTGTTGGTAGCCAACTCTCTAGAAAACCAGCTCTGTCTCATCTTTTGTTTTTCTGAGTCCACGGTGACACGAGTGTCTCCTCTGTCTCTGTTTACAAACAGATGCTAAAGGATTAGCAAAATGTTAGCAATCTTGCAAAAGTTGCTCTCTTCTCAATAGCAGCTTTTGTCCGATACATCTCCAGATGAACCTGTTGTTTAATGATACCAGCCTTGTTTATGAGCAGACAACATCTGTTTGTAAAGTAATCCTGTTGAACTTAGCTAAAGCAGCGCTATACATGTGTTTAAAATCACACACACCTGATGACATTATCAACAACTTCCGTAGACCTACTGCCAGTCTGTGGGAAACACTGCAATTTGTTCCTGTTTTCAGGGCTTAGCTGGGCATTTCTTAATTAAATTGACCTGACATGACATTTCTACCTAAACTCTACTTGACTTAAAAGCAAGTTATAGCATTTTAGTGTACTGCTAGCCCACAATACCGTGCTAGCTTTGTGCCTGTCAGCTGGCTAACTGTTAACTAGCTACAGCAGAGTAACTGTGCTATTTGTTTTGCACTGTCACTTTGATACCTAATCAATGTTTACCTAGCCTACACTTAGCCTCACTATTTTTAAACTGGTCAGCAAGCTGTAGCTGACTTTTTAGCCTTTATTTGGCAGGTTAGCCTTAGCCTTTTCAGCCATAGTCTGTTAACTCTGAGCCACCTAGCCTTACCAAGTTCATTCAAAAAGAGAAATCCATATTGCTAAACGGATGTGTAACACTAAAGCATTGGTCAGTGTTGTTAAAAAGCGCTAATAATGAAGAAAGTTGAAACTCATCCTTTGCCTAATTTAAACACATCATTTTCTTATTGTGTAATGTTGAAAGAAAAAGAACTACTGAGTCAAATTTATTTCTCAATACCTTTTTTATATGTACATAATTTTGGCTGCAGGATGTAGCAACATCCTGTCAATGTTTGTAATATAGTTGGAAACTAAAACGGCAAGAGTCAGAAGACAGTTCTGTATTTCTTTATGGAAGTGATGTACTAAACCATTGGTCATATTCAGAGATAAAGAACTGGTGAAACTATGTTTAAAATCTTCTTTGTTCAAAGAAGACAATAGCTTATGTTGGCACTTTATGTTGTTTTACTCTTCAACTCAAACCTCAAGATGGCAGATGTATGTTTTGGTATTGTGTGTACATTTTGTACACATTTTGGTATTGTGTGTACATTTGTGTGTACATTTGTACACACAATATGTGAGTTTCAACTTTCATATAATTGCAGACCATAGCTTTATATTTGAGCAACTTTAAAATATACATTGGTTTAAATAAGATTGTCAAATTTATGGAAACTGTCCTAAATATTTTGCCTCAACCAGCCGGACCTAAAATGATATCACAAGCTGCACAGCTGAGGCTCATCAAAATATGACCTTATAAATTCCAAAGCAAAAATGTAATTAACCTGTTACCCTGTGATAAAGAATTAATGGAGCAATGAGTTATTAAAATTGCTGATAGAATATTAGTTAATGTGATTGGGGAGGGAGGGGTCAGATAATCTTATTTATTTGCTACTCTTTAATATTTATTAATCTAATATACACATTTACTATGATGTGCCGTTCATAGTATTTACTTGAATGTGTGTGGTCAGAGTTTTTGTTACTCACACACACTAACACACAAAGCTGTGTCTGACTGCTCTCACTTTGGCTTCACCCACAACGTGATGAAGAGGAGGAGGAAAAAGACTGGCTTTTTCCGCCATTATTAGCCAACCAGGATGTAATGTAGCATACAGACAGAGGAAGACAATGATGAGATGCACAGAAGGAAAGAACTGTCACCGACACTACCTGCTCCACCCAACTCAGGGGAAACTCCGCCCTGTTCTGGAGGAGGACAATTTCTCTTTTTTGCTTGTCTGTTTTCTAAAGAATTGATTGGTTGATTGTGGTTTTTTTTGTTTTTTTGTTTTTTTTTTGTGAGACGGAGTGCTGAGTTGTAACTTTGTGCCTTCAGTATCTTGTCGCCATGCCACACTCACCTCACCCACAGACACAAACACAAGACCAGTGGAGATGTCACCGAAACTTTAACTGCAGTAAATCAAAAGAATAATTTCTAGGAATTAGGGTGGAATAACTGAAAGTTGGTGTCCTAAAACTTGCTCCTTATTTCTTCCAGCAATGCCCAAAGAAACCTTGTAAAAGCATTATCTAACGTCGTGTCAAGACCTGTTGCCAATAAGTGTGTGTGTTTAAGTGGCCACAGTTTACATGTACTGGTTTACTTTTTCATCCAGACTTTATGCAAAAATATATTATGAGATTATATGTAGATGAGGCTGGACCGTGTTTAAGTACTATTTATATTTGTATGTAAATCTGTTTATACGTACAAATGTTTTCATAAAGGGTATCATTGAAGTGAACAAAAGAAGTTTTAAAGTTGGTTGTTCTAAAAGAAGTAGTAGACTTTTTCAGTCATTATCTTGTCACACATAACATTTCCTTGACTAAAGACATACACTCCACTTCTTGGTACAAATGGCCATCCATGGTGTTTACAGAGCTAAAAAGGACATCAGAGATTGTACCACAGCCAAGCCACCACTGATTGTAGCTTTAAAGTAATTAGCAGTGACATCTCTAAATGTTGTGTGTTGTGGAGTGAGATGGGTTGTGTTACATGGCCGCACAATGTATAGACAACATATCAGCCAATTGTCGCCACTTGTCACTTCAGGACAGAAGGTCGATCTTGCTGACGACAGGGCTTAGCTAACACTAGCCAATTGACCACTGGCGTCAAGGCGCTAGCTGCTGCACTGATGTTTGTGCTCTTTACAGTGGAGCTATCAGTAGCCTATTGCTAAATGATTGCCAGTGACACAGTTGTGACTTAATACAGTTGCAAGAAGCCCTTTGCAGAAGTGCTCTAGCTAGCTGTTAGCATAAATGTAGATTTTCTTTTTCATGTTTGTACCTCAGATTGCAGTTATCATTAGTTTTTTCTGATTTTTTTACTGCATTATTAGGGCATTTGGTTGATTATACCAAAGTGCATTCCTACACAATGCTAGTTCAGAGCTAGCTGCTCAAATAAACAAGTAGATAAGTTGGCCTAATTAGATTTATCATGTATCAAATGAGGAAGCAAAAGCTGCCTTTACAGTGATGAAGGGGGGACAGACCATTTAATAATGTTTTGTTCCTTTCAAATTAAACAGCATGATGTCATACAGAAACAAACAGTATGGGTAGCATTCAGTAGGCCTACCTACATCTTTGCTTTGCTGATGCTTTGAATAGCTGTTGTAAAGCCTGCTATCTTACTGCTAGCAACTTAGCAAGCTACATTTATCGAATTAGCATCAAGGAGGTTTTTACACGTGGAAATTAGCTGCTGCGCTGTATTTCTGTGACATTTGCCAGATGTTTTTTATGGTGGATTTTATTTGTACATAATGTGGACAAATGTTAAATAATTTGGAGGGGGGAGGGGAGGGCAGGGGTTAATGCACCAGTTTTACATTGTACTGTATCTATTGTACAGAACACAGAAGTTGACACTTTTTTAGTGAGTCTTTGTTAAATTTTATTGTGGTGGAAAATATAATTATTAATAAAACACTTATTGTTAAGTGTTTTTGAAGTTTCGGTTTTGTGCTAATTCAAATTTCTTGACTCCTCATTACTAAAGTAGAACTGGTCTGCAAAGAATTATATGAAACAAATGCCATGGTTTTAATATATTCCACTCATATATAAATATGCTTAATTTATTTTTAAATGAATTTGGTGTACTCTGAACTGGGGATGAAAACTGATACAAAATCATTTAATTAAAACTGCATTTTCAAAACAGGCACCTGCAGACGGAGGGCCGACTCACTGGGGATAAAGATAAGCAGGGTTACCATGACAACTATGGCTTACATGTGCTAATGACTGCTACTAAAATATTGAGTAGGATGTTACATCACAGCTCTTTCATGAGGAAACGGCATGCCAGCTGTAAATAGTGTTGTTTAAATTAGAGGGCTCAGCAGAAGGTGCTGAGTCTGACAAGGATGTCCTAGTGCCGTTGAGTAAAAGTGTTCTCACTGCAGCCACACTGTCCACCGTGCTCAGGTTTCATTCTTCTGTCATTCCATTCACTTTACAAATGTAATTTGCAAATGTGTGTGCACACAATGACAGAGAGATCCCAGCTCCTTTTTGACTTCTCTTTGTGGAGATGGCAGCCAAACATATATCACATCTGTGAATACATTCTTCACTCTCTTTGTTGCCCTACTCGTATTGATGAGCTAATTAGAGCACCATGGCAACCAAGAGCAGCCATGTGATTGGATCAGATGAGTTCCATATTAGGCATTAGTCAGATTAGCAGAAAGGACATGTCTGCTAATTATAGAGCTAGCAAGCACTACCAGGCTAACTGGGGGTATGCAGCTGCTGCCTTGATAAAGACAAGGGTTTGTAGGAATCTACCCACATTGTAAGAGAGTGTGGTGGTGTGATTTACAGACCTTAAATTTAAAAAATATTAACTAAAACTTTTAAAATGCGAGAGGGACCAAAGATTTCTGCCTCATTTAAATTAAACAAACATCAAAATGTTTATCTTAACAGCTCTAATATCCAGCTCAATTTACTATTTTATTTAACATTTGTATTATGGAGCATTTAATCTCTTGAAACTGTTCTGAAAAGGAGAGAAATTGTCTCAGGGCGCTTAGTATCAGATTAATCTCCAAAATAACTTGACACTGTTTAGCCAGCCTCTCGCACTTTGCCAGATCAGCCAATCAAGGAGTGTGTGCATTAGAGCCACTCGAGAAAAAGAAAAGGTGACTTTGCAGGAGAGGAGGCTTAACCAAGAGGTGTCATGGATGCAGAATAGAGCAGGATACACAGCAGATCATGAGGTGAGGGGGGCTTTATGAAAAAAACTGAAGTATACTATAATTCAGTTTATAAACGGTTGTTCAATTTGTCTCAAAACTAACAGTAACAAAAAAATTCACAGTGAAGCTGTCTGCATTCAAGACAGCATCAATGTGAGTGCTGAGTCAGTATTTGTATCTGTGTGTCTGAAGTAGGTTAATCTGGATTCTGTTGGAGTTATTTCCACTGTGACATCCTCATGCCACATGTTGATTAAATTGTCTCAGAGTTTGTATGCTTTGTTTAAAAGTAGATGTAGATCAAAACACAGCATGGGATATAGACCGCAGTTAAAGCACACTTGTAATTTGATAGAGTGGGTCATGTTTCAAAGGATAATGGTCCAAACTAATTTCACTTGTAGTGTACAAGGCACACAAAGGACTAAACAGATCTAAAAATGCATTTACAAATATGAGCAATTTTGACACCCAAAAAACAACCTAAAAAGTCATGCAGTGCATTAATAAGATTGGGGTTGCACCAAAAGGTTTATCCTGGTTTATGGACGCAAATAGTACATATATGTAGATTATATATAATACATGATGTTTTTCAGGTATCACTCTAACAAAGTGAAATGACTGCACTCACAGGGGGCCTGTCAGCCACTAGACCAAGCTGAAGGTCAAAGAAACCCACAGATGAGGAGATGACAGCTTTTCTCTGGCCTGGGTGCAGTATTTACCCCCCACAGCTCTCCTTGTGGGGTGTGTCATGTTACCTGAGCAGGTGGGGTAGGGGTGCTGACCTACAGACCCAGATAATAAAGAGAAGTATTTTGGCAGAGAGAGGTAGAGAAAGTCAATGAAATGACAGATCGATTAACAACAGATGGCACGCTTGTTACTTTCAGCCATGTTGGCCCTGAAGGCCGCAGCTGGGCTGTTGCTTGGCAACACTAACAAGTCTCTTGTTTGGTTGCTGTTGCAATCATTGACCAAATACTGTCAAGATTTTTGTTACTCTTGATATGGGTGAGGTGCCATCTTTGTGTGTGTGCACATCCAATAAGAGACTAGAAACACACAATATACACAATACACGTGGCCTGCAGTCTGACCAAATGACAAAACACAAATCCAACACCAGTTTCTCAACAGTCACTCATTCATAGAGTGACTAGAGAGTTTCTAAAACCAGTTAATGAGTGTAGCCTGCATAATTAAATATAGTCAGACCAGATATAGGCAGACCGGCCCCCTCAACTCATGTGAGGGTCTCGCAGGGTCTTTGGGTTCAGGGCATGTGGAAAACTGTGTGTGTTCAGATGGTGTCAGATTTGGCAGGCCAGAGGTCAATTTATTTCCAGCGTCCCACTTCATCATGCAACTGTCTTTCTCACGCACTCAGACTGGTCTGTCTGTCATTCGCCACCTGAGACAAATATCATGAGCTACAAGATAATAAAAACCATAACCAAAAGTGTCATTATAATTTTGGACTTACAAGAATGTTACCCTGTGAAAAGCCGGACACTGGCGCTCTCACAGGAGGCTCAGGGGGCATCACCTCTCTCCTTTTGCCCCCAGTGGGAAAAAGTAGCTAGAAGTGACACATTGTGTGTACTTGACGTGTTAAAGTTAGGATGTGGAACCGCTGCAGAGTCACACACTTGATTATGATGGTATAACTGTGGCAAAAATTCTGTTGTTTTGAAGAAAGAAAATAAATGTAGTGCCTAAGATGTGTTGATTTTTATCTCTGGACAGGCTTTTTGTGTGGAGTTTGTTCAGGAGCTCTAGTTTCCCCTATTACCAAAAAGCACCAAAAAGAACCGAGAATCTCTTAAAAACAGCAAAAACCTTCCTGGCTAAATAAAAGTCAAATGAATAAATGTTCTCATTGGATAGGTGAGAGATACTGTGTAAGTTTATGACTGGAAAACCTCACTTTAACAGTACCATGGCATGAGTCTTCTGTAGTGGCAATGTTTTTCCAGCAGAAGTCAGTAGAGGGTTTTTTATAACTCATTGCTTCAATGAAACTAAAGCAACAAGTTACATTCATTTAAAAATAAAATATAGTCTTAGAAAGCAAACTGTTGATATTCAGTGAGTAGTAGTTTTAGAGTTTTTATGTTTAAAACTGTAACTGTCACTGCAGCAGGAGACATGCCACAGTGTATGTTATGTCTAGTATTTTGATTTGCTCTGTGTGTAGTTATGTACCCAAAGTTATGTACCCAAAACTACACAAGAATATACCCATTCTGCTCTAACAATTTAAAAAATGCTTTCATAGAAAAAAAATATGCACAAGAAGGACCAAAGTCATAATATTATTCAATGTGCTTCAGATCCAATGATAAACACCATCAGGATGAAAGCGTCTTGCTCTTTTGCTGTACAAAGCTGCATTTAACCACACGTATTTTCGGTACGTTGGTGTAAGGCTCAATTCCTGCTTTCTGTGATCTGTCTCCAGTGGTTATATGTAACTAAAGGTAAAGTGACTCATCAGTGTGTCGAGAGAGACAAATGGATATGAAAGAAATGCTAATAAAATGTTACACATAGCTCCATAACCAGTCTCTGCCAGAGCATTTACATTATTGACAACTCCGAAACATCACATTTTCTTGTCAATCAGTCCTCTCTGAAGTAAGCTTTTTTTTTTTTTTGTTTTTTGTTTTTTTGATAGACTGGGTGGCGGGTGATTGCAAAGGTCAAAGACCTTTTGCTGTGTCTCTGAACTTTGCACCAGGGGGAAATACCAGAAGTGAAGAAGTGAAAAAAAGATGAAACCTTAATAAAAGCTATTGAACTAAGGGAGACATTTCTTGATTACATACAACAAACAATAGGCAGATTCCATAACATTTTGTAAACTATTAAAAAGGACCTGAGTTCAATCACAAGTCAGTGCTTTCTGTGTGGAGTATGCCCTGGTGTTCAAGTTGAAAATATAAACTCTTGGCTAATAGTCCAGTTGGTTCCCATGACCAAGCTACAGTCTGAAAACTGGTTATAACCTGGTCATAAATAAATACATGTTTTAGGGGTACCTTAGTGGGTCACTGGGTAGAGCATGTAGCTTTGGTTCAAGTTTCACCATTTATCATAAATTTGTGTGCACAGCTCACTTTAGAAATGTCCTACTTAACCATGTGTCCACCAGCACCTCAGAAATAGGGAAGACTAATTTTTAGATCATCACTATGCTTCCTACTAACCGACTCAAATAAAGCATGGTCACTACCCATGCATTTCTAGTCACAACCAAAATATGACATGTCTTTCAAAACAAAACAAAAAAGTTTTGGAAAAAGTTCATTCAAGTTTTTCAAATTTATCCGATCAATGTGCTGTATTCATTCTTTCATTTATAGACTCCTCATTTCCTTATTCTGCAACATGCAACATGCTGACTCACACTGAAACCTCTGCAGTGACAGAGACTCTCACAACCGCTCGCTGAGGCAGAGGAGGCGATGGGTGAAAGTCAAGGGACTGGACTGTGTAACAGAGTTATTACAGTTTCCACTGTTCTGCATAAGTGCACTTTACCACTGCAGTAGCGCTCCCCCTCAATGCTCTGCTCTATTGCCCTTGACGTTTCATTTTATCACCATCAAGCCTCCCAGCAGCCTGACTCAGTGCTTCAGAGTTATACTGGTTTACAATATATTATGACATCCACTGCCTTAAACATTAATGAAATACAGTGTTTACACATGTGATTTTGACAATATGATCTACAGCTATACAAGGTGCTTCATTTATGTCTGTGTCTACCTCAGTCCGTATTGTGTGTCTAATGCAGCTTGATGAAGTCCCGCTGACTCTTCAGTAAATAGTGACAGAGCTGTGTGCTGCAGCGACTGTTGGGAAGCACAGCACTCATTCTTAGAAGTCACAGCCTGCTTTTTAAAAAGTTCATACTCGTAGAGCGGTTGGGTGTGGGTAAGGGTTGTAGTTACTGTAAAAAAGGCTGTGTGCCATTTACCAGAAGATCACACAGGACGTGACATCACAGCCGTGGTTGAGGGGGGCTGGGGGTCTGGCTTTTTGTATCTAAGATCTCAGCCCCTGTGTCTGTGTGCATTAGTCTTTCATGTGAAGTGCTTCAACTGAGGAAACGGAAAAAGTTGTAGCACATCAATTTGGAAATAGAAAGCTGTGTCTGTAAGGTTTGCAAATGTAGACATACATGTTCTCATGTTTACACAAATCTGATAATGTGAATGAGTATGCAAGTTTGTGTTTGTGTGTGATCAGAAGTATAAGCTTGGGTAGGTAACAATTTCTAAATGTTTACTTGGAAACATACAACACAAAAAACCCTGCAGACACTGCAGAGTTAAAATGCTGCATGAGATCTGCAAACATCTATTTGAGGTTTGTGTGCAACTCCCAAGCTGAGTACAATATATGAACTACATACTTCAAAGTAAATTTTGCAGTAGTCCATATCTCAAAAACTATAACTCCTATAATAAAGAGGAAGTAACTCCGACATGCTACATAATAATATATTACACTGCTCTTTTTGCACTGGCTTGAGCATTAGATTATTTTCAAACATTTTAAATTTGATGCTATTTTGCAGTATTTTGATTGTCCACCTACTTCCTAGAGACATGACAGGTTAAAACTGACTTTCAACAACAATGAAACGTAAAGCTTTTTTGTACATTTCACCACAAAATAAACCCTCAGGTCTTTAATGTGAATGGTGTAATTCTAAGGACTGAAAAGGAAACAAGTGGCACATAACACATACATGTACACAGCTTTATCCTCTTGTGACCCCATTAATAATGTAAAGAAATTACAATTTAGGGAAACATGCTGCACAAGGTATTCTTTTATTTTGTTATCTGTGCCAATCAATAAATACAAATCAATAAATAATCAGCAATCAGTAACAAAAATGGTTCAGCATTAAATAAACATTAAATACAAAAATAAATAGAATAGAAAATTACAACATGTCAGTGAAACGATCAACGCCTCAGTGCTGGGATTGAGGTGCACTTCTCACACCAGGATTCAGCTTCTTTACTTCACTCTGTAAACATTTGCTGGTCACGCACATTTAGGCCATAGAAACATCAGTGAGGGACAGAGATGTTCACGTCAGACTTACTTTGTTATCTCCAGATGTTTCAACAAACTCTTTAGGTTTGCTATACTTTCAAGTATTGAAAAATACACATCTAGAATTTTACAATTATTTTATACTCTTGGACTGCTGGTTTATTGACATAAAACATAAAAATGTAGGCACTTGGGTATATTCTCATAATAAAGTAAATGTTTTTTGTTTATTGCATTAGTTTTTTTTTTTGCCTGTTTGTTTCCGGGTTTACTGCTCCTTAGCTTTGGCTCGGTTTTTAGCTCTCTGTGTTTGCCGTCGTCTCCGTCTCCTATGTGCCTTGCCATTGTCAGCCAGTGAGCTTGCCTCCTCATACAGCCAAGGCAACTCCCCCAATGCTTTGCTCTGGATGGTAAAGTTGTCAGTCTGGCGAAAAGAGAAAGAGGTCATTTTTTTCCATAATAAAGACACACTAATGTAGGTGCAGAGCTTCAAATAAATAACTATATTCTTTTCACAGATCATGTCCAGCAACAGTTTCTTAACCCTCACCCTCTCTAAAGTGTGTGGCTCACTCTCCCTGGTGGTACTGCAGAAGACTAGCTGTGAAGCAGGCATCAGGACATAAACCTCAAGATGTTTAACCTTTTATCTTATCTTATCAAGTTGTGAAACTATGTCAGATGCCTGTATCCAAACTTCTGCATCCATGACCTGGTTTTGAATGAGAACTTTTACAGACCTGGATGTGTTGAAGAGACTGTAGCCGCTCCAGAACCTTCTCCTGCTCCTTGTAGTGGTGTTCCTTCAGATGCTGGACCATTGTGAGGATGTAGCTCAGTTGATTTCCCACAGAGTGGCCTGCCTTGGTGTGGGCAGGGTTGTCCTTGACGAGGCTGGAGCCAGACGCAGGAGCCTGTGGGCTCAAAGCTGTTTGGGGGCTTGGTGTGGGATGTTGTTTCAACATTTGGCTTATCAATTCCTCATATGTTTCCAAAATGCCCCCCAGGAACAGTCTCCTCATCTGCAAAAATGGACATTAACCATTAGCTCGAAGAGTACTATTGGTAAAGTATGTTTTTGAAAAATTATTTATACATTGCTCAGTATAGGTCTTAAATGAAACACAAGTTGCATTTCTCTTTTATCATCTTCATCTCACAGTGGAAAACTCTGTGGTTTCCCGCCAAGTAGAGTGGGCCTGAAAGAAGTGCCACTAGGAGTGAACTAACCTGCCAAACCTAGTTTCAAATAAAGGATCTAATACCTCGACCTACTCGGAAAGTACTGAGCAGCTGATGTTATTTTTTAACTGTGTTGAAAATGCAGTGGAAAATGCACCTTTATGATTTTGTTTAAAAAAAAGCAAACACGTCCATATAAATCAATATAGGATATGTTGTTGCATTTAGTAGTAAGAGACCCTGTCTTAAAGCTGCTGTAATCCAAAACTCCTTCCCTCATGCTCCCAGCACCTATCGCCTCTGCCCCCACAACAACACAGCAACCTGCCTGCTTTTATTTTGTTAAAAACCAAGTAAAACCAAATTAGGTGTTCAGAAAATTACATCAGACCAAAGGGTTTACTTTAAACCTCTAGCTCTGAATTAGTGTCCCACAATTATCTCCATCTCATAAATCACTGAGTGGATATTCACTGTTTCCCCTTGGAGGTTGCTTGGAGTCCCTTATTCAACAGCCCATTGTACGCCAGCTTGTGATTGGCCAAAGCCAGGATGTTCATACAAAACGCTACTAGGTGACAGTTTTCCTCAAGTACAAAACATGCTGTGCATTTGAGCTGACCTCACATCATACCTAATATGACAAAATTGAAAAAAAGAAAAGTAAGCACTGTCAAAAAGTCTCTTTTAATGTCTATTCTCATGTGGTTGAAGTGACACAGGTTTGTGAAGGCAAATTATTATTTTATTTAGCAAAACATAGAATTGGCACCTAAGGTACAATGTTACACACTAACTAACTAACTAACTAACACTCACTTGAATGTACAAAATAAAAAAAAAAAAAATTTTAAATTAAAAAAAAACTGACTTCAAAGGTGAAAAATGAAACTTTCATTTTAGTGCATGAGCAAGATGACACCTGGAAAAACCACAAAACCCCAACAAAAGTCCAGAGCAATAAACACCAGACAGCTGCTGCTGACTCAGTGTCAGTGCTTGGTTTACGCTAAAATCCTTTAAATATTAAACCACAGGAAATATCTTCATAACTGATGCACATATAAGTCACAGTTTAAAACTGTACCAAAAGTCATGCTATAAATTAACTAATGAAGAGACTTGCTTTACCTCTAATTTTCCAGACACAGGTTCTCTGGAGAAGACAGGTTTCCCATTAAATCTTTCTCTATTTGGAATTTTCTGCAGAAAAATAAACAATGTTAAATAAAAGGGGTAAAAAACGTTAAAGCAACAACAACTCTGTTGTACGGCTGTCCAGCAGCCATCTTTGAAACTCGTGTCTAAAATAATCAGTACTTCTTTACCACATATCCCACAATGCATCACTAAAGTTGTGGTTATGTGCAAGAGCTTGAACCATGCAATTAGTGTTGTTGTCTCATTAAACTTAAAGTCAGTGCCTATTCAATAGGTTTTTTGTTATATGCAACATACTTGTGTGTGGTGTGTGCTGAGAACAACAGAAGTACACACAGACTCAAGGAGGAAACAGACAACTGCTTTCAATGCTTTCATCTGCTGCAGTAATCTTCTCAAACTGATAGCACTTCCCTGTTCATTCATCTGGACTAGTGCACTGTGTATGTTAGTACTCACATAGAACTGCAGCAGGTTCTGGATGGTTCTGTTCATCTTCACAGGGATGTGAGATCCTCTGACCTGGCCCGCAAAGAGCCACAGACACAGAAAGAGAACTGTCCTCGCTGTGGAATCCATCGTATCACACCAATGTCCCTTACAGGCGGATGGCAAAGGCAGAAGTGAAGGTGGCCTGTGTGACTGTCTGCAGTTGGCTCAAAATGTTTAGCTTGTCATGAAAGCTTTTTTTATAAGACAGAAAATGTACAGGGGAGAGAGAGTCTGTGATGCACCGATGATCTAGGTGTGAAAACTGTGGTTGTGCTGTTTCCTTTAAATCACCAAACTTCATAGAAGTGGGTGAAGGGGTCTCCCACTCATGAAAGTCACACACTGCTCATTAGATTCCAATTAAAATATGCACTAATAGGTTTCATTTGCAATTCTGGTGATTATTGTCCTTGTATCTTGATGGAGTGACTTGTGAACCTGGACTGAGGTTTGGGTGTAGTCAAGGCCTCACTGGCCTCACCTTAAGATGCACATGTCATTGCAAACCACAGTTTGTTTATTTGATTAATCGTTGCTACATTATTTTGATTAGGTTATACCAGTGCAGTGCACTTATTTTGCACGCATTCAGGTTGAACTGACTGTGCTTGAACATGAAAATGTGTGAACTGTAGTCACTGCTGTTTTGGGGAATCAGAGAAATGTAAATTCATTTTAATGTAGAATCAGTTTTAAAACTCATGGGTCACTGAATATGAATATTTCAAAAGCAGGTCCAACTTTCCAGGTCCCTTCTTTTTGGTTGCAACAGTTGCAAAAGCTGATTCATATCAAATAGTGGTGTCACAGCTTGAATTTAAGTACAATCAGGTTTGTGATGCCATTCTCTGCAACATTTATTTATTTCTTATAATGCCATATCAATTAAAAGGAGATATGTCATATTCAAGCTGGTAAAAGTTTGATAGACTGTTTTAAGTAAGCACTAAAATGATCAAGTATTTCTCTAAAATGACCATATCTATCTATCCATGAAATACAGTGACACATTTCTTTGAAATAAGTGAAAAAAGTTATTTAAAAAAAAAAAAAGGAAGTTTCTAAATCCAGTACCAATGTACTGACGTTGTGAGGAAGAAAAAAAGAAAAAAAGAAATCTGTTAAAAGTTTCTCTATTGATAGGGTTTTCAGTGAAGGAAATTCTGACATGTACTGTGTGTGGTACACAGTGATGGGTGTAGTGTGATGTGATGTAATGCACAGAAAAGAAAACCACTCGCTTTGCTTAAAAGAAAACTGAGAAAACAGCTGAGTTTTCTTGTCAACATCCACACACCTTTACTCAAGGTGATAACAAAAGAAAGTAAAATCTGTATTTCTGGGTAATGACAGACTATGAATTTTATAGAAATTAAAGGATCTGCTTCAGTTCATTTAAAAAAGCCACCGAAATAATCAGAAAGTACGGCTTTAGTTTCCACTGTTACGCCAACAACACTCAACACTCCCATAAGAATAATCTAATAGGTAAATTAGATGCCTGTGTGAAATGCATAAAGACCTTTTTAGTAAAGAAGTTTGTAAGCTAGTCCAAAACGCTGCAGCTAGAATAATAATAGAACCAAACAGACAAGAGCATATTATCCCAGGGTTAGCCTCTCTTCACTGGCTCCCACTTGAATTCAGAATAATGTTTATACTTTTTTTTTTTTTGCAGTGTTTTGCTGCGTAGTATACATTTTCTCAGTTTAGCAGTAGCCATTACTTCCGTTCAAGCAGTGTTGACCAATGGGAGCTCCTCCTTTTTCAGGAAGCGAGCATGTGATTGGACAAAGCTTCTGTTCAGGAGCGAAAATCCTCTATTCAAATCTAATTAAATTCTTTATGACAAAGCCTAGATGGCACCTTAAAGTCTAATGTTTTTCAATTTCACCTTTGTCAGCCTGTGTCTTATGCACTTAAGTGTCATTACTTGTTATGGATACACCTGGTTCAACGGTGAACAGTGCACAACTAAAGAAGAAATCAATATAAACTGACAACAACACCACAAAGACTAATTAGTCGGTTAGTAAAATACTTTATTTTATTGTTGAAATTGCTGACACCAATAGATGTACTTTTTGTGCAAAGAAGACTTAAAGGAAAAACAGGAAGATACAGGTAGATTTTTGCAGACACTGAAGTGGATATCCCCTAAAAAGATTTCACAAATACATGCACAGGAAGAGGTTTCACAAAGTGTTTATGTCTCAGTTTGTAGGAATCCATTGCTCTTTCTTTTCAAACCACCTCAGCTTTAATGATCTTGCTGTGAAGTGCACTGAAATGCTCAAAAATGTTTAAACTATAAATCCTCACCTGTCTCTAAAAAAATGGGTCATTCCCCAGTACAGGCTGTTTTTGTAGTTTTCTCAACTGTTCAGTTCATCTGTGCAGCATGTTGTGTGCAACAGTTACAGGTCTGAAATATCTCTAGTAAAAAGACGTTAAAGTCCTAGCCAACCCCAGGCATCTGTTGACTGGGACAAACTGCTCTACATTACAGTGTTTTTTGTCTTAATAATAGATTATAAGTAAGGAATACACTTACACTGAGGCATCATAACCCTTGTTGTTGGTGTGTTTCCATTACCAAAAGGGGTCCAAAGTGTCCCAGAAAAGCATTTCTCGGCACTGCTCCAGAAAATTCATAGTCATGAGTCTCACTTTCACCATTACGTGTCGTTAGTGTGTATAAACACTGTAACGTTACTAACCATAGTGTTCAAAGTGTGCAGACTGGAAAATATATATTATATATATTTTCAACAGTGGAGTGTATTTGTGTTGTAATAGGGCAAACTTTGTTTTTTGTTTTTATGTTGTGTGAATGGCCTAACAATTTGAGCATGTCAACCTCATTTTTTATGGCAAGTCAAGTAAGAGAGACCCTTGTGTATTAAAGTCAATCAGCAGGATTTGTGTGTAAGTACTGCCAGAGTTGTCTGAAAGTTCATATCTCTGACTCTACGTCTGTACCTTTTCAAATGTACTTGCAAAAGGACAGACTCTCCTGAAGCCATGATTGTGGTTATCATAAGACAATGTTTGCTTATCTTTGATTCTAATATCTAACTTTTTCCCTTCAGCCTAACACTTCTCTCCTTATCCTCCTTTTCTGTATTTAAAGTTAATCCCACAGTGTTAGAATAAAGAGGTGGGCATTGTGCTGGAGGGATTTCCCTCACACCAAAACTGTCAGTGGGACTTTACTAAAAGTGAAACTACTGTCATTTAAAGAGGGAGCCATATTAGTCTTAAGTTTAGAAAAACTGAGTCATTAGTTATTTTTCCAAATCCACCTCTGTGCATTTTAAGTCATTAAATTGACAAACTTTGAAAGGATTTTCTTCAAGAATAATGGCTTATATTTAACACACTGAAATGTGATCATTTCTAAATTGTTAAGTCATTAATATGTATACGAACTTTATTAGCAGGAGCTGAATGGGATGTTCCTGACATGACCCGACATGTATTCAGCTGTATAGACTGGTCCATGTGCCTTTGTATTTCCCTGACGCTGGATTACGTCACACTGTGAGGGGAAGTCCCACTCTGTGATTGGAGCAGGAGTTTGGGGACTCGCTGATGTCAGACTGATGTCACAGGAATTATTCAACAGTCCTTCCACATTTGGGTTCCCAAGCATATTTTTCACTTTCTTTTACTACACCACTGTGATACCTTGTGGAAACCTCTCAAACCAGTTGACAGTATCATATATGAAACTATTTGATGGTCTGGTTTAAGTGTAAAACCACTTCTAGTTCAACTCTTAGATTTATTTATTGCGCAACACCAAGTGAATGGGAATGCTGTTGTGCAGAATTTCAATACAGCAACAAATATTTTACTCGCTGTGTTGACACAGTAGATACAGTATTAAAACATATTGTCAGCTGTGATGGCTATGTAAATGTTCCTTCAATTCTCTTTTTCTCTCTAGCTTTGAGCCTTCTCATCAGTATTTAGCAGTATTATGCCTATGATGGGTATTAGCTGGTTAGCTGTTAATAAAGAAGAGCTGTGCAGAGGAAGGATACGTGTAAGTGATGAAGCTCCACATAAAAAAAAAACAGGTGTCTAAGATTTTTTGAACAATAAAAAAGAAAAGAGACAAGTTAAGTTGGTGCCAACATCTACTTTTATTTAAGCAGAAACAACACAATCAACACAATAACAACACAATCAAAATAAATTAAAATTAACTTAATAATAAATAAAAACACATGTCAAAATAAATTACTTGAGTTATTTGAAAAGCAATCTGTTGAATCACAGAATAAATAAATGAAACATGGTCAATTTAAACTTAACACAACATGAAGGTTTAAAAACGTTAAAATTAAATTGTGCTGGTGAAGCTTCTGTTCACGTTAAGATTGTGACATCAATGTCGGGACATCAATAGTCTTCTCCACTGCCCCGTGAGTATATGACCGAAGCCGCCTGGAAGACCTCCAGAAACTCAGCTAAAGCCTTCCTCTGCACCAGCGGATCATCCACCTGGAAAATCAAAGGGACACCATGACCATGTGACCCGTGAAAGTGGATTGTACATTTTAGAATTGCAATAGAGCCGCCCTTAAAAAGAAGTGTTGTAGTAGCTGTCCAAACTGTGAGATCAGGAAAACACTTAAAGTACTGTTTTTAATACAGAATGGAGAGAAAACATTTAATAAATACATACTGTACCCAATTAAATGTTGCTATATATATATTTTTACTGTTTATTTGCAGTAACTGTTTACTTCTTGGAATAAAATGGGTTTTTGATTTATGGCTGTGTGTGTGTGTGTGTGTGTGTGTGTGTGTGTGTGTGTGTGTGTGTGTGTGTGTGTGTGTGTGTGTGTGTGTGTGTGTGTGTGTGTACCTTGATTGTGCTGAGTTTGCTGAGTAGATCCTCCTTGTTTTGTTGCAGGTGACTCAGGTGCGTCTTCAGCTCGTCCATTCTGTGCCGGAGTTTGTTCAGAGCGGACCATAACCGGGCCCGGTCAGCTAAGGGCACCTGCTCCAGCAGAGTCTGGCTCTTCTCGTGGTGACTGTGTTGGTTGTGCTTCAGGATGCTGCTGAAGATCCTCATGTAGACATCCAACGTGGCATTCATCAGCATCACTTCTTCCTTTCTCATGAAAAGACAGAAACATTGTGAGCCGTCAAGACGCACTGCACTCTTTGAAATGAACTGATATTTTGGAAGCATTAGTACAACATGCAGTACGTCACTGTCATATATATTGATTAATTCGTAGTGTAGTGCAGCATTTGTTGATTTAAAATTCATTGGGCATAGTTTTTGAGTGTTGGTAGATACCTGACAGGAGATGTTGATGCTCTTAATGACAAAACTGAACAAAGGGTTACTGCCAATCTCAGGCTCCTTCAGCTTCTGTAACAAAATCGTATTTATAGAGTTAAGCAAATTGAATAAGATATAAGCAAAGATATAACATATACTAAGTGTTTTGTAACAGCTGTTTGTGCGTTTCAAATAAACTAAACTAAGTATGTTTGCGTCATCGTAAAATACTCAAAACTGTGCTTTGTATTTTAAACTATGCTACAATTTTTTTAATACACAGAAAAAAAAAGCACCCAAGCAACTCAGGACAAGGCAAGATCCATACACAACAGTACAACAAATACACTTCAGTTTACATTTTAGAAAGCTGTCCTCATTAATACTCATATGTTATGTAGATTCTTAAATTGATCAAAAGCAGGTTTAAACTGTAGAGGATCGAGACTACAGCCTTGTGGAACACCAGGGAAAAGTGATGAAACTCACCAGGGGATCTGTGATGGACTTGTGGGTTTGAGCCAAAGTCTCTTTCACAAAGTTGATCGGGCTGCAAGACGCCGAAATAACTCCTGTTAACACCAGCAGACTCAGTGTAGCACAACGCAGAGACATGATGCAGATCTGTCTTCAACACAGCAAACCTTCCAATGACTCTATGAAATCGTGACGAGGAGGATCATTGATGCCCTCTGTTGACCTGTGGATCTGTATTTATACAAGTCTTCATCCCTATATGTCTCATTGTGTGTCTGCGTACATGTGGTTGTGTATCTCTGTGGTCTGTGGGCTTTCTGTAGCAAAGCCAGAAACAGCATCATTGACAATAGTTTTCCTCTAAAACTACTCTGCTGCTGCTAAACAGACACACAAAGGAGACTCCCTGGTCAGGTTTCTACTGACTTCCATTCACTTTACATTTACCTGGTCACAGTGGTGAGGACCACTCATTCAGCGATTACCTATATGGTTTGTCTTTTTTTTTTTACGGTACTGGCATTGTTCCATGTTCCCAACAGAAAACACACACTTTTGGTAATACTTCATAATAACTGCACAGCTAAGCATTCATTTGTCATTTAAAAGGTATTACTCCAACATCAGTTACAAACATTAAATAGTTTTAGTCTTGAACAATGATCTCATGTATAGTATTATATACTTCTGCATCTATGAATTCATTAATTCATCATTACATATTTATCAATGCTTTTCTACTGATCAATAGTGTGCAACTATGATAAAATGTTACCGCACTGACTTTTTGGATTTCACAACAAAGCTGTGACTGCAGTATCATTAAACGTGTAGTTTGATGCTGTAGCATCCAGCATCAATGTAAAACAGAATTTAAATGATCATATATCATTAAGAAAATAGTGGCCAGTGGTCAGTGCATGAGAAACATATTTCAGGTTAGTTTTTGCACACTCATATTGATACAATAAACACATATGAGGGGAAGGACAGAGCCCACCCTCTAAATGTAACAAGGTCACTTTCGTTTTCAACCAAAGTAGACCCCCATAATTGTGTTTGACTCTGAATGTCATTGGATGTCATTGTAAAGAAAATACTACTACTTTGTGGCACAATACCAGTTTAAAATAACTTTTTTAAGACTCTTGTTGTCCTCGGTGCAACCTTCAAACACAGCTCTTGAGTTTATACTTTTGGCTCAAAGTAGCAGAAAGACATTACATTAGATGTGACAAATGTGGTAAGCTCTGAAAATGTCAACACAAAGGTGGGAGTGACATTAGGTAGAAGCATAATTGAAGGAAGAAACTCCAACAGTGATGACGCATCTGTAGTGGAAAGGCCGACGTTACTGAGCAATACTTTCTTTGCAGCAATACCACAATAAATCCTATTCAAGCTAAATAAAAGATTTCTAAAATGAATTAAAACTAAAAACTATCATCTTGTTCAGAGAGATGCACAATTGTGTGTTAAGGAATACATTTAATGATCCATGCAGTTTTACCAAATTACCCGTTTGGCCATGGTACACTACACTGTTACCAAAATACACCCAATGTTACTAGACTACAATGAATTAATGATTATTATTATTATTATTTAAGACAAGAACATTATAACTTTAGTGTGTTAAATATTGTGGGAGTAATGGAGGAACTAAGCACTTCCTCAACTAATAGAGTCTATTTATAAGTGTTGCATCTATATGTTAAATATGCCTCTACACGTATAATTAAATCGCTTTGGGCAACCTAACCTAAAGCTGTTTTTGGTAGAACCCGTCTTGGACGTTACTGGCAGACACACACACACACAGACCCACCCACACAGAAACACACACGCATGCACACACACACACACACACACACACACACACACACACACACACACACACACTGGAGCTTTCGAAGTAATTCACTGGAACAAGCTCATCATCATCACCATCATCCTCCTCTTTTAACACTAACGCTTTGTTTGTTTCCTAGAAGTATTTTGTCAATAAAATCACACACACCACATCCTTTTGTGTGGCTGAGATGCCACCAAATTACTGGGTAACTACTAATTCTGCAAATTGGCACAACTCTTAAAAATGTTGCAGTTTTTGCAGTCAGACACACAAAACATTTTAAGACCAAAAATTTGTTGCACACAGTTATACAGGTCAGTTACAGTTGGTCCAAAATACAAGAGTTTGTTTTTTAACAGGCACATTACCCTGGTTTACTTCACGGACTACTTTTGCTGCCCCAACACTGTGAACATTTTATGAGTACATCCACACATACACAGAAAACAAATACGAAACGCCAGTACAAGACAGTCTGATGTATCGGACATGAGGTTCAATAATTTGAGATTGAAATTGCAACATTTATTTTCTTTTCTTTTGGTGTTTTTATTTTAATGTGCTCTTTTTGGTTTTGCAATAGCACCAGCTTTCTATTCCTGGTTTCTTTTTATTTCTTGAGGTGTCTTGAGTATTTCCACCAGGAAACATGATGTGACATGTTGACATTAAACTAATTAAAGGATAAATTGTGTTGGATTTACCAGTTTAAAGTGGTTATTGTAATCACCTTTCTTAACCATGACCTCTGACCCCTTCTCAGGCAGTATGAATTTTATATTTTGTAGCTCGGAAGTCAGTTTGCTGTTATTTTTGGACAGGACATTTTACTATGTGCTCATTTATTTCCAGATGCTGATTAGTAGCAGCAGGTCCTTTCAAGTTTTTGTTGCTATGTTAGCCACTCTTCCCGTGACTGTTTCCTTGTCAAACAGCTACAGACAATAGATATAGTAATACAACATCTGCCTGAGTCAAAATGAGACACTTTTCAAACTGACACTTTCCAGTTGTGATGTAATCATAGCCTAAAACAGGAAGTGTGGCGCTACAATACTCACATGGTTTTGTCAGTGTTATAAATCCCTTTTTTGGGAAAGATAGAATATAGACTCATGCACTTGTTCTTGATTTGTACTTCAGTTGCAACGGCAGGTTGTCACAGGGCTTTCACATTAAAAGACAGTACCACTGTAGTGTGACCTTGATGGAGGTCCATTCACTCTATGTCATCCCTTCATTCATGTTTTCTGTCTATCTAATACCAGCACCAGAGATTAGTCTTATTTCTGGCCTTAATTTGACAATAAAGGCCAAAAATGAGACTAATCTACTAAATACTGAGCCATCCAGCACGGCCTGTTACATTACCTACCGCCACTAGATGGAGTCGTGAGGCACTCTGCCTAACTTTCCCTTGGTCCCATAGGTCTACTCTACTGCCACCTGGTGTTGACAAGTCCATTTACAAACATTGAGCAGTTAGGTTAAAAATGTTTTGCTGATTGTGCTCCACATAGAAAACCATGATATGAACTTTCTGGCAACCCACAGAAAGGTTATAGTATGTGGAAGCCTGTCTTACAGCATTCACAGCTTTAAATGACCCCAACGCACAAGACAAATTCTGTGTTTTATTATATTTATTATTATTACATGTTTTATTATTTTCTGTTATTATTATTTCATTTGTTTTTTCACTGCATCTATCGCCTTCATGTCTGTCGTTTATTGTTACAATACTGTCACTGTTATGGGCTGTCTGTACTTTAAAAATAAAATGTATATACATAAATAAATAATTAAAAAACATATATGATTTTGACTTGTACAAAAGACTTCTGAAAAAAAAAAAAAACAGAAAAAAAAAATATTGAAAGTGTTGCAAAGCTGTGTCTTTTTGTCCGTCCACTTTTGTCAGTGACAGTTTTGAGGAAATCTGGTGATAGTACAAATCCCTCACTCGTGAAATGTTTCTGTAGTTTCAGTGATCCTTTAGAAAGACGAACATTAAGTACTATCATATTAAGTATTTGGAGTAAGTCTTGAAAGCGTGTGGGTGGAATCTCGGTCCAAGTGCGTGCTGATGCTTGTGGCATTCGTCACGAGTTTCCGCTGACAAGTATGGAGCATTACATGACTCAGTTCATGTCCCAACTACACAAAAACCTCATAATATCAGTGTTTCCCATTGTAATACAACGCACACTCAACAAATCTTCATGGGGTTCATCTTTTTATTCATACTCCTGTGCTTTCTTCTGCCCTCAACAGGCCTAGGTCTCTTTCATGCAATACCAAAGTCTTACCAACAGAGGGAGACAACACAGAAACGCTGACTTGCACATACCACACCAGACGCCAGGAATGCAAATAATGAAAAAAAAATGTATTTCCATAAGTATTAAATAAAATAATATAGTTTAAAATAATTCATATATATTATAACATTTTGCATTTGGTTTGCTCAGTAAAATAAATTTAAAGTAAAAAAAATAAATACCATGAAATAAGTTATTTTCCTAAATAGGATTACAATTGCATATAAACAATAGAAAACAATTCAGCAGTATTACATGTACATATAAATAATGATAATAGATAATGGAATAATATTTGGCATTTTCAGCAGGACAGTCTCAGTGTATCAGAGCTGTGACAGTCTCCACTTGAAGTGAATTGGTCAGTCCGTAACACTGTTGAGGCTTATAAGAAAACTTAATACTGATGATGGTGGTGAGGAAGACAATGAAGATGACTCTAAAGGACGCGGTGCTGTGTGAGCTCGCTGATCCATCTCAGGATAAACGTAAATTCACCAACAGCCTTTAGAGCTCCATCATCTCTTCTCCGCTGCAAAAAAGGATATGCACTGTTCATTTACTCAAATAACATTGTCCCAGTTTTAATATTCATGCATCACATCAACTCAAATCTGTCTGTTGTACAGTAGCAAATATTACATTGTATAACTTAGAGAGGAAGGAGACACGTGATCAATACCTTTTTGATTTTTCTTTCCAGTTTCTTGATCAATTTAAACCATTTGGATGGTTTGCTGGTGGGAACCTGAAGATATTTGACACAGTCATTTAAATCTAATTTCTTTAGATTCTTGAATGTAACGTGACAAACTGAATACTTACACAGTTGTGCAGTGTCCTCTGCAGTCGATAGAGCAGGCCGGGGAAGTGTAAAGGGAGCAGTTTCTGGACCACCTCTCGGCTGAACACATTCGACTGGTAAACATCCATTATCTCTTGAATCTCTACCCAGCCAATCGCACCCTGAGGAGAAAAAATAGTCACCAATCTTACTGATGTCCTCTAACTCCAGCTGCAAAGTCTCATCTGAAATCAAAGTAATGCAATAACTGGCGTTGTATTAAGTGGTCAGGGTTTAAAATCTGTGAGTCATTTGATCCCAATTGTTATGACGTATCAGAGGGCTGTGAAGAATGTGACCAAATCTTTTTCTGGAGAAGACCACTGTCCTGTGACAAGATAATAAAACATGCCTCAGCAGTGTGTCCACGAGTGCTTCTAAAGAAGGTTGAGGGTTGTGCTGTATCCTATGAAAACCTTTTCAGCCACTGACTTAATGAAAAGTCCTAATGGCATTCCCATGTTTGGAACCAACCAGCTGGATTTCTTCTGTGGGCAACAGACAAATCCTCCCAGGTCATAAATAAAATGTAAAAATAGACCAAATCATTTCAGTGATAAATTCAAAATAGTTGATAGTGGACAACCAACCCTCTGAGTATGTAACTTGAGTTTTTGAAGCTGATCCATCAGGACATCATCGAGAATAAACTTGTAACATCTTATGCTCCTTGCACCTGTTCTACAGGTTCAAGGGCAGTGAGGCCCGAAGGCATCAGTGTAGAGTTTGTTAACAAATCCAGCAGCACAGCTTATCTTTCTCCAAGTTTTGATCAGTACAGGTCAAAGTCAGGTATGACTTGGCTTTTCAGTAAACTTGAGCCACTTACCCACCAGTCATCAGAGTTGCTGCATTTTTCTGCAAGCTGTGATTAGGTGATAGCATCAAAAATGTCTCTGTACATTTTAACCCAAGAAGAAACACTTGCATACAGCCAGAATGTGGTGTGTTCCTTGTTTTCAAAGACCACTGGTGTGAACCATGGGGGGTTTCTACTTTGTAATAAATTAATTTTTAATGAGAACTTTGCATCCCTGTGGAAGAAAATCAAGTTGTCACAGTTTCCTCTTGCATGAATCAAAGCCCTGTGGGGGACAATTCACTGAAATTCCCACTAGAAAGCCACAGCTCAAATATTTACTAGCTGTAAATACAAATGGTATTCACTAGTCTGAGCGCCACTGAACAACTGACATCTCAAACAAGTGATCTGTTGTCCTGCATTAGAGACAAAGGGGGAATAACCTGTGGTGGTAATGTGGTTGATGTAAACCAAATAGGCAGAGATTTTCTCTGGACTCATAAATGACAAGTTACAGTATGCTTTATTTAACCCTGCACAATTTGTCCTTTAATAAAAAATATTTAACTTAAAAAAAAACAAAAAACAGACTTGCCATCAGAGACATGGATAAAACATTACTGACCTGAGAGCATTTGGTGCAAAACTTAGGCAGAAGTCTTGATCGTCTGGAGGTTTTCTCTTCTGTCTGAAAGTAAATCACAATGAACTCACATTGTCTTATTCCATTAAACCCATTCACCATGCTCATGTCTTTGCATGTATAGAAAGAAGAGACCCCTATTGTTCACAAGCTGTGTTGGACATGAATAAGTTCTTCAATAGGCCGTGACAAGGGCCAGTTTACCGATAAATTTCCATTTCTGCCAAAGATAAAATATACAGTGTGTTCTGTATCACACTCAATTCATGTAATGTAAGGATTGATGAAAAATTGCTTTGAGACTGATCCATAGACCACTTTTTGAAGGCCTTATCTAGAATCTAAGTCATTTTTCCTAGGTCTTGTCTGTATCATACTCTGGTCTTGATGTCTTGATGTTGCCCTGCCATGACACTCATGACATGAACTTGGTGAGAGTGGTCTTGAACACAACATAACTGGAAACACAACACCAGTAAAAATGTGACAGCAGTATAAATGCAATTATTATTGTGCATTGATCTCCTTGCAGAATCCATGATGAAATTCATGTCCATTACAACCATCATGTGATGTTTTCATGGCAGTTTAGAGACGGCTGGACGAGTTTAATCCATAAAAGTTAGTCCATGTATTTCCTTCATTTTCTTATCAGAGGTGTGTGAGGCTCCTACCGGCAGTCTATCAAGCAGTTGTCGGGTGCGGGTCCACAGTTCTCGGATCAGCTCCGGTGGGATCTCCTGACGGCAGGTGACCCCACTCTCCAGCGCCGTCACCATGGTAACCTGCCCGGTGAGGAGGCTGAGCAGCAGAGTCAGAGCTGACGTCCTGACCAGGAGGGTACACATGTTTGAGTGCGGCAGCGTGCCCTCCTACCTCCACCTTTATACCTCCTCTGTCTCTGCTCTTCTCCTCCCACCTCTTCTCCTCCTCGTCTTTTTGTTTTTACCTTACTTCTTTGTGTTAGAAATTTCCTCACGTTCAAGACTATCCCTGACTCAGCACTGCAAATTTCCAGAGACTTTCTTCAGTTGTCCTCCTTCATTCTCCTGTACTTCCTCTTTTGTCATTCTCTTCTCAGATCTTCATTCCTATTGTCTGTTTTGCTACAGCTTGTTATATATCCAATTTCATTGCCTCAACTTTGTATTTTTTCTCTTTTGTCATTTACCTTTTGATTTGCATTTAGAAAGAATGTTTGCAGATTTCCAATGCAATAATGTTACTCATTCATATGCTGCATGTTTTGCTTAACAATATTACAGTGTAAGCAGCCCATAGCGTCACTGAACAATACCAAATTGTGCACTGAAGTGAAACAGTGTGAACCCATCAACCTTTGTTATGTTATGCTGTCATTTAATCTCATAATCTCTCTAAAATGCCCATAACTAAGATGCTAATCAACTGCACAGATTGAATGCAATCCAGTATTTCCTTTTTTTTGTGGTTTTCTTTTCCTCTCTTCATTCCCTCTCTGCTCCATTTTGCCAAGTCATCATCTTGTCAATATCTCACGCTGCTTCGGTAACATCACACCTAGTTTTGGTGTTTAAACGTGTGGTAAGATAAAACTAGGTTGTGGCTTGGGCGATGTCGAAAAGGAAATGGTGACTTGGCATGTCGGTTTTCTCCGGTGCAGGTTTCAGAAAGTGTCATGCTCGACCCAGATTAAATCCAAATGTCAGCACACTGTCAGTGGAACACCTGAACTGAGGCCGCGTACGGCTCAGTCGGTGGAGTGTGTTCCTGGAAGACCCAACAGTAATCAGGTCAAAAAAAAGCGGCTTGATCTTGCCGTGTTGCTGTTCAGGCGTGATGTGACAAAAGCTGCACAGACTTGAAGATACTGTGAAAATGGGTCAAACTTTAATGAGCCACAAATTGAAAATGAAATTCATCATTTCATTATTTTAAATGAATTCAAATGATCAGACCTTTGGATGCTGCAGTTTTAACACATTATTGTCAAACTTTCCCAAATTACGTCAAGAAGAATCTGCTTTCTTATTGACCACAGAATAGTATAAGTGGACAAGTGTCTGCTTATGGACTTTCAGTTAACAAAGTGTTTCATTATTGGCCTTATAGCCATCCTCTTCTGGGGTTTGCCTGTGTGGTGGCACGATGGCGTCTCTAGTGGAAAAGTTTCGAGGCAGATTCACAAAGTGAGGGGCATGCGCTCTCCGAGTAGTGACTGTTAACAAGTTGCTTACGTTGCACTTAATGGACAGATCTAGTGAAAAAGAAAATGTGCATTAAGAAAAGTTTAGACAATTTTGTTGTTTGGTTTAGGTAAAGAAATCTTAAATTGTGTTTTATTTTGTTCAGGACTGTAACCACAAGCCGTAGCTGCTGTACAAAATAAAAAGCCAAACCAAGCACAAGAATTCCATTTTTATTTATTATGACCCAATATGACAACAGTTTCTTTAATTCAGGGTAAAGAGAAGAGAACCAGAGAAGGAGGATGTTACCAGCACAGTTAAAACACAGTAGTTTTTCACATTTAGTCCATCTTTGACAGAAACATAAAAAATGAATACAAGTCCAAGTGAACAGAATTAAACAGCAGAATCAAAAACCAAAAGCAATATTACAACTTGATTGTGAAATCTCAGCCCTTAATCATGTAAATATGCCAGAGCAGGGCTTAAACATATCCTCAGACCGCTAGATGTGTGAGGCGATCATGTGACCCCAGGTGAACATAAAGAGAGCAGCTAAATATAGACGACAAACAGACTGTGGGAACTTTTAGTCTTTACTTCCTGGAGTCACCTGTGTGGGAAGTCCCCAGCAGTGACATCACACAGGTACAACCCACACTCTGCCCCTCACAGGCGTGTAAAGTACGTCCTGGAGTAAGAAATGTCCAGTGTCTCCCAAGGCAGGAGGTAACATTCAGCCCTGAGCTTAATCAGTCTCAAAGCTTACCCCCAGCTGTGTTTCTCCCATACAAATGTTTTAGTTATTTCACTTATACACACAGACAGTTTAGCTATTCTTTGGGGAACGCTTTAGGGCATTATATGTAACTAACATTTACTCATTGTAGGATCACTAGCAGTTTTGACAGGCGAAATTAAGTCCAGTAACTGCCAGCAGAGGGAGTCCATGGAGCAGAGTGAACAGAAAGTAGCTCAGTATCAACAGAATAGAGACTCTGGGGACTGGGGATGGGATCAGTCTTCTTGAAACTCAGATAGTCCAATATATAATCTGATGAGAATCTGATCCACAGCACACTGACTTTTTTTCCTGAAGACTGCTACAGAACAGTCTGCAAGAATTGAAAGACTAATTTCATTGATATTTGAATCAAAGAACAACCTTCCTGATGCTTCTTTACTAACAACACACTGGAAAGTTGATTACAGTTAAAGTTGATCTTAAAAATCACTGTTTACTATGATGTGATCAATATTTACTGTCTAAATATGCATTGCACAGTTTTGGGTGCTCGATATGGTTTAATATAGTCTGAGACGTTTTAATCAGTCCCACATTCTCGACTCATTTGCACATGACTTGAGGCCCACACGAGTGAAAGTAGGTAAGTAGGTCCCGTTGACTTGTGGTTTCTGCTCATTTCTGCACCAGTTTAAAAGATCACCCCACTGGACAAGGCACATCAGTTTTTTGAATATTAATCCTGTCATTATCAGGTTAAGTTAAACGTTTTTGCAAAGGCATGTGGAGGATATAAGCAGATATAAGCAGGTGTAAAGGTGTCTGTTGCAGATTGAGCTCTTTTATATGGGCTCAGACCGACACTTTTAAACTCCACTGTGTGAGGTGCTCACCTTGCACACATTTAACTTGTGCTGACATATTGTTCCATCTCTGGCAGAAAGTGCAACCACAACTTCCACGGAGACAAAGACACCCTGTTAGTAGACAAAATACATTTACCTACTCACAAACTAAATTGAGCTTTAAAGTCATCTTTGTGCTTTGTCCCTTATAAATCAATGTTAGAAGTTAGAATGTTGTCTGAGACCCATTCGCAGAAAGAAGCACAGTTTAATTTTCTTAAGGAATTATGAAATATAAAAAAAATTTCTCATCTTTTCCTCAAAATCATCTGTTTGGTGCACTTATTTTATCTCTTGAAGACCTTAGTATTTATTTTCTCAAACGTTTGTGTTAACTGTTAACAGTCTGGCTCTTAAACTTCTGACTAGCTTTGCTTGTTGGCATTTGAGTAACCTTTTATTTACATATTGATGTTAAAATCTATATACCTTCAAGTCATGACAGAATAATGCAAGTATTATTTATTCAGCACAAACAAGGATTTAAATGTGAAAAATCTTTATTTTTAGTCAGTTCTGCAAAGTTCAGTCTTTTCTGCATTATTAACATTAAATTTTAAATACTTTTCTTCATAATAATAAGCCATAACATGGCAACATGGTCAACACCCGAGTGCTCGAGCATTACAGCGTTCTGATCAATAAATAGATCTGTATAAATGCACAACATGCTTATAAAATATAAATAGACCAATAAATAACAGTATAAAAATGGCTGATACAAAAGCTGATAAATATAATAAATAGAAAGTTGTTCTTTGGTCGAAATATTGAAGTCATTATTGCCCAGCGGTCCGGTTTCTGG
The DNA here is from genome assembly GCA_036850595.1 of Rhyacichthys aspro. Lineage (NCBI taxonomy): Eukaryota > Metazoa > Chordata > Actinopteri > Gobiiformes > Rhyacichthyidae > Rhyacichthys > Rhyacichthys aspro. Next base: position 19,650,268 of record CM072159.1, on the reverse strand, counting down.
GCTGGACACAGAAGTCCTGCAGGTACGAGAATAGGATGTTGATCTCTCCCACTGCTTTGTTGATGCCCCTCTCTTCTCCCATCTGCAACAGACATAAAGACAGTCAGTATGTGGTCTGGAGAATCAAATCCTTCTCACTACTGTAGCCTGGCACATCTAGATCTGAGGTAGTCTTAACATTTACATGAAGACCAACCATGAATGTTTTTTATCTCCCCAAAGCATTACTGAGATTGGCTATTAATTACTACCATTAACCCATCATTAATAATCCATGCAGGATTATATGTTATATTATATATAAATTTATGCTCCATTGTTTTGAATGGATAGGGTTATTTTCTCACTACATATGGTGTATTATTTCTAACATAAGTCTGTATGTTAAGAAAAGGTGTCACTGATGAGTGTTAAAAATCTCACCTCAGCGAGCTTCTTGCGAAACTGCTCAGCATGTTGATGGTCGTGGTAGTGAGTCACATTCTGCAGAAACAGCAACAGTGTAAGGTTAGCATGTTTTATCTCTTCTATCTGTGAGTGGCAGTCACTCTCTCTGATCAAAACCACAGTGAGTTGTTATCGAATTCAAATCAACCACACCTCAACCACGCGAGCAAAATATCTGAGTTTCTGTGTTTGGATTAGAAATTACAATTGTGGTTCTAGGTGACTTTTACACATGTATTAAGACACTTACACAGCCATGAGTCTTGAGGTCCTCGCTGACACGTCTCAGGTCCGTCCTGACCCGGTGCATGTGGGGGTGCTTGTTGTCATGGTGAGGAAGGATGTTGTGAAGGTAGAAGTCCAGGATGTTGGCATGGAGGCAACAGATATTCAGGTGATCCTACACGAGAAAGATGGACTGATCAGTTTTCTCTTGATTTCAGTTTTATTTTTTTTTTACAATTTATAAAGCGAAATGGCTCCTACCTCATCAGGGTTGACTCTGGGCATCAGTCTGGAGCTTGTGTCATCATCACTCCTTTGCTTTTGAGCCTGAACACACACATAATGACAAAACAGACATCACGTAAATGAAACAATACGATTATCAAGGCACACTGCAAGGGTTAAATAATGTCAGACTCTTAAGATAGGTACTCTGCTTTTCTGTGTAGTTTTAGAGTGGATCAGATCAAATATGCTACTTACATGATGTGAGACTTCGTTGACTGCATTGTAGGTGTCTGGGTTTCTCAGCGGCTGGCTCAGAGCCCGGTCCACGGGGGTCGCCACTGAGTATTCAAACAAGCCAATCAGAAGTAGCGGCAAGAGCAAAGAGGCAGCCGGACGGAGAAAGGATTTGAGTGCTGCTGTGAGGTGCTGCATCTTGAAGTGCAAATGTTGTTAATCCTTTTTAAAGTGAGTAGAAAGACTCCTTGGGTTCACCTGGGAGACAAAATCAAGATGGTCATGAGAAAATCTGTCATATGCTGTTGATAAAATAAAATAAAAGAAAGCCCAAGTGAGCATGTGACTAGAGAAAGCTCACCTGTAGGTTGATGCTGTTGTGAAGTCGGCTCTGTGTCCGTCTCTTTATACACAGCCGCCCTCCGCCCCCTCTGTAGAATATAGGCCAGGTAACCAAATGAAAAACCCCATTACACATGCACAATCAAATACAGAGGTCAGTGCTGTCAGTGCAACTATGTTTACTGTCACTTACACAAAGAGGAAATTAAGTGTCACAAACTGTGTGATGATCCACTCTAATAATATTTGCTCTGATTAAGTTTGAACAGCATTTTTATTTGTTTATGTGTTATACAATACAATTTCCTCATTGTGGGTAGGTGTGTGTGGAGACTCCTTGGGGAATCACAAACTGGAAATCTGTATTGTGTTGAATAAACTTCCTCCAAATAAAAAAAGGGAACTCACCGAACAAGCCTATGAGAGCTGGTTTACTCATTCATTCACAAGATTTATTGTGATGCAACAGTGCAATTAGAGTGTGATGTGCAATATATTTAAATGAGCATCCTACTGATACATGTTTCTAAAATAATATCTTAAACATTGTAATTACAAACTACCTCTAAATGCAGTAATGATATATAGTACAATTTAGAGCCTTAAACCCTTGTTTTCAACACACTAAGCTTAAACCTTCAGGTAAGGTTACATTTTTAACATACAATGTGTCACTGTAACGAAATTAGAAACACAACCAGTCCTAGCTTTTATAGAGTGCTGATAACTGAAATAAATAAAAAGTATTAAATAAAGTGTGACAAATGAGATTGTGTAAGGGCATATACATTATTTTCAATAATGAAGTTACTTGGCCTTTTTTCTAAGTGGGAGAAACTAACCAACTCCAAAACACATTGTAATGCAAGGTTTTAACATGACACAGATATGATTATATACAATAACTGATTGTGTTATTATTACATAAGAAGATCATAATAAAATCAGGGTTATTATGTAAAAGCTGAATACACATCTGTGTGAAAGCCAAAGCTGTCTGCAGCTGATATCCCCCATGGGCAGCAACAAAGAAGTAGGGAATAGGGATGGAGCCCTGAGGGACTCCTAAGCAGCAGTACATTTAGCTGCTCCTCCTGCCACTACAGAGCAGTCCTCTTTGGTGGATATTTAATAGTCAACACCCTGCTTTCCATTTATCATTCAGTCTTGAAGCTTGTTCCTGTCAGGAAGTCTCTGATTTTCCATCAGTCCCAGTGATGTGAAGATCAAGTAGCTTTCACACACTGTCATTAACATTTTGAATAATAAAAAAGTGGGTTTAATTTGTATGTGTAGCACCCTTAGAGACTGATAACAAGTTTAAAGGTCAAACAGATGCATCAAACGTGAAAGACCAAAAATGATTATTACTTTTCGTGGAAATACACTGTGACTGATCACTTTTATATTTGACATTTTCCATGCTGCTTTTTAGGTATAACATATAAAAATATAAAAAAAATTTGTTTTAAATAAAGAAATTATGTGTTTTGCTGCTCTAATCAAAACAGCATCATTTTCCATGCAGTGTCCTAGATTTTGTATTGATGAGGTAAACAGAAAATCACAGTCTGCATAAAAAGGTTTGTGTCCAATTAGACACATAGCCCATGTTTAGTGAGTGTTTCACACAAACTTAAGCAAAATGTACCCTGTGAAACAATTCTGTTTTCACAAAATTTACCTGTAACATGATTGCATGATTTTCCTGCATTATGAGATAGTACAATCCCGTTACATGTAATCTGTTACTCCTCAGGCCAGCATATCATCCATTTTAATGGCTTGAAAATGACCCCCCAGATCCTTTTGTGATACGAAATCTGCCCCGTGGCTGTAACTAGAGCTAAAATGAGAGAGGGAATACTTTTTTCCGGGTGTGAGTGTATCCTCTGGGACTGTGATTGAAAGATTAAAGCCCAAACCTCCAGGTGGACAGATAAATCAGCTAAAATGTTAAAGGTAGTCTGCATGTGCTATTGTTGTTTTACTTTGAGTAGGTTTTCCATTCATGCCCGTGCTGACATCCTAGTCCACACCCAGGTTTACATTGTGTGCTCTTCCGTAATGTCATTAAGTGGGGAATTTACAGTGAGGATGTTCACCTGCCGTTCATACAGCCTGTGTTTGCACAGTGTTAGTGGTTATAGGTGTTTGTAAGGCTTGATGTCACGTCTGAGTCAAGAGGATGTGAGGATTTCTCCACCGCAAGCTTGAGTATGACGTATGCTGTGATGTCACTTCTGCTAAAAAGGAAGAATAGGATTGTGGAAGATTAGTAGTTTCCCATTTTACAGAACAGAGGACCTTAGCCTGCTTTTCTAATTATTATTAGTCATTCCTCCAACCAGCTACAGATTACTAACCAACCGGTATGTCAGGTTGCACTCATCTGCAAAATTCAAAATACTCAACCACTGACTGTTTCTTGCGTTCCACTGCATTCTTCCTTTAAAAACTGCTGACAGACGAAAGATCAAATGAGGGCAGATTACCTCTCATACCGTTGTTGATCCTGAATAATTACTAACTGAAAAACAGACTACAAAGCAAATTTCTTGGAAGCACATCTGTAATTTAGACATTTGGAAGGTTTAGGGCATTATTATTACAACACTCTGTCTCTGGCCACAACAGCAAAAATAATTGCCTATTTATTATTATCTTACAAACACACAGGCTTTAGATTATTTTATCAGCTGATTTAATAAGTGGCTTGTGTTCTGTTGGATTTCATTTGTGTGGTTGTATGGTTTTTACCTGCATGTTTTGATTATTTGTTTAATTAAGCACCTGAAATAAATAATAAAATGCAACTTTCAGTAAGTTATTTCAAAGCAGAAAGGGTGTACTTCAGTAGACCATCCCATATTTTTTTACCCACAATATGTATAAGATATAACATATTCTGGCTGTTGAAATTATTAAATGAAAAACTGTCCTTTGAAACAAAACTGACACCAAATGGTGTTAAAACATTCTCAGGAATCATATTTTTATTTTGTAAAAAAAAAAAAAAATGTCAGTCCACACACAATAATGAGGTCAGGTTCACAAATTTGTACTGTGACTTGTAACTTGATGACTAATTTAATCTACTTTTGTTATTACTTAAATTACTCCTTCTTCATACGCATCAGAATTGAGCAACATAATTATTACATTTGAACATTTGTCCACAAAAACAGCATTGTCTCTATTAAATAAATCATTTACATACAAAACATCTATTGATTCATTTAAATTAAGCAATCACATCTATAAAAAACATCACTCATCACTGTACTATATAACCTTGATAAACTAAAAAAAAAAACTAATTTAGAGCAGTCAGCACAAAGGCGACAAGTGGTCTCGCGTTAAAGGTCACCTCTTCCCCCAGAAGTTCTCTCTTCTCTTTTGAGCACGCTCCAGAACAGCAGACGCCATGGAGCACGAAGCCGCAGACCGCCATGACATCACTGATAGGCGGTCATCTGACAAACAGCAGACAAATCAAAATCTTCAGCTTTCTCTTTAAACAGGAAATGCAGGTTTCCTTAAATTTGCTTTTTTTTCTTTCTTTGAAGAATTTAGAAGTTATTAACTGAACGCAACTTCTATTGAATACAAAGGTTTTATAGGGTCATATGTAGTGAGCATATTGCTATAAAATAAACTTTGCCTTGACTAGTGTGAATCTGTTGAATAAATTTTGTTTTTCTGGACTTGTTTAAAGTACATATTTCTTCACAATAAGATGGGATTAATGATCAGAGAGTTACAAACCTTCATCAGAACCACAGCAGCCTCTTGTGCACTGTCGCTCTTTAAATCTCAAACCCAACTCACCTGATGACACACACAAGATATACATCATATGTGATATACTGGTATACTGGTATTTCGTCTGGCATATGATATAGAGTCATTTCAATTTGAAAAAAGGTGAAATATATACAATGGACAACAGTATAAGCCAGAACAGGCCTCACCGTTGTGTTGGAAGTCGGCGTGCCTTAAAGTTCCTTGGATACAGTGCTGTGCAACTGTGGGGGGCAGGGCTGTAGTGGCTGGAGGAGGTTGCTTGAACATGATTGGTTTAGAGACATGACTTGAAGCAGGTTTGAGACAGTTGTGCTGAGTGGAGTCCTCAGACCAGGCTTCCTTGGGTTTCGTTGGTATTTGTTCTCTAGTCTCTGCATTGGCCATCGCTGAATCAGCTGTGCCAGACCTCTGAATGGGAAAGTTAAGACACATAATTAAATAATAACTAAATAATGTTATCATGTTATGGTTTGATGTCATTTTGAATATGAGAGAAATGTTGCCTGGTTTTTAGGAGAGGGTTCATCAATGCCCTTTAGCTTTCCCACTAATATAGCGCCTCCTGGTGGACAGAAAGGTCACAGGTCACGCACTAAATAATTACCTCCTCTCTTTTCAAATCAACAAACTCTCCACTTCTTTTGCCGATTCCCACAGTTTGCATGTGTTTACCTGTGGCAGGTGTAGTGAGGTCGTGGTGAGTTCTCTGAACTGGCAACATCTTTAGTTTTGGAGTTGGTAACCTTCCCTCCTCTCTGTGCAGTTATGTAACACACCAAACACACACAAACTAAATGTCTCTGTACAAATGATTTGTGAAAACAGCTGCAATAACTGTTAAAAGTTGTAACTACAAAGCCAGACTCTTTTTAGTATCAAATATTTCTCTCTGGCATACATTTTAATGTACGTCAGAGCAGGCCTTTTGTCATTTTATATTGCATTATGTCCCATTATCTTGTATTTAGGTGAATGCGTTCATAATCTGTTTTACAATTACTCATCAAGGCAATTATGTTTATCTTAGCATTTTTTCTAAAACCTCTGTTCAACAACAAATAAAACATATTTTAATTTATTGGAAGCTCTCCATCAGTGAAAAGCTGGAGCTATAATGAAACAACTCACCCTTCATCTGTGTCTTCATCTTCTTCTACTGAAGCCAAATGACATTCAGCTGCAGGGCTTTGCAACTTTTGTGCATTTATTTTGGTGTTTTTGTTACTTTGATTAACTTCTCCATCTCTTGACCCGACTACAGATGTCCTATAACTGGATCGACTTGAGTGGCTATAACAAATTTCAATCATTTATTGACCAAAACTGGCTTTATTCATACGAACAAGTAGGAAGTCTTACCTGGCCAGGTCTAGAGCCTCTACACAGGAAACACTGCAGCTGTCTGGATCTGCAGCGCTCACCTGACATAGGTCTAAACGTGTGGGGTGTGGGCTGGGGCAGTCAGTTGCTGAATCTGTGGTTTCTGTGGGCTCCCATAATGCATTGTGTTCAGACAGCAACTGGCTCAGGTGATCCCTGGAGAAGTTAGTTCCCCAAGCTCGACGGCGGTATGACAGAGCCTGTTCCCTCAACTCCTTTATCTGAACAAGCACAAATTAGAGGACCAGTTATTTGACTGACCTCCAGGACCACCTTATTGACATGCACATACGTTTTTGGATATATGAAAGGGGAAATTAAAAGTGAGACAATCATCAAGTTAGATGTAATCAGACTTCATTTAACACAAAACAAGAAGATTTGGGAAAGAATGTTGATCTGTAAAAGATATACTTTTGTCATTCTGGTTTGAAACTGATGTCCTGAAATTAAAGGTACTCTTTTGAGGTGGTTGTTTGTGCAACTTTCACACAACAGCTTCTGGTAAACCTAAGAATAACCTGGTCCTGACCCCAAAAACAGACCTGGATAATCCCAGTTGTGCCTTCAAAGTAACCTCAGTCTGTTTCACCGTAAACCTCAAGCCAAATGCAAGCAGTAAACCTGACACTGCACATCTCTCTGTTGCAGAATAATGAATCACAGCAGAGTATCTTCAGTTCCTCTGCACAGCCAAAACTGATGTCCCTTTCTATTCTCTCTCTCTCTCTCTCTCTCTCAAAATGTTCACCTGCTGCCTAATATATCCCACTTACTAAAAGGTGCCATAATTAAGAGATAATCAGTGTTATTCACCTGTCAGTGGTCATAATGTTATGCTTGATCGGCATAAAACTTTATATTGTCTTTAATTTTTAGCTCTATTTTTATGAAAATGTTTGTATTCATTGAATAAATAACTTCTACAATACAAATGTATTGTAATGTTGTCAGTCTATATTGTCTGATATACTATTAAAATGTAATAATTACTTACATATATTATGTATTTTATAGCATGTGATAATCTAAATAAAGATATCTCATTTAAAGAAAAACAACTTTTATGCACACTTTCAATTTTTACATCAAGCTCCATGTTTTAGATCTAGGATTAATACAGTCTTAATGTTACAAACCAAATGCTTTTGTTCCCACTTGCAGGAACCTCTCTGTGCCTATTTGCGTGACTGTGTGACTAAAGAGTGTTGTCTTCTCTGAAATGAAGCTCTGTGGTTTTTCTGCGTGAACGCTGTTTCCATTAGTAATACCAAAACAGTTTAGTGAGCAGAAGGCCCCAAACCCACCAACCATCCTTTACAGTCTTTTGATCTGTGTCTATTCTGTTTCTCATTTCAAGAATGTAAAACATTTCTTGGGGGAATATACAACATAGAAGCAGCTTTATTCATGTATGTGGACATGATATTTATACTCTTTCTAAATGTTGTTTCTATTAATTCTAAACCAACAGTACCAAAAGCATGATGTATCCTATACATTAACAGCTTCTCAAACCAAATATTCTAGCACTAACACTAAACTCTAAAATCTGACCTGTGGTGTGTGGCTGACCATAGCTTCATCTTCTTCTGGTATCTTGTTGAGAGGAGAACAATACCTGGATTCATACTCTGTCAATATCCTGAAAAAGAATGCTTTTGTTGTTGCTTTTTTCAATGAGTAAAGAAATAGTAAAGCTATGCTACACTGACACACAAAAACACACCTGTGTCTTCTCTGAGCTGGAGAATTAGAAGAAGCAGGGTTAGCGGGCGATGCTTTTAAAATCGACTGTGATGTATTGTCCTTTTTTTCCAGGATGGGGGCTTCACTTTTAGGGTGAGGTTTGTTCTTGGACACGTCTCGCTTTTTCTTGACATTCTGCAGTTATAAAACCCACAATTAAGTGATAAGCATAAACAAAGTAGGAATGATTATGATCAAGTTAAAAGCTGAGAAGTGTCCATATGAAGTAACTCAAGTTTGATTCAAAGCTGTGTGAGTTTGTGTACACAAACCATGTGTGTGTGAAACAGTGGTATTCTCTCATGCTCCAGGTTTTTACGAAGGCGAGGACCCGTGGGCAGGACCTGACCCAGAAAATTGCGCTGATACTCTGTTTCCATGGAAATTGGGTTCCTCTTATAAGGTGGGACAGAACTGTGACTGGAGTAAAGGGCCTGCTGGGGCAACAGGGTCAGATGGAAATAGCAATGGTCAGTAAAAATGTTTTTCTATTACAACACATACACACAAATCTATCTATGGATAGTTTTTTTGTTCACTGACATTACCTCTAAAGACAAAAGACAAACTGTACAGCAACACTACACTACAGGGTGTTAAACTGTACTCATCATTTAAAATGCTTAACTTGACTACATTTTTTATATTTACATTTATAAGTATGCTCACATTATTAGAAATAGTATGCTTAGCACTGGATTTAAATTTCTTCTTACCCGATGTGCTGTCAAAATGGGCGATGGAGCAGTTGGTGCTTTCTTTAAGCTAAACTGTCGGTCATACTCAGTTTTGTGCATTTCAGACCTTTGACCTGCTGATCTGAGTCCAGCTCTCCACCGCAGGGCATGCTAAAACAAAAAAAGGATACATTTGATTAAAATTTTAGAAACAAATGAAAACACATTTATTTTGTTTAATAATTTTAGAAACTATTTAAACAGTTTAAGTTTTCAAGGTGTTCACCTCATTAGCTGCAGGCTTCTGTTGATTAGGAGCTGTAGGCGAATGGCTGCTACTTTGTGGCTGGCTTTCAGGTTTGGTTGGGCGGGACTTTGCAGATAAGGGGGTACTTGTTGCTAGCCGTGTTAAAACATTAAAACGAAGGTTAAATGGTTGAATGAATGAGAAAACAATAACATACAAATCACTGTTGACTCTTGAAAGCTTCCATATCTGATAATAATAAGACAACATTGATAGTATTTGTATCTACCTGACTTCTCAGCTGCTTTTGGCTCTCCTGAAGGGTTTACTACAGGCCGTGGTCCAGGGGGAGGTTCAGGTTCAGCTTGTTGAATTGGTTGTTTTTTAGGAGCTCGATTTTGAAAAAGATTTATTAATGACCTTGTATTAAATGGATTATCCAGTATTGTTGGCAATAATGTGACACAAGATTCATGAATGAAATCTCGCTTTAGATTATTTCAAGAAAATATCAGGATGGACTTTCTACCAGCAGGGGCCTTGGAGGAGTGAGCATCAGGGATCGGATCAGCCAGTGTTTCATGTGGAGAACGAGAGCGAGGAGGATCATGAGAAATAAACTTCTTCCGTCTCTGAAGACATGGCTCTCTGCTGATGCCTGAGATAGAAAGAACAGAGTCAGTTAGTCTTCCATACTATATACAATCCCCTGTTACAAGACATATTTGAGTTTTTCTTGTTCAAATTTAGGTCAAGTTCTCACCCATATGGACAGAGCGAAGACCAGCAAATGGTGCACAACGCTGAGGAGAAACACTTCTGGACCTGTAACTTTTCTGATATTCACTCTGACACTAAACACAGAAAACAAATTTTTGTTTTCAAATACTGGCATTTTAATGCAGTATTCAACACAATGCCCCCATTATTTAGAATAATAATGATAAAAAACTAAAGAAACCAATGATTTTCCCAAAAACGTGAAACACAGTAAATCAAAGCTCATATTTTGCTTTGTCTGTGTTGGTAGAGCCTAGAACATGTTTGTGCTTGTTGCAGTAATATCATATTTTTCTTTTACTTCATTATGGTTAGTAAAGCTTCACCAAAGATATCAGGAAGTGATGTGTGCAATATATAGAGGATTAACAGTGATTATAGCATCTTTAATCATATCCATCCTGAGTCTGCAGTCTTAAGGGGGAGTACAGCAATAGTTGCAAGTAAAATTAATAATAGTTAATCACATGTAGTTGCGTTTGGCATTTTGCACATTACCGTTAGTTACATAGCAAATGTGTTATTACGAGTTTGTGGACTAACCTGTTGCTAATGCTAGCACACTGTTTACCTTGAAACGAACTGTCATGGCTTCTTCTCATTAATAAAAGCAACACACCAAAGAAAACGCGTGTGTGTCATTATACGTTGACCTCAGTCAGTGATGTCGATGGTCGAAGCGAAAAAAACTAATCAACTAAACAATGTAGATCAGCATGCTAACCATTTCTTTCGCCTTTCTTCAATTTCCGGAACAAGCTGTCGTCGTTGCCATAGCAGCTCAAAGTTGTGCGCATGCGTGTTTACGGCATGTTCAGTGCTGGTCAATTTGAATAGGCTTATTCTGCAGGATGTTGATGCGACAACACTATATGTAAAAAAAATCGAAATTGCATGTAATGTTACAAAATTGCACCACTTTTATTAATTTAAGGCTTTTTAGTTTTAACTTTACATTTGGCTACCCTTTCCCAAACCCATGTGTGACTGTGGGTCACTGTACAAGAGGAAATCAGTTCAGTTCACTATCATACGAGTACAAAAAGCTAAATTGTTGGACTAAACAGCAGATTTTACTAGTACTCAAGTATCTGAACCAGTTTCCTTTGCATTTTGCTGGACATCATCCGCACAGAGTAAAAGAAGCAGATTCTTTTTTCAGCCTGGTAATATATAACATTTTACTGAGTATAGCCTTTCCTTTTTATTTGGCTATGGTTGCATGGGTCACTTCACTTTCATTTTGCTGTTTGTTTGGCTCAGGTGACATAGTGGCCATAAATCCAGTGTAAAAGTAGGTCCAAGGTGTTAGGACTAGAAGCAAAAAAACAACAAAAACACAGATCACAAATTAACAAAGAGTATCTCAAAGCATAACAGCACATTCTTTATCTCTGAAATATATTTTTTGACTAGAAGTAGGATTATGGAGTTTACTACAGAAATGAAGGCCACAGTATGTTTTAAATCACAAGCATTCTTTGGATTCCTTTGCAACATCTGAAATTGATATTTTGCAGCAGAACTGATGTGTCACTCAGAGGCAATGGCCACAATGTTGTTGGCCACTAATACTTGATTTATAATATTTCTGAGACAAAACTAGTAACATGAAATACCAAATGCTACCATAGCCACTGTTTAGCTTGCGCCCCCTGGAAACTGATGTCAGTAACTCAAGTAAATCACTGTAGGTGCTATCAGTGTTCTGTTGTTTTCAAAGAGCGTACCATAGGCTGTTTTGTGTTTTAGAAAAATTCAGCCACAACCAAAACACAATCTCCTGCATGTTTCAGTTCTGCTTGCAAACTGTTATAGCACCTCCTGGAGGTCAAACTGAGAATGAACACAAACATGCTACATGACTGAGAACAGTGAAGGAGAACCAGAATACTGACAGTGGTATCCCTGTTCTGCAGTATCCCAAAAAGCTCAACACTGTGCACAGCAGTTCTCACAAAGGTCACTGTTCCAACATCACAAGAAACCACTCTTACATTTCACAAGACATAGATTTAAAGGCTTTCTATGGCAGCTGCACACAACACAAATGTGTGCATATGTGTAGTTTATCTGAGGGTGTTTGAAGCCATTAATTAAACTCTTATACACGTTCAGTGTGTAAATGGGTGTGTCTGGCACTACCCTCTGTTGGCTAGATTTTATTTTTACCATTATCAAATTCTCTAGTATATGATGTTTATTCACAATATAGAATTGGGCAATTTCTAAGCTTCTGTTTACCAGAAGGATGGCACTTTGTATCTCAACTTCATCTACTCTGCATGTAGTCTTTTCTCATTTTAAAATTGACACTGTCTGTCTTTTCTGACATCATTATGCCTTCACAAATGTTGTCACTTCTGACAAACAATAAACTTTACAGTTATAATCACAATGAGGAATAATTCATATATCTGTTTGTATTTTACATTTGGTGTACCAAATTACAAATACTGGACCTGATTTTTATATTTTACTAAAAAGGTTGATTTATTAGAGATTTACAAAACTTAGAGGGTCATGTTTCCCTCATAGTCACCACCAATTATCCATTAGATGATTTATGTTAATAAAATTGATAATGCTATATTGTTAGTAATTACAAACACCATTTGGTGCCTGTGCTGCACTTTGACACAAGCTTTAAGAAAAATCATCCATAGACACTCACACAACAATAAACAGTGAACCAGTGTGAAACTGCTGTCTAAAGGCAACATGTCCGCCCTAAGCAGCAGATCTACAGGCAGCTCACTGTGCTGCATTTCAGAGTTAGTTCACAGCTCACATCAATTGCTAGAACTTCTTAATAAATAGCCTTTTTTATATACTCCACGATAGTTCATTGTTTGGTCTTTTTTACACATTTACAAAACTGGTTCCATTTGTTTTTGCAGTAAGTAACTAGTACCCATCCTTTGCATTCACAATGTTAACACTACTTTGGGACTTAATTACCAAGCTTTAATACTCAAGGCATCAAGGCTATTCATTATCATAACCAATGTTAGCATCACTTCTACCAACAGCTTCTTTTATCTCAACATTACCAGAATGATACCACCCCATAACACCATAATGTAATATTTTCTGACTATTAAGGACTCTGTTAGCTGCTCTTTAAAAAGTCACATAAGGAACGCAATGAATATATCACTCTGATGGTGCTTTTTCATTTTTGTTGTTCAAATTCAAGAAGACAAGAATATTTTTTATAAATGCTTAGACCCACTCTGAGAAAAATCTGTTCTTCTCTTGCGTCTCTTTGATGGTAATTCCCTAAAATATATATTCAATCAGCTAGACTTATGTTTAAACATGGGGGAAAAAAATGTACAACTAAAACTCAGAACATTTAGAAATGAATACTAAACAACATTACCACAAAGTTACTAGCACAGTGAGCTAAACCTATGACCTGCTGCAATCCTTACACACCCACCCTAACAGAGCACAATCCAAAAACCAAAAACATTGAAACCATAAATGACTTTTGAATCTTTTAACACATCGTAATTCTAACCACTAAAATAATCATCACTCTACATATCCACAGGTTTAACCAAAGCCACACAAAAAAGTCAGCCATTTTCCACTGTGACATTGCGATGGCTGACAGTAGACAAACAGTGTGAGAATGGCTTGGCACTGCTAGAAAACATAAAAAAGACAAGAAAAGAAACATTCAAAACTAAAAACAATAGGCCACTCTGAGCTTAAAATGGCCTGTCCAAGAGCATTGTGGCAAATGTGGTTTTCTTTAGGGCAGTTGTTTGGACCGACCAATTCCTGCAACAGGAGTATCACCCTCGTCATCATCCTCATCAAAGCAGCCAGTCTTTTGGAGTTTGGTTTTAATAATGTTTCCAAGGCAGCAGTCTCTGTTGGACAGATGGTGAGGGTATGAGAGATGCCACTGTCAAACAAACAGAGGTCAGATGTGGCTGATATTGTTGATGACATGGTTGTGTTGAGAGGCATGTCCAGTTGGAAGATGTCCTGTGATTTTTTTTTTTTTGTTGTAGGTCAGGTAAGCAGAAACTGCACCAAGAGAATTGTGTTAGTCTGCAAATATATATATACAATACATGTCATGTTTGTTTCCTTTATTCAAATGTTAGACTGACCTGTCATTAGAGAAGTTGACAGGTGGACTTTTTGCGAGTTTTCCCTGGAGCTGGACTTTTCCTGTTTATCTGCCGCACAAGGTCATAGAAGATCTAGAAAGAACACAAAAGCCATAATTTAAGTAAAAAATATCATTAGTCTTACAAGTATTTAGCAGCCTTGATTGTATGGATTAGGATCATTTTTGTCAAAACTGCATTCAGCACAGTGCTTTAGAGCATTTTAATTTGATTGCTTATTTCATCTCTGAAATGTCACATTATTTAATAATGGTCAATAAACAAACAATAACAAATTAGTTGGTGACTCAGTTGGTGTTGACATTACCCTAACATACAAAGTAATATAACATTAAACTTTAAGATAAACTGACTCTGGGACTGATAACAGAAGGCATGAACAGTTTTTGTTGGTCTACCTCATTGACATTGATCTTGCTCTTGGCTGAGGTCTCCAGAAAAGCACAAGAGTTCCACTGGCGAGCAAGGCCAAGACCAGACTCTTTGGCGACCACCCGCTCCTCCTCCAGGTCACATTTATTTCCAACCAAGATCATGGGAACCTGATGTAAATAACACATTTAAAGTTAATTGGAATGTAAAAGTTATTACTGTAAGCATCTGTAATAAAGACTAGATTTACTAACATATTATTATTGTCATTGTGATACATGTGCCAGTACTTACATCCTCTGTATCCTTCACTCTGAGGATCTGCTCTCGAAGGTCCTGGAGGTCATTAAAGGTTGATTGAGCTGTGATGGAGTAAACCAGAGCAAAGCCCTGTCCATTTTTCATGTATAAGTCTCTCATCGCAGTGAACTGCTCCTACAGATCAGCAGACAGATACATCAGGTTATGATGCATATTCATTGTTTTACTGAGCTCTGTCAACATTTAAATAAACTACAGGTACATAAACTGAAAGAGCTGAACAGCCTTACTGTTCCTGCTGTGTCGAGGATTTCTAACATACACTGCTGTCCATCGACCTCGACTTGCTGAGAAGAGAAGAAGAGCAAACAAACACAAACAATAAAATGAAATGCTGTTTGTGTATTGGGTTGTGCATACAGTAAATATATAATAATATCAATAGCAAACTTGTCATTACAGTAAATATAAATCATCACAAAATATAATACGTCAGATTTTATGAATTGAGGTAGTATACTGCTGCAAATTAATAGCTTTTTAGCCATTTTGATCATCAACTGTTTAAAATGATAGTCAATTATTACAATAAATAAATAAATGTAATGTTTCTCATGATAAAATATAACTAAGGGATTATACACATTTAAATAATGCATTACATCTGTTAAAAAATAACACACACACACACACACACACACAGACATATCAGTCTTACTCTATCCAGACATTGCATTTCCAACAGAGAGAAACACGCTGGAGGCTCTCTTACCTTCCTATACGAATCTTCTATCGTTGGATCATATTTCTCCACAAAGATTCCCTGAACAAACTGGACAGTCTGGAAGGACAGACAGGCACCGAGAGAGAGACATGCAGTGAGATAAAGAGAAGTAGGGCAGTAGTGTTAATGGTGCTCTGTTCTGTGCTCTATTGGAAGTCATTAGATTGGAATTAATGTGACACACTGACACATCTCCATTATATCGTCAAGAGAAAAGTACTCCTCTGTGGTGACACCAACACAAGTGAGTGTTTGCATGTTACGTTATGGACAGTAAACTGAAAGGCTGATAAAGATAATTCATTAAAAGAAAAAGTACAGAGCAGAAACTATTTTTATAAGGACAGGAGAATGGCTACAGTTTCATCTGCACAAGTTACATATGCAGCGCCAGCCACTATTTAAAGACTTTAGGTCACCAGGGAAACTGATTGTGAGAAATACAGAAAATGAGAGTTTCTTCAAAGTTATCTACTTTTTTCACCAACCAATATGCCGAAATTCTCATAATCACAGGATCTATGTGAGCATTCAATTTTAGTTTAGCGTATCACTCACTTGGTTCATCTGATAAGGGTTAAACCGCTGCTGAAAAATCCCCTTACAATGCGCTGTGTGTTTTGTTTATCAGTACAATCTGTTTTCAGCAGGTTCTTAGTAGAAAGTAATGGGTTGGTATTTATGTCTTATTACATTAACGAGAAACATTACAATGATAACAAATACGTTTATTCATGTAATTATTAAGTAGTCTAAAAGAATCACCAGGAACATTCAGAGACCTTTTAGACAATGCAATATCTAAGCATTACCAGCTAGCAAACATCACATATTGATTAGGCAATTTGTCTATCTTTTTTTCACACAATGCTTTAATAAAAAAACAACAGAAAGTTTATCCTGTAACTTACCAAAGCTGACTTCCCGACACCTCCTGATCCCAAAACAACCAGTTTGTATTCACGCATGCTGACTGTCTGTCTCCTAAAGGCAGGACAAGGAGAGAGAGAGGTGACCAACCTTAGTCCCGGCTTTCACCGATAGGCAGCCAATCCCAAAGCAGTATTTCTCTAAGCACCGCCCCCTGCTACAATGCACCTGGCGTGCCACAGGCATGAATTACACACTTCCTCTTTCTCATATGGAGGTAATAATTACGTAGCAAGCAGCTGGGAAGTTGATAAAACACACAGCGGTCACGTGATCGCACAGCTGGCAGTGATGTCACAACAGCAGAATTCTTCCTGGTTACTGTTGCTATGACCCTCAAAAGTATGAGTGTGAGTTTGTGCATACCAGTGATGCCTCGCTGTGTGCATGCGGCCACTAGTGTCTTTGCAGCAACAAGAGGCAACATGACACATGCACTCACAACATTCTCATGTCTGTTAATGAGGGTCTGCTAGGGTTACCGTGGTGATAAGATAAGTGTGCCTGTGTGGTCGTTACGTGGGTGGAGTGAGGTCCACACATTAACATCACTTTCAATATATTACCTTACACAAAAAAAACAGGACTGTCCACTAAAACCTGTTTCATTTTGTATAATCATAAAATATGTGTTGAAGCAGAAGCGCATCTGTTTTTAATGTAACCCAGGAGAAGGGTTGGCTGATATTTGACAAGTCTAGACGAGTTGAACAAATTGCACAAAAAAATACCACCTGCAGGAAAAAAAGTTAATCTCTGCTAAAGGAACTAAACATTTGAAAGGTAACCCCCTTCTTTACACTTTCAAGTAAAGCAAAAGTACACTCCAACAGCAACAGGTCACACAAAACCAAAATGGACACTACCTAAAGATACTTAATCTCATAAAAAAGTAAGTTTATCTCATTTAGAACAACTCAGTAGACACAATAGTAGTCACCATTAGGAGGATCAGAATTAAGCCAGAGATTACAAGAATGATTTTCTTAATAAAGAGCTTTTGCAATAAGCCTGAGTCACTTGAGAAAGTCCATGCAATAGAGCACATACTGAAAGTGCTCAATTTGGACAAATCAAATATGACAGTGTATTTAGAAGGTAACTTGATATGAACACATACGAGTATAATAAGATTATTTCTACATCAGTGTCTTTCAGGTTTCAGCTGTGGAACAGTGCTCAGTCCTGCTCCTTTCTTCTCATGTAAGTTGTATTGTTATATTTAGGAGAAGATGATTAAGGCCTATGCATAATAATATAGACTCTCAATGTTCCAAAAATATATCAGGTTTGTAGCTCTCTATAGGCCTTTTATTGAGCCAACGTGCTGTTTTCAATAATCACTGGAAGGCAGCACAATGTTAATCTACTAAAGTAAATTTGGAAGAGAGGAAGGATGGACTCTGACAGATCTTGGTCAATAGGTGGGGCCTGTCAATAGCCTTATGTGCTTGTTGCTGACTGTGGGCTATAGAGCAGTGGCATAAAACCATGCCTTGTCTACTTTTACAGACAGAGGGGCTTGACTGTCGAGGCCATTGGTTTTAGCCTAACTCCTCAACTCATCAGTCCGCAAGTTACTTTTTACCCCTCAAGCCCGTTTTCCTCTGAGCTGCAGGCTACAGTAGGAGTTCCGGGGGTGTTTGGCCGCCCTAAAAGGCATTTTATTCTGCCAACTCTGACAGCAGACCCGGCTGACGGACCGGGGGACAGGAGACAAACTGCAGACACAAACCTCTGCAGGAGTGCGCCAGACAAACACACAACCAGGCAGACAGCTCTTCGCCAAATGAATAAATAGCAGCTGTTTGAGCTGGTGTCTCGTTTTATGAACCGTATCAGCACGACCGAGGTCCTGCGGTCGCTTCCGCAAACCCAGCCCGACTCGGCACCGGCCTGCCTCCCTCCAGGTCCGGCTTCAGTCTGTCGGTATCACAGCCGGTAAGGCCCCGATGAAACCAACATGACCACGATGGACGTACAAAAGAATGTAAAAGAGAGAAAAAAAAGGCCTACGGAAAAGAGATAAAGGAAGCAGTACTTACAGACATCCACCCGTCCTCTCCGCTACGCGCTCTCTCTTTGACTCTCTCTGTGAATGTCGCTCTATCAGAGCCGCTCCCTCCTGCTGCCGCTGCTCACTGCCGTCAAGTTCCGCCAGAGAAACACACGCATTTCCTGAAACACTTTCAAAATAAAACACGAGTGACTCGTCTAAGGTGTGGAAAGTCAGTTCTTGTGTTCATGTTGACGCTGACCACATTAAAACTATGCCGTTTTGTTAGTATATGAGGTGCATTAGGTAGAGACCATCTGTTTGTCTCGATATTTTTTAAAATTAATTTTAACGTTGTGACACCACTTCAGACTGTCTGTCCTCTCTCTGTATGATTTATCTTTGGGAGGCGGTCTGTCAAAAAGCCAACACTGTCAAACTCTATATTCCTTGTTTTAGAGTAAAATGAATGAATTTCATGGCAGGGTAATCAAGTTTCAATCCATTATTTTAACTGGACTTTGGGATCTCCGTTAATTATTGTGTTGTCCTGATACCTTTCACTGTCCTGGTTGGTAGGCCTACGACCTCATTTATAGCCTCAATGTCATTTTCATGTCTCTTGACAGAATATGACCTCTCTCAACTCACCACACAGTCATGTGTCACTGAAGGTCAAAGGTCAGTGCAACTCAGTGTCATTTCTGCATTTACATCATGAACCGTAAAGTTCCAGACCAGAGAGTGTAGGACTGTGCTTGTGCTTCATTTGGAGAGCAATAGAGCATGTTGGAGCATGTGAATGGACGCCCACCTTAAGGTGCTCACATACACACACCAGAGTTTACTACAGTTTTCTGTGAGGCCACGCCTAAACAGGAAGGAATCACCAAGAATAGCTGATCCACACCCATTCAGCTTCCTGTTCACTGACACATCCTCTATTTGAATACTTAAGAACTGGTTGAGAAGTTACTGTAATTATTAAATATGATTTTGTTTTCACTGATTTGTGTAGAAACAAAAAAGAATTTTAGGCAACATTACTGATCAAATACAGTATGCACAATGTCTATGGATGGTGTCAGTCCTGACCAACACTAATGTGAGTCCCAACAGAGAGCAGTTTTCAAAAAGTAAAAGCATATATTCTAGTTTGCACTAAACTGTATGTTCAAAATCTGTAAATGATGAACACGTTTTTTCAAATCACTGTGAAGGTCTCTGAAATTAAGACCTGGTCTTAACATCAGTGAGAACCTCAGTGCAGAATACATTACTGAACTTCAAAGAGAAAAATCATCAGCATGTCAATGTTCAGCCAGGCCAGTGCAACACAAACTCATCAAGGCAGCTGTTGCTAAGATACTGGATAAATGAGCCCCATTTGTTGTATTTGTTCTCAAGCATTTTCCGCCTGAATAAAATATCCAATCATAGATGAGTTTAAGCCCCACAACAAAAGACGATTAGGCATAATTTATTGCTGTGTATTAATGCATCAGAGGTTGTTTTTTTTATTGCCACTGGTAACAACAGAAACTAGAAGCATAGTACTTTTTGAGGTTACCCCTGCACATTTTCATGGTAAGTTATACTAACATTTGTGGTAAGAAAAATATAAATATAAAATGCACAGTCTAAATGCTAATGGTTTGGTTTAAAATTAAAACACTTTCCACTGTTTTACTTGGGGAAAACTTGAGACAACATCTCTGCTGAGGTTACTTAGCCACAAAGTAGCTTCAGTATGGGCTGTTGTTTTCTGTAAAGAATATAATATTTGCTGATAGCTTTATTATTTATTGCAACATTAAGATCAACATTTGTAAGGGAGGAAGGAATGTTAAGGTGGAAGTATTATTTATGATGATAATAATCAATAATGACTCTTTAATTATGTGACAAGCTTCTGAAGTACTTTTAGTAGACATGTCCCAAAAGATGGCCAAGGGAATTTATGAAAAAGTTTAGGACTGTCATTGATTAAACCAAGAGTTTAAAGAGCAAGAAAATGTACCACTCACTTTGTGAGGGGGTCAGGATAAATGCATTGATGGCACCGATTTCCACTACTAGATACAATATGTATAGTGTGTACAGGCACAAACAAAAAATAAGTCAAGAGTATGAAGGCAGGCAGAAATGGACTTTATTTTTCTTGGGCAATAAACAACAGTGAATTGTCCTGACCAGACCAGACTAAACCAGAATCAACCTGATTTCTAAAGGAACTACAGTCAAAAACAGTTCTTTTAAATGTATTCAGTTTAGTCCTCCTCGAGGACAGAAACAAACACTGCCCAGAATGTTGTGAATTTGTTTTCCATACAAAATTATGTGGCCTACTTTATCACCTGTATTACCATGACAACAGCAACACAGTTTAAGAGAATGGTCCAGTCCGATCTGGTCAGTAAAGACCTGGTCTAATGACCTCTCCTCTCTCCTTTTTTCTATTGATGAAAGGGATTGAGGGTAGATCTATTGACTCAGGGGAAAAAACGAAGCTGATTGGTCCACAAACAGTAAAACCTCACCACCACTGTAATCCCAAGCATCCTACTGGTTGCCTACATCAACCACAAAAAAAACAGAGCAAGCCCTTCTCCCATTGGTCACCACAGCCTCAAGCACATAGGCCATTTTTCCATTGGTCAGTTTGGATAATTCTGCGACTGTCTGACTATGCAGCAGCCAATCAGGTTACAGTGCAGTACCTGTGGAATTTTTGGAATTACAAAAAATAAGAATAATGAAGTCAGGCCATTCCATTGACCCTGTATAGAGAAAACAAACAAAAAAGAAGTGGAAGAAGTTTCCATGCCTCAGAATGAACATGTTTTTTTCTGGAATATCATTTTTGATCTATCTTTTATTAGTTAGTCCTTTGAGCAATACATCGGTCTTCTTACTTCCTTTCCCAACAGCGAATTTCATTGAATGCATCATGAAACGATCATTAGGAGAAGGTGCGTTACTATAAGTATCTATCTATGTGTGTGTTCATGTGTGTGTCTGAATCCTGTTGTCATGGAAACATGCTGCAGGTTTTGTGCTCCGGCAGCTTGGTGGTGCTATGTTTGCATCATGAAAAATGTCTATCTTTTTAACTGGTGTCCATGGACTCCATGTTGGCAGAGCTGGAGTCCCTCTGAATTGAGTCAAAGATGGCAGCCAGCTCCTGATTGGAGGAGATCTGCGACTGAAATTCTGACATGAGTGGTGACTTTTCAGCCTCTGGGATTGTTAGCAGTGCAACTACGGCTCGCATTGCCGACCGCTTCAACTCGTCCTGCTTCTCAAACTCTTGTTTCACAGAGTTTGCCTTGACCTGGAGAGAAGAGAGATATAAAGTATAAATATAAAGTATAGAACAGTTTTTTGTCTCCATGTTATTATAAGACAGATTTCTATATTTAGCTTTTAATATTTGGTCTTCAGATATAATAAATGAGATTACATTGTACAAGGCCAGTGTGAGGTCAGGTGAGGATGGAAAATGATCAAAAAAGCTTGTTCTGTAAGCTCACCTTTGTGGTGCATGTGGCCCTCAGTGGTTCCACCAGTCTGTCCAATCTTTGAAGAACAGCGCTGGGGCACAGGGAGGATAGTCTGGCCAGCATCAGGAATGTCAGCATCTAAAAAAAAAAAAGGAAGTTGTTTTTTTTTTAAACTTGAACAGCTACCCAAGTATCAGTACAACAGGTTCAACCCTGGGAACTATATTCTTACTTTAATGTCATAGTGATCCTTCAAGCCATCCTCTACATGGTTCAGGAAAGTAAAGATGTCTATCCGGTCCAGACAGCTGTCCAGCAGAGTGTACATACACTCAAATGCAGCCTTTCTCAAATCTAAACCATCATCTACTGTGTGTTTAAATGGGCCCATCTCCACCTACACAGACAGACACAGCTGATGAATGCTGAAAACGTGTATTGCTCATAATTTGTAATTTGTCCATAAACCAGACTTACTGACCTCTCGTATCAGCTCCTTTCTCACTTTGGTCTCATTGTACAGTTGTGGTAAAACTGAGTCCAGCAGTTCTCTGATCAGACTAGGTTTATTGTGTGCGGCCGAGTTAAACGTTACCAAAGCAACGCGACGTACGTTCAGATCAGGATCCTCTAGCGTCTTTAGGAAATCACCTGACGAAAAAAATAAACCATAGTTTTAGTATTACTTCTTATGTTGTGTCCGTTTGTAAAGAACAACATTTAATATTGAAGCATGGATATTCTGAAAACACAGCATAAATGACACCGAGCCAAACCACCAATGAAAGAGAGGTTATTCAACCGCTTCATGTCAGAGAATCATCAGTATACCTTTGACACTCATTGGAATAGTTTTGTGGCTATACAATAAAGGCATAAAGTTACAGAGATGCTTAACAAAGAGTATTGAATTGTGGACAGTGAATAATATCGTGTAATAGTGGTGGCTTTCACTTTTTATCTGAGTTTATCTGAATGTGTTTGTTACCTATGCAGTTTTTCAGAAGTGGGTCAATAGGCTGTGGTTGGTCAGAAATGGTGAACTTTACTGCTGTTACCACTGAGCTTCTTGCGTACGATGAACCTAGAAAAACAAGCAATTGAAAAGTATCAGTTTATGCAAATATCTTTTAGAAAGAATAACAGAATAATCTAACCAAGTCTATTACCTGACAACAAGTACCCTTTAAGTCGTGGTAATAGGGTTTCTGGATCAATCAGTGTCAGTTTGCCCAAACATTCAGCCACTACATTCCTTGTTCCTTCCTCCTGACACTCGCAGTGTTTGAGCAAGAGAGACCAAACAGACTCCACATATGGCTTCAGACCAGACACTGATGCTGAACCTAAAGACAGTCAAAAGTTAAAGCTATTCTGTTTAAAGATTAATTCATTTTTTACAGCTCCTCTTACTGATGATCTCCTTGAGTGAGTGAAGCAAGAGATATTGTCTTTTGGATGAAGAGATCTCCTGAAGTACAAAGGGCAAATACTCTGGAAGATTGCCCACTGCAATGCTGCCCAATGCATAGGAGGCTGCAGACTTCACCTGAGAGAAAGATGCAAACAAGAGAAAGCAGAGAAAAGTCACAGGCCAGTTGGATAAGCTTTGTGATGCGCTTTTGTATAATCTGACAATTTTCACAAATACTTTGATTTTTTTTTTATATACATAACAAATGTAGAAAATAACTGTAAAGGGTAATTAACTAATGCTAACCATAAACTAACTATCAATGAATCAATACTGTTCTGTTATACATGCTTTGTCATCACATTATATAAGCACCACCAAAATGCAAATAGAGCTCATGTCACCTCTTCACTTGAAGAGGAGAAAGCATCCAGAATGACTGTTTTCAGCTCTGGTTGGCTGCTGAGGTCCACATGGTGTCCAACTTCACCCAGTGACAACAGAGCAAGCAATCTGATGGAGTCAGTGGAGCGGCTGTTCTTCACATCCTACAAGACGACACCCAAATAAATGACGTACATTTAAAGTTACAGATATTATACTGTCACTGCGCAACAATCCCCATTTTACCTGAATGAACTGCCCGACCACAGCAGGTCCCTCAGTGGGACAAGCCCGGGTCAGCGCAGCCACACACTTGGCAATAGAGCAGTACGCCTGTTTATGAGGAAGAGCAGTACTCTGGGAGTAGACTGGACCAGTTAACATCCTTAGCAGGTCCATGTAACCAAGACCAGGAGTGTCGGTGGATACCAGAGCCTTAAGCCAAACAGAATCACAGTTAGCATAAAATTAACATTACCATTTTGTACCTACAGGTTACATAATATTATACCTGGTAGAAGTCCAGCATGGCAGCAAGTGCACCACCTTGCAGCAGCGGGGATCGAACTAGCGTGATGAGCTGTTGCATAATGTTGCCCCCACTCAGTTGACCCAGAGACGATGGATGTGTCACTGCTAGTGTGGACAGGAAGCTTAGAGCCATCTGAGACACATGCATGTCACTCTCTGAGATCAGGGGAGGAAGTTCTGCCAGAACAGCGTCCACCATGACAGGGGTCACGGCCGAGCTGAACCACGTAAACACAGAGTTAACTTGGTGAGTGAGTGGTAGAAGGAGTAGCTGAGGGTGTAAATGGCAAGAGTGAGTTTACCTGTAGTTTCTGAGCAAGATGTCAAGCGCAGCAAGTGTGCAAAGTTTCAGGGCTCGCTGGTTTTTCCGGAGGAATGATGCAAGAATAGGAACAGCATCTGGGAGGACTGGTCTCAGATCAATTTTTAATGGAGAACCAGCGATCAGTGTCAGAGCTGTAACAGAAATGAATGCATGTATATGATAACAAAAACATGCAAAGGAAATGGGCAAAGTATGAAATATGCTTTTATAGTGTAGGGGGGCAAGGACACTGGCACTCACCTTTTACAGTTGTGAGCCGAGTGATCTCGTTCTTGAGGCGTTCTAGGAAGATCAACAGGGTTCCAGGAAGCTCTGCAGGCAGACGATCACCTAGGTGCCCAGGCAAGTCAATATGTTTAATTACTCAAACTAATCTTAATCATAGATTTACATTACACTGAATTTTACCTAAGTTACAGATGATCTGCCCCATACAAGAGATGGCTCGTTCTTTCACCTCTTGGTCAATGTCAGCAGCTTTTAGCCGTCTAATTGTGCAGGTGAACAAGTCATTAATGTAAGGGGAAGGATCAAAGCTATCAGAGCCTTCTGATTGGTTCTCTAGAGGTCGGATCACCTGGTGGAGGTAAACAATATTGTCAGAAAAAGTGATGTCTTGGTGGGTCACATGGCAGCGTGTAATCCTCCAATACTAAACTACTATGTATAGTCTGTCAAGACAAACTCATTTATACCTTTACAAGCTGCTGGGTGACAAGGAGAGCCTCTGAAGTGATCTTGTAAAAAGGGTCTCCCACACAGGCCACCACAGGTGGTACAAGGGCAGGGACATGGGCATGGAAGGCGTGGGCAGGATGTGTTACCATAATCACATGGAGACATGCCAAGGCGTCTATTTTCAGATTGGAGCTGCTCGACTTGTCATTCAGAGAAAATATGATACCTGGAAAAATAGTGTTTCCTCAAGTGTTATTAAACTGTATTACTGTATTGTATATGCAGACTTTTGAATTACCCATTAATTTTACTGTTTGTTGCTAACTGCCGTGTGTGATCTGTGTAGTACAGTTTGTTTAACAATACCTGGTATAAGTACTGGGATGTGCTGCGTCAGAGCTCCTGGCAGGACGTTAACTAACTCAGTCAGCATGTTAAAACAACACTGACGGGTTTTGACACTTTTCTCCTTCAGCTGTTTGTGAAGTGCTTTTACAATCATTGGAACCTACAGGGGGCAACAGATATTTTCAGAAAAAATATGTGATTAGTCAGGAGTTTCACTCAACCACAACCATTGAGGAATGTTTTTTTTTGTTTTTTTATAAGGTAAGATGGCAATTTAAATATATTTTTTTATTTGTCATAACAAACATATAAAGAACAGAGCTCAGTCTTTTGCCCAGTCATTACTTAAACCCATCACTGTACCTGACTCTGTAGCATTGTCAGAGGTGTTTCTCCCTGCTCCATAGCATCAGGATCAGCCAACCAGCTCTGGGCCGGCCTTGTCTGCTTAAGCAGTGACAGGTAGGCATGGAAAACATCTGCCTTTACATTCTCCTCCCTTTCCTGAAGACACACACAAGGGTTTAGTCAAATTGGTTCATCTAAATACAAATATTTTTTCTAAATGCAAACATTTTCAGGTTTGCCGGGATCCATGGGGACCAAGACATTTTTTCTTAGTTCTAAAATAATAATTTGTTATTGATATGAATAAACCGTGAATTCAGCTCAATATGTCTGCATATACAGAGAAACACAAAGGAAACTGACACTGATGGGTACCTTGAAGCGACAGACAAGTGCAGGAGACACAGAGCGATAAAACTCTGGCAGCATCTCATGACGAGTTGAAACAACAGCATCCAAACATTTAGCTGCAGCCCGTCGCACTTTCCAGCTCATGTCATCATCGTCACTGTACTCATCATCACTACCTGGAAACACAAGAGGAACAAAAAGACACATTATCAGAGGACCCCTTCTCCACATTTGCCATGTTTTCCATTTTTGGCAATTATTTATCACTAGTGATTCTGATACTATCTATAAACTATTAAACTATTCCATCACTAATACTCATTTTATACCTTGATAATCTTCGTCATTCTGCTCAGCATCCATGGCATTGTCATCTTCATCCTCATCATCAAAGTTGTAGTTGGGATCATAGGTAAGGTAGCGCAAGCAAATTGAGATAATCGTGGGAACATGGGGGTAAACTTCTTTAGGACACCTTCATCAACAAATAAACCACAAGCAATACATGTTAATAAAATTGTTATCAAGAGAAAATGTTATTTACACAAGGATTGGACAATATTGTGAATTAATACCAACAAAGGAAACTGAAGATGTGTTTTACCTTCTTACAAAAGATTCAAAGGCCTGAATACAGTACTCTCTAAGCTCATCATCGTCAACATTACAAAACTTCACAACAAGTGGGATAATCTTCTCCAGATACTCTCCTACACACACAGACAGACAGACAGTAATGTAAAACTTGAAAAGTGACTTCAAATCATAAACTGTAAATTTTTCTTTTTTAATTTCTATTTAAAATCATTCTCATCTCTTCTCATACAGGGATTTCTTTAACTAGTGCAAGTCCTTTCTCACCAATCCTATGTCCTGCCTGTCTACTGATTGCAGCCGTGCACTGGATGTAGGTCCTGGTGGTTGACATGTTGTCATTCCTCCCGAGTTCAGTGAGAAGGTGCTCAATCAAATCGATGAAGACCAGATTTCCACAGGACATTACAAGGTGACCAAGAGCCATAATGGTCCTCTGTTTTATAGAGATTTAAACATTAGAACCTGAAAAGCTACATGTTAAGTATCTGAAGAGGTGTTAACAGTTCATAATGAATAAACCACAGCTTCCCAAATCAGTTAGATATACCTTTCTGACAGCGAGTCTTGGGGAGGTAAGCTGGGGCAGCAGACAGCTTAGGATGGAAGGATGGAAATTGACCAACAGACCTCCCTGTCTGATTAGAAAAAAAATGTTTGGTACAGTTAAAAAAAATCCAATAGGTATTTTGCAAATGAAATAAATATGACTACTGTAGATTAGCAAGAAGACCTAAACTGTAAATTAAGTTTAAAACATAAGCGAGCATCAGTGACAAAAAAGGCATTTTCTTTCAAATGTGGTGGCACATATACAAAGGACACCAGTAAACAGGTACCTGCAGAGCATGTCAGCCATGATGTCAAGTGCTTCTAGCTGGACTGAGACGTCTTCTTGTTTGGCAATGGCACTTGTCAGGCGTCCTGTTATCTTCTTACATACACTTGCAGCTAAAGCAGAACCTAACAAACACATGGTCCATCAGTAAATTAGGTGTTGAAACAGGAAAAACCCCTATTAAATTCTAAGATGTAGGGTTTACCACTGGATGCAGGTGGTAACTCTCCAATCACAGTTTTAAGTCCAATCGATGAAATGTCTCTGAGTTGTTCTTTGTCCGACAGCATGTTGGTGCACAGAGTGTCCACAATGGTCTCGACCTGGTACTCCTTCACCTTACTGACCAGAGGCCCAAGGCTAAGGAAACAAATGCATCCAACATTATGGATATAAGACTGAAGATAATATGCCTTGTATCCCTTGTATAGTTTTTCTAATCTTTTACCATTTCACAGCCAGGTTTTGAACTTCTCCATTCTTGTCCTCCAGTAGTTTTAGAATCATCCTAACTACCTGTTAATATACAAAAATAAGCAAACGTCATCCACATACAATTACTTCAAACTGAAATCTGTATAAATCATTCATAGTTTAAACTGACCTTCCTTTCACTGTCATCATCCAGTTTGATTGAATCTTTTTGAAGCTCTGTCATTAGATCGTTTGTGGCCATAAACCTAAAAAGTAACAAGTGGGCTGTTTAATATGTTGAGAGGGAAAGCAATGTCATATTAAAAATTACACAGAATAAATTATACATTTCTTTTACTATGCTAGAAAATAGTCACCCCCAAAACAGTTTGGTATAATTTTCAAATGCAATACCGATATGTCATGTAATATTACCTATGTACGAACAAATCCATGGTGTAAGCCAAGGCATGATTTTATTTCAATGACGTTAGTCATCTTTGAAATGAGATTTAATGTTACCACCGTTACCTCACTGAATTATCTGGTTGCATGTACAAAAAATGTTAGTATCAGTAGAAAATACCTTGTATATCCGATCAATATTTGCGGCTTTGCAAGGGGTGTTTTGACATGTGTAGAAATGAAATTAAACATCATTTCTAAGATTAAGCAAACGTAAAGTCACTGGTTGACACGGCATTTTTCATGCCAAATTACGGACCTTTACTTAGTAAAAGGCTGGCGCTGACACACTCCAGGGTATTTACATGCTATTACTGCAAACGTTCCCAACGCTACCACACCCCCAAAACAATGTGTAAATGAACTAAACCGTGATTTACTCATCTGCATCAACATAGCTTAAAGTGTAGCACATTGGTGGATATCTGTCAAAATGTGTTAATTACCATGCATCTTCAGATCTGACACAAATACCGTAGCTGACATGTCACTAGCTTGCGGCATGACACAAGTTGATTCTGGTATTAGCTAACCCGCTAGCAGTAAGTTAGCTGCAAACTGGTGACAGTGCAAGCCGGCTCTTAGATCAATGTAGGAGCTGCCAGATAATCTTGCATGGATGTAACCAAGACTTAAGTAAAATTGAAACTGCTGTCAAGCTAAATGCACCCTACCATCACTGTTATTAGCTAACTAGCTGGCTAACGATGCGACGATGATCAGACAGGTGGCAGGCTGGCAGTTAGCATGACAGCCGTAGGCCTGGCAGACTCACTCTGAGATGTGCATCCTCTGTTTGTGCAGAATTGTTTGGAAATTATAGACAGTAGCGCATATGTTAAACGTTGTTTGCAATGCCCTTTTATTTTACCTGAAATCCTTGTCGCTGGAGGTCATTTTCTCCAGCAGGTTGGAGATGTGGTACGAAGCGCTCGCCATGTCGGTGCTGTTAGCTCTTAGCCTTCTGCTAGCACAGCGCTCTGTGAGTGTATTCCGCTGCTTATTGGTAGGCGACTGCTTCTTGGGCTTGGGTAGGTTTGCCTCGCCTTGCCGAATATTCAGATAAAATGTTTGTCTTTGCTCCCGTTGCTGTTTCTGCCGCCCTTTTCTTCTTTTACAGCGACTGTCGCATCACAGGGCGCGGAGTTTGGTGTGTTTGGTTTGAATGGAGCTCCCGTCTCTGCAGCGGGGCGGGGTTAGGAGCTGGACTGCGGAGGGGTCGAAGGTCATTGGGGATAGATTTTAAGTTTTACAAACTGATGTCTAGAAAAAAGGTAGGCTCCACTGTTTGTCTCTATTCTGCATGAATACAGTAAATATATCTATATTTTATATTCTTTTATATTTTGGTCTGTTCTACCTAGTATAATGTAATTAATGCAACAACTAAATTTTACTTGATAGCAGAAAAGCAAAAATAGCAAAAATATTTACTCCTCGAGCCTTAAGGTACGAAATGCAGGATTTTTTTTATATTATATTTTTAACATTCAGTCATTAATTCTCACACAATGGAAATCCCTTTTCACACTAAGAGCAACGTTGATGTGAATATATCTGTAAACCATCTGTCCACATTTCCCCATTTTACTCCTTCGGTTACAGTGAAGTTTTTGAGTCAGTCACAGCTCACAGAAAAAGGAAACTACAAATGCTACAGTAAACCTGTACTTGACCTTTACTAAGCACTAAAATTAGCTCTAAAAGAGAGGATGGGGCACTGTGCCACGTTTGTTTACAAACCTTTGCCAGGAAAACTGCATAAGTTTGGCATATGTCCTCTGCAGATTTATTTTTTAGTCAATTCAGATCTGAACTCTCATATCTAAAATTAATATAGTCCTTATTGTCCTCATGGATAACGGCAAAGGTTATATAATTGAAATGTTACCTTTTGGTGATTTAGAAATAAACTATAGTCCAGTTTTCTTTGAATCACAAGAGTACACTGTTCATTTAAAGAAATAAAACATGAATTGAAAGGATGCTGTAAAATATACACTCTATAAGAATACTCAATGTTCTGTATGTATTACTCATCACACTCCTCTTCAGCTGCATCAGAAGTTTTATAATTCTTTTTTCCTAATGGATATTTAGAAAAAATAAAAATAAAAAATTAATAAGATTTGCTGCAACTGGAGCATAGTTTCATAGATTGCTGTCAAACACTGTCAATGCATTCATACCCATAAACACACATCACAGCTCGCATATGTCAGTGGCTGCATTATGTGTCAAGAGAGAGCGCCTGAGGGTTTGTAAACATCCTACTCTACAGATCTGTGACTCATCTCACACACACACACACACACACACACACACACACACACACACACACACACACACACACACATATTCAACCAGCTTCAACAAACAGCACTGCCATCCTGAATGCACTGCGTCTCTTTCCTGCATGCGTGAAATTACTCTGTGTGCGTGGCTTTATATGGCTGTGTGGGAGATTCAGCAAAGGATAATGTACTGAATATAGCTGCACACATATTACACACACCCATGAAGATCTGAAGCTTCATTTTTGTGTCTGACTCGCATTTTTCAATTAACCCTTTCAGAGTACAGGAAGTTATAACTGAGGTTTTGAAATGGAGACACCTGGTGCGGGATTTTATTTTAGAAAAAGAATATCAGATTATGGCTTTTCTGGGAAGTTAAATGGAGAAAAATGAAAGAACAGCACAAAAACATGCTTACCCCACAGCCGCAGCAATACCAAGAGGTCATATACACTTAGTGCATGAAAGCTAACTGATGAAATGAGATAATTAAACACAGAGCGGAAATGATTTACTTAACTCCATCAAGGGAAGGGTTTAGGAGGGATGGTTTCTGAAGCAGCATCATGTGTCATTTCTCATCCTAAAATAGTTGTAGTTCAACTGGTGATACAAGAATGTTTACGGTACTTTATTCCACAAAAATTGCAACAAATTTGCGATATTTGCAATTCAAATACTTTTATCTCTTAAGACAAAGCATTGGATTTTATAACAAATTGTATGAAAACAAGACTTAATAATATAATGCTGTAAATTCCTTGACGTGTTCATGGTCCCATTATTATTTCAATTAAAAACTAGATAAGTATACATAGCAATTGATTTTAAACATATTGCTTTTACCTTAATTCTAAGAAATACAAATAAAGTAGCCTAAATAAAATGTACACCGAAAAAAACAAAAACAAACTCCTGATATATGCTTTGGTAGTAGCATTTACATTTTATAGAAGGATTTTGAACTCTGATTCAAGTGTCACACTCCTAACATTAATAAACTGATAATACGACTAAAAATCTTAGTGCAGACATCCCACTGGATTCACATTAATCTTGGTCTATCTGTTTGTCTCCATATTGAGGTCAGTCTCTGCTTTTTGTCTTGTAGCCTGCAGAGACTGATTCTTCCACTTGGCTGCATCCTTTCCTCCACCCAGCCTCCCTCCTTAGCTCCAGAGGGATGAAAGATGACAGCTCGTCACGTTGAAAGATGTCAGTTAATGGCTGTT
This sequence comes from Rhyacichthys aspro, assembly GCA_036850595.1. Classification (NCBI taxonomy): domain Eukaryota; kingdom Metazoa; phylum Chordata; class Actinopteri; order Gobiiformes; family Rhyacichthyidae; genus Rhyacichthys; species Rhyacichthys aspro. Next base: position 19,617,936 of record CM072159.1, on the reverse strand, counting down.
GTCGGGCAATTAATCTGCTGCGCCTTTTATTTTATTTGTTTATAGCCATAGTTACACTTGACACAAGGCAGAGCTGCAGACCTCGAGCTCTTGCGCTGTCCTTCAAAATATGTCCATGCCGGCTCTAAAGTTACATAAGCAAATAAAAGGAAACAGTAGTCATATAGTTATTGCAAGTGCATGCCTGTAAATGATCCACATAACCTCAGTGATATTCACTAAAAAGAGAGAGAGAGGAGAATTTCCCTTTAATCATCATTTGGGTGAAGGGGGTGGGGGGTAGATTCCAGAAAGGCAAGTCAGGACAGGAGCACGACCTAAGATACCTGTCTGTCTGTGTGTTTTTAGATAAAGGTGCATGCTCATTATTTATTGTATTGTTTACACATGAGTTGGATATTTTAGTAATTTTTCAGTTGTGGCTTACTGGACTAAACTTCATTGTTGGACATACAATTTGTGATCAATTAGGTAAATAAAAAATGAGTAATTTGGTTTAATGTTCAAATACTGTGTATAGCCTACTGGCAATCCTTGTGGATAACTCCCTTGTTGATTGAAAGTAAACTTTGATGTGGTTCACAGGTGAGGTTACTGGCTCGCACGAAAACAGGATACAAAGACATTTGAAAGTCATAACCAGCCTGACGTTATGCAGCTTCAACTCAACATAACTTCATGGGGAATACATTTTCCCACAAGTTGCCTGTCAAGGTAAGTCAATTTTTGAGAATAGTACTACAATACATATAGAGCCGATCAATTAAAGCCTCACCCTCCCCAATCGTATTTTTGTAAAATGTATCCCAATCATATGGTTAAAATAACCCTCAAATGTAAGAATGTAGATAAACATCAGATTTAACAATATTTATAATGTGTATTCAGATAATTATATTTTGTAATGCCTGGTATTCATTCATTATCACACTTCAATTTATTTTAGCTGTTTGCCTCAATGGGCAATGAACATGTTAAATCACATAAGTGACATTTCAAAACATTTCATTTTCCAAACATTCTCAGTTTCAATTATGATGATGATTACCATTTGTCTTTAATTACTTCGTACAGATTGGTCGTATTGTGCTTGTGCTGAGTCTTTCTGTTAGTGTGAGTGAATGAATGAATGAATGAATGAATGAAGGGTGCGAGGCGTACTAGTCCCTGCACTGTTTGGCATATATCTACTCCAGTGGCCGTTTAAATGAATGACATTAGGAGAGAAGTGTCCATTTCAGCACCACCTGTCGTGAAACGATGGGACATAATATAGTAAATGGCTTATAGTAGAGTTGGAGCTGCTGGCATCCCCTTTACCTTGCAGCTCCTTCACGGTCATCACGTCACCCCCACTCCCCCTGGAGCTCAGGCTAAAGTTACCGAGGGGGGAGGGGGTCGAGAGACACGCACAAAGCGCAGGAAAAGCTGCGGGAGAGAGAGGGATCTGGAGGTTTGCGTGCCCGTGTGAGGCTGGAGAAGGAGAGAGACTGGTGGAGAGAGGTAGGATTCCTCAATGTTCAGAGGGAGGTGCTGAAGCTAACGCTAACTAGCCATGTTGCTGTCGCTGCTGCCGCTCCTCCCGTCGCTTCTGCTGGTGGTGTGTGTCTGTTAGCGGGCCGCCCTGGACTCCCTATCCGCGCTGAGGTGCATCATGCCCGGCTGGAAGAAAAACATCCCGGCCTGTCTCCAACCGGACCAAGAGGGGGGTAAGACCAGACCAGACCGATCTATTCAGGTTTACACCGACCGGCGTGTGTGTCTGTGTGTGCGCGGGCATGGGGGTGCATTTTAATGTGTGTATGTGAGCGCCTGTACTAATTATCGCCAGCGCAATCTTTCGCGCGGCGTGGTTTGGTGCCGCCGGTAGCGCTACTGCAGACTGTGTTTGTTGAAACGAGTGAAAGTTGATATACTGTGAATGTGTTCGTGCTCAATGTGTAGTGTGTGTCGTGTTAATCTGACGCAACGGGTGAGGTTACCGTGACGTTACGGTGATTTTACGGTGCGTGTTACATGTGCGTTAACCGTGGAGGCTATAAGGGCACGCACAGGTTACTCTTAACTCAGTTAGCAGCGCTGCTAAGAGGCTAACTAATGGCTCAACTGTGCGAATCTGAAGGAGCAGATCTTTACAGCGATTCAGAAATATGGGATCCCGTTTTTCTGTGATGCCTGGGGTCAAGTAAAACTGACTAATGCACTGTCACAATATTGATATGAGCTCTTAATGTCTTACAACCAAACCTATTCTCTCTGGCGACCGCTTAATGTTCCCACAGTCATCAAGGATACTGTAGCGTAATGTAAAGAGAGTATAGGCTAATCATACACACCGTAAGGTGAAATAGGCTGAATTTGAATTAGGTGCTTTATTCAGGCAACATGTTATGGCAGCCTCTGTTCGTCACGCGTTTTGCAAATAAATCCTAGTCATTAAAGTAACGTGATTCTATTTCACATTTTAATAGACCCAGAAAGACTTACTACTGGCTCTAAGCCTTTTGGCATGTTTTAGATTTCTTAAGGCATGTAACTTAAGCTGTGATTAAAAAAAGCAGGCTACTCTAGCTTTGAATTGAGTGTTTCTGAACCTGAAATAATGATACTGCCCTCACTTAATGTGGCTGCTAAAACAAATTTCCCATTCTCGCTTTAAGTCAGGGTAATTTTTCATAACTGGTCAACTGTAAAGCTGTCAATTTACAGTTTATTTAAATGTTGGGCTTAGATGGTTACAGATACACCAGAGTAATGGAGCATGGCTCAATCAAACAAATGGTGTTGATCAGTTCATAATCTGAAATACAGACTGTTTTTAGATCTTCACCTACTGTCATCACTCCTATTGGACATATATATGTATAAAACACAAAGAAGCCTTTGGTATTATAACATTATGACATTTTAAGCTCAAACTTCAACTGCAGGTTCACATCTTAGCAGCTTAAGTTGTATTTATGGCAAGAACAATTCCAGAGAAACCTGTGACCCAAACAACAAAAAGTATGACACAGATTTTACCGTCAAATAATAGTTTGAACTGAATTTGATCTGAGTATATTTTTTAGTCCATAGAGCAAAAATGTCTTGTATACATATACTGTACCTCTCTCTTTATAAGAGGTGTCAGCAAACCATTTTTAGCTCACAGCTTTACAAGGTTTGAGCTTTATAAAGTGTACTTGAATGCCGCCACCGAACACAAGCACATAAGAGCACGAAAGCTGTAATACCGACACTTTATGTCCATTTACAGTCAATGTGTTTCAGATGGAAGTAACAATAATGGCCATGTGAAATATGACAACAACATTAAAACTACAGGTCAGGATTTCCATTTTAATACACATTTCCACATTATTGTTGAATTCAGAACCCTACATAATGTTCCACTGCACATTTTATACATCCTGTTCAAAGTAGGAAACTGTTGCTTTGCTTGTGATGCTTTGTAAAATGTATTGCACTTTATTGTGAACGTTTACCCATAGCAGTTTTAGTTAGACATCAGTGTAAACATCTGTGTTAAGGATTAGCTGAAGCCCCAAAGGTTAAAGGTGATAATTTTGAATCAGTGGTGTCTAAAAATGTGCTATTCGGTATAAAGAAGCAAGTACAGTTTTATGGGCTTTCCTTAGGGGTAACACTGCAGAATCAGCAGGATCATAGGAGCTTTTTTATTTCTAGTAATGACTCCGACATGTTATTGATTGCAGTGGTTTATGTCCATGTTCCCACAAATACCATGCTTCTGTTACCCTGTTTTTGGTATTTTTATTGTTTGAACACCACATTCTTTGGATTAGGAAACTATGCCTAAACCATAAGTTAGTTCTTGGAGGACTATATGTGGCATTTATCTCTGTTTTTCACATTCACCAAAACTATCATTACTTGTTGTGCCTAAAACAACTCAAATTGAACGCTCAGTTAGCTGAAGGCTTCACACTTGATGTAATATAACCATTAGCCAAGTCTTAAGTTAAACTTTATGAGGGTTAAATGGTTACCTTTTACCCCGTTTACAGCTCTTTCGTTACAGCGCATTTTATTTTACATTTGTTTCTGAGATAAACAAAATTAGATATAAATGTGCCTTTCTTTGATTTTGACTCTGATGTGAGCCCCTCTGACCAGCTTCAGCCTATATATAAAATGTTGCTGTGTTGATTTATTGTGTTGTTGTAAACCTGTCTACCTTGCACATGGAGCAATCATAGAGCTAGCTGTAAAGCTTGTAGTAAACAAAAAAAGCATTTCTGTACTGTACAAACCACAAACGGAAAGAAAAGTCGACAGTACAGCAGACATTACAGACAGGCAAGTAAAAATAGATAAGAGTTAAATAATAGATGGACAAACCGAAAGCGACAGCGTGTACACTGTAGTCCTTTGTAGAAACATGTATAAAGTCAGTTATTAGAGAAATCTCAGTCTCACTTGTATTGTGCTCTCTAAGAAGACACATTATTAACCACACTGCAAAAAAATACCTGCCAATCCAAAAAGTAAAAAGTCAACAGGAGCTGAGGCCAAGTAAAGAAAGACGTTACAAGTTTGTTTAGTTGTCAAATGCTTATCACTTTATGTGTATTTTGGGTAATTATGGTGGGCTGATGCAAATGTTGTGCAGGATTGATCTCCCATAATCAGCATGACTGTCCTGCTTGATCCTGACTCGATGTGATGTCATGCTAACGTCAGCAACCTCAGGAGAAACGGACAGCTGCATTTACTGTGGTTGTCTTCTCAACAGACTTTGTGGTTTGTCAGTACTGTGAAGCTCTGGCTAATACATGTGCTCATTGGTTTTGCACACTTAGAGATTTTTAGTTTTTTTTTATTTGGTGGTATTTCTTATACTGCAACCCACACTTTGTCAGTCTTTAGGGCAGAGCAAACCAGGACTAGAATATTTTCTGATAGTAATTCTCCATCTTTGCTCAAGCAAACTAGTAACATTGGATAACATAAGTTCCATGGTTATTATGAAAGTACATGTGATGAAAGAATAAGCCCACGTTGCCAGTATTCAGTAGAAGTGTTGCCAACATGTATGGTGTATGTATGTGATCTCCTTTGACAGGTATGAAGAGATTATTGTAGCAGGCACTTGGCAGAGTGTGCAGGCTGCAGAGATGCTCTTTTGCTGCGGATTTACACAATATCTTCACGATGAGTGCTGAAATCTTGTTTCCATTTCCTTTTTACCCTAACATACTATGTCCAGTCAGAGTCAGCTCACTGACGCAAAAAGATGTATCCTACCTGCAGGGTGCTGCTGCTTTTCACATAACTCTGTGCTGTCCTGGTATTCCTTCTTGAATCTTTTTGAGTCTTGATTTTGTCACCAATCAAATTCATTTTAGTGGACATGGTTTAACCATTTGCTCTTCCTTGTGCTTAACTGTCTTTTGGATAGAGTTGTGTAATCTCTGCATACAAAAGAATGCCTGAAATGCAAATGTTTTAGTGTTTTGTGTGCTTTTTGTTAATTATTATGAAATTGTAATATTCAGATGGAGCAAACCCTAAAGCCGAAAGATGCTACAAGTTTTTATTAGTTTTAGGTTCAATATTGTAGCTCCAGGACATTTAGTGTCCCTTTAGTAAACTAAAGCACTGTAACCGTGGACACAACATTCAGCTTTTTCCAGCATGCTGACAACAACAGCATTGGGTTCACGACCCTGATATCTTGCCTCCTGCTCTAGAAGAGAACAGCACCTGTCTGCCTTCAGGCCACATACTCTATGCTCAGGCCAGGCCTCAGCTGCGTGGCACCAGTGTCCTTCACAAAAATCTGGCCACAAAGCTTTGATAATGCTCATGCAACCCATACAAAATCCCTGGTATGTGTCAGTAATCTTTATGACTGAATTTGAAATTATTTAGTCAAGTAAAGACAGTTTTACAAGCAACATGATCAAAAAGGTCTACCTGCATTTTGTGTTTCCCGTTGATTTATAAAAGTATGTTAAAACACTAAGTTTAAACATCTTATAGGAGGGGAACATTTGTTGCAACCTGGTCTGCTTTTGTTTAACATATTTGTGGTTGGGTAAAAGGGGACGGTCTTCTTTTCTTTTGTGGCAAAGCAGAGAATGGTTTTTAACTGAAAGAACCAGTTCAATTAGACCATTAACTGTCAACCTTAGTGACAAAAAAATAAATGAAAAAATAAAACAGTTGAAAATGAAGCAAGCTTATAAATTTGTTATGTTTTAGGGAATGTTTCTGAGTGTGGTTCTTTAGTGCGTTTTACAGCATGACATCATCCTCCGGATTTAAGCTTTTTGACTAAGAAGCAGAGAAAATGGCTTGCACCCACCAACACCAGCAGACATCAGCACCATGAGCCACACACATGCTCACACAGTGTCCTTTAGGAGGTGCTGATGTCAGAACTCTGCTCATCGTTGTCCCGAGGATTACTGAAGCAGACCTGTCTTGGTGACTGTATGTGTGCATCCATTTTCCTCAGCTTAATGTATTATCCCTATTGCCTCTGACACATTTTACCAAGAGACTCTCTCCCTTCCTCTCATTTTCCACTCGCTCTCCTAACATCTCTTGAACAAAATGCTGACCGTGTGTGTGTCACTCCTCTGACTTTATCCATTTAAATGTTTGCGTTAGCAGTGTGATTACTGCTCTACAAGTACAACCACCCTGTCACATTTTAACACTACATGCTCATATGTGAGTTGACAATACCAGTGTGATTGACAGTCTGAGCTCAAAATTTGTTGATCGTCATTTGATTAAATTCACCTCCTTGCAGCCTAGACATAAACAGATGTGCTTTTTTCCTTTTTTTTTCCAAATTTATCAGTGTACATTTACTGCTCTGCTGAAAGACTATATTAAGTTTAAAAACATTGTGCTGTATTTGAGGTTACACACTGTTGTTTTAAGCGGGCTTTGTGAAGAAGAATATGACCATTAACTGCATTTTCATTCATTGATTAATTCATTCATACAGTCTGCTTATTCTTCATCTGTTACATCCTACATTCAAAGCCCTGGGCAGTGTCCAGGTGGACAGCTGAGCTCCTGGCATCATACACACGTACTCATTTTCTACTTGGATAAGCCCAGCATCGACTTGCCAATACAAAACACTTACACATATTAATACACACTGCCTTGCTCCCAGACACCACTGTGTCTCACTGTTCCTAACAGTGCTCCATTTGGTCTGACAATACAACCTGCAGAGAATGTCACTGTTCCTGTCTGATCTGCTTGTAATATTATCGTCTTTATTTAATGTTTATAAGTGAAGACACTAGTACTAGACATATTTTATTTAGTTAACATGCCAATTGCCTAAGCAATAAGTGGTGTGGCACTGGGAGACTGTGTGACAAAGTGAGGTTTGAGTTGAAACTGTGGATCATTCATGTATTCAGAGAATTAGAGAACATTCATGTTGAATGCCTGATTCGATTAAGATAGGATGAGCTGAAGTGTCGCTCTACTCGACTGGGATTAGTTGTTTTGCTCTGCGGCTATGATTGGTTCATTAACTAGTGCAATGTGACTTAATATGGCTTGTTCTCTAATCGTAGCTTTTATCTCCTTCATGTTCCAATATGCATAATGTTGACATACAGTATGTCTGTTCTCTGGATATCAGTATTTTGCACCGGACACGATCGTGGCTTGGGTATTTTAAATATCTGAACATTGATCTAATTTGCTTTTTTACCTGTGCTTCAGCAACAATAAATTGCAGACATGGTGTTGAGAGATACTGTTGTGACAGTAAAGGAACATTTAACTGCAGAATGACTGGATGAGAATGCAAGATAGTGAAGCCTTTCATGAGTGTAGCAGCAGTAATTGCCCTATAGAGACCAAAGTATGCCTAAACTCCACTTATTGCTTTACGTGTCTCATTATCTCAAAAGATAAACATATGGCACAATCTAATGGTATATAATTTTGAACATGACACAAGTGTCTTTGACTATTTTGCAAACAAGCAAAAGGCTGCTGCATTTAAATCCACTGAAATGAGGCCCGAGGATTAGGATTAGGACACAGTTTGTTTGAGGATGAGTTTTGGTGGTCGGCCTCTTTAGCCTTTTTTCCCTCTCTACTCAGTGCAGACTTTTCTCTGTTGTTTGGTCTGTTTGGTACACTTCATATTTATTTTTTACATACGTGTGAACGAAGTACTAGAATGATGTGGATACAGTAGGGCTTAATATTTTAAAGTGCAATTCCTATAAATTGGTTGGAAATCATTTTTTATTTTAAAGAAGGGTGAGGAAAAAGATTGACACACGACCAATGGCATAAGAAACTCCAGAATAAATGTGTTGCTTAATTTGAGTTGATATTGAATTTTGAGTGTTTTTTTTTTACGTTTTCCATGTGATTTTTGTGAAGACAGTATGTTTCAGGTGATATTTTTAACCTATGATGCATAATTTATCATACCATTTATCATGTTGCTGTCCGTTTGACTCAAAAGAAAAAATGAATTGAATAATCAGTATCTCTATTTAAAGTCTCAACTTAAAATTAAATGATGTCCTCAAATTGCATCTATCTGAAAGCTAAAAATATCAGACAAAGCACCACAAAAGATGAAATAATTCGTCTTACCTAACCTTGCAAAATGAAAAGTATAACAAAGATGAGTCTTATTATTGTTTCATGTAATTATATCTTTAGGTTGAGATGAAAGGTTGGTGTTTGTGGCTGACCCTGTGACTTTATTCCATCATTAAGGGTCTGATTATGGCCTCCACTTGACTTCTGTCCAGCTTAATGTCTTCTCTCGCTTTAGCCTTAGGTCTGGCTGAGTCATCAGGGAATAAATGGATGTCAATGCAGTGTTTGTGTGTGTCCGTGTCCATTAGGAATCAAGGTCAGTCACTCAGCAGTCCATTAAGACCATAGACTCAGTCCTTCTGCTCACTTTTGTTCTGTGTATTTCTTGGTCCTTGTATTTCTTTCTTACCATCCCTCAGGCTTTATCAATCGCCCAGTTAGCCTCTTCAAATTGCGAACATTTCTTTTTTTTTTTACTGTTGAGCATTCTGTGTTTTCTTTATATAAATGTATATGTGCAGTTTTGTGAGTGGCCAGCAGAGGGAGGTGGAGGACCGGTGTCTGGAAAAGTGTGGCAAATGCGATTACACACTAACACACACACACCCACGCACACACACTCTCAGTGAGACGGCCAATCGTGTTAGAGAGCAACACTGGCCTAAGAGCGATATGCAAATGAAGTTTGTCATTTTTAGCAGCACACACTTACCATTTCGCTCTCTTTTTCCCTTTCTGCCTGTGTCAGTATCTGAGAGAACCCAGCTGGTAATTCAGCTGCTATAAGGCCCAATAAAGTGTGCATTTATCTATTGAAGACCTCAGCAATGAGAGGTGAGGTCACTAGTTGAGGTTGTATAGCTGCTCCAACAACAAACTAATAAAACAATACTTCTATACACTGTTTTATGACTAATTTAGCACTAACTTACACTCATTTCTGCTCTACATTTTGTAACATTGCTGTTTAGTCCTGAATTATATTGACTGCAATCTAGGCTGATGTGTGGCTCTTGTTTTCAAGTCTGGTTAATGTCAACCTCAGACTTTGTATTACTGGTTTATATGTCCCAGCATCATTTCAAGCATTTGAAAAAAAAAAAAAAAGATAAACCCTCCAAAATCTGTATCTTCTTAGTATCTAGATATTTCTGTTTTCTTCCTCATTTTTTGGACACAATTTTATTATGTTTAAGCCATATCAGTAATGATGGAGTTACTCAGGAAAGGTGATATAGTGATATAGGCAGCACTTTGCACACTTCTCGCATGCTTCCTTGTACTGCACAGACCCATAGAAGATTCCTGGGTACTGTGTAAAAATATCAGAGTGATTTCCAGAATATGTTGATGGCATCGTGGAGTCAGAGAGGTTTGGTATGATTGGTTCACCTGTTCAAACAAACAGCTGATTGGGATTGTTTGACTTCCCACAGCTGCTATTGTATGGCACCAAAGAGGTCCCAGCTCACTCTGCACATGTTTGTATGTCCTGGAGTGGGACATGTCACACACACAGTAAACATACAGTAAACTTCTCTCGACTCTAAACTGGCCTTTGACCTTTGTAGCTGAGTGGTGCTGAGACTGACAGCTGGTCTGCAGAGTGACAGTGAGACCACTATGTCTGGGGTTTGTATGTATGTGAGTGCGCTGACCTATGTCCCCTGTCATGGCCTGACAGCTCTGGTATCCCATGATGCCTCTGCTTCCTCAGATAGAAAAATGCTGATGGAAGAATGACAGACAACAAGATCAGAAGCGACCCACATAACTGTGGCAGGAAAATGAAGTCACTTATAACTTGTTATTGTCCACAATTATTCATTTGACACTTTACCTCATTATTTTTCTCCATTTCATCCATTAAAGCTCATTCAGACCTCATGCATTGTCTATGGATACAGTCTATGGTTGATCTGTGCCTCTTGTCTTAAGGATAAGTAATAAATGATACCTAACTCACAGAATACAAGTAATGCAGAAAAGGTTCTGTCATTCACTAGTGAGGTCGTAAACATTATATATTAAAGTATACCCTTTCACTGTTTGTAATAAGTCTGTTATGCATTTTGGCATCCAACATTAAGAGGAAATATTCTTTCCCATTTGTGCCCATGACCTACATTGCAATAATGCGTTGTTTACACTACCACTGATTTATATCCATTTTGTTTTAAGACTGTAACTTGAGTGGAGTAACTTCATTAGACTCATTTGAAACTGTCTCTAATGTTCTAGCATTATAGCAAAAGTGTATGCAGCACAACAGGACAGAACAAGGATTTCTCTAAAAGTATTGTCCATTAACACAATATTGATTTGGAATTAGAGACTGCAAAAAAAACCAAAAAAAAAACCTCTAAATTAGATATTTAGAGGTTTTTTTTTGCTGCCTCTAAATATCTAATTTTTCATTTTTAACTTGCTTGCTTATGTAAATGTCAAAAGTCAATTGTGTGTAAGTATGCATTTTACAGCAACCATATTATTATTATTTTGGATATACTATATTATTACTTCCTTTGAGGTTTTATAGCCATACATTGCGTTAGTATGCTCATCAAAAGTTGTGCTGCACTTACTGTAGGGTGTTTTATTTGTATTTTACTGTCTACCCACAGAGTATAATAGACCACACAAACCAACTTAAACTGTCTACCCCATCTTCTTTAAATCAAACAAGGGTGTCTAATTGCTTTGGTTGGACATCTGATCAGGAATTACTGAAATGTAATTTATATACAGAAAAAACCTAGTCAGTGACAGTGGGAGGTTGGTCCTACTTGTCTGCAACTAGAATAACTCCTCACAGTAATTCTTTTTTTGTCATTCAATCTGCTGTCTAGTCTGTCCAGCATCTCTGCCAATAGTGCATGCTGTGGCTTGCTCTGTGTTTGTGTAAAACTGCTAATCTGTGAAATTTACCTTAAGACTCCCTTGTGCAGCAAACCCCTGAGATCAGAGAGCTAGTTCAGGTGTTTACATGCCTCAAACTGCTAGTTTTTGTCAGGGGTATTCTAGCTTCTAATTTTGTTTACTCCATATGCTTCTCTCTGTTCCTGTTGTGCATGTCCCCCTCTTCATTTTTCTGTCATCTCTTCGGCCCCAACGTTCAATTACAGACCCCTCTGTGGAATTCAGACACACACAATCTAGTTTCCACGCCTGAAGAGTCTGCCCCTCCCCCTTCACTGTACTCAAGAGTGTGTGATAGAGGAGGAGAAAAACGTACAAAACATAGAAAAATTAGCATCAAGTGAGGAAACAAAGGGAATGAATCCAGGATGCAAACAAAGGAGCTAATGAGGAAAGGAATTATCTGCTGATGTTTCACGTGTACACTGTTGGTGCACACACACACACACATTCTGACACAATGGAGGAGTGGTGTGAGCAGTGTGTGTGTGTGAGAGAGAGAGAGCGAGGAGCAGCAAGCCCCGTGATTGGCTGAAACCGGCTAGATGCACCAGCAGTGGAAAGAAGGAGAGGGAGGCTGCAGATAGAGGATAATACAAAGCGCCCGTGAGAGAAGTGTGCATGTGACAGACTATAGCTAACGTGTGTGATAGGAACGTAGAGGTGTGTGTATTTGCAGCAATGATCACACGAGGAAACCTGATCTCGCTTTGTGGAAAAAGGCTTTCTGTTAGCTCTCAGCAGTGTTAGCCGGCAGCTCAGACCGGCCCGGCCCGGCTCAGCTTTGCCCAGTCCCGACCCAGAGGTGGTGGTGATGATGGAGCGCTTCTTGGCTCTGCTGCGTATTCTGGGCAGGAAGAGACGAGGGAGGAGGTACCGGGCCGATGATGACTACCAGGAAGGCTATGAAGACGTTTACTACTACACCAGCAAGTACAACACACACCTACTGAGTGAGTGAGTCCCACAGGAGACAATGAGGAGTGGCAGGAAGGGGTGGGCTCGCGGAGGGCATTGTTTTATTGTCTTGTTGTAAGGACGCCTGAGGTAGAGCAATTGATAGGTGCTTATCAACAGATTATGACAGCTGAAGTGGCCGGTTTGTGTGTGTGTGTGTGTGTGTGTCTCCTATCTTGTATTATAGATGAAGGCCGTTAACGTGGCGCTGCTCAGTTACAGCAGACACACTCAGGTATCCAGGTGAAGTGGGCTGGCACTTGAGGGTAATAACAGGGGAGGAAGTGTTGTCTGTGGAAAGGAATGTGCACTATGTGGTCGCACTTTCTCGCTGACTACAATGCCAGTGTTTGGTGACCACATACCTGTAAGTTCTCTGGGATCTCTCGAAAACCAGAACTCCATCAGTGTTGTGCTGTTCATTCCAAATACAATATCGGCCTCTCCGTGTCCATACTGATACATTTTTTGTTATGGATTATGGAATGCATAACTTTTTTAACATTTTTGCATCTCACTTACTCCAATGTTTTAGTAAATCCGTATCTGAGAGTTTTAATTTGGATGGACTGGTTTATATCACGTTTTTCTTTTCGATCACTAATGTCGAACACAAGGCCCGGGGACCAAATACGGCCCTTTGCAATGTTTTTTTTGTCCCTGTAATGCAATTTGTAGATGATATTTTTTGGCAATTTGTACATTAATCAGAGACAGTGGTACTAAACTATTCTAAAGATATGTAACAGGGAAGAATGCCACTAAAAATGCCTCTAAACAGTGACCAAAATGGGGGGGGGGGGGCATGTAGAGCATATGCCCAGCTTGAATCCCGGGCTTGAGTCTTGGTCAGGTCATTTGCCCCATGTCATTCCCCACTCTATCGCCCTGATTCCTGTTTAGCCACTATCTACCATCAATATATCTTAAAAAAATGCTTAAAATGAAGGGCAAAGTGGCACAAATTGAAGTGAATTCAAAAATGTGGCATAATAAATGTTAAAAATAAACGGATGTGATGAAGACTGAAATGAAACCTTTTATTCAAACTCTGTCAAACTTAACAAAATAGACCCAAGTGTCACAATCTTCGGCCCGTGAAAGGATTCTTATTTACAAGCCCCTCACCACTTTAAGTTTGACGCCCCTCTCTAGATGGAGTAAAAAACCAGTGCAATTCTTCAGTGGTGACCTCTGTCACACATTATGCTTTTATTGTGGAGGTGACACTACAAACTAAGCTGAGTAGGCAATGTAAACTATAACAACAGCATGTTCACAATATGACCGCATGATTAGCTGTCTGCCCGGCTGTCAGACATTACCATCTGTACTATTTTCCATTCAACAAACGTCTTTGGCCATTGGTGAACAAAGCACAGCAACTAGTGAGTTTGAAAGAGACTAATGCCATTATACAAATTTACAAATCTTGTTTACCCTTGTGTATACGCCACTGATGCTGATGGATTAGTTATTTTTTTTTCTAAATAATGTATGTATCACATCTTGGGCAGCATTTTTGGATTAGCTGACATTTACAGTATACAAAGCTATTGTGTTTTATTGATTAAGTGATAATGCGTAATCTTATGGCATATTTGAGTTTAGAGATGAGTGCTCTGTTCGGGTCGTGTGTATGTAAGAATGGAAATTTATCTTGCATAGAGCTGAAAAAGTCTGATTTGTCTGAACTGCTTTTTAGTGTTGTCATATTCACAAAAAGAAATTCCCTCATCGATTCATTTTTGTTAAGCATAGATTTTTTTTGGTTACACTTTTCAATGCAATGCTTAGCTATTCATCTCCTGTGCCTTTGAAGAGATGTCCAACTGGGTTAAAGTTTCTGCCAAGTCTTTTAAATGCGCCTACCTGAGAGTAGATTTATGATTCATTGCTTTTCTGGACCGTATTTTTCTGAATGAGCTGGATAAGGTGGTCTGTTTAGCACATTTATTAAGATTCATTCACTTGTTTACATCTATACTATGTTTTATTTTTCTAGGGAATTACTCTACTGTGTCAGCCTTGAACAGAGCCATGCAGAGACTTTTCTCCGAGTTAAGAGCCTGTGTGAGTGTGTGTTTATTATAGCGTGTGATTCTATATGAAGGCATTTTAGGGTTGGTTGACTGGCTAGCCCCCGTACTTGCACACACACACACTTTCTCCTCAGATCTATTTAGTGCTGTTTGTCCAGTTTCTGTCTGTGTAAGGAAATGTGTGGAGCCAAAGGGAAAACCTTCACACAACCTATGACTCTAATGTGGGCTTGGTTTTAAAACACCAGAAATCCTGAACTGTACGTCCAGTTAAATAACTTCACATTTGGGACCTGCTTGCAGTCGACTTGTTCTGTGAATAGAAATTTAGTACAGACATTTGATAAGGGCCTTGCCTATGGAGACTTTAGATTTTTGCAGATGTACAGACAGTTAATTGACCTGTGCACTTTAAAAGCAGACAAAGCAAATGCAACTCAAGATTCTTTTAATCAGAAGCCCAGAATTAACAGGGAGTGTTAATTCACAGTGTGAAGAGAGGATGTAATAGCTGTGCCATTTGGAAGGGAGGATGAGATGTTTGGTTTGCAGTGCAATATGATATGCCACCAAAGCTGCTCAAAATGAGGAAGTGTTGTAATTGAGACAAAGTGACTATCAGGAGGAGGTTTGCGGAAAATCAATGGGTCAACGGGTAAACAGGGGGCCTCTGTGCAAAAACGTATGACCACTCCAGAGAAGTTACATTTCGCTGTGTTTATTCTTATCCAGGACTGTTTGTTGGAAGCCTTCGGTCCCACCTCCATCGGTGACACCACCTGTGTCACACTCTTGGCATTTGAAACGGTCATATATTAATATTCTGCCTATCCGCCTGCCTGCTGTCCTCCTCCTGCTGCACGTAGGGTGATCATATTACACGTTGAATCATTGTGATGCATAAATTTGCACACTAATGGGGTGAAATGTTATGTTAGAAGATACATAGCACATTTCACAAGAGTCTTGCAGACTTGTTGACATGTAAAATGTGCTAATGAGTGCTTTGAATGGAGACTTGATTAGCACATGTCTTCTGACTATCTGACTTGAGAGAGACAGGAGTAAACAGGCTGATTTAGCTTTTGTTTGTGTGTGTTTTTTTTTAATTGAATACATGAAAACATCTTTATTTTTATCAGATTCTTGCTGCCCACAGTTGTCTTGTCACAAAAGCAGACAACAGCTCGCCTACCTGCTTTTTTGAAGCATGTGTAAGTGTGCTAGTCTGCCTTTGTACTGGCTTTCAGGCCCATTTTGTTCTTATTTTTTCATTTGCTCAGATTCAAGCCAGTGAGCAATGACATAGAGGGAGCCCATAAAGACAAATCTGCACCTTAATTAATCCGCAGGCCTCCCTGGGCGCTTCTGCCGTCATTATTTGAACATGACTTTTAATTACTTAATTTATAGAACAATGCCCTTTTTCATGCCCCAGTTCTTTTGCACCAAGAAATTAATGACTATAGATTCTATTTTTAAGGCAAAATTTCATAAAAATGTTAGCTAAATGCAGTTTCTACAGTCAAACTAGACCAAGCTTGTCTAAAAAATAGTTTGAAGACTGATGTATATTCAGATTAACCTTTTGTTTGTTGATCAAAATGCGTCACTGATGCAGTGTTCAAGTGAGGTGTCATTTAGAGTTTTGGCATCAGTTTTGTTCAATTTAAATATCTTTATTTATGCATTAGGAGCTTTTCACTATATAGCTGCATCAGAAGTGTTCTACTTAGTAGCTTTATTTTGGCTGTAATGTTATGAGGCCATTCAGTTTAATAATAGTGTCAGTTTTAATTTTTGGCTCTCCTTCTAATTTGGTATGGACGGTTTATCCATTGTTACTCTGTCATTTGAACATTTGATGAACGTTAAACATGGATTAGAGCTAAACAGTTAGTTGTATTATGTTGTGTTACGTGAAAAGCAACAAACTGGGTTTAATCTGAGGTGACTTGACTCTGACCCTCTGCTGTCCTACTGTCAGGAATGAGTGTAAACTATGAATATTGGTTTGGTGATCCAACCACCCTCGTGTTGGACTTGAAATGTTTGCTAATCTGAACAACTGGCCAGGCTCTCATAGTGTCTTCAGTATGTCACCTCATCCTTTGGGTTAAGTGTGCATTGTTTTGTAGTTAAAACACATTGGTTTGATTAGAAATCCATAAAGCAAATCAAAGCGCTGAGGAGAAATATAATGCAAGCTATTTTTAAACCTTGACTCAGTTTGCTGAAAAGTTAAATGGGTTTATCTAACCAAAGTGTTTTTTCTCCAAGCTTTAAAAAGACAGCAGCTAATTGAGTTTCACACATTTGAGTAAGTATGAAACCATGGAGCTGCATTACAATATGTTCCCATTAGGTTTATTCTCACAGTTGCGGCAGTGTGTTTTAGCATTATTTTATCCCTTAGTATTCAACTCTGATTAATTCTCCTAACAATCATCGCTCTAAAAACAGGACAAAACCCCTGATTAATTCTAAACTGAAGTCTAAAGCCATGGGATCTGTGATTTAAAGGTACTCTGAGTCCCTACAATGTTAAGATAACGCTCTAAGATGAAGGAAAAAAATGAAAACGATGGTTCATATGTATTTGTTAGATTGCGTACTGTAGCTAAAACGAGCGCTTGAGTTTGTGTTTATTGCAGAGACACACTGAGCCCAACAATCAGTGACAGAGTTAAGATATGCTGAAGTATTGTGGGTTTGTTGATTATAGTGCTCCAGCGTTGGCCTGTCTGTTCCTCACACATGTAACGTTGTCAGTCTGACTGTGACTGTTCGCACTAATTAGAGGTTAGCACATCCTTCCTCTGAGTGAGCCCACAGAGTGTTATTAGCACTGACGATTTGTGTGGGAGCTCCGTGCTATAGATGTTATGGGGTGTCTCACTTTCAGAGACCTGGGAGAAATGTTATGAAGACAAATCATTTTCGAAGTCGTCATTAAGTTCGGGTCAGTAATGCTCTGCTTTGGAAATAAATGTGTAAGTGAGTAAAACGGTCGGAAACACAGTCTGAGTGTGCGAGCGTGTGAACACCTCTTTCATCTCTAAAACCGCTCTTTGTACGAAGCAGGGTCACACTCTCCCCTCAATTATTCATCAGCTTGTTTCTATGGTAACAGCTGCAGCCCTGTGTGTGTGTGTTACAGGGGCTGGTTGACTGATAGTAGTATTGGGTTAGATCCCCTCAGTGTATCCAATCTTAATAAGACAACTTATATGCCTGTGCAAAAGAAAGTGTTTATTGTAAAGACTATACTATACATTTTAATTGTCCAGTGCCTTCCACTTGGCTTTGACCTGTCCCATTTGACACATTATGTGAATGTGAATTATGCTGTTTTATTTATGGTTTAGTTTTAGTCAAAGCCTGATGGACGACCTGTCATTCAATACACAAATATAAAACAAAACAACAGAATAAGTATTATGACATGCCACAAAAAGGACTGGACCTTCAGAGCTAATTTAATCTTGCCAAACAGACAAAAAGAAAATTAAAGATATACAGTATATTCAAACTAAAAATAGATGTTTGAATTCATTTTTATATCAAAGCTGTTTTTCAGTGGCCAGTCTAGTCTTTTTATTGTATTGTTATCACATTTATTTATTTTTTATTTATATTTATTTATAATAATTTATACATTTAGTGCAGGCAGTTTATTTTGTGGTGTGACCAAATGAAAATGCAGAGGTTAATTTACAACCCTGTAAGTAGTCTTTATTTTCAATGTGAAAAACATTGTTATATTGCATATAACATCTATTCCTGATGATTGTGCTTTGTTGAAAGTGATTAGCGTAGTTGTGGTTGAAATTGTCAGGACTATTTTTGTCACATCTGTTTTTTATTTTTTATTTATTTGCATTAGCCCAAAGACCTAAGCTTTACTTCTGTGGCTTTGTGTAAACCTGTCTATTAAAGTTGGCTGTTCTAAATGTGAGCTTTTGAAGTCCCTTTTTGTATTCAGTTTTTTTCTGCACAAACTGTAGTCTACCTTCTTCAATAGTGTTTCCTGCTGTGCTGCCAGGCTGTGACCAGTAGGGGGCAACAGAGATCTGAAGAGCCCTGCCAGCTCCAGATCTGACAGAGATACAGACAGAACAAGCTTCATTTTTCCACAAAAGCATTATTGTTGTGTTGAAGTTGAAGCTGTAGCTGTGTGCCCAGGACTTGCACAGATGTTACGGTAACATGTACGCTAATACCTTTTACACTCACTTACACTAATCCATATTAATCTGCTGCTGGAATACTGACCTACATGTTAGGCCATCTCACAACCTGCTGCCACAAACCACGCCCCTACCTTCTGCTCAGCCAATCGCAACCCACACAACAAACCAGTTCTTGAATTATTGGTTGTACACTGTCAAACAACTACAACCATTACTGCAAATGCTGTTTCTTTACTACTGGTAATTGTGTTGTCTTATCGATATATTAAACCGTATTTTGGATTATTTCGTTTGAATACAACCAGAGAGGGGAAAGTAAAAGCAATCAGAAGTGGTGCTTAATAAGCCCGGTATTAAAAATGGCTCGACACTTTCAGCAACCTTGCCAAACTAAAGCAATGTTTACACAAAGATTGCTTACATATTTCATTTTGCAGCCTCAAGCACAGACACACTGGGACGCTTTGAGATATTTTTTCGTCCAGATTCATATTTGCATTTTTGATAACTCCTAAATAGTCTGCCTGGACTTGCAGATATGCAGATTGTGGAATGCATAATGACACTGCTACTCTTTTGTTCTGGCAGTTAACATTGAAATGGTTGGACAAATGAACAATATCAAAACCTTATGCTCCTCTTAATAGTTCACATATGTTGTGATATTCAAAGTTTGCATGTCGAAGTAACTCACCATTCCTTACTATAACCTGGAAGTGGAAGTTTAATCGCTGCAAATCATATTGTCATCACATCATTCAGCAACCTTCTTAAATATTGTAGACATCCTTAATCTTGCACAGCCCCATCGTCCACTTGATGTAGAGCTACAGGTAGCTTATGTGTTTCCACTTCAGACAAAAATGGCACCATTAATACATGATTGCACGAGGTACATTTACAATTACAAATTCATAACCACTCCAGTGTTGTTTCTGCTAACTATATGCAATACTTGATTGACTGTAGGTGAGGATGTGGGGCTATTTGTTAACAGGGAAGTGGAGACTATCATGATGACTTAGGATAAAGACTCAACTGTGAAAAGATTGTACTGCACGTCACTGGAAGTTCAGTATATCCCCTCTTTGTGAGTTTGGTCCCCTTTTTTTTGGCCTTCCCTCTCATCTGATTCATCCTTGTCCATTCAGACTGTTGTTACACTTCTCACTGCTCACTTCATTTAATCCTTCCATGCTTTCACCTCTTAACTTTGCATTAGTCCATTTGCCTGCAACCATTTCCTCCAGTGTATATCCAATCCTCCAGCTGCACAGGCCCATTATAGAAGCAGTGGGATACAGCAGCCTTCCTCCCCCCCTCTTTCCCTGTCATCCCCTCCTCATCCTCCTCCTCATCTGCGCAGACTCGGACCCCCACCCCCCCTTCCCTTTCCCCTCTGCCTCGTTTCATGGAGGAGCTTCACATCTGCAGCGGACGGCGCGCACTCACTCACACACACACTACAGCATGCATCCTGGCTTTGCAGAGGCTCACATATAGTGTCTCGACAATGCTCGGCTTTTGAGGTGGCTGTCCGGCAGTCAATCGCTCCGAGGCAGAGAGCGAGAAGGAAGGAAGGGAGGAGGAAGGTGTAGTTGGTGGCGGCGGCATCTGCATGGAGCTGCGGGGGGAGGCGACGGTCGGCTCGGCTTCATCATGATCGCCGTGTCGTTTAAATGTCGCTGCCAGATTCTGCGCAGGGTGAACAAAGGTAGAGACACACATATCACTAACATCAGGAAAGAGGGCCGAGCGTTAATCTGCTCGAGCCGTAAACTGCTGACATTGAGGCAGCAGGACGTGGTTGTTTGTGTCTAATGCCAGCGTTGCCTGTGTGTATTTGGTGGTCTGTGAACGTGCACGTGTGGAGATCGTGGAAAATGATCTCCTGAAGGATTCGTTGGGTCGATGGCTGCAGGTTGCATTTGGAGAGGAGATCGCCAAACTGAGTGTGACACAGGCAGAGAGAGAGGAAGAGGTGAAGAGCATTGCATCTGATTTTCATGAATGTAATATTCATGGAGTGTATTAACAAGGGAGAGACAGATTGGAGGAGAAAAGAGGCCACTGACAGTTTGGATGTTCACGATTCAGGCTGCCGTAGAAACAGAAATATTTTGATCCGAGGGCATTTGGCTTTGGTGTTTGGGCTTCACTGGTTTGACAGTAAAAGTTTTGTCTCTTAACTATACTCTCTGTTGTTGCTATTCGTTAATGTAAAAATTTTGAATCAACAAGAACAGTAATATGATATTAGTTTAATTTAACTTTATTAATTCTGGTAAAGCTAGAATGATTAATTATTAAAGTAAGTATGATCAGTTGCAGAAGTTGCAAAAGATAGCATCAAATACTTTTTTTTACATTTTACATTTTTTGAATTAATGTAAACCTAGAATAACAATATATGCTTAAAAATAGATATGTATAATGATTAATGTGACTGCTGAATGATCTTTTAAATCAGCAAAATGACCAGTGCAGTCTTGTTTAATACATGAAATGCTGATTCAGTTTTGAAACATCACAAATAGTAGCTCAGGAGACTGGATTGAATATTGACATATACAATATTAAATATACAATTATAATACTGTATTAGACTACAGTCATTGACTTGCTTGACATGATTGTGTTTTTTACAAACACTTGAAATAGTTTAAAAGGCACTACATCATGCTTTTTAGATGCTACCGAAATATCTGAACTCAGTGCACATATGTACCTTCTATATACGACTTACATGTAATTACAATTAAGCAGTGCATTACAAAGGCCCTGAAACTTTCACTAGTGTCAACTTGATGGATGAATATCACAGGTCTTCTTAGACTAAATGCTCCTGTGTATCAGCTTCTACTGAACGGAAGAGAAAGAGGAGGCTTGTGTTTGGCAGAAGAGAGTGTTTAAATGTGACATTCATACGGCAGAAGTGTGGATGTGACAGAATGGGAGAGATGCTTTTGTCCTACATCTGGAGGAGGAGGAGGAGGCTTAGCTTTCATCTTCAGTTAGCTACAGTCTGTATGTATGTGTTTATGCCTGTGTGTATATTTCCATTGTGTTTCTGAGCTCAGCGGCTGGGTGTGCTGTAGATGTCGAGCAGATTAGAACCGATTGGAACCAAATCATATGGAAGAAAAGAGGGCACCAGAATAAAATGTGCAGAACAATCTTTCCAAAACTCTGGGTTGGCAAACTAACCACAATCAGAAGCATGTTAAACGATCCGCAATTTATGGAAAGTAGTTTCTTTAATGACAAAAAATGTCAGAATTAAATTTCCAAAATAAAGCTAGATGTGTTTGTTTTAAAGATGGGTATGTGGATTGTACAACTTTTAATTAAAAAAAGGTTATGTCAGTTTATTAGTGTTTTAGTTGTGGTATATTTTTGAGGTGAACCTCCAGCACTGTTTGAAAATTATTTAGTACAGATGCATTAAATAACATGTTTGCCTTCAATTAACTAAATTAGTCACTCACTGATGAAATTGACTGAATTGCTCAATGACAATACTTGTGCTCCAACTTCATAACTAAATAATTAAATAGTTACTACATTTATTTTCTTGTTTCTGTTGTAGATGAAGGGCCGTACACGAAACACTCTGGAGGCTCACGACCTCCGGATGGAGCGCTGGCCATCAGAAGGCAGAGCATACCAGGTAATACCAGACATTTTGCTTCAGGTTTTGTATTATATGAGTCTGGTTGTCATTTCCATCCTTGCAGTTGTGCTGTGTTTGATTCAGCCATCACAACAAAATAACTTAAGCAGTGAAGACAAATGCTCCCAAAATAGAACAAGCAAAGTACGGCAGTGTTTTATCTGCATGTGACCTGTAGGAAGATGCTTGCAGTCACACTTTACCTCCTCCCACCTGGAGCTGCTGTCCTACTTTTAACATGTATCTAAAAGCTTCAGTCTGAGTAATTCTGTAACATCACAGCAGTGTCCTGGGACAGATGTCAAAATTCTGTCAGTGACATCAGAGTACTGACAACTGAGAAGCCTTTCACAGAAACTAGAGCTATTTAAATGTATTCCAAACCACAGCTTTCACCCAGATGACTTCAACTTGGTGAGGGAATGTTAGGGACTTAGACGCACGGATTAATTGTATGTTGTTTTACATTGGATCCACGGTAAAGGAAATAAAATTAAACCTTGTGCCAATAGAATTTGCTAAAGTGACCCTTTTCAATTGGAAGTTTTGAAATAAAATAATTTCTTCCTCCTGTGAGCTTTGTTGTTTTCTTGCCTTAATTGATGCCTAGGGAGGATATACGTGTTGCCCCCTTGATGCTGTTTGTACTTTTCTGTTCAGTGGACTGTTTTGAAACTTAGATAGTGAAAACAATCAGTGAATAGTCATTTTTGAAACAAAAAGATGTCTATGTCATCTCCTAATAAAAGCAGCCAAAGACCAGCCTTATGAATAACAGATAACTGTATTTTAATGAAATCTTGCCAGCTGTATATCACCTGAGAAATGGACACATCAGGATTGTACTTGGTCTACTCTGAAATATCCCCTCTACCCATCTTTTTCTCTGTTTAATATTTTAGGCATTTGATAAAATATAGATACATGACAGAATAGCATGTGACTTCCTTTGTTTTTTATTATTTTATTTCTGTGTACTGTAAAAATAATTCAAGAATAGAATGTATGGTTTAGAAATGGTTAAATGAAAAATGTGGAAATAATTTAAATACAGTTTTCTACATGATTGTAATAAATCATGTTATTCTAAACTACTCCTTCTGATTGTCCATTTGATGCAGATGAGTTTCGTGGCTGCTCCGTCGTGGAGCTGATGAAAAAGGAAGGGACGACGCTTGGTTTGACAGTTTCAGGTGGCATTGACAAGGATGGGAAACCACGAGTTTCAAACCTGCGACAGGGAGGCATTGCAGCCAGGTAACAAACAGTGTTTCTCTTGTATCTTGTCATTTATTTTCTGATATTTTTTTTTACAGTTAAGTGGTTTTTGAATTTGATTTAATTTGAGGCTTGTTGAATGGCATATGTGAAATGTTACAAGGTTGCTTTCCTGTACAGGAGTGACCAGCTCAACGTGGGTGACTATATTCGCTCTGTTAATGGCATCAACCTGGCTAAGTTCAGACATGATGAGATCATCAGCCTGCTCAAGAACGTCGGGGAGCGAGTGGTACTGGAGATTGAGTACGAATTGCCACCTGTCTGTAAGTGCCTCTCTCATAAGGTTCAGTCGTTAGATAAATAGCACAATTTACTTAATGGTCTAATAAGGGCACTATTGAAATATAACAGATTTCTGTAATTTTCTTGTTCACACAAATGGCTATCAAGAAATATATTATGTATAGAACACCTTATATGTGTCACTTTGAAGTACAGTCCTTTTCATGAAGCAAGCTTGGTGAACATTTCTTTTCATAAAGACGTTGGTACATTTTATTAAGAGCTGCTGTGAGATTATATCTGTCAGTTAAGTGCTGTAGTATGATTATTTTTATATCATGTGTGATTTGTGAGTGAGGATGTAGTGTTATGTGTTGCAGCTGTGCAGGGCTCAGGTGTTATGTTTAAGACTGTGGAGGTCACACTTCACAAGGATGGAAACAGCTTTGGCTTTGTCATCAGAGGTGAGGAGGATCGCTGCTTGTGGGTTTCTCTCTGCATGTATAGTCTGTGCTATTAAAAGAAGTTCATGACACAACTGTATTCTCAGGAGGGGCCCACGAAGACAGGAACAAGTCTCGCCCTATCGTTATTACTACAATCAGGCCAAGCGGTCCAGCCGAGAGGTGCGTGACATCAGCTTGTCCCTCTCAGGGTTCCTATGTAACTGATAAAACTGAAAACACTCTCTCCCTCTCTAGAGAGGGAACTGTTAAGCCAGGTGATCGATTGCTCAGCATCGATGGGATTCGTCTCCATGGCAGCACACTGTCGGAGGCCATGAGCATCTTGAAGCAATGTGGGCAGGAGGCCACACTACTGATTGAGTACGATGTTTCAGTGATGGGTCAGTAATTGACATTTTACCTACTCTATTATTATGTTTTATAACTCGTCACGTTGTTTATTATGGTGTGGGCTCAGTTTGTAACAGTTTTGATCAATAATAGTCGTGGTTGACATATTTCTTTCTTCCTCAGACTCGGTTGCCACAGCATCAGGTCCACTGTTGGTAGAAGTTGCCAAAGCAACTGGCTCCAGTCTGGGTGTGGCTCTGTCCACCTCAATGTTCTGTAGCAAACAGGTCATCATCATCGATAAGGTCAAACCAGCCAGTATAGCTGACAGGTATCAGGCTCAGATGCCATTTAAAATCTTTTTTTCTAACTATACAGTATCTGTTTGTTTTATCCTTTGATAATGTGTATCTGTTTGTAGGTGTGGTGCACTTCATGCTGGAGATCACATTTTGTCTGTTGATGGGAAGTCTATGGAGTTCTGTTCCCTGGCTGAAGCAACACAGCTGCTTTCTGCCTCTGGTCAGACTGTTCGTCTGGAAATTCTCCCACAACACCAAGCTAGACCGGCTCTGAGCGCACCTCAACATGGTATAGAAACACAAACCATACAAGTGTGCACACACATGCGACACCAGCTTCACCACAGATGCTATAGCCCTGAATGCAACACAACATGGTGTAAACATTCATGTCACATCCTTAGGGCCTTGAGACCACCACTGTACAGCCATAATGCATGCTGCATGTTGACAGCCTCTAAATCACACCCCAGAGTGTGCAAAAGCCCTTAGCCAAAGGTAAAAGACTTGCTCTATCATAATTGTATTTATGTAGAAAGATAAATGTAGATTATAAAGATAAATATGTTATACTACATTACTACATATATTACATATACTACAAGTTCTCATGCATCTTACAGGGGTTACAGGGGGTATTTTCTACCAAAATATGAATTGGTTGTTTTTGCTCTATTGTTGTCCCACTGACTGTAGACGACTGATGAAATTCAGCAGTTTGTTCTATACCATGACACATAAAACACAATTATTGATTTAAAAAAGTAGATGCATAAAAGATTACATGAATAAGATGTAATCTTTTATAACCCGTCTTACCTTCCCCTTGTCTTAACCAAACACCCTCCTCTGTGTGTAAATGTGTGTGTGTATTTATATGTGTGCAGTCAAGGTGCAGCGTAGTCCCCGCCCCCTCCCCTGGGAAACCGGAGGCTCTACCCCTTTACTTCCCCCATACCACTACAACACGTACCACCCTGACCAATCAGGTGCCAGATCGCACAACCGCCATACAAACAATCCTCGTATGTCTGCCTCTCTCTATCTCTTCCAGCAGTGTGATATTTGTAAAGACAGAGTGAGACCTTTTCTCATAATCGTCTCTCTGTCTCTGTAGCTCTCAGCCACTCGTTCTCACCTGGCTCCATGTCAGCATACAGTCTCTCGTCCCTCAACATGAGCACTCTGCCCAGGAACATGTATCCCACGAGTCCACGGGGTACATTGATGAGAAGGAAGGGCAAGAAAAAAGACTTTAAAAGTTCATGTAAGTTTTTTTTACATGTATAATCGTAAAAAGGTGTCAACCTGTGATAACTCTCTGTCCTCTCTGCCAGTGTCTCTTGCATCCAGCACTGTCGGCCTTGCGGGTCAGGTTGTTCACACAGAAACCACAGAGGTGACGTTGCTAGGCGATGGCATAATGGGGTTCGGTTTGCAACTACAAGGTGGTGTCTTCGCAACAGAAACACTGTCTTCTCCACCCCTTATTGCCTACATAGATCCTGATAGTCCAGCTGAAAGGTAAATGGTCATTATCAACAAATACTAACAACACTAGTTCTTTTCTGAATGCATATGGGTTTATTTGACTTTAGTTTATCTTCAGTGACTGCAGAGTCTAGACGGTCTGAAATACCAATGCCCTTTTTTCTAGGTGTGGAATCCTGCAAATTGGTGACAGGATTTTGTCCATAAATGGAGTTCCTACTGAGGACTCCACTCTAGAAGAAACCAATCAGCTTCTTAGAGACTCGTCCATCACGGCTCAACTCACACTGGAGATTGAGTTTGATGTAGCAGGTATTTGCACATACGTCTTTTTGTTGTGCTCTGCTGGCTGGTGGCCAGTCAGTGTATTATCTTGCTGTAATGTGCCTTTTGAAATTAATAAACCTCAAACATGTTGTCACAAATGACTCACTTAGACAGTGTATGATTTGTGCCAGAGGAGCATGAAGTGAGTCTCTAATGATATTTAAAGTATAAAGAAACAGCTCAGCCGTAGTCACAATAAACTGCCCCATGTGACTACTACTACTACTACTTCTACTACTACTACTGCTACTACTACTACTACTATTTCTGTTGTGTTCAGCGAATAAATGAAAATAAAATCTGTTCTTTCAACACAGACATCGGCCAGTGTTCAAGCAGAGATTGCTCTAATAAAAAAAGGACTGTAATTACAGACATTGTAGGTCAATGAAGTCAATTTTTTCTTTCAGAGTCAGTAATCCCCAGTTCTGGGACATTCCATGTGAAGCTCCCTAAAAAACCTGGAGTGGAGCTGGGAATCACAATCAGCTGTAAGTACAAACGCATAATAGCTCATTCATTTTAACTGCATATTAATTTCAGTTTAACTGTAGATATACCCCTTATCTGTCTGTGCCTCTGCAGCTCCATCCAACAGAAAACCAGGTGATCCTCTGATCATCTCTGACATCAAAAAGGGCAGTGTGGCACACAGGTACGAACAAACATGCACATAGACACAGAGAGCGTAAAGTCCCATCTGTTTTATACCTAGTGGTCAACTGTCAATAGTTTATTTTGTTGTGGAGCAGAAAATCTGTAACAAACAGCCTTGCTTGTCTATTTTTACCTCAAAGGTAATGCAATTGGTCTCGCCTGTTGGTTTGTCAGTGCTCAGTAGAAACAAGCCTGTTTGTTCTTTAGCTCTCTTTATAGCAGCCTTTTGAGTCATCTAGTTATTCTGATGTTTTAATAGAAATACATACAAACAATTTTGACTGTAACATAACTAACTCAGCAGTAACTGTTGTGGGTTATTTTTCAGGACAGGGACTTTGGAGTTAGGAGACAAGCTGCTTGCAATTGATAACATCCGAGTGGAAAACTGCTCCATGGAGGAGGCTGTTCAGATCTTACAGCAGTGTGAAGAGCTGGTCAAATTAAAGATCCGCAAAGATGAGGACAACTCAGGTACAAGTCTGGACATTAAAACCAGTGCATGATGTGTAATGGGTTTTTTTTCCTATTGATTGAAGACCAATAATTGAAGCTTAAAATCTTTATTGACTCCACAAAAAATGTTGTATGCTGTTTGTGTGTTTTTGTTGTGTTTGATAATGATGCTTAATAATGCTTTTTTTCAGATGAACAGGAGGTGTCAGGCAGTATCATCTACACTGTGGAGCTGCAGCGGTATGGAGGCCCACTGGGCATCACCATCTCAGGCACAGAGGAACCTTTTGACCCTATCATAATCTCCTCATTGACCAAAGGGGGCCTCGCTGAAAGGTGCACTAGAAAAAATACATAAAAACAAATCTCTTATAAAAATCAAGATTATGGAAATTAAACAGACTGTGATGCCCTCTGCTGGTGACCAAATCGTATTTGTTCTATTTTACACCATAAATACAATAATTCTTTAATATTATTGTCGTGAATTGTGTAACTATTTCAATTTCAAGAATCATTTTATTATGAGTTATAACAAAGCAAGGCGTGTAATTATATAATTACAGGTCTCAAAAATGCTAGTAATAATAGTTTTGATTCACTGTTGCTAGATGTATACTTTAATTCTTGTGTGTTACATCATCCACTGCAGGACCGGGGCGATCCATGTAGGAGATCGTATTCTTGCCATCAACAGCAGCAGTCTAAAAGGGAAACCTCTCAGTGAAGCCATTAGTCTGCTGCAGCAGGCCGGAGAGACAGTGACTCTGAAAATCAAGAAACAGGGAGAATGTATGTTAACTATTGTTAGCCTTCACACTCAAGATACCATTTTATGTTATTATTTTTAAGTGGCCATCTAAAATGAACAAGGTGGCCTGGTTTTCTTTTCAGTTTCTTTTCAATTTGACAGTTTGATATAAGCATGTCTTTACCTCTCCAGTGTCAAGTCCAAAGTCCTGTGTGATTGGCCCAGGCCTAGGGGCAGGGATGGGACTTGGTCAAGAGAATCATGACGGTGAGGACGAGCCTGTGATCACAGTGGCACCTCCATCAAGTCAAAGAGCATTCTGCAACCTGCCATCTGTGGACAGTGCCGTGGAATCATGGGATGGATCCAACTTGGACAGCAGCTTCACCAGCCCAGGTAGGTGCCTTACATCTTTAATTTCCAACTTTGAAAAAGCATCATTCCTTCTAAAACGTATGTTATTTTGTTTTTTTACTTGTAGCTCCAACTTTTCAGTCAGCTCCATTCGGTTTCCATGAGTGGCGCAATGCAAAGACAACAAACAGCCAGTCATCTACTCGTCAGAGGGTCAATCCACTATCAGATCTGGGTCTTAGCGATGATGACTGGGACCACCCGCCTCTTGGAGGGTGAGACACTGCGACAATGTTTAGATAGGTTTTCCTAATTCTGGCAACTTTTCCATCTGTAAATAGTGTACACATCTCAAAATGTGAATCCTGGTGGCCCCTTTAATTTTTTACATATACATTATAGTGTGACACAGCGAGAGAAGTGATCTAACAATAACAGTAACAGTATGTCTCTGTCTGCAGAGCATGTAACCGGCCCAGTGGTCTAATCACTGACAGCAGGTATCCCACTGATTTTGACACTAAAACCCTACTCACCCCTGTTTCACCCTTTTGACATGGAGCAGAAACCCTCACATGGTGATCTCTGACCCCTGCCTTAACACACACCTGGTGGCTGTCCCTTCAACACATTTACTAGCATGATGTGTCCGTTACCCACCCACTGTGAGTGTGAGTTCTCATGCTGTGTCACTGTTCTTATTGAATGACCTCTGATCTCTTTGTTTAGGTTCACTGTAGCACATGACGGGACAGAACCAGACCAAGAGGAAAACTTCTGGTCTCAGGCCTTAGAAGACCTAGAGACCTGTGGGCAGAGCGGCATTCTGCGAGAGTTAGAAGTGAGTAATTATACCACAGAATTGATGAATTAATGATACTGATATTAATTTTTAATAAAAGTGAGACTAGTCAGTGACAGTGAAAATATTCATAGTGCTGGGTATGATGTTAGTATTGTCCAAAATAAAAGTGTGCTATTACTATATATCAAATTTTTGTTCGGATTTTACACATCTGTTAAACATTGTTAACTGTTAACATGTGCATAAAAATGAATGCTTTATGTAGTGTAGCTTTGAAAGTAACTATAAAATGTTTATTATAAATAAGTGCAGTTACATTAAACACAATGTTCAAATTCAATAGTTAATTCATTCAAAAAGGCATATGTTGAGAAATTTGTAATACACAAATAAATACATATATGGTTGCGTTGAAAAAAGAAATGGCTCCTTCTCTTCCAGGAGTCTGGAAAGGAGACGGACCTCCTCAGCTTGGTATCCTCTTTTCTCCCCACTTACTAATTGCTCCTCCTTTCTCTTCTCTGTACTTGGGAGTCTTAGCTTTGTAAAAACACAGGACATCTCAGTTGTTTTTGAATGTGATTCTAACCGCACCCCAGCAGCAAGCTAAAGACCATGGTGACGTCATTGTGACATTTGAGTGACATCACCCAGCTTCTCAACAGTCACGTTGCAGAGTCATGGTGCACCAGGCATGGCAGTTTGAGCAAGGCATGCTGGGAAAGCTTGTGCAAGGCCTGATTGGTAGTTTGTCTTGCCAGTCATGGAGCTGATCTGTCAGTCATGCATGCATCCAATCAGTCCTAAGCATTTTTAAGTGATATGAGAAGGCTTGACGAAAATACTGATGATTTAAGTCATCAAACATGAAAACATTGAAGTATTATTGCAGAAAACTGATCTTAGACTTAAACGTAGCAGATCCCTTGGTATAATAACCATACATTTATTATGAAAATACTTTGACTAACAATAAATCAAGAGAATGCAGGAGGTACACATTGTACAACTGAATACAAAAATAATAATGATAAATTGTAACTCTCCTAACTAATGTTGTAGTCAATTAAATAGTTATTAGATATAGCACAAACCTTGGAGCTAATTTCTGTAACTCAGACAATAATAATAATTGTACTGTATTAACGTTGTATAACAATCATCTGATTTGGGAGAGAAACAGCAACAAACTGGAGCAGTCATTCCACTTTTAATATCATTACATTAACAATTAGTTGTTAAACCTGCATTTTTCTTATGTGATCATTGTCGCTGAGGTCAAAGGTCACACAATTAAAGTTATTTAACACTATTTTTTTTATTGATCTGACATTGCATACATGGCTGTTTATAGGCAACCATCATGTCGGGCTCCAGCCTCAGTCTGAACCATGACCCTACCCCCCTGCGCAGCACACTGGGACGTCAGGCTAGTTTTCAGGAACGTAACAACTCCCGTCCACAGGTAACCACAAATGACAACTCATCTGTGTGTTACATCAAAAGTTTGTTCAGTTAATTTTTTTTTTTTTTACCATTAATTCACTCAGGTAAGTGCACGGTCCAACACTTTGCCATCAGATCCCCAGCGCAGAGCCTTTGCCATGAAGAAAATGAGACAGGAGGTGAATGAAATCCTCAACCAGAATCCAGTGGAACTCCATAAGGTGACCTCCTACACTCACTCTCGCTATTTTGAGGACACAAAATGTTTTTCTTTTTTCTTGAATATCTGTATTTCTGTGAGTTTTAAGTATATGTAAACATATGTTACAATATGTATTTTTAAATGGAAAAAGGACTATGGAGAAGTGTGCTTGGAAACAATCTTTATACTGTGGTAAACCAGCAGCAGTGCAATCAATTTTGTTCCTGTTTATGCAGCTTACTCTGGAGAAGGCCTCAGACCTGGACGATTTTGGATTCAGTGTTTCAGACGGTTTGTTGGATCGTGGTGTCTATGTCAATAACATCCGACCAGGAGGCCCAGCCGAGCAGGGAGGCCTCAAAGCCTTCGACCGAATTTTACAGGTAAAAAACTTTTAATATCATGTGAATCATGGCCTGATCAAAACATCTTAATAATACTATTCATTGAATTTTATACACATATTTATTTTTTTCTTTTAGATTAACCATGTTCGGACCAGAGACTTTGACTGCTGCCTTGTGGTCCCTTTGATCGCAGAGTCTCCAAACCGTCTTGAGCTCGTCATCAGTAGAAATCCCACCTCTTCTTCGATGGTGACCAATCACACTGACAGCACCACCTTGCCTCAACCAGTGAGCGGCAACATAGAACCGACAGAGCTTTCTATTAGTGTAGAAGATGGTCCAATCAAATGGAACCAACCAGGGGATGGTCTAGGGGCAGGGCTTGTGGGGCAGGTTAATAATAATTCCTTATAGCAGAAAAATATATATAACTGGATTAATAAAACTGTCCAAACTGGTTCGAAGTGGACCGTTCATGGTGCTACACACACCCTTTGGAACTTTACCACTTAACTCTGTCCTTGAACTGCTGAAGCAGCCTGAAAGCACACTGACAGACTGTTTCAACTCCTCGCCTTCTCACCCAGTTCTTTAAACAGCTGTCACTGGAACCAGAACTGTTACTACTGAAGCCACAACCAGGCCAACCTGATCTTACAGGGCCAACATTAATGGGTTCTACTTGCAGTCATACTACTATTGAAACCAGAGCCTCTGCCAATGGCCAAAAAATGTAATTTCTGGTCCTACTGGTAACTGAGGAGCAGCTGAAACAAAAGCCACAACTCAGTCAGAAACTTGTCTTTCAGTTTTTCTGAACTTACAATATGTGGCACTTTTACTGACAAAGCGCCACAGCAGCACAAACACTGGTGGGACTCCTCAATTCTGCTGATTAATATGTGTTGCCATGAAAACAAGGGATGCTCCGATCACACTCTTTGATGTCGTGTTGAAAACGATGTCAGCCTCCTGAAACTTAACAGTTCCTCCCATAAAGTGACTCTGAAGCATCAAAACATTCTCAACTTGGAAGTCTGGTCTATCTGGTATGTTTGAAAGTGAAGGGTCAAAACAAAATGACTCCTTAAAGGTCACAGGTGACATATTGAGTTTCCAACTGTTAAAATGGTTCAGACTGTGCCAATATTATTTAACTTTGTTGCCTTGACCAGATTTCTAATTTTTGTGTATAACAAATCAAGTTCTCATTTTTGAGCGCTGGTTTTTAGCATTAAACTGAGTAAATGTACAGTGTTTGCATTTGGTAGCCACACTGGTGTATTTACTATGCTTGCGCTCCATGGGACTCACTTCTGTAGTTGGAGTTCTTGCTAACGTGGCATTGGGCAGAAATACAGACCTAAGTTAGTTGTGCACGAGTATTTGGAGATAAGGTCAACTTGTTATAATAGAACTAAAAATAGTGTCAATTTTTTAAGCACTTTATTTTCACATTTAACAGAACACATTGCTTAAGTGATCAATCAATGTGACATGATAATCAGATGATTATGGTCGGAGCATCACTGAGGTAAAATGATAAAGGGACACAGAATTAGGTTAGTAAACTGTTTAAGTTGCGTGCCATGAAAAATCTGCAGACTGGACAGTAATAATAATCATGCTGATAATGATTATAAAACTGAGCAGATCAATAAGAATCTTTTTCTACTGTTTACACCTGTTGGACTGGCCACACTGTGTGTATGTATGCGCGCGTGTGTGTGTGTGTGTGTCTGTCTCGCTGTTTGTGTATGTGATAAACACAAGGCCAGTGAAACCCCTCCCACCTCAGTGTGTCATGTTGGCGTTGCCCCATTCTTCCTCATTCTTTCTAGACCAATAGGCATCCTGGATGATAGACAAGTGACATTTCTGAGAGATTCAGCTGATTGGCTGGAACCAATCAGAAAACAAAAGCTTCCTACCTGTCTGTCTGTGATTGGCTCTATACAAAACACAAACGACCAACCAGCTCCCAGGAAGAAGCTAAGCATGCCCCCACCATGACCTCAAACCTTACCCTCCAGTAACCGTAATTTAATATGCTAATCTGTGTGTTTTTAATTGACTGTGTCAGTTTTGTTTGTTTTTCATGAAGACTGAACCCAAAAATATGTAAAATAGACAAAAGAAGGGTTTAGTCATGTTGCTGTTCACATCATATCATTAAACCCTAAAAATCACAAACCATACACACAAAAGCTACAATGTTACATGACAAAAAAGAGAAATCCTGTGAAAACAGGCACTGCGTGTGCGTGTGTGTTTATTTGTGAGTGTTGTCAACATCTTCGTGCTGTTGCCGCAGTCTGAACTCACTATTTAAACTGGCCAATTCAAACCCTCCCTCCATACCACTGTCCTAGAGAAAACATGTCTATAAGTGCTCTATAAACGGGCTGTTACTGGTAGTTACTGACTGGTAGTTTGTCATTGTTACATAATACAGTTCATGAAAATGTGTGTTCACTGTCTGTAACCTCAGTGTAAAATCACACCTCCAACATGATTATCATGCACTCAGCAAACACAGGGCTGCACAATAGGTTGGAAAAACGGTTGCCATTCTACTTAGGGACTTGACTATGCAAAGCTATAGTTCCAAGGCTTATGTTAAAAGACCAACTGTCAAATTCATTCATTTGTTAGATAATCCACTGGATATTAATTATTTCTGGTTGAATGAAGCAAATGTGTTCTGGGACGGAGCCCAGACTGACATTGCCCACTTTTAATTTTATGCAATTGAACCTTATAGGCTACTATGTTGCATGCTAAATCTTATTTTAATGTTTTATTAATTTTCTTTTAAATTTCAGGAATATATGTATGTGCTATGTTAAATTGATAGATATTCAACAATTGTATGCCCCATTACTACATCTGTAACACTGGCACACAGACACTATGTGTGTGCTATTTATCAGATATTGTTCATTTATTAACAGGAAGTACAACATATTGATGTATATTATACCTGGTAATGCATATAATAAAAAATACAGGGCTAAAACTAAACTGTATTCAGCACAAAGGCAAGGTAAACTTAGGGCAAATATTGGTTTTTATTTATCTATTTATCAAATGTCTGTGTCTTGGTCATACTCTGAGTAACACAAGTGGTAAAATTTACTGGTGCCTTGGGATGACAATTTTACAACTCACCTTTATCACATGCCTAAAAGGAAACTCTATTCAAATACTAGATTTTTGGAATAAATAGTTGGAGTGCATAACATAAGCGTAAAAGACTCAAAGATTATGGCTAACTCATTAGAAGACGCTGCCTTTAGGTTATCACTATAGGGGCTTTACCTTGGGTAGATCAAAGGGATGTGTTTTCACTCTCCATTTTGCTTTTCTGGGGTTTAAACCTGTGTAGCCTCTGTCATACATGTCCTCCGGAAGATGTCAAACGAACCACATCTGGACTTTCTCCTAACTTGTGTGAGATCAAAGCCATACACACTGTTTGTGGGATGTAGTGGTTTGTGCGTTTTGGAATCATAGATAGGTGTGTGTGTGTGTGTAACATTGCAGATATTTGCACTCAGTGATTCACTTCATCAGGACGTCCGCCCACATGCACGCGCACACACACTCACGCATACACACACATACAAACATGCATTGCACTGCCATTTATAATAGTGGGTCAGATTGTGGGTCCATGTAGCTTCACCAACCAACCAAACTGTATTTTTATTTAAAGGAACAGGGATGTTGTAAAGTATTTTTGTACAAATTTAATACTTTGGTAGCATGATGTTCCTGGTGTTTGTCCTGTTGGGCTCCACTGCTCTCCTTCACCCCCCTTTATATGGACTACTACTGAGCAACAATAAAGATGAAGACATGCTAAGATAATTGGTGTCATCTTTAATTTCAGATTGAACATAATTGCACTGACGAACAGTGTTTGCTTGTGATTTCTTTAAAAAAAATGTGTAAATATTTGTGGAAAACTGTTAAAACTGTTAGAAAACTGATTTAATAATGTGCCTACATAACGGGAAAAAGGCTGATTTTTTTGGTAGCACTTGCCATAGTCAACACCTCTGCAAAGTAAACCCTACAAAATGGACTGATTTGGAAAGCTCACAAGCATCAAGCACCAAACCTGAATGATCTGTTTCTAAAATTATGTTTCCAGTAGGCTGTAGTCTAAATATGCAGTCCTCCTTCCTACACTGGGGGTGTAACAGTGACTCCTCAGTCCCTTCACAATTCCTCATCCTGTAAACAGGATGAAATTAACCCCAAACGGACCAAGAACAGATACTAAAAACATCAATATCACGTTTATATATTAGCTGAGCAACAATTTCTGTAAGTCATTCAGAAACTTGTGTAGTAGGAACAACCCTCCAGCAGGGGGCGATAGTGCACGACGCAAGCTCCATTAACCTCCAGAGAAGAAGGCTGATGTTTGCGTTCGTCGCTCTACTGTCTTTCCTGCTCGGTTTGAGGTGGATTTGTCTGTTCTGATTGTCTCTGGTGTGTTTGTTGCAGTTGCCCTATCCCCCGTTATTATTTTTACACTGTTTGACTCCAGTTGGCGGACTAAGTAGTTGTCTGCTGTAACAAAAAAACCCACCAGAACCGGCTGAAAAGATGTCCACCGCTCTGGAGAGCTACATAAACCGTATCCTGCTAAAGTGCACACAGCAGCTAGCTTAAATGAATGGATGCTAGTTAGCTATCTTCTGTTAGCCTACAACTAGCTATTTATGTTTAAATTAAAAACATATTTATTTAGTGCAGGGATGAAATGTATCGCAAATGCTGATAGGAATATTATCGTCTGTACAGTTTAGTATTAATAATGTTTCGTGCTGAAAACGTGTTCCCTTAACTCGGTTGTTAGGTACTGTGGCTATTGTCACTTCGGATGGACGGATGATTGTGGTAAGTCTACCTTGATGATACAGTTGTGTTCATAATAATAGCAGTGTGTTTAAAAAAGTGAGTAAAGTTCAAAATCCATATAATAACATTTTTTTTATACACCCAAAAGCATTGGCAACACTGCACATTCTATTCCGAAACAAAACATGAGCAAAAAAAAGATCAAATTTGTTATTCCTTTACAGAAAGTGAGGGAAAAGTGTGTGCATTTTTCTTTACAAACTCAGCATTTACTATATAAAGGGAAAAATGCTTTAGATCTATCTTTCCTGTGAATCACTAATATTTCATTGTATAACCACTGCACTTATTATGAACATTTTATTTGAAATACTGTAAGGGCCTATTAACTATTAATAGGCAGAATATTTTACCATGTTTTCAGCCTTTTGTAACACTAGATTTATTTACCAAAAATAATTAACATGTATGTTTCATTGTGTGTTTAGGGCACTCTGAAAGGCTTTGATCAAACTATTAACTTGATTTTGGACGAGAGTCACGAGCGTGTGTTCAGCTCAAGTCAAGGTGTGGAGCAAGTGGTGCTGGGACTCTACATTGTCCGGGGCGATAATGTGTAAGTCACATTACATCTCTCACCAAAACTCTGTTCTTTACAGAATTGTAGTTTTTAAGTGCAGTCTTGGGCATTGCAGGGCAGTGATTGGCGAGATTGATGAAGAAACAGACTCCACGCTGGATTTAGGAAACATCAGAGCTGAGCCACTCAACTCTGTTGCGCACTGACCTCTGACTTTTGTCGTGACTTGTTGCTGAAAATTCATGACATCTTCAACAAGGACTCATGTTTAAAAGTCCACACCTTTTTCTTCTGGTAAAAGACTGCATTGCCATTTTGTGTGAAAATTTTTATAAATAAAGTAGTAAATCGTTTTGTGAATTTGTTATGCTTTAAATGTTTTGTCACTATTACATTGTTTAATAAAGTTCATTTTCTCTTAATAATAAATCCTTAAATATTAAATATGCAGCTTTTTGGGTGACCAAATTCTACCACTTACAAGAATGGCAAAGTGTAACGATAATATCAGTAGATCAAAGCCAGTTTAAAACTGTCAGCTTCCATAAAAAGTGTATATGGCATTTTGACAGCATTTAATAAAAAATATTTTTTCTTTAGTGTCCTCTGCCAGTAACAAAGCTACTTTTACAATTTTTGGAGTACACTTAGGTAAATCCAAAAAATACTATTCCAGTATGCCCCAGTGTTAATCTGGGGGAAAAAACTTAATAGGAAAGTTTACAAAAACAATGTGACAATAATCAAACATATAAGATCAGAAAATTATATATTTATATAAATCTGTGCTGATACACATGATTTAGACTTGTTTTATTTTTCTAAACAGGCAATCCTGTTTTTAAAGATTTCACAACATTTACTACAAAATAGACATGAAGTCTGTTGAGGTCAGATTTCAAAACATTTGTTACAGAACAGGACTGTAGTTGTAACTGCTTGGATAAAAGAAAGCACATTTTGTTAAATCAATCTGGCAGCAGAATTTCTTGAACTAAATTGAGTTTCGGATAGTTTGTATTTTCCTCTGACGCTATAACCAAACAGTTCTGCAGCCGCATTATTTGCTCTGGAGTTGGAGCTGGACTTTCATAGTGGAGGCGCAACCAGGAGACACCTACAAGACACAGATTAATTATATAGATGTAAACCCAATTTTTTCTGCTTGATATTCTTTATTTGCCTCTTACCTTTCTGCACCTTTTCACCCATTGACACCAGAAGCTCTGCCCCCACACTGTGATTTATAGGGGCTCCGGCGCTGGATCGCCCTGCTCCCAGTTTATGAAGTACTTCTGCTAAACCCAAACCATCTACATCCACAACCACACCTGTGACCACAGACAAATGTGCCTATTAAATCTCAACAGGACTGTTATGCCATCTGTCTGATTATATTGGTGTTATATCGTTTTTGTTAAATAGCTTATAAAATCAATTGATCAAAAATAAGTTTTAAGTATTTGCAAAATCCCTGTTGCCACTAAATCAACTGTTGTTCGATAATTACCATTTCCCTCTGTCTTCAGGTCTATGCAATGGTCAGATTTTCTCAGGATGCGATAGTAGTCTGTGTGTTTAGAGCAAAGCAGTTGAGCCGTCTCTTTAGCCACACCCTGGGCCTCCATCATGGCCTGAAACTTTGAGAGGGCAGCTCCACCAATCACAGCTTCAGAGATTCTTTCTTTGCCTTCTGACAAGTCAGTTACTAAACCTGTCATCATAAGCAACACACCACCTGGAGAGACAAAACATTTTTAGAATATACAAAAATAAATGTAACAAATTTCAGAAAGCAGAATATGTTAAAATGTGCATTCTAATAAAAATACCAAGGGTTGTCACCAGCTCCATCAGGTCAGCAGGTCCATTTCCTTTCAGTGTCTCTAGAGATTCAATCACCTCCAAACTGTTTCCCACACATCGACCAATTGTTGCATCCATGCTACTGAGGACAGCTGCTGTACGAATGCCCAAAGTGTTTCCTGCATTTGTCTAAAGTGGCATCATTCAGATTTACTGATCATCAGATTCATAATAAATTATATTTACCTTAATATGTCACTATTCTCTATGGTGCTTATGAAATAAGGAAAGCTGGGATTCATCCATGATTCAAATTATGATCAGCTAGTACAGCATTTACTGTGCTACTGAGTCAAAACAGTATCAATAATTTAGAAGTGCACAAATATAAATAGGAAATAATATACACACCAATGACAGTGCTAGTTCTTTTGCACTGTCCAGATCTTTGTACAGAGCAGCTCTTCCAAACTTTACATCAAGCACCAGGGCTGATAAAGACTCCGCTCCCTTTTTTGAGATGATAGACCCTGTAAAAAGATCATGTCAGACTACCTCCATATGTATTAAGAGTCATTGTTCATAAGAATTTCAGTACCAGTGATGAGTGGTAGGCTATCCACAGTGCCAGTGGCATCTCTCAAAGCATACAGGACTCTATCTGCAGGAACCAGCATCTCAGTCTGACCCACAATGCAGCAACCCACTGAGGCCAGAATCTTCTGAACCTGCAGCGGTCAGTAGACATCATACATTAATCAAAGCTTTTAAAATACATACATTTTAATGAGCCAAAAGCAGTAGAAGCTTGTTTTACTTGTGCTTGTGTTTGGTGGATGTTAAATCCAGGAATTGATTCCAGTTTATCCAGAGTCCCCCCTGTATGAGCCAGGCCCCGCCCACTGATCATAGGCACCTGAGAGGTACACACTGAGGTTATGACACTATGCAACATGCTACACACATCTCAGTTATATTGGCAGGTTTACCTTACAGTTACAAGCAGCTAGGGCAGGAGCTAACACCAGACTGACTTTATCTCCCACACCTCCTGTCGAGTGTTTATCGACCACCCGTCCTGCCCACTCTGATGGCCATGACATCACTTCCCCCGATGACATCATCACTCGAGTGAGCATCTGTGTCTCTGAGACTGTCATGCCTTTCTGCCAGATAGCCATGAGCATGGCCCCTTTAAAGAAATCCAAGTGGTAAAACTCAGACAGTGGGCCTTGGCACATGCAGGAGCTGTTTGTGTCTCATACCTATCTGACATTCTTGGATTGTCTGGCTTGTGACAGCATGAATAAAAGCTTCAATCTCTTCATTACTCAGCTCCCTGCCATCTCTTTTCTTTTTGATCAGGTCTGGGGTTGACTGCATTTTTGGTCTGCAAATTAAGCCTGTTTTACAAAATAGACAGACAGATTGTCATGACTCATTCAGTCTCAGTTTCAGGACACAAACATCTATTTGAAAACCAATAGTTGCATAGCAGCAACATACCTTAAATTAAACTGCAATGATGAGTTCAAACACAAAATATTGCACTGTATATTGTGAAAATGTAAACATGTTTCAAGTCAGTTCAAGAATCACATACAAATAAGTACAAAACTTTCTTTCTAAAATGTATTTCTTGACATACCTGGTCTGGTGGTGACAGTCTGTTAAGTACTGCTGAACCATATGACACTGTGAAGCAGCCACAGGTCAGCTCTCAGCAGCCAATGAGAATGAAGGGAGGGAATTCTCCACTAATAAAGCTGGTTACTTATTGACTCCAGTTTACTCGTAAAAAAAAAAAAAAAAAAAAAAATGCAAGTGAACCTGTGTAACAAGTTTTTATTACAGATGAGTTACCAGAGAAACCGGTAGTCTGGACTATTTTGTGGTTTATATTTATTTAAGAGTAAATGTGACTTTCCCTCATGATATTAACAAGTTTGATCATTTATTGCTGAACACAGAGCAAATGTAGACAATACAGTTTTAAAACCTTGTTGAACACACCTTTCACCTCGAGTCAAATAGTAATATTTGTTTTGTATTAATACATGAACTTGGGATTTACTATAATACTAGGTTGTGAAAGTATATGATTGTGTTCAGTCTTGTGTTCTTCATTTAATTTCATTCTAAAAGTCAGTGTTACTATTACTGAGCTGACAGCAAATATGGTCTGAGCTAAGATGTGTGCATGGGTAAAAAAAAAACACACACACACACACACACACACACAGACACAAATGAAAGCAAAGAAGAAGAATGCGTTTATAATAAATGACAATTTATTATAAAGATTACAATCTGTTGTGTTGCAGAGCTTTGCGGTGGCCATGCTGACCAGTTGTCAAGGTGTGCTCTTTAGTTTAAAAAAAAACGAAGAAAAAAACTACAAGTACACACACACCACTCACTCTGAAAAGTACAGACATACAGAAAAAGAGGAAGCTAGAAATGAGGAGAACCATAAAATGTTGTAATATCAGGTCTTACTATCAGTAGGAAGCTTTCATACTCTGGTCAGAGAGCTATAGAGTCCTCGATCAATTACCAGAAGCTTCTCAGCCTTGTCCCTGTTAGCCTTTTTTATTTTAGCACACACCAATCAGCCATTTTTGTCAACTATTTGTCAAGTAATTTCCAATGTATTGGAAAACAGGCATTGGAGTATTATTTAAGAGTATATGGTCTGTTGGAAGGCTAAATTCATATAAATTCACTACAGATAATGGTAAACAAGCCAGAGAAAACTATTTCCTGTAAATGTAAAAAGCTTTGTCTTTTATTAAATTTTCTTACATTTGTTTATAAAAACCCAAGATAACAACTGTTCTAATGAATCTAAGTGGCCTTATATGTTCATAGTTTCATGTTATCAGACACCATTGAAGAAGCATTGGGTGTTTCTTTAAATACCACTATATTTATGTTATATATTTGTACACTTTATTTGTTTCATGAGGTCAGCCATCTGTAACTGAATGTCTTTGGGGTCAGTTTAATTACAATGTGGAGCTACTCTTAATTCAATTTGGCGATGATTTATTACAAATATAGGAAATTCTCAAAAAAAAAATAAAAAATAGCAGCAAAGTGAGGTTTTTACAATATGTGCAACTTATGCCTTCTTTAAAATGGAAGAATTGAAGGCAACATTAACTTCTCAATGGATGCTTGGTATCTGCATGATTCTACATAATCACTATTTTTATCTGTAGGTGGTGTCTAAAGGTTGACTTCTGGACCAAAATGGCTTTGATTAATTCTGTATATTACTTGGCCTTGAAGGTAACATTCTGTCAAAAAAGTTAAGATGTATAAATGCTCCTCGTTCGTTAGGTATAATTTATTAATATTTAATTTTACATGGCTCAATGTTAATTAAAATATTACTGTATATACTTTGTCTACCACATTTTATGTTACACTATAGCTACATTATGCTATACTATACTATATCATACAGACTAAAATGTAATGTGCTGTACAAATACTTGATATTGTGGTTATATGTGGTCATAAAATAGTAGGTGTTTCCACTGTAAAAAGGCATCTATGAACCTGTAAAACTTTGTGATTGTGGCTCCGCCTTGGTTAAGGTACTGTTGACTGCAGATTTGTGGTGATTCAGGCACTGAACCATTGATTGTGCTTCGAACAGAG
Source organism: Rhyacichthys aspro (assembly GCA_036850595.1). NCBI lineage: Eukaryota > Metazoa > Chordata > Actinopteri > Gobiiformes > Rhyacichthyidae > Rhyacichthys > Rhyacichthys aspro. Next base: position 19,575,213 of record CM072159.1, on the reverse strand, counting down.
ATACTATTGCACTGTAAGGTTATTTATGTATCTTCTAGTAAGACTGGTGTAAATAAAATTAACGTTATTGGCTTTAAAACATCACTCTTTAAAAAAGGAAGGAGTGTCTGTGGTATTACATACTAGTTGTCAGACTGTTACAACTTTAAGAATCATCTAAGGATTTTCAGAGGGCAAAGATCGTTAGAGTTTATGTCTACTAAGGCAACCCTGTGTTCATGAGCCAAAAATGCTGCAGTAAAGGTCAAGAAAAAATTATATGGCAGGGTTGTGAGCATTAACCATTACCAACACCATTTTACTCAAAATGACATTTGTCCACAAAATCCAAACACTATGTTCTATATATATATATATATGTCAGTTTTCTGGAACACTTTGTTGGTCTACAAATATTTCCTGTAGCATGGAATCCACTGGTTTTTGCCCAGAAAAGCCTGAAAGTTTAGCCACAAGACTTTTAATGAAATCATAATACTTTTTTATACTCATTGTGGCTTTTAGATGTAAACCTTGTATGGGCTATTGTAAACTCTGGAAACTATATATGGCCTTTGAGAAGTGACTGCAGGAAGCTCATTATATGGCAGTGGGTCCCATATATGGCACATGGCTTGTTCTGTGACTAGTTACAGGTACGGCCATCTTTTATTGTATCTTTTAAGAATAATTCTAGAGTTAGAAGTTTAACTTAAAAGTTATGTGTCATTGAGGGGAAGGAAAAGCTATTTTCTGTACAAATGGCTTTAAACAAATAGCACCTTGTACAGTAAGCCCTCTATAAGCAGGTTAGAAACCAGAGGATTACAGTTGGAGCTCCACTTCAGCTCTCCCTGAAACACAGCACAAAGTCACACTCATTGACAAATCATTGTGAATTTCAAACATCATCAAAATGAGCTTGAAATCCAACTCAGTGTCAAATCATAAGGAACTAAAATATCTCCATACCATTATAAAATCTAGAAGTCATCACCACTACATATTATTACTTCTTATTCATAAACTCTAAATAATTTGCATTGATATAGGAACTTAAAATTAACACAAGTTTCTTATGAATTATATTGGAAATAATGTTAAGTCACAAGAGCTTTCAGAAACTGACACTGAAGCTAATTTCCTTTTAGCTCACTTATTGTCCATCAGAAGTTCATAAACAAATATCTTATTAAGGATGCTTGTAAAATGTCCAATTGGCTCTTAGACCAATGTCTAGTTATGAGTCAAGACATCTAGCTGTTGTGCCTTCTTTGTGCAGTTAGGTATACATCAGCTTTAGGAGGATGACAAAGTTGTTCCTGCTAGTTTAAGCAAATAACTATATTTTAAAATTGAATGCATTTTTTCCTTATTCCGTATTAACTTAGTCTGTTATATTTAGTCTAAATCTAGAAATCTTTACTTAATTAATCCATGCCAATAATTGTAATAGTTTACATTCTGTGTCAATATTGTTTTGGCACAAGCTTTGGGTTTTTTAATACTCTTATTAATTAATTAATTAATAAATACGCTGGTCATTGTGACCTGCACTTTAGTTGACCAAAAGCTGATGAACTACAAAGCAGTAGAAAGTGTACTTAGAGAGCAAGGCTTGGAAAACAATCTTAAAATTAATCTAGAATAGTAAAAGAGACTGCCTAATATCTGACCAAAGAAATTAGGATTTGAGGTCACAGTTTAGGATATCTAAAGGTTAGTGGTCAGAGGTTAAGTGTCAAGTAGATCCATCCAGTAGCTGTCGTAGTGCCCTCTCTATGTTGATTCTGTGTCCCAGTCTGGTGACACCCAGCTCCACATAGTCCTCTTTGGTGAGGGCGGGGAGGTGGGAGCCTTCAATCTCATGCTCTTGGAAGCGCTGGCGGTGTTCGGCCAGACCAACACTTTCTAGCCAATCACCCACATCATATTTATTCCACAGGTTGAGGGGCCGCTGCCTCCATGGACGAAGAGCCAGCAGGGGCCCACTAAGAACAGGGGAAGGACAGGGGGAGGCATGGGGTGAGGGTGAAGGAGAGCGGGAGCGGGTTCTAGCACTGGCACTCCGCATAACAAAACGCACTTCCTTTGGTTCTGACGGGAGACTAAGGCTGGATGACTTCAGGATGGTTAGACCTCGACCTGAGCTGAGGTCCGGCCTTTCTGGACAAGAAGTGGGGGACGTGGCGAGCCCTATGGACCTATCAGCGGGGGAAGGAGAAGGAGACGGGCTGCGGCGAGTGACAGGGTAGCGGCTGCCTGGTCGGACTGTATAACTAGCACCAAATCCTCGCTGGGAAATGGTGTGAAGTTCACCTAGACTGGAAAACAACCTGCAACACATGAAACATCATATTATGCTAACATAACTTAAACGGAAGAGTAGTAACTCACAGCATGCAAACATACATTTTCACCACAGGAACACAACAACCTGCACCTTGTATCAATGTCATACATTACAAACAATTTTCTTTTATTATAAGATATAAGGTGTTGATATTTCAGTTTCAGATTGTTTCTAGTCTAGGTACTTTACCTAGCCTTTACCTTTACTTCTAGCTACTTCATTTCTGTAATTAAAAAAGTATTTTTATTATATAGTATCATATAGTATTCATATAGTATTTTTATAATGGCTTTTTTTGACTTTTGATTGGCTTTAGTACCATAGGAGTATTGTTTTGCGTTCAATATAAATAGAACAGGTCATTAAGTTCCCGTTGTGTGAAATTCAATGGGATGATGGGGTATTGATTTATTTAGTAGTTAGTATTGTGCTGTGAACATGTTAGCGTTTAACTGTTAGCTAGGTCAATAATGTCTTAATAACTATAAAATGTTTACCAGGATATAAAAAACCTACTTTTTTCACTCTCCACACATCTGGAACAAAACAACACAGTGTTATGTTGAATGTGCTCCTATGTCTGTTATATTTAACTGGTCCTATCTAAAAACAACATCCATCTTTAAACAGGGTGAATTTGTCATTGTGTGTCTACATTTGTGCTTTGTCAGTGTTTGGATCTGTGGTGGTTAGTCCATTATTTCTTCTAAAGCATCCATGGTGGTACCCTGCTTTACTATAGTGCAATAGATTCGCAACGTACCTGGCACCTCCCACTGGTGATCTCCTGCCAGGGTCGAGGGGACTTGGTTCCTCGCCGAGAGAATGACTGTCTTTGTTGAGAAGCTGCAGCCGATTGGCCAGATCCAACCCAGACCCCGCCCGTCCGCTTAACTCCAGTGCTGAAGCAGAGCGGCTTGTCAGATCTACAGCTGACCCACTCCCCTGGCCTCCCAGTGCTGCAGGACGAGTCCCTTCGTCTGGACTGATGCCCCTGCGTTCATCAGCCCTGTCATCGACCCCTCCCCAAAGCTTGGACCTCCTCTGGAACAGGTAACGTGGTTGGCGTCCAGCTCCACCTGTGGGAGAAGAGGACAGGGGGGAGGATGGCGAGGACGCAGCTGAGGGCAGAAGTTCACTGTCTGACGATTGTTTCAGCAGTGGATCCCGGAGGGATGAGCGTCCCCGGCCAATAGGGGAGCGGAGGCGAGGCTTTAGGCCTGATGGGGAGGTGGCAGTGGACGAGGAGGTGTGAGCAGCTGGAGGGGACGAGGGGGACGTGGGAGCTGGAGGGGAGGCTAAAGTGATGGAGGGTGGCAGTGAGCTAGGGGAGGATGAACTATCATGAAGACGCTCGTCACCATTCTCCTCATCCCCTCGTCTTCCCAAAGAGTCAAGACCACCTTCTTCTCCGCCTCCTTCTGCACATCGCCTTGGCACCAAGGTAAGAGAGGAAGGGGGAGGAGGTGCAGAGGTATTTGTAAAACCAGGAGGTGGAGTCACAAGCCCGATTCGGCGCAACTCCTCCCTTGTCTCTTCGTCACTGGATGACAGCAGCGCAGGTGGCAAAGTAACTGTGTAAGCCCCACCTTCCTCCTCAGAGCTGCCCACTGTTAGGCTCCTGCGCCTGTCAATCAGGGCAGAGTGACTCTCATTGGCTAGAGATGGCAAAGGGGAGGGTCTCCAGCGCTCAGGTGAAGGGGCAGCAGGAGATGTTACTCCTCCCTCAGTTTCTGGACGCTCCACCTGTCCGTCAGGGAAAAGGGGCGGCGTTATACGTTTATGTCTCAGTTCAGGACTGGTTTGAGGGGTTGCACGCTTAGTTCTCTGCTCGGGGCTGGTCTGAGGGGTGGTGCGTTTGGATCGTGGTTCAGGGCTGCTCTGTGGTGTGCTGATAGGGGTGCGTTTGTGTCGACCTTCTGGGCTGGCAGCTGGGGTGGGGATGGGTGTAGTGGAGGCAGAGGCATGTTTGCTTCTTGGTTCGGGGCTCGGTGTGCGAGCGGTTAGGGCTCGTTCTCGTGCAGCTAGAGCTAGGGCAAGTGGAGAAGAAGGATCTGAGGAGAAAGAATTATACGGTTCAGTTTTCACTTTATGTTACATTTATTGAATCACAAAATGTGATTTTCCATCAACTTTCTTGCTAATAAAAGACTACTTGGAGTGAAAGGCAAAGCCAGTTTGCTATATGGACCTACTCACTTTCATATGGCTTCATAGGGGGTAGAAACTATTTAACAGATATCTCCACTGGATTTTTTGACTGCAGGTGCTAGAAGACTCAATAAAATCACCTCCTTCACCTTAATCATCTAATTATCACCTCCATACTGAGTCTATACCATTATAAAGAGCTGTATAACAATGAGTGTTGACTGACCCAGAGGTTTCCCTGTCAGTGGATGGAGGAAGGTGTGGGGTGTTGGAGAGGGTGACAAAACAGGTGCTGGGGGAGGAAGCTCGCCGAGGTCATCCATTGAATGACTCTGAGTCAGAAGGAGAGGTGGCTGGTTTTCGGACCCTGCCCCTTCCACAGACAGGAAGAGGGATGACCTCCGGCCTTGAACACGGGCGCGCTCAGAAAGGACCTGCTGCTGGTACAACTCTGCCCTGCTGGGACTACTGCTCCCTTCCTGTTTCCCATCGTGATCTTTGACTCCAATTCCTAAATAAGAAAAACCATTGTGACCAGGCTGCAATTGAAAGATTAGATAAATATAGCTCCTGGGGAACAAATAGCTCATATTGTAAAATCTTTCAATTTGATTTTAAGTCTGTAATGTAAATAAGAACAAGAGGAAACAATCCTAACCCTGTTCCTCAACAGGAAGTTGCTTCAACAACGGTGACTTCCTTCTTTGAGGTTTGGTGGGTGGTGCCTGCTGTCCTACATTAGCATAAGGGTTTTCTATTTGTCGTCCACGACGGCGCGTCAATGGTGAATGTCCGAGAACAGGACTGGTACTGTGCAGCGACAGCGTGGAGGTGTGTGTAGCAGTGTGAAGAGTGTGAGTGGCAGTATGTGTGGCAGTGTGCAGAGCATGTGTGGCAGCAGCATGTGCATCAGGCTGCAGCGGCGGCGTGTCCTGCAATATTATCATGGACCTCGCTTTCCTCTGCCTCTCTGCATGGGCGTGGCTTCTTGCTGGTGAATCACAAAGTTCTTGAAGCCTTGGTTCAGCTCCAGGTTTAAAGCTGGAGCGGGTTAGCCCTTCCCCTCGGGCTGGGGGAGGAGGAGGAAGGAAGGATGGAGGAGGCCCAGAGTCCAGGATATACAGTGAGGACAATGAAGAGGCAGAGGGTGGAGGTGGTGGGGCTGTTTGAGGGGGAGGTGGGATGAAGCTGTCAGTCAAAGATGAGCTTCGTGGAAACCGGCTCTCATTGATTAAAGCAGTGATACGGTCATCGTCGGGGGTACCTGTTATATTAACAACAGAATCATCAGGGCAGCAACACAAGGTACACATACCTGGAGTTCTGAATTGGCTTTGTCATACAATGTCAGAATAAGCTCAAGGATAGTATTTATTATTAAACATCTTTCTCTAGGTATTTTCATTACAACAGAACTGCACTGAAGGACATTTCAGTGGTAGCAAGCATGGTCACTGTGTTAAATTAAAAAAGTAAATAAAACACAGTTGTTATATTACCAAAGCTCTTAGTTCTGGACATTCCTCTTGGTAAAGGCATGGTGCTCTTCTCTGGGGGAGTGGGGGGTACCAAACCCTGACGTTCAAACAATGACTGAAAATAAAGAATAAATTTACAAAGAATCTATAATCTATCTTAAAAACATCCAGTGGTTGGCTAACCCTAGTCTTACATTAATCTCAGCTTGTGTGATCCTTCGGCTCGTTGGTCTCTGTTTGACTGTAGCTGCTCTAAAGTCAGCATCTGATGGCCGGGACCTTAGAACAACCTCCTGTGAACTTCCTGCCAACATCTCATCCAGTTTCTCTGGACATAAGAGACACAAAGAACTTCACCAACAAACGACACAAATATGTTGTGTTACCAAGCCTCACACACACCTGACATCAAGCATGACACCAAGCAAATCATATTTAATTACAATCATATTCTCTCATATTCACTTTAAAATGTTACACACAAAAAAAGCTTTGTTCTGTTGTGTGTAATAGGGTTGCTATGACACCGAGAATGGTTTGATATGATAAATTACTTTATTTATTATTTTTTTATCTCTAAACCATATCAAATGCTATCTGGATGGAACTTTTCTCCAAAAAAAAAAAGAAACAACCAAAAACATAAAAAATTAAGTTGTAAAGTTGCAACACTATATGAATATTGTAGTATATTTGTACACCACAACAAAATGCTCTATAAATAGAAAACAACACAAACACAACACTTTCAATGTCTGCGCCAGAACCATGTGACTCACCGTATCGACGCCTCCTGGCTGCAGAAAGAGTAAAGGTCAAAAACACAAACAGCAGCCGTTTAATTTACACTGTGCATACGTTTGTGCACTTGTTTTAACCTATGAACAATGACCAGGCAATGACCCACGGCCCATGAGCCACTTTGAGGTTGTTATGAACTATTGTGATTTGTGTTTATTTACTGAGATGACTACCAACTGAGCTTACAAATATGGAAAACAAATGTGTGTTTGTTTTACCTATCTCCTCCAGGTCAGCAGTCATGGACTTAGATCTGAGTGTCAACGAGGTGCTGGGGGCCCGTTTAGGAGGAGGTGGAGCTAAAACATACAAACAAGACATATTACAGTATATAGAAATCAGTGTGGGATTTTGATGATACTTTTTGCTAGCTCTATCTTGATGGTGTCACTGAAGGCAAAAGCTAGTCTTTTACAGTCAAATAAATCTATTTGTGTAATTACATTGTATTGATAGACTATAGCTTTTTAAAATAGATGCTGATTATGTGCACCTTTCTTTCTGAGGAGGTTGGATTCAGATTTTCGGGAAACAGAGACAACCTTCATGAGCAGACGGCTACCTCCCTGACGAATCAGGGAAACAACTTGACGGTGACCCACCTTTACCACATCAGTGCCATTTACCTGCATAGACAGATCAAGACATGGACATTTCATTAACAAGCATCAAAGGAATTAATAAAATTTGTTTGAAGAACCATTACCTCTATGAGGAAGTCTCCTGTCCTTAGGCCCGCTCTCCAAGCCACCCCTCCCTGATCAACTGACTCCAGGTACTGCAGGGCAGGGAATGCTGGCGTAGGCGCGAACTCTTCAATAGGTGTTTCAGCTTCAATTAGACCAAAGAAGGACTATATTAGCTTTTAAATACTTTTTCCTTGACAGTGACAATGTAGGTAGCAGGAAACAGGGAGTGATAGTGAGGTGGATTTAAATCCAGGTTGCTTGCTTGTGTAGTACATGGTGAGCCCCTGAGGTTACCCCATGTCACACCCACCACTCCTACAAAGGTCAGTCTGATTTTACCTTTAGCTCCTCTGAGAACAAAGCCGAAACCCTCGCTCTCCCTCTTTTGCAACACTGCTGTCTTCTCTTCAATCACATAGTCACTATCACATGGCAGAAAGACAAAAACAATGATTAAGGTTATAACAAACTAATATAGCTTTATGTACAAGGCTTGCTAAATTACAATGGTTTTTACATTCTCTTTTGCTCTTTTCAACCATTTTAGGAAATAACTTCATCAAAGCAAACTATTTTTTAATTTGAAATGTCTTACCTGTAGGAGGTGTAGTTGTCATAGGATCCTACTGTGTAATGTCTAAATAGTCTCTTTGTGCGGTCCTCCCTTGTCTCTGAAATAAAAACAGTGTTACAGATTTCTGTTGCAGTTTAATTTCCTATTTGTGGCTACAGGCATATTTATACAAAATACATTTATATCTGTTTCAATTCATATTTACCTAGTCGGGGGTCATATTGTCTCATTTGAACTTCTTCCACACAGTCAGCCGTAAACCAACCAGTGCGTCCTTTAACACTTCCTTCCCAAAATCCACCTTCACCAATAGACAGTACTGTAGGTCCACAGCATAAAGAGTTATGGATATATTGAGAATTTATTGTTGGATTGCTTTAAACAGTGGTCAATCATGGTCTTGTAAAAGCAAAAATGACAACACTAGCAGTTTCTTGAAGTTAAGCAATACAGTACTTATTGTTAAACATATTTGTATTTGAAACACATGAAAATAATTGCTTTGCTGAAATTAGTCAAAAAGTCACATTTCTGTCTTAAAGACGACAGCTGCAGTGCACAAAGAACTGTTCTGTCTGACCTTTCACCCTCTCGCCTCGGTGCAGCTGGATTTCTCCAGGCCCTTGAGGCACATAGGACCTTGTGGCAATGAAAGTGCGTCCTGGAACAGCACTGTACAGCCTTCTCTTTCTCAACTGGGGGGTCAAGGGAGGAGAAGAGGGGGGACTGGTCTCTACATGCCCTCCTCCACTTGGGCTGTACACAGAAACAAGCTGTTTTAGCGAAACTATACTCCAGCTGAACATACATAGACTAAAGTTGAATGACGGGCTTATTGTCAAGAGGCGTTAGCTACCTCAGTCTGCGTGTGTGTCGCCTGAGTGAGTGTGTGTGCGAGTCATGATGCGTCTCCAGGCTTTGAAGTGAGGGTCCAGGTGAAGACGCAGGGCTTTCCAGAGCGTTGTCACTGGCTGAGCGGATCAGCGAGCGGGGAGATGACAGCCCATTTCCAGCTGTTGTTCTGGTCCCTCCGCCCATTCGCCGTCGCTTTGTGTAGGATGGAGATTCTCTGAAGGGGACTACTTGGGCACAAATTCCCAAATGTGAACACACAGTTAATGGAAAGTACTGCAGATCTTCTGCAGGAAGCCTTAATTTAAATGTTCACATTGAACACTGACTCACCAACATCAGAGGGTTTATGGATCTTAATGATTTCTGCCAAATCAAAGTTTCCAGCAATGATAGCCACCTTAAGAAAATCACAACAATATAGATATTGAATCACATTAGATTAATTAGTAAATCCTAAGCAGAGTTTAGAACTGAAGAATGGTTATGTTTTACCTGAAAAGCTGTCTGGTTATTGTAGTTTTTGGTGTCTTTATTGGCTCCTCTGAACAAAAGCACCCTGGCACAGCTGTCCTGCAAAAGCAGGAGTGATTGTTTTTTTTTACTTATATACATATATATTATACTCACTTCAATGAGTTGTTCCACTTGCATTTGTCACTTGAATGTTACAGTTTACATTTCTCATGCACCCCATTAACAACCAACACCTACTGGTGTTTATTGATTATTTTACAGGGTCAAGCTGAGGGTCAGCTAAGTGCGGTTTTATGTGTCCCTTTAAATTATACTATACAATTATTTAACAGGACAAGGATATACTCGATGCCTCTCTCACTGCACAAAACTCCAAAGCTGAACTATTATTGGTAGTATTGTGTGTTACCTGGTTGTACAGAGCACAGAGGTGCAGTGCAGTGTTCCCTGATGCATTCTGGGAGCTCATGTCAGCTCCATAAAACAGCAGGTGCTCCAAGTGCTGCACGTTACCATAGCGACATGCCTGAACTCACACACACAGGCGCCCACAAAAAAACATAATTGCACAGGGGTTGACTTCATGAGTTCAAGTAATTAAACCATGAATGTAGTTTTTATGTGAGTGCCTGTCACCTGGTGGATCTCCTGCCACCCGTTTTCATCCATTATCCCTAAAACCATGATGACAAAAAGATAACACACAAATCAAATGCAAATTTAAAATATATACACAATAGTCATGTATTAATCAAATTTAAGTGATGATTGAGTCACACAACCTCTTGCACAAACTTTTGGCCTCTGTGATGCAATTTACCTAAGGTGGCATGGTCCTGCAATAGAAGCTCACAGCAGTAGGGGGCACCTCCAACCATGGCAGAGTGATAAAGAGGAGTCAGGCCTCTGCTGTCTTTGTAGTCTGGAGATGCTCCAAGGTCCAGTAAGGTCTGCAGAAAGATGATTAAGGGTTATTTCATTACATATTTCTTTGTAGCAGTGCCACTGGTTTAAAGGTTCACCAGAGCGGTGGCCACTATCAAGGCCCAGGTAATTACAGTGTGTTTCTGGGATATGAGAGCTTATAACCTGTTAACCAGATGTGAATAGTTCAGTAAAGTCTGATAACCCAACTCAACCAGCTTAATGTTATTATTCTGAGAGAAAAACAGTATGGCAGTGTGATTCACAAAGGCAATGGACAGTATTTTAAAAGACTAAACCAATAATGCAGCTTTCACAGGTAGTAACCTCACAATCTGAGACATTTATGAATAGCCACTTGATGACATGGTAGTATAGGTATTGGGTATTGATTGATGTTCTCACAGTTAGAGAAGCACTGTTCCTGCAGAGGACAGCTCGATGTAGAGCCGTGATACCATCTCTGGTCCTGAAGTCTAGATGAGCCCCTCCACTACGAAGAACTTTAATAAGTTCACAGCTCTCTTCCAGCTGGACGGCCAGTGTCAATGGACACTCTGACAAAGACAGAGATAGTTTTTTCTGATTTTAGAGCCAGAAGCACACTCATGTTTCTTTTTAAATGCACAATCCTGCATGAAGGCAAAAGACATTTATGAGCTAGTATGATTTTCCTTCAATTTTTCCTTCAAGTGACCTATTTTCACTACATAGACAACTGCTTGCACACTGTAGAAAGCAGGGATGTGAGCTGTGGAATTCATCATAGGCTTGCTTAGAAACGTCTTAAACATTTCTTACCCCCACTGTCAGAGTCATGAAAGTTGGGATCAAGGCCTTTTTCTAACCATTTGGAAACCTTCTCAACATTTTTCTGGTGTACATGTTCCATAAAGCGCTTTAGGTTGGCCTGAAAAATGGAAACATAGTTATTGTACTGTCCTATTTTTTAATGCAACTGATTATTACACGCTAACTGATAGAGAATTTAGATTAGCCTAATTTTCATTTTCAGACTTAATTTAGATCAGGCTATCATGTTAACCCAGGCGTTATGTTGACTGTATTCCTTTTCTTTACCTTTGTGTGCAGCTTTGCCAGCTGTTTGTCATCAACATAGCTCTGAGTATAAACTCTCCTCTTATATCGAAACTACAAAAGAGGGCGTAAAGATTAGGGACAATGATCAAAAGAACATATCAATGTGTATTTTTTATAATTCACAAATATTTTATTACTCTCTACAAACAAATATCATCATATAACATGCATGCCTAAACAAAGCTATATGACACTACTGTACCTCCAGGTATGGGATGGGTGTGATGGGAGGCAGAGGATACTCCTTCAGCAGTCGCTCTTCATCCAGAAACTTTCCGGCTCGGCCGTTGAACGCCGGCTGGAAGAGACCATAGTTCAAAACATCCGACAGAGACTGAGTCAAGGTCACCAGAACCCTCTGTTTACTGGTCCAAACTGGCAACTCTGGGTCCAACCGCAAACACTTCTGAGAGACAGAGACAGGAAAACACACATAGATGGACAGAGGGATAAACACAGATAGACCCACAAATGTGTCCTACTTTTACATTCATCTTTCTTTTTTATATTGTCTCAGGTTGTATACCATGAGTGTGCTCACCAGAACTATGTGCACAGTTACACTGTTTCAGTCAATGATTGGAACCACGGGGAACAGTTATTTCATTAGCCATTATATTCACTATCATTTTAATATTGGATTTTACAGTTCCCATGAATGCTCTAAATCATTTAAGAGTTTTGGTTATGTGTATTACTGATTATTTTAAAAAGACAGCATGATAAATATACGTTTATACAGGTTTAGAATAGATAAGATAGGTATTATAAAGGAAGTATATTCTAAACATACAACACCAAACAAACTTTTTAGTGCAGGATATGGTGTATTTCAAAGTTCACATTATGTTTATGTTAAAAGCCTGTAACCTCTAATGTACCTGTGACCCATATAGCAACGGGTTAAATCTTAGATAAAGACATAAGCAGTCAAAACACAAATGTGTGACTGTCCTATAGCTCTGGACCGTACAGTATCTACAGTGTGTGTGTGTTACCGTCTGCTGCAGGTCCGGGATGCCAATGCGGACAACAATGTTGTTTCCAGGGGGGGTGTCCTCCCCGTCGTCGTCCCTGGCAACAGCAGAGCCTGTTGGGTTGCCGTTAGTAACCGCCTGTTGCCGCGGGCGATCATGTTTGGTGTCAGCAGCCGGACTCAGAGGCATGTGGCTGAAACATACACACTCATTCAGAGAACTACAGTGACAGTCTGCAGCCAAAGAAACAAGTGCATTGTTTACAATGTTTAAAGATCATTTCATCAGCTTTGTGTAGTGTATTCTAACCACTGAAATAGTCTTCTCTACCAACTTTGTGTGTAGTAGCTTAAGCACATTATTTGTACTGAGCCACTTCTCAGTCTTTTTTATACCATCAAATGAAAATCCACCTTCTCCGTGGCTAATAATACCTTTAGGATGTGTCGTTACATCCTGTTTTTCACCCTCAGTCAGTTGTGATTGTACTCAAGTTGAACCGACACTCCTCTCCTTAAACTACTGTATAGCAACTGCCAGTGTGATTTCACAAACAAAAAGCAACTTTTCTTTCTTTTATTCTGTGTATCAACGCTGGTATTAATCATCACTGTAACAAATTACCAGTTGATTATCCTTCAATCCAATAAGCGATCATAATTCAAGTCAAAACTTAATGACTGCTTGCATTGAAGCTGAGATAAAAGAGACAGAGAGAGCGAGAAGATGATGAGTTGTGAGTTGTCATAGAAACTGCAATAGCAGGGAATCCTGTGCTAACCTCACTGTGTCACTCTGTGTGTATGTGTGTGTTAAAAAAAGACCCCATATCTACATGCTCGCTGTTGCCATGGCAACGCAGTTGAACAATTTTCGCAGTTCCCGTCTCAAACTACCCTTGCACCAGCTGACTGATCTGTCTGTGCAATGGTACTGCTACTGTACATACAACTTACATGTACATTTCCATCAGGATGTGTGGAGCCAATGCAGTCAGCCACAAATGACAGAAAAGTATAAGATCAATATGAACAAGAGCAGGGGGGTTTGGGAGGGGTCCAGAGACCGTTCAGATGTGGAGGGTGTCTCAAATGTTTGGAGAGGATTTATGCACAGATCAACACAGACTAATCTCGACAGCAGCAGGGCACAGTTATGCTTTAAAGAGGCATTTAATATCCTTTAAAAGTGTTGTGTTTACTTGGTAATTGTGTCTTTTTTGTGTGTTTTCTTTCAAGTAGCTTCTGGTTGATTACAACATTGGTAAATATGACAAGAGGTTATTTAACACTAGTGGAGTGTATAGTGCATAGTTTCCTAGAGTGTGTTAAAAAACATGGACTGTATTGGAAAATATGTGACTTAGTTTCAGAAATGTCATATCATCAGTGTAGCTATCTAAAACTAGTAAAAGTGAGTTTCATCTTTGAGAAAGAAATGTTATGGGGAAAACCTGTTGGATGATTGTCCATTCAATGTGAAAACAAACTCAAGGGATTGGGACAAACAGCCTTAAACCAATGGAGTAGTGATGGGAAAAGTCATGTGGTTTGATGAGCCCAAATGCACTTGTATGTTTAGAGTGTAATAGGGCATTAAAGAAGAAATGGATAAAAAGTGTGTTCATCAGTACATCTCTTTAGGACTCATTTATCAATGCAATAAAAAAAAAAGCCAGAATTAATTTTGCATATGACATTGATTTACAGTGATCTATGTCTGTATATCTAATCTATTACAATTTTATAATAAATATGTGGGCAAAGAATTTGTTGCCAAAAAAAAAACAATTTGTCTTTTACATTTCAGGGCAATGTGCTAAAAACTAAATCTTAACCAAGGCTTGTTTGTCTATTCATTTGTTTAACTAACAGGCCTTAATAGCATGATATTTAATCTTAACACCAGAAGGAATCTTTGGCTAACAGGATTATTAGACTAGTTTGTAAATGTCAAAGGCACAGATTTAAAGACTTGTTTATAAAATGCTTTTCAGTGGACTCTATCTCTGTCTCTAAACAGGTATTGACTACACTACAAGGGTAAGATTTCCAACGCAACTGGGTTTAAAATGACGAATAATTCAAAAAAATCAAAACACGATTAGAACTGAAGCTGTTCTTCCTTGATATTTCCTTTTGTAAACACTAAGACTAAACAAAAGGCAGGCAGGTCATTACTGCATTGTGATGCGTTAGTGCATCTGTGCTTACAAAGGTGACTCAGACAAACAGCAAATGCTGTGTACAATCTGCTTCAAACTGTCATATTTTTATATTTTGACAGTCAAAACAAAACTGTCATTGTGAAATTTTTTGGGAATACACAATTTATGGGAACAAAGAATGATAAAATATCATGCACTAATGTTTAATGGATCCTCTCTGCTGGACAGGTTTGGCCCTCCTAAAACAGTTTAACAAGCATCACTAAATGAGCCAACAGAACAGAGCAGACCTGCATTTTCTGTCTTTTTATTTGTCTTCACCACCTCTGTGATTCGATAGGAACACCTCTTTTGGAGCAAACACCAACAGTTTTTCAGTTATAGGCTTTAATGTATAATTTTTAAAATAAACGCTTATTAAATCAGGTTTTCAGTGGTGTTTGGTGGATTAACCTTCAAAACGAAGCCAAAACCAAAAGTTAAGCCAGCTTTCAGACAGCTGTTCAAATAAAAGGGGTGATGTGTTGTGCACAGATGCAGTTATACAGGAGTTACAACCTCAATTTCAAAGCAAACCCCTCCAGCAACTCTTTGCAGAAACAACATTGGCTGCTCATAACTGTAAACCTTTACAATAATTGCCACTAACAAATCAACCTAAACTTTAACATCACTAATGGATTAGTAGACACAGCTAAATCAGTAGCTATAGACACAAAGTTCAATTGGACATTCAAGCACGACAAAAGTACACAGTACAGAAACGGCCATGTGACGCATAATGAATAAATTAATGGAAGTTATAAATAAAGTTGAGACAAGATCCACCTACTTCTGCAAATTTAGTGATGTTATGACAGAAGATTGTCATCGTAGCTGTCACTTACTCCTTCTCATGTAACCTATAATAACTATTCATGACTTGAAACTAATCAAACTAATAAAATAATTTAACTTGGCAATGGTCTAGACTCTAAAGCAGGGGTCACCAACACAGTGCCCGCGGGTGAGTTCTAAAAATAGCAGTAGTCACCAATGAGCTCCTCATTGTTAATTATTGTGAGGAATCATTAACGTGATCAGACAGTGTCAGACACTGACGAATATCATTAATCATTATGAATAATAATATATAATTAAAGGTTAACCATACAACTTTGTTATTTCAGAAGTGCGTATAAAAATGGTAGCCCTTGGTATTACTCAGTACCCTTGAAGTAGCTCTCAGTTTCAAAAGGATTGGTGACCTCTACTCTAAGGCACAAGGCCAGAGGTAAAAAAAAAATAGGTCCTTATATTTTTTCTTATTAATGCTTTTCATTTCTGGCGCTTCACACTGTTTTAGCAAATACCAGTTTCACACATCTCTGAGCATCTCTGCTCTTAGTAATCACACCACATTTAATCAAAAAATGCCTCATCTCTTGTCTGATAATGTCTGATGCTGTACATGTAAATGGCTCTTCAGTTAATTTTCAATAAGAGCAGGAGCAGCTTTTGTGTTGCTCCCTGCAGTTGTTTTCTCTGCAGAGTGCTCCGTTATGTAATGTCTCCACAGGTCTGTATTCAAATGATTGGTTCAGGACACCCAGCTTCCTGATGGAAGCAAGGAGCTACTGCTCCCATTCTGCCAAAGGATTACTGTTTGTCTAAAGGTGAATTTCTTGTTCGACAGGAACTTTTCAAATACAATAATTCAGCATTCAACTTGTTCATCCTTTAACCATTTCCTGTTTTTCTTCCAAACAAAGACACTATTCTGGTACTGGTACACTGGTACACTAACAAGTGGCACTGGCTTCAGTGGTAATAGGATTCAAAACCAAAGTGTTTTGGTTTCTAATACTTTGATAAAACATAACATAATATATGAAGTTAACATCAGTTACATTTACATTATTTTTTGCCCAAAATGATTTTGTCAAAATATTAATTATTAAAAAAAAGGTAAAAAAAACAAAAACAAAACGTGAAATGCTTACTGATGGAACACTTCTTGTGAAAATGATTCGTAAAAAAAAAAAAAAACATCTGTTGCCTAATTTACAGTGATCAGACCAGATTTCAGATAAATAAGTGTTGGTGTGAAAATTATATATAAATATTCTTTGAGAAAAGCGCTACAGCATTTGTCTGGGGCTGTTGCATAATTCAGAAAGACTTAATGTTCCTTGATAGTGAGAAGAGTGGCTGTGTTACCAGATGACAATGATCACACAGTCTGTCAGTTGTTAAAAAGAAAAATCAGCTTCACATCCTAAAGTGCTGCTGGTCTGTTCTGCTTTGTGTAAATAAAAGTTAAAGAACAGCAAGTATAATAAAGAAAAAAAGCATGTAGTGGTTGTTTCTATATTAAGTTATTATGACGACACACTATTAAGCATACGTTGAGTATTTGTAACAACTTAAGTTCATTCATTGCTTATGTATTAATTCATAGTTAATATTTATTAATGCTCTAATACGGTTGAATAGTGTATAGTTATTATAACATGTTTTTTTAATAACTCAAATAGCAGATAAGCACTTACCTTTTGTCAGCAGTCCCATTAAACTTTTCCAGCTCCCTTCACTGGTTTCTGTTGATTTTATCTGGTTTGTTACGGTGCTGAGCTGGCTTTTTGGTTTGATCTTGGCTCAGATCTGGGTTCAAACTTTGGTTTAGTACAGGTTCTTGTGATAGGTCTGCACCCTACAGGACTTGACACAGGTGTCTTTAAGTTGTAATCCGGAGATGCAGTAGATGTGGCAGCAGTGGAACCAGGAGAAGTGTGAGGTGAAGGTGCCTTTGGAAGAGGTGCTTTTTTGTAGTTCAAGTGCAGTTCTATCGTTGTAATCCTTTAGTCAAATGAGGGGTCTCAGAGTTTCAGAATGTATTGTGGAAACTGCCCTGCCCATCCTGTAGAAAGGGAGGAAGAGCAAGAGGAAGACGGGTAGGTGGTGGGTGGGAGTCACAGAAGAAGGAGGCCAGGATGTGAAGGAAGAGAAGCAAGAGAGGGAGATTGGGGAGAAGAAAACAAATCTCAAGAGTGAATTTGGTACAGAGATGACAAATCACAATCCTTGCAGTTAAATAACAGAATTAGGTCAAACTCAGAAGATGCCTTCATGTCTAGACAGCAGCATTTCTTATTCTTACAAAGATAACATGATTTTGGCGCTTTTAGATCAAAGTGTAAGAATGTGTCAGGTTCATGCAACAGTCCACAAGGATAAGAGTAAAACTATTGAGTATCAGGTACAAAATCCTTATGCAGCGACATGCATACTGTATACTTGTGTTCACATGTTAGTATTACTATCTTTTTTTTACTAGAAGTCCAAAACAAACTAAGCTGCACAATAAATTGAAAATGACACCTGAAAATAACTTTTGATAAATTTGTCTGGCAGGAAAAATATTACAGTAGTAAAAGATTACTGGCTGTCACAGATAATATTACTCACCATCTACTTTTTTAAACCAAATTATATGCCTCAAATTGATTAAAATATTAGCCTGCATATCACTTTGAGTGTTCCAAATAATAAGACATCACACCTCTTGTAAAGCCAGTGTATCTTAGTCACCAGATAATATTAAATACATGTTACACACTACTGATAAATGTACTGCCAGAGAGGCTTATGTCTTTGTCTTGTTTGACATTGTAGATAGTTGTTGTGCAGTGGACTCCAGAACTAAGCTTGTATAGAGACAAACTAAAGAAAACGGACAGTTGGATCCTATAATAACTCCACACTGGGGACAACTTCAGACCAGGTAACGTTATAGAGTACAATTCACTGTGTTTACAAACCTTTATTTTGCATTTATAGACCAACAAGCCTTAAAACCTTTATGAGTTGCTGCTTCAGTGACTGGAGTGTAGTAAATACAAAGATAAAGTGCTGGACGGAGCTAATAGTTAATGCCTGTTTGCTGTAGGCTTATGTGATCACTCTCAGTTCTTTCAACAAACATTTTTCTGGTACATGATAAGAGTGAAGGATATTTATTTGATTGGATGTGGAATTAAAGAGCTTAATAAAGTCTGGTGATGTTCATGTCTTGCTTGCTTTTTCCCTCCATTGTGGAGACTGGAACGCATGAGTCACATGACATTGTTTACACACACACAACTTTCAGCAACATTAGTGTGTAAAAAGCAGGGATTAGTATTTAGGCTAATGGTGCTCTAGCCTTTTTGGAAGCTATATTGCAATGTTAAGTAAACCTTCGTGCCATTTGGCAGGCTTTTATTAGTATTATCTTTCTGGTGAATATTACCATATTGTTGTATGTTAATAACCAACTGGTGAACTTTATTGGCCTATTATTCACTGGTAGTCAGCAAGTAGCATACTGGTAGCCAGATGGTAGCCTGCTAATAGATATCAGCATGTAATCCAGGTGGTGTGTGTGGGTCTAAAGTCCAAAATGTCTCCATAGTAACTGAATTGAATCCATAGGGGTTTTTTTTTTTTTTTTTTTAGATGGATCAGAACTGCTTACTTCCTGTGGCTCACACTTCCTGTTTCCTGTCTGGGTTGCCAAAGAAACGGATGTTTGGCAGGAAGAATCCGAGAAGCTGGACAGCACAGATAACACAAACACAATGGAGACACAAATACACACTCTACACAACAGGTTTGGTGTATGAGTCTGATGATGCACTGTTTTATTTTTTTGTCTTTGACCACAGGGTAATAACAATGTACGCTACCTTCTGGTTAACATTTATGAATGGGAATACATATCCACATTTCAGGGATGATATTGCAGAGATTAATATTTTACAAAATTTTACATTACACTTATTTACTTTAAAGATATAGAAGAAAAACAGGAAATAAGGACAGAGTAATGGCAAATGACAATAATGTTCGAAAATGAATAGCTGGATGAAGCTGGCTCTCCCTCCACGACCAGACCAACCCCAACAGTCAAACCAAGATAAACTACAACAGAAATGATAATCAGAGACATACAGTGCCAACTATTAACATCATCATTTTAATTTTAAATTTTTTTTAATCACTATTATTTTTCCAGAGAGGTTCCAACCGTACTTAGTATTTGTAAGACAATCAAATGCTGTCACTTTGGGCCTGTGAGTATGTATATATTATATATATAATATATATATATTATATATAATATATAATATATATATATATATATATATATATATATATATATATATATATACAATTTATTTTAGCATGATACTCTGATACTCCTGCAATAAATTTGACTGCATTTGCTTTCGTCTTGTATCTGTGCCACAGTGCAGCTCCATTTTTACATGTTATTATCACTTCATATTACCAATGTTTCATTGCTGTGTGAGGTTTTCCAGTTGTGATCAGATCACCAAAGATACAGTTCACTGTGAGGTGTGAACAGAATGGATGTACAATGCGTGTCCTGATAATGTAGCTCCCTTGGCCATTACCATGGTAACCAATAGCAGGAGCTGTATTCTCGGACACACACGCACATTTTATCTTGTCAAGTTTCTCACAAGAATCTAAAAACTGAGAGAAATCTTTTCAAACCTCTCACTGTATTATGCTAGCATAATAAAATTTGTCAAACCATTTTTGTCATTTTATTATAAAAAATACTGAAAAGTTATATAAACAACTATGACATACCATGACCTGGATAAATGAGAAGTTTGGCTACCCTGATATGGTGACTCCCAAGCCACCACATTTGTGAAGTAACTGCAGTGTAAATGACACACAACTGAACGCCCCCCCCCCAACCCCAAAATAAAATAAAATGAAATAACATAAAATACAAAATAAATTTAAAAAAAATGTAGAATAAATAAATAAAAATAAAAGAATAACAGACAAGTCAGAATGAAGCTGACAATCATGTGATGTTGCAAGATCCACCTCCTGGTTTTTAAGTGTCTTTTTTTGCAGGATGGCAGATTATCACTTCAGATAGAAAGTCTGAGACTACAGCCTACACACTTACATAACACACACACACACAGGATGGTAAAGTACTGCTGGAGGGAAACTGAAACAGGAAATAACGCCAACCCAGGGAGAGCAAGGAAAAGCAGGAGAGGGCAGAAAAGGAAAAACAGGTAAAGAATGAAATGACATGAGGAAACTGATGGATCTGGAAAGTGATTGTTTCTAAGAGCAATACAAGTAATAGTGATGCAAAAAGTCAAAGGAGGCAAAGAAAGGAGGTGAAAAGAAGAAATAGACATGATAGGGAAAAGAAATGGGTCAATGTAAGCCTAAGTTGCGAAGTTGCTGATGGCTATGACACACATTCACAAACACAGGTACATGCGAAGCCTTAAACGTTCAACACAAACACACCAAAAGACACAAATAAAGACATACTCACCCAAAAGATCAGCGACTCCCCTCCATTATAAGGCGAAGGAAAAATGACTGACATAAAGAAGAAAGAGAGAAAAGGGGGGAAAGAGGAAGAGAAATGACTTGATGGAAGATGGGGAGAAGAAAAAGAAGAGGTGTATCTGCAGACAGAGGGGAATGAGCGACAGAGAGGGAGAGGCAGGATGAGTGGAAGGCTGGTTGGTTCAGCCCACACACTGCTAGCATGACACACACTTGCTGTGTGTCTGTGCGTGTGCACAACAGAATGCGCATGTAGTCTCCCACTCCAATGCGTGGGTTAGAAAACACACCTCTCTCTCGATGGCTTCGCAAGAGAGAGGGGTAAGCAGCAGCGTGGGAGTGGAGGAGCGGCCCGACGTCACCATGGCAACCAAGCACTGGCAAAAGTCACTACCATCATCAATGACAGGGTCTTATGGTTGTTGTGTATTACGTTCTGTTTTAGAGATTTTATGTAACTTCAGATCAAAATAATATTCAGTGAAAATCCTACACAGTGTGACCAATCATACGGGGGGAGGTCACATGACAAGTGGTGGGTGTTTTTACACATGCTTTCCACATGTCAGCCATACACACTGAGACATGAATGTACATTACCAATTCAACTGATACAGCCCTAGGAATTACATTAACTGCTGACATCATCGGTCATTTACATATTTCTGACAAAAGATTTGAAATATGAAGCAAAGTAACCTTAAGTACAATTTATTTCTAAGCAGAGTCCTACGTAATACTTAAGTTAATACGTACGTTTTTATTGTTAGCTTTAAGTAGTTAATCCCCAATAATGACTGATCAGCTGGAAATGTAAATCCAATTCTAAAAGCATTCAATAAAATTTAAATATTTTCCCAATTTTGTTTCCTCATTTCGAGCACAATACAATGTCCACACGGCCAAAGAACAGCCAGACGGACAAAACAATTTACACTTTTACAGATGAATTTTACTTAAAACTATGGAAACTACATGCAAATAATTAAAATGTTTATCTGTATTTTTGCTGTGCAAAGGTATCCACAGATGAGACAAACTTTACCAAACCCTAAAAATAGAACTCAAACCAGATGTTTCATCATCATCACCATCATTCCTGTTGCACCTGTTTGTCTTAGACATGGTTTGGCTTGCTGGTTGATAGGCTATTTCAAAAACAGTTGCTGTGTGTGAAGTTGTTATGAACAGAATACTATTTATTAAAAAGGACATGTTTTGATTCATTACTTCATTAACAAATGTTTTTAAAACAATGCAATAAAACCTATTCATGAAAATAAGACATGTAAATCAGTCGTTATCATGTAATTACAGTCATGCTACTGTATACATTGATAAATGTTTTTAACTCACAGTATTGAAAATAGATTTCCTGTAAATATCTGGACCAAGTATAAAAGTACATCTTTTTTTCTGTTGCAGTGGTGTTTTGCTTTTCCAACTATTCTAATGCAAGTGCTAATCAGATCATTTGTAATTACTAATTACTAAGTTTCTTTGCATCCTTTCAGTATAAGGTCCATGTATGCTCCAGTCACCAGACTCTCCTGTGACACCCCCAGCTGCTCCATCAGATCCCGAGCCACCTAAATTTAGTCAAAATAAACATTAAAAGCACAGAAAATGATGGTAACTTGCAAATAATGAGAAAAGCCACGTTACCTGCTGTCCCTCTTCAACAGTTTGCTCTGGACGCATCACCACCTGGACACACACCAAGTTAGATGGGTTTACATTGACAGCAGCTTCTATCGGTCTTATTCAGTTTATAAAATGCACTCTCACTTCGCACCTGTTTAAGTTTGCATTTCTTGCTGCTTTGTTCTTCAAAAGCAAATCTCACATCATTCTCCCAGAAATACTGAAAAGCTGCTGGACCAAAGTTTAAAAATCCATGTTTGCAGTGCCTAAGTGGCATAACTGGTTGTGCAGTGCAGGAGTTCTGCAAATCTTTCAAGTCTAAATCAAAGCTCAAACCTTTTGTCCAAAATAAGCTATGAGTTACTGTGCCCATTATTACCACTTTCTGGAAGCATTAAAGACCTGTCCTGCTTCTCTTTTATTAAAGGTGATTGAATTGACAGTATTTATCAGCGTTTTACTTTGCTTTCCTTTTCTCTGTTGATACTCTGTTTTTTGTGCTGTTTTGCTATGTAAAAAGTGTCTTGGAGCGCTCCTATTTCAAGTATGTGACTTTGTGAGCATGTGATTGGACAAGGTTTTCTGTCCCTGAATAGAGGTTCTCATCTATTAATATCCCTCATAATAAATAGTAGATGGCATCATAAAGCTTGTTTTTTCCATAAATGACTGCTTTTACAATATACTATTTACGGTTTAAATCATTTTCCCCAACTAGGAAAAAAATATCAGGTACAGTCTGTTATTGCTTAATAACAGACTATAGTCAGATTATAGTAAGAGACCAGCCAGCCTCAATCCAGATTTTGTTTTAGTCCATTTAAAGTCCCAGTGATGTAAGTACTCATCAGTTAGTCAAAAATGTTTTGTGCATTGTGATCTTAGGGAGTTCAACTGACCTCCAGCTCCATGTAATGCCCCAGTCCCTCCACTGTGTCCAGGTGAACTCTGGTTTGACCAATAAGAAAGAGCCGTCTCTCCTTCCGCACGTCACCTTTTACGCCAAGGGCATCTGATAGAACGGTCTATATAAACACACAAATAAAGACCATCAGAGTGAATTGCCGGTTTTGATATGATATTTATATGTCATGAAATGGTGTGGTGTTTTACCCAGAGATGTTGTGGGTCACTGGTCGGGCAGATCGAGTAACGGGACAGTTTGGGTCCATCTGTGTCCGGCCGCTCATAAAATATCAACTGACCTGAGCCATCCTAAAGAAATTGAAAACATAAACCATAATAAAAAGGCAGAAATCCAATGCTTGCACTAGACAATAAAAGCATCAGTGCAAACAAAGCACATTTTAACATTAAGAGTGTTACTGTCCACATTTTTAACTGCAGCTTTTCTCTGTCTGTATACCATAAAGTCTCGGAGCTTCAGTCGTCCTTGGTTGCAGTTGAAGAAGGTGTCATGCTGTCTAATGATGGTGCCCTGTGATTGACTGAGCTGTGCCGCCCTCTCTGCAAACTGCACCGGGTCACAGACTGTGGCTTTGATCTCCACGTTGGAAGGCATGACTTTCCACTAATGTGCAAAATACAAAATATACAATAAATAGGTTTATCCTATTTGCTGAAAACTGTATTTATGAAGCGGGTAGCATGATGCAAGCGGTGAACGAAAAGCTAACAAGCCTTGAGCCTTACCTGTGAATTTATGAATGAGTAACAAAAAGACCAGTATTTAGATGATTCTACAAGAAAAGACTTCGCTACTGAAAAAAGATCATGAACGAAAAACTTCCCTGAACAAGAAGACTTTTGGCTTGGCTGACCTGATGGGTTGATTTTGCCGCGAAACTGTTACATGGAGGGCTTCTTCTTCTACATGTTGTTGTGAGGTTAAGTTTGGTAAACGGCGCTCTGCTGCCCCCTATGGTTTGAACACTATCTGCACACGCCATACATGGACCAAAGAGAAAACAGACTTTTACTTGATCTAGACACAAAGCTCATACTACCATTTTATTTACATTATCTTAGACTGCTTAAAAAGCATTATTTTTAAGCAGTCTATAAGCAAGTTTTCACTTGGGAAAATGAAACAGTTGATTTGATTTTGTTACACAAATTAAATCTTTATTGTAGTTTGTCTTCACCTTGTGCTTAGTTTTATTGACAGGTTACAATGTTTGTTTAAAAAATGAATAGTGAAATCTGCTGTGGCAATGCCAATGCCATTACACTCGCAGCAGTGTCATGACCACATTTAGCATCAGTGATGTGTGTGGGGCTGCTGCCTGGCTTTACTGTGCTACTGGACAGCTTCAGTGAGAGAGTGTCAGCGATAGAAGCAGGGGAGAGGAGGAGATAGTCGTTTCTATTGGGGAAAACTGCATCAAGGAGTTTATATTCGTAAGTAATATTGTGATTCTTCCAGGCTTTTACATAGAAATCAGGATAAGATACTGATGGGTCTTTGACCTCCATCTGGATCTGTATGTCTGCAAACTGGACAGTGTCAGGATGACTGTCACTTATTCCAGTGAAGTGGCCAACGCGACCTTCTTCAGTTTCCACCGGCTGCTTCTGCGCTGGAGAGGGAGCATCTACAAGCTTTTATACCGGGAGTTTGCTGTGTTCGCCCTACTCTACACTGTCCTTAGTCTTGTATACAGGTCCCCCACACCCACACTCCAATCTTAATAGAAACTAAAATTCATATGCATACTTTAGGACAGTAATGTTATGCATTTGTTTATTGACTGTGTCTGTGTCTTCTGTGCTTTAGGCTTGCCCTGTCTGATTCTCAAAAGAGACTGTTTGAGAAACTCTCCATGTACTGCGACAAGTACGCCGAGCAGATACCTGTCACCTTTGTCCTGGGTATGTCTGACACTTTTCTAAAAATGTCTAAAAATGTATTCTTTCACTGAGCCACTGTTTCCAAAGACAACACAGCCCTAATGCTGCACTACCTTTTTTAAAATCAACCTTTTGATTTTGTAGCAAACGGTCACATTGTCATTTCTAACATTTAGGCCTATGCTATGCCTACATTTGATAATTTCAAGTTGAAGCTCTATGAATACATATATAAAAGTAATCTGTAGTTCAACATTACCTTCATACAGAGTGTTATTGTTAATAATGAAAGAACTGACTATGTTAATAATGGCCCACAGAGAATAAGGATTAACAAGGCTACATAATACAAGTCCCACACATACAATCACACAGTGTACTAAGAGATTAAGGTTACACTAATCTCACAATAAAGTTATATTCTGTGGCTCTAAAAGTGAAATGATCAAGAGGAAAAAAAAAACAACTTGATCACAAGCATGTGTTTTCCAGCAAAAGAGAAAACAGAAGTGATGGACAGACAGGGTGTTTGGTTGCCTCATTAGCAGGCTGCTAATGGAAACAGATCATTAAATGTGCACAAAGCTAAAGGCTGGGAGTACATTTGCAGGACATCCTAAATCTGATTCACACTGAGCCCCAATGGAAGAGATGAAAGAAATAGAGATAGAGCTACAAACACAGTGTGAGATCATTTATATAAGACACAACGTTCACATTTCAACACTAGAGGCATGACAAGTGGAGCTCTGAAACAGGCGACCAACAAGTAATTAAACTGTCTTTCAGGTTTTTACGTGACTCTTGTGGTGAATCGATGGTGGAATCAGTTTGTAAACCTTCCTTGGCCTGACAGGCTCATGTTCCTTATCTCCAGGTATTTTATTTATAGCCTACAGAGAAGTGAGTATTTTAGCAATAGATCTCACCTAGTTCAGCTGACTCACTGTGTGTTATCTATGTGTTTCCTGTTATTACCAAAAAGTGATAATCATTTATATTTGATACTGTTACTTAAGATATGATGTGTTCCTGACCAAACCCTTTTAACACGATATTAATGTTATGCAGATATTTTACTGTACTTTTTGTCATGACTATAATCACTTTTGGTTTTACATTGCAGCTACAGAATTATATTTGTAATTTAATTGATGGATTATTGCTGAGGTCTTTTGTTCTTCAAGTTATGTTCAGGGAAATGATGAACATGGCCGACTCCTGCGGCGGACACTGGTTCGATACATCAACCTCACTTCCCTCCTGATCCTTCGTTCTGTCAGTACAGCTGTCTGTAAACGCTTCCCCACCATGGACCATGTCGTTGAAGCAGGTCCGATTTGTTTTATTATTCAGCCAATTTATTTATTATTGTATGTCTTGTTCACTGATCTCTAAAGTCAGAGTCCCTTCCCTTTGTGGTTCTGTCTCTTCATCGCTCTAACACCTGATCTGACCCCAGGAACTTGCTCATTAGGAGCCAATTAGAGCAGTAGCTTCTGATGGCCACAGCCAGTATACCCAATCCCTAATGCTTTGTTATGAGTTTAGGACACGATAATGCAACAATAATGTTAATGCCAACTTATGTGTTTCCGACAGGTTTCATGACACCAGAAGAAAGAAAAGTGTTTGACAACATCCGCTCTCCTCATTTAAAGTACTGGATCCCTTTTGTTTGGTTCTCCAACCTGGCAACAAAAGCTCGACAAGAAGGACGCATCCAGGACAGCATTGACCTGCAAAGCATTCTCAATGTGACACAATGTTTTAGATTTTATTGTACATCCGGTTTCTGTGGCAAACTTACATAACAAATGTTTGGAACGTTGTGTGGAAGTCTGTGAAATGCTGCTTTGTCTAGTGGCATTCACCCTAATTTACTGCTGTTTGTAGCTAAACACAGAAAACCACATAATTTGACATAAATAACGAGAGAGATAACTGTCCTTCAAGCTTTCTTTTTGCTCATTTTGAAGGAGATGAATATGTTCAGGACATGGTGTGCGACTCTTTTCGGCTACGACTGGGTTGGTATCCCACTGGTCTACACACAGGTCTGTTTCCATCTGTCACAATAACATTTCAACAATGACTGTAACTATGGTTCATGTAATCCAATCAGTAATCAGTAATCGAATGAGCACTCAAAATCTCCCCCCACACACAGGAAGTGGAAATGCATTATCTCTCATTTCACTCTTTTCAGGTCGTCACTTTGGCGGTCTACACTTTCTTCTTTGCTTGTCTCATTGGTCGTCAGTTCCTCGATCCTGCTCAGGGATACCAGGGTCATGACCTTGACCTTTACATCCCAGTCTTCACCTTGTTGCAGTTCCTCTTCTTCTCAGGCTGGCTGAAGGCACGGACTCGATGTTTAATTTAAAAAAAAATACAAATGAAGTTGTAGGATTGACCTCTTTTAACATCATACCCTAACGCTATTAAGTAAAGTAATAAGAAGTATTATTTTCAGTTACAGACAGGGCATCAACTAAAACAAAAAAGTGACAGCCGCTCTCAAGATGGTGCCAAATTGATTAAGACTTCCGCAAGTATTCTTAGCATTTATCTTTTTATTAGGTGGCCGAGCAGTTGATCAACCCATTTGGGGAGGATGACGAGGACTTTGAGGCAAACTGGATCATCGACAGGAATCTTCAGGTCTGCCGCCAGTTTTGTGTGTGGTCCACTGAAAAATTATTAAATTGTTTAAAGGATTAAAAAACATATTACAAAGTTTTTGTAAATGTTTTTATGATTGAACCACACAAAGTTTCCTATTAGATTAGCCGTATAAATGATTTGAATTCAACAGATAAATAAAAAAACTTTTTCTTGCCTCTTTTCAGGTGTCTCTACTGGCTGTAGATGAGATGCATATGGACTTTCCTCATCTGACAAAAGACATTTATTGGAACGACAGTGAAGCACGACCACCTTACACTCTCGCTGCTGCTGATTCCTGCATCCCTTCATTCCTCGGCTCAACTACTGACATGGGGTTAGACACAAATACCAGCCCTTCATTTATTAACCCTTGATTGATGGCAATTTAGCATACGAGGCGATACAAATCTTATGGTGAATACAAAATGAGAGATGTGTTTTAATTAACTTGCAGACTGTCGGACATTCTGCCGTGTGAGGAAGTCAGCATGAGTAACACAAAACAGTTACAGCAACAGGCGTCTTTTATGACTCAGCGACAGGAGACGGTAATGCAACACGTGCTGTCTACTTAACAAGAATGAATCAAAGAACAACTCAGATATACTGTATTTTCATTGTTGTAGGTTCTAGGTCGGGTTCGCCGTTTGCTTAGTGTTCAGGAGCCACCTGATCTCCAACCTCCACGACCCATCTTTAAAAGGCACAGCAGTGATGCAACAGGAAGCTTCTTCCCAAATTCTGGGTGCTGTCTTAGTTCCATATAATATATTGTCTTAATGTTTTGTATATCTTTGTGACTTTAGTTTTATTGTCTTCCAATCTGTTTAGGTTCAATCCACATACAGAAAACACTGCCTCCCCCTCCTCTCTTGTCATGACCCACCCTGCCATGGACACACTGTCCACTGTGAGAGAGGTCAATACTAACCCGCCCTCCCCTGAATCCCCACACTCGGGGGTTTTTCCCCAGCTTGTTGTCAGCCCGCCGCTGTTCTGTGATGCAGATCTTAATGGAAGCGGATCTATCAGTGGTGTGGCAATAAAACCATACCACAGCTTTGACTCTTCCCCCGCTGAAGAGACTCCAGGTTTGGAGACACCAAGGTAGTTTTGATCCCTTTTCTAAATTTTTAAGATTTGCGTTTGATTTAGATTTTCAATCATTTTTAATCTCAGAGGAATTTAATTGATTAATCTTGTACATTCACAGAAATGGCTCCTCTGTCTGTTATTCGCCAACTCAACTTGGTCCTAAGGAGTTTCGTTGGACTAGGATCAGCACTCAGAATCATCCACAAACCAGGCCTCGGAGGCGCCAGTTCTCCCTCCAGTTCTCTAGACAGGCATCTAAGAGGTCAATACGCAGCCTGCCGAGTCCTAAAGCTCTGGGGAAACGCAGAGGAGGGCTGCCTCGCTTCCAATTACGTCGCTCACCCGTTCCACTTAGCAACACTCTGCAAGTCCCCAACCCACAATATGAGCAGGACTGCCAGAGAACAGAGGAAGCTGAAAACAGTGAACACAAAGAAAGGAACAACAGCAAACAAATTCACAAGTCTAACTCAGAGACACAGATAGCAGGGAACGACTGAGAAATACTGAAATTTATTCCTGAGGCAGTGAAAGTGCAATATAGTCAGAAGTCAGTAATCCATATTGCACTACTTTTGTAAAATTAATTAATTCTACTCTTCAGCTGTTGTTAAAATAAGACTAAATATAATAGCATATTATAACTTAAACACACAGTAAAATGATACACCTTTGAATGTATATTTATATGAGTGAATTGACCAAATGGCTAAATGCATATAACTTTATGATTGGTTTCACTCTTGTAAATCATATACTGTATGTAGAGGATCCTGTTGTAGTCAGCCCTATACTAGTGCTGTTCTCTAGGAAACATACAGTATGCCCTGCAAATGGTTTGGAACATGAAAAAAATAAATAATGCCAGTAAGAGTGTCGTAATTTGAATATCTGTTGAGGTGAAGAAGTGTCTCTTCAAGTCATACTGTATCCCTTTACAACTATGGTCAAATTATAAAAAAGCTAGTTTACGTGGACCTCACGTAGCATACAACGGCATTATGAGAACTTTATTGAAAAGACTTAGATGGGAGAGTACAAGTCTGCTGTTTCATGGCAGCAGGAGCTAAAAGCTTTTAGGCTGTTTTAAAATAATTTAATGTCTAAATGTAATACAATAATCATGAGCTAATCAGACATTTGAGTCTGTAATAAAGTTTGATGATATAATATGTTGTGGTGTCATTTTAGAACATTCACCTTCAGTTTTGTGTTGCCCAATATAAAAATACTACAGTGCCCACTAGACTCATAGAAAGGATGACACTGTTTTAATGAATGCATTTATTAGTTATTCTGCTGAAAGCCATTGATTATTTGTTGTTTGAGTGCTTTGCAGCTGCAAGTCCAACTCGGTCATGTTCTCTGTCAAATATGCTGTAATACTCTGTCAGAAATACATCTCCCAGAATCCACAAAGGGCCTTGGGCAGAAACTATGTCTATAGCTTGGAAACCGCTGAAGCACAGTTCTCTGCCAGCAAGCATCTCCTGCACATAACAATATGATGTTTTTGTTAGTTAAATACTACTATGTAAACACACACACCATTGGTACAGAATTATGTTTTATAATATAAATGTATGAAAAGGTTGTATCAAAAACACCGTTAGAGGAGCAAAAATACACACCTTCCTAACATATTGCTCAGCAGTCATTGTGTATTCTTTTCCTCCAAGCACGAAGGTGACATGAGGCAGGCTGGACAATCTAGCACAGTCTAAAAGAAACTGAAATAGCAGACGTTAAACTACTATGAAAACATTATATATTGTATATTCATTGTATATCTTTCTGTTTAGAAATAGGTTACCTCTCCAATGTTGGTGGGTGTGGCTCCAATGAGCTGTTGGAGACTGAGGATTTTGCTGGGTGGTCCGCCAATGAGAGAAGTTCCTGTATCAACTATTGCTTGACATCCATTATGACAAAAAGAGCTTGTGCCCTGCACTGCCACACTAAACACACAAAAACAGAGAATGATTAACTTTTAGTAATGAGATAAGAAATATTGACAAAACATAAAAATGATGTAAATAAAACCACTGCAAACCTATCAATCTTTATCTGCCAGTAGCCCTTTGTAGTCACAGGGATCCAGTTGATGGGTTCAGTATACAGGGCTTCATCTGTTCCTCCAATTAGGAGTTCACCTTCTGGGGCGCGACCATTTGTTTGTCTGTTAGTGCAAGAACAGATTCAAATCTCAGTAAGTCAGTCCACATATACCACAAGATAAAAACAATAGTACATAAATTGTTAATTAAATCCTGATGTAAGAAAAATACCTGGTCAGGTAGAAAGAAAAGACTGGCTGATCCACTTTCTTCTGTGACATAATATTATCAAAAACTGGGTTTCCAAGAATCTCTGCCAGGGCTGGGTACGCCAGGCCCAAAACCCCATCAAACTTTGCAGAAACAAAAGTTGAACCAGGTTCATAGACAGATTCACCAAACTCCTGCTCTTCTATGGTCAGATTCCCAATCTGAGAACATGAAGGGGAAAACACTTTTACAGTCACAATGAATCAGATCATTAGAGTTGCTCTCTGCATTTTAACAAATTTAGGATTATAGCCTTATAAGTCTTGATACCTGACCTTCAGTGTGTCTCTTGCCATGACTCCAAGCAGTTGTCCTGAGCCATAGTGAATCCCAAACATTCGGCCATCATGATGAAACGAAGTGGAGTCAAAGGCCTGGAAATGCCTGTGCGTAGCTGTGAACACACATAAAGGTCTCAATTATCATGCACTGTCAGTCTACAGTCAGTATAAACCATGTGTTGTGTTTAGTACCACAGGCTTGGCTGATGCAGTAAGATGAGGGCACCCAGAGGTCAGCAGACCCAGTGTCAAAAATCACTGAAAAGTTCTGCTCCGGAGTCCCCAGACTGACCTCGCCGTAGAACTGAGCCTACAGAGATGCAGAATAAGTCGACGGAGTTTGTGACACACTTACCTACAATTGTACTTAATACGTTCTACTTCAAGCCATGGGATGAATTTCTTCAAGCAAAAGTTAATATTAGTGACAGCAATAAAATGCTAGTTTCTTACATCCATAAAGTTATAGATTTTCTCACTGGAGCGTCCTAGTTGCATTGACGGTATTCCTGGTGGAAAACACTGAACATAGCGCCGGTTAAACATGTCAGGATGGTGGTCCTTGAGGAATTCCTCTAATATGCCACTGGCTCGCAGCTGTGTACGGATTGAGTTCATCTGTCTCAAGGGAATCCTGTAGCATTGTGAAAGAAATGGGATATTATATTTTGTCTCTCTGAAAAATACCACCTTTAAAACAAAAAAATGACAAGTTATGGAAAAAGACAAGTAAAAAGAGATTTCCACCTGACCAGCGCTGCGCTTGTCCATGTCCAGAACAACAGTACCACCAACACCAGCTTCCACATCTTTGTCTGTTTCACCGTCAGTGCCTGTTTGTCTTCAATCATTTATCTGCAGTTACCACTCCTCTGAGAGTGGGGCTACATCATGAGGTAACCCATGTCCAAAATAAACAACTTTTTTTTTAGAATGATTAAGGAAGCAAATTAGGATATGCACTTTGGCTGGTCTATCCATTGAAGGCTTCTGTATATTTGGTTCTGTTATGCAACTGTTAAGTATGTGGCGATTTTTACGAACAGAACATTTGAAATGGTATAATGAAGAATTTTGACCAAAACTGAACAAAGATGTCCTTTAAAAATGGTAAAAATACAAATTTTCATTATTTTCAGCTGTGAAGTCACATTGCTTTTCATTTGGGTTGTGTGCCTGAATAAGTGAACATTTTAGGTTTACATGTCTAGGTGACTCTGACCTGACCATGCCTGACATTGTGTCCAGTGTGTATTTGCCCTCTTTGGTACATAGTTACAAAATAGTTGTGTGTAGGTAGAGAGCTATAACAGTTTACTTCTGTATTATAACCTTTGATAAAAGGTTTCAAAGAAGGCATTTGGACATAGGGTTAAAGATAGAAGACATGTCATCACTCATCTTGGAATCTGATAACTGTCAATGTCAGTTTTTATTTTAGCCTTTCATTGGAATATGGCCTGGATGACCGAGAATCTCCACAGAACATGCTTAGAAAAAAACCCAAAAAACAATCTAATCCTTACTTGGGAATGGTTGCTGTTTTGCAAAATAATGAAGAAAATAAAGAGTCAGCATTTGTTTTCACATATAGGTTTGATGTTTTAACCACACAAGTAAAACCTTTAAGAAATAAGAGAGACCAAGGAAGCTGATGAGGACTGCTTTATTTTTTCAGTAAACAAAAAACATTTTAACCCCTTTTTTCAAAGATGTAACTACAAATAGGTCAATGCTATATTAACCAATTATCAGCATGTGTGTAGACTTCATGTAGCCTAACATCAGTACATTACACAAACTTTACATTAGCCTTTCCACTGACATAACTGGTGACTAGCTGCTAACATTTGCAGGACCCTAAGTTTGATGTGTTTGAAGGCAAGCTAGCAAACACCAAGCTCCTGCAGTTTTGAAACTGGAGCTTTAACAGATAAAAAAACAGAAGACCTATTTGTTGAATTACAGAGTGTGATAAATAAGAATGATCCTCTTAATCTTCCTTTAACAGGGGTGATGGTCTGGAACTCTCTTCCTACAAAAAAACAAAACAAAAAACAAGCAAACAATATGTAAGTTGTGAACTTTAATAAAGATAAACAGATTAATGCAATCTAAAATAATACAATCTATACAACAGCTTAACAGACCTGGGTGCTGCTTTAATGATGTTATCGACTCTAAGGATCATCTCTGCTGCTTCAGAAGCACTCAGCAGCACTTGACGTTTCACCTGGAAGGACTCTGTGATGCCCAGCTCTGCCATGTCACCCACTATGCCCTCAGACATGTCTGCAGGGACAAGGACATATGATGCTTTATGTCTGATCACAAGATTTTTTTTCCTGTAAATTAAGTATTGACTCACTCAGTCCAAAAGTGGTCTTGTTTTCCTGGTGTGCAGCTCTCAGCTGAGCAACTAAGTCAGCACTGTCATAGCCCGCATTGTCTGCAATGATTGTTGGCAGCTGAAGAATATAAACGAGAAAAAAACAATTAATATGTGAACTAAGTCCAGACATAATAAATATTGATTTAAGATGGATCCCTACCATTCTAAGAGCTTTTGCAAAGGACTCCATGGCAACTGCTTCCTTCCCTGGTGTCCTGTTGGCCAAATCAGTCACAACCTTGGCCATCAGCATCTCACTGCAACCTGGTGAAGGACAGACAAAAACAGCAGCTAAGAAATAGTTTGTTGAGATGAAAAAAACAACTTGTCATCAGTACTAGTGGTAAGTGTACTAGCATAGCTGTAAAAAAAACACACCTCCTCCATAAACGGTGCGGGGTTCTTTCACTGTCTGTGCCAACACACATAGAGCATCGTGCAGTGAGCGCTCGGCCTCATCCAGAATCTGCTGGGTAGCTCCTCGCAGGACAACAGTGCATGCTTCACCTAGATAGATCACCAAGAGATAGAATGTAAAAGGTGCCTGCTGCTGCTGAAAAAAATGCATTACTTGTGTGTTGTGCTCGTGTCCATACCCATGTCAACTCCAGAGAAGTGGATAAGTGTATCTTCTCCAATCATCACCTCCTCAATCAGTTTGCAGTGACCAAGTTTGACCATCTCAGGGTGATCGAAGGTGGAGGTGATCTCACCACCTGATCAATATAATTGAAAGTACAGAAATTACAGAGAAGACAAGTGCACAATTGCGAGAATACATCATACAAAGCAAAAATATGGTAATTACTGAACATATTTACAATGTTTAAAGTTTGTCTACATACCAGTGACTAGTGCAAGGCGCTCAACACCAGCAAAGTCCGCATGCTCAATGGCCATGACACCAGCCTGAGCAAAGAGCTGTTCTGGATAGTTATAGATCAACTGTCTGCAGAGAATCAAACAGAAATGAGAGTTTAGAAGAGAGAAATCACGTGACAGCAAGCCACAGAAAACTCTATTGTAAAATAGTGATTATGTTTGTGTGCTTGTGTGTACCTATTAATAAAGCAATTGATTCCATGCTTAAGGATCCTGTCAACCTTCTCCTTCATCTTCTCTTTCTCTGCCATTTCAATCTCTGCAACCTTTGCTGTGGAGTCAACACGAACCCTGGAGCCAAAGATCTGAAATGAAACCAGATGTAGTAAAGCACCGCTGTATTCATGTCATTCTTCTAACTGGAAACACTGGAACATACTTGAGGTTAAGCCACATGTCTTTTATAAACAACAAACATTGCAATTTGGGGGATTTTTTTTGACAGAATTGCTGAGTAGAAGTGATCCCATATTA
This sequence comes from Rhyacichthys aspro, assembly GCA_036850595.1. Taxonomy (NCBI): domain Eukaryota; kingdom Metazoa; phylum Chordata; class Actinopteri; order Gobiiformes; family Rhyacichthyidae; genus Rhyacichthys; species Rhyacichthys aspro. The sequence continues at coordinate 19,539,736 of CM072159.1, read as the reverse complement.
TGCAGATGTGTATAAATGTGGACCTGCTTTATCAAACTTTGAAACTTCTACTGTGCTCTAAAGTTGTGATATTTGGTCACATGATCCCTTTAACACAACAGTGATCCTCCCGGTGATGTGTGTGTTGCCTAAGGGTTCATTTTTAGCTTCTGAAACATCAACTTGTTAAATCTACAGAAGCAAACACAGGGTGACTTCATGCATTTGTAAATAACCTTAATCTTGTCTGTGTCCATCCCAGTGTTTGCAATAAGGATCTTGACATTCTCCAATCTCTTTGGCTGGTTCACTCCAATCTTTTTGTCCAACAAGAAACCTGAAAAGCAAACAAAAGAAAGGCATAATACCTCAGTTGTCAATATGAATCAAGGCTTACAGCCACTCTATTGAGTACCTTCATCCAGGTAAGAATCTGTGAGGCTGCCCCCCAACTTTTTGATTACGTGGATGGCCTCCAAGTTCCCAGAGCCTTTTAGCCTCATGACAGCGCTCACAGCGAGCTTGGCAAAGTAATCTTTGTGATGAGTCAGCAGTTTGGATGACAATGTGGTCCGCGCAATGTTCAGCAGGTCCTCCTGGAATCGAGCTGTATCATTACTAAGAAAAAAATAAGTGGGGAGAGTAGTTAAAAAAATGTTCAAGTCAAAATAGAGATAATTTAACTATTCGCTTCAAACATTTTAACAGAACATTTTTCAACATCATATGCTCATCTTTTATTTCACTTCTGTCAAAAATGAAGCCGTGTTTTCAGTTTAAGAGGTCGCTGTGTTCAAAGATTACATTTTGAATTGTCAAAATTGTTATAAAACTAAACAAAAATATTGACAAGAACTAGCCAAATAAACATTTTTATACAATTTAAATATGTTTCACATACAGTATGACAAATCTGAATTCTACTCATTTACTATGTGTGCCCCACCTGTGGTCCACTGCGGCATCCCTCAGAGCTTCTCTGGCTGCCTGGGTCGCCTTCCTCCAGCCAGAGATAATTGTCTGTGGGTGAATCTTTTTAGCAATCAGAAGCTCGGCCTCCTGTTAATGTCAAAACATGTGTTAAAAACACTCATTAAGATGTGCTGTAGATTTAGCTTTGTTTTACACAATACTTCTAACAATTAGTGCCAGTTAGGGTTTTACCCGCAGCAGCTCAGCAGCCAGCACTGTGACAGAGGTTGTCCCATCACCAACTTCATCATCCTGAACCTTGGACATATCTGAAAACAGAATTTTCTTAGTCTACATGGGTCATTACTTCTATTTCAAATTTACACTAGACTAGTGAACATGTACAGTGTTACTCACCAACCAATACTTTAGCAGCAGGGTTGTCCACTCCAATGGCCTTCAAAATGGTTGCTCCATCATTGGTCACAGTCACTGTAGCTCCTTTGCCTCCGCCCAACAAGATCTTATCCTGTAAGTCAATTTGATTCCACTTTAAAAATCTGAAGATTTAAGCTGTTTTAGTTGTATGTTTAAAAAAAAGTATATCACTGTCATGATTCTCAAAGAAGTACATTCAGTGTTAGTTTGTAATAGACTGGACATACATAAGGGTAGATATAAATAATAAAGTTCACCAACCATGCCTTTTGGGCCCAAAGTACTCTTCACAAGATCTCCAATAGCAATAGCCCCCACAAAGGATGACTGAAAAGAAGACAGTTTCAGTGGTCCATGAGTAATAGATAAGACTCTGACAATAGAATTAAAAGATATTTAATAATCTTACCAGACGGGCAGTCTCTGCTTTTTCTTCATCAGCTCCATGTTTAAAAATGTTAACGGGGGCCATTGATAAGGATGCCTATGGTTTAAGAAAAACAAACTGGAGTTATTGCAATAATACAGCACTATCTCACAGTACTCATTATTTGAAAATTTAAAAGGCAGATTGCACGGTGACAACAGTATATATAGGGTTAATTAAAAAAAAAAAAAAAGTACATAGTTTGTATTGAGGATATGGTTTTGGACCAAATCTGAGGTCAGGGTCAAGAAGTTACAATACTGTCGACCTCCATAATCAGGGCAGTATTTTAAGGAACAACGTGCTCAATTTCACAGTTTCACATATATTTATTTCATAATTCACAGGAGAAAGATTTTTCAACGTGCGCTAAAACACTCATAAGCTTCATAACTGTCCACTTGAACGAACTCATGATAGCACAGACGGGTGTATTTTTTCCGGAAGTATTGAAGGGGCCTCAGTCCGAGCCCTGCCCACTATAACATGGAAACCGCTAGAAGCTTTCAATCACATAATCGTGAAATAAAACCCGTTAAACGTTCCCTTAACTCATAAAAACCGGTATCAGTTTTAGTTGATAGCGGTTGTGGAAATATTACTTTGCGCTACACACCGTTATTTGTGTTAATGTGATTACCATTTATTGCTAATATATAAATGACAAACACAAAGCCAAACTGACAGGCTAATCTAGGTTAGCATCATACCGGATCAAGAGCATCATCAAAAGTATAACTTACACAACCCACATGAACAACATTAATAATAATATTCTGTTAATTCCTCATCATATAATCAGAAGTAGAAGTAAGTCAAGACTGTTTTATTGGGCTATCTAAACATCCGTTACACTGGTTGACACTGCTGATGCTAGCTCATTCACAACGCCCATGTGCTTTACGCGTTTAGCACAGCTAGCCTACAGACAACTACACGCCAGCTACTAACAAAAAAACGATTGTAGACTGTAGAGCATAATCAAGCTGGTTTTGCTAACTTAACAAACACCCAAGATTGCCATTTTTTCTACAGAAAAGAAAAAGATGAGGTAAAAGTTTACCATGATGTCAGCGGTTCTGGGCTCAAGCCGTGCACGCACACAGGAGAGGGGCTGGACAGAGGAGTGACGCAGGCACGTAAGGACGTAAGGCTGCGTTCAATGGGCTTAACGCACACATTGAATGAATAAAACATCAGCAACATCAAGCACTAAGTTACAGAAAATCTTTCCCAAAAGACCTAAATGACAGACAACGTATCTCAATACAAAGTTTATAGAGAACAGGCACGGTCTTTAGAATACTCAAATATTATTTATTTTCTTGTTACATTTTTTATAACCACAATTGTTGGCTACAATTACAGGAGGCAAACAAATCCAAGCCTTCAAATGTTTACAAATAATAATAATAATTACACTATTTTGTTCAGAGAAAAAAAGGAGACAAAAGGTCTTTTCATTCATTCATTAATTTTTGTTTAAACATTTATTCTTTATTCAAGCTGCTTTGGGGTGATGCTAGGGATCTTGTAGAGAAGCATAAAATACATTACAATCACAAATACAAATCCTGTCACTTCTTCTTTGGGTTCCGCCTTCTTTTTTTGTGACTAGCAGCTTGAACTGGAAGGCAGTAGATGTGCATGGGAAACTTTCTGAAGTAGCTGCTGACCCATGGCCTGAACACAAAACAATAAAAATCTTTGTATTTATCAAATTAATAAAAGAATACCTGAAATATAATATCCCTAGCCCTATTTCACTACATAGGCCTACAGAACTGTTTAAACTTTTATTTTTTTCAAGTTGTTATACTGTACTTTGCCACACGCTGGTTGAGGCTTAGGAAGCAGAGGCCTTTCCACAACACATTGTTCTCCTGCTGACGAAGAAATTCACTTTCCTGTTGTCGCTCCATATCCAGGCGCAGTGATTCACGCAACTCTGCCTCGATGACACCCAACTGCATACACAGAGGCAGTGAGTTCAAATTGAGATTACAAGAAGTTACTTTTTGAAAAGTTTTAACCATGGTATCCCTACATCTCCCAGCATGCCTCACTGTCAAACCACTAGAAGGAGCAATCACTCCCTGCTGTGGGAACAAATAGCTTAATGTTTCATGTTACCTCCTCCAGCAGACTCCTGTTGTCCTCCAGCTCTCTTTGCTGCTCATATAATGCCAGCGATGCAGGATCAGAGGGACGCCTCTTTTCCTCTGGGATGGCCTCATTCACACCTGGTTGGCCTGGACCAGCTGCCTGCTGAGGCATCGGTTGCGAGGTGATGGGAGGGAGGAAACATGTGCTGGGACAGAGGGACAGAGGGAAAAAAGTCATTCACCAAATCCTGGGGTCAACTTTTTGAGCAGGAAGGATAACCACACACAGAGTGACACACATATAATATAAGGCTGTTTCCATCCAGATTCATTTTCAGTCACAGTAAAGTATCTCTCTGCCAAGGTCACACTTCAGTGGAGAGCAACACATGGTGCAGCACACTCAAGCACAAACACACACTGTTATCAGATCAATAAGAGGCACTAACTCAGTTCCTGACAGTGATGGATCTATTGCTTTTTGCTGAGTGGTAGAGGACATGATATCTTATAAACAATATTCTACATTCATTAACACTGAAACAAGGTTACTACAACAAGTATTTCAGAGATGTGTATAAATTCATCACATAAGGATTTTTCAGGTATGAAAATAATTGGCAGGTTTCTGCCCTTTGTTTTTGCACACCGAGACCCTAAGAAGTGTTCTATCTTTTCAATATCAAATGCTGGTCAGAAGGTTCAATCACAGCCTGTAAAGCCATATGGGGCAGTGGGCTTTACCATAAATATGATTCCTACTTTTGAAACCACTGACAGAGCGAGAGTGTACAAAGCAGCCACTTGTTGCTTGAGCCTATATGGTGAATGTTAATTTAATGCAGCGTGATCATACTGTATTTATTGTGTGTTACAGTTACAGTGTTACAGTGTGATACAGTCATGAAGATTAAATGGAAAAAAAATCTTTAAAAATTAAAATGAGGTTTATGTATGAATATCATGAACGTACCAGCAAAAAGTAAATAGACTGATCAAACTAGGGGACAATGGTGTGTTTACAGGCCTCATTCAAGAACAAATAAGCAGCAGTATTACCTGTGCTCTCTGCTGTCAGTCTCCTCCTGAATCTGAGAGAGGTGCCGAGGGCCCAGTCTGCCCGGCAGTACCTGTGCACACACAGACAGTCAGATACAGTATCACTTAATTACATGTGCTCAGAGGACAGACGGAAGCTAGTACTGCTTCCCTTGAGGATAGTTTCCGTGGTGACAGGGACATCTGTCTCGCTGTCAGTCTCCTGGCTGACAGGCGACACTGATACACTGATGCATAGAGCACACAAAAACGCAAAGAAGCTGAGAAACCCTTGGTTTGTGCACAATTTTAAAACTTTTAAAAAATATTCATAATGCAAATATGATTTGTATGCTCTTATCACAAAGGATTTTGGATATGTTTTACCGATTTTAATACATTAACATCTCAACTTTAGCATAAATGAAAATGATTTCAATAACAAATGCACTGTAATACTATTTTCATATGTGTTATTATTACGTATAGCATTAGATTATTTTTTTTAATAGCAAAATTCTAAGTACTTACTGCGTCCATCTCTGTCATTCTGCTGTTTGTGTCCTCCCTGATACTTTACCTTCCTTTGCTGCAGCCGTTTGAGTCAGACACCTAATTAGTTTGCTAAGTTTTCAGTTGCACCTCCTCCACCTGAATTAGTCATCAGTTTAAGTTCCTGCAGCTCACTCAGTTTGTCCCAGAAAATGTGCCCAGCTACAATGTGGTTGTAGGACACCTGCCTTTTTATTATTATTTTAAAAATGTGTTATCATCTAAACCCATGTGTATAAATGTGTTAAAAAGATGTAACTGTAACATATTATTTGATATTTCTATCTCCCCAGATATAACCATCTATTATGAAACATAAATCACATTCATTTAAGACACTGCAAACATTAACTTAACAGGTTCACAATGAAAACTTTATTACTCTTCGTTTTAAACAAGTAACTTAACACTTGGCATCAGTCACGTTCCTACAACATGCACTATCCTCTTTTTCTACCAGGAATTGTTAAATCTTTTTTTAATTAGTTGAAGGAATAAAATGTACAGCTGATGTAGACGTGTGATTATAAGAAGCTAATTAACAGTATTTGATGCAGTGCGTTGGGAGATTCATCTAAAATCCACATAGAGACTTTTAAAAGCCCATGTTTTGTGTCTGCCTGGTAGTAGGCAGCAGTGTTCAAAACTATCCAGATTAAAAAAAATAATAAAACAAAATATTTGAAGAACAAAAGATAATAAACATAAATACATCCTTTCTGGTTGATGTTTTACTTTTGATAAGCATTTACAGTACATTTTGGCATTTTGTATATTATTCAGTGCAGCGTCTGTAGAAGTGGAAATAGTAGTCAGTAAACAGCACTCCTGCAAAATGATGGTCGGTATTGCAGTCTGCCTGACCCTGAAATTACACACATAACCAAAGAATAAAAATGTTTAACATCTTCATTGATCTCCAAGCTAATCATTTATCTATAATTTGAATAGCATTGTGTGGGATGTTTTTAAAGCCTTACAGCCACTGCTGATCGGAAGTGATATGAGCTGTGATATAGACGAGCCACATGAAGAGGCCATTCATGTTCTCCCTGCAAAGAGAAGAAAAAGCATCTTGGCTAAGCAACTTTGTTACTGGCATTTACAGAGGTATTTTCTAACAATGCATTTTGAAAAAACAATATTCATGATATAAGATTTATTTAATATATTATAGCCTATTTGATGTCCTTCAATACGGAAACACCAGCCTGTACATATGACATATTTATACTGTACTAAATATAGTGTGTGTAGTACAGTTAATAGATGTCATAGATTTATGAGAACGTGGCTGAGATTAGCATGTTGTCATCCTGCTGCGAGGGAAACCCTGCCTGTTATTCATAATTCAACGCTTTCGTAAAACTTCCTGCATTATTAACTCTCTTAGTAACTAAGTTCATGAACTAACAAACACAAAAGTGAAGAAAATGTATTACACAGCACACATACATCGACTGTATATACACAATAAAATGACTGGGAAGAACTAATAGAACAAAATGATCATGTATCCCAAATGCAGTCTTATAACCAAAAAGCTGAACAGTGTTCTCTTTGGATTTTAAGGGTAAGTTAAGGCTCTCAGCTGACCTCTTCCTATGGCCTCCATACAAAGTTAACAAGACATGTAAACCAGAAGGAGCCTGACACTGTTTCGTTTGTAACTTAAAGCAGAAGCAAGTGTATATATATTTGCATACTAATGGAGAGCAGTTGCTTATTCATCTAAAACAGGCTACCCTGTCCACCCTTTAACTATGTCCCTATTTACTTTTAGGACTCAATTTTTAGATAGTACAACATGTTTGGTTGGATTTCAGTTCCACAGCTTCATTTACCACTGGTATCAGTCAGCAAGTTTGGGTTTCCACTGTGTGAGAGCTAATACTCTCTGGAGCTGAGAGTGTACATATTTACCTGTGTATTTGTTGGATATCTGCTTCCTGTCACAGTGTTTATATCCAGCTGAGCAAAGCAGGCCGCTGACTCATCAAAACTGCACAGATGGACCACTAGTAGCTCTGTAGAACTATACAGAAAGTGATATTTTAACCAGTTGCCAGTGTTACTCTGCTCATTGTGGTGAAAGAGATGTTTTACTCCTTGACTTACTTCATGAGCAGAGTGATTCTCATGTTACCAGGCACAAACTGGCTGATGGGAACTCTGAAGACAAATCTACTTGGCCTAAAGCAATTATCAGTTTGATTAGAGCTGAATGGTGCTATCAAAATGTGACCTTACTGAGTCTCGGTTGTATTTGTCTTTTATTGTGATTACGCACCCACATTCATCTCTGAGACAGTATTTGCTGTCAATTATTTGCTGATTCTCCTTGATCATGAAATATTGGATGGTTGTGTTTGTCCCTGAAACCAATAAAAAAGTGTAATTTAATTACATTTTTCTTTTCTCTGTAAATGAAAAGATTTCTTCTATTTTATTTAGTTTTGTGGCTGTGCCAAAACTTACAGTCTCTGGAACTTTTCAGCTTGTGATAAAAATGTTCTATTCTTCTTTCTGCAAATAAAAACATTGGCATGCAATAACTTGAATGTTGTGGGTGACAAAGAACTGTAGCAGTAATTAACCTTTACCTCTAAAAACGTATCAAGAAAATGTATATATTTATTTAAAATCAACCCAAAGGTTTATATGAAGATGACTTGACTATTACCTGTTAGACTGTTCTCCTCGCCCAAAGTCTCAGTGTGGTTGATACTGAAACCAGTGCTGCCCCGCAGCTGTGAAGGGCAGCAGTACACCTGGTCGCAGTAAAGTAGGTCACAGAAGTCCACATCTGGTGGCCAGGACCCAGATGGACGAGTTGGTGGCACTACAACAGTTATTAAACTAATGTTTGATATTTGCATTTACTTATTTACACATTATACAGATACTAAATAAAGTAACAGGACCATGTGATTCACAGCATCTACCTGTGCTGCTCCAGGAAGTGGTAAATGGAGGAATCATACTGCCATTACTAAAGGAAATCACAATTATATCAACAACTGACAAACAATAATACAAATGTCAATATTACAAATGTTCATAAAATTCATATGGTATACCATATACCATCATAACTTAACCTTCTGCTCCTGTCTCTTACCTATGGCCAGGAGGGGACCCTATGTCTTCCTCTAAAGTAACCAGATACAGGGCAGTGATAGAGATCACACTGTGAAACAAAAACAGGTAAACAAATCTGTTTTAAATTCAATGTTGTACACTGAGTAGTCTGTGTTTTTCTACAGCAATGCAAAAGTAAAAATGTTTACCAAAAAGCCATAGTAGCCAGCAGAGTGAAGATGCTGGCCTGAAAAATTCTGTGTTTCCAGCAGTGGCTGTACTTGTTAGTCCAGCTTTCTTGCTTAGTTGCTTGAGTTTTGGATTGTTCAGTAGTCTGTGTTGTTGAGACACTGCTGTGTTTTCTGGATATTCTGTAAAATAAAATTTAACTCTTGAATCCTGGATCTTAGAGCGCCTTGAACTATGGCTAACCTTGACCTGTTATTTACTTAGATAACACACAGTTACTACGATTATGCAACACATGCAGTTTTATTGTGCAGTTTACATCTTTACTGTTCACCACCGTTCCCCCATTTCCTGTTTTCTCAAAAAAGATAGATAAAAAACGCACAAAATACTCATGAGATTTACATAAATCAACAAGCCATTTTTAACCCAAATATTGAAACACTGACGGTTGGGTGGGTGGAAGACATGGATATGTGAATGAAAAAAGGATGGTGAAATACGTGAATAGTTGGATGTAGACTGTTACCTGTTGGAGCGAATGCTGCCCGTTAGACTCTTGAGCTTGGCCAGTCGCTGGTTCCAGACCTCCAGTTCTTGGATTCGTGTTTCCAGGTTGTTAGTGACCTTTGACAGCTGCTGAACTGCACCAATATTTTCCATGAAGATCTGCTCCTAAGAAAAGAAGGGAGAATATATGTAACTAAAAAATATGTTTTTCTATAATATAACTTCTTTGCAGTTCATTAAGTGTCTAGGAGCCAAACATCAGTCCAGTAATGGAGGACAGGCATACCTTGTCCACCATAAGGAAATTGTCTATTTTCTCTCCATTTGAGCAGGTGACATCTCCAACCTCCCTAACAGCAGACGGCAGGAGCTCCTTTACTTCTTGAGCTATTATACCTGAAATGTCAAAGTAAAAATGAAAGGCCTCAATAAATCAATGTAGAATCTGCACTAATCTAGCAATGCACAGGAAACACTTTGTTACCTGTTTGGTGGGTTTGGTCTATTCCCATTGAAGAGGCAAACTCAGGTTTATAATCAAATTCAACTATTCTCATTTGAGTGATTCTTTTGAGTTGTTGCTCTGAGTTGACCTGACAGACAAATAGATAGTGTGTTCAGAACACAAATACAGCACACAATACATATGCAAAACTGTATTTTCACATATAGAAACATATCTTATTCACGCAAAATAAAATGTCTCCATAGTATATGACTTGTTATAAGTTTCATTGAAAGCAAAAATATATTTCTGAATGGATTCTGTGTAAATATCTGTTTTGACCTGCCTCCTGTATATTGTCCTTGGCGCGGTGGTCTGATGGTTGCATGATTGTGCCCATCACTTTGGCATTTCCACAAACAACTAGTGCTTCATCAGGTGTGTCTGTATTAATTCCCACCCGGCCCTGACAGACTAGTGCATCTGACACCAGCCCTCGCTGCCACATGGTGTCCCCGTCCATCTCAAACTGGCCGGGGTTAGAGGCCTGTGGAGAGATGCTCTTGTATCTTGTAAATCTGCTGTGGTTTTAAGATGATTTGATTGCGATTGGGTTGAAGTGAAGTGTACTTACCCTGACAATCATTCTCTCTGACACCAAAGCAGCCAAGAGGAATGCTTCCTCCTTTACTACTGCATACAGACCAACGACCATCTGAAAATATCTGTGAAAGGACACTGAATAAGTGTTTCTGCTGCATCTAGTCTTTTCTCTTTTTCGTTCAGAATTCATAACTTCACCCACCTCTGGTCTGGGTTTGGTTTGCCTTTTTTTCTAATGTTATTGGCAGTTGTCTCACTGAAGTGTAGTCGCCCAATAGTCACCTTTGTGACTTTTCTACTCGGCAGACTGACTCTGGAGGACCAAATAAAATTACATTTGAATCATGGTTGGTCAGATCTTACCCAAAATAGTGTTGGAGATGTTGAGTATTGCTTGAACATGTTGATTACATACATATTTTACATAAATATGTGTATAAACCTCAAAAGTACACATATTTTCTTGATATTTAGGTGATCAAAGATGACTTTTACAAATAACATGCTACTTAAGTTGTCCCATGTCCAAAAATGGAAGGTGAAAAGTGTTTCTTTTTATTGTTTTGGCACTGTTACAAATATGACTATGCTCTCAGTACTATGTTCTTGTGTGTGTGGCACTTTGACCTGTTGTCATAGTAACCTACCTGACTGGCTTAAAGGGCTTTTTGCTGCGGTCAGTTTGTGACTGCTCAATGAGCACATGGTAACTGTGGTCTTCCAGCTGCAAGAGGATGTTTCAGTGTGAGTTTATGTTCATTCTCGTAAACAGTAGTTGAACAATATCATTTCAGTCATACCCTAATTCCAAACACTTTTATTTCAAAGTGGATGACTTCCTTTGGCCCACTGGGCGTCCTGACGTATCGGGGCTCCACAGTCACTCCAATGTGAACTGTGACCTGGAAGTGGTTTTTCTTCTGGCAGACAAAGGCTTCATCAGCTGTGGAGTAGCTGAAGCCTTTATCTGTGTCAACATGGTAGGCAAGAGGGGATCTGGAAACACAGGCCTCATGTTTTACTGCCATCAATCTACGAAACCAAAACTTGGAAGATTTTTTGAGAGGTCACACCTTAACCATAGCTAGAATAAACTTGGGTTGGTGATTTTGTTATGTTGATTTGTACTTACAGTGACTGGTAGCTGCAGTCCAACAAGCTGTTCCATTGTCCTGGAGTGTACTGTTCCCAGGTCAGTGAGTTATATGACCCATTACTTAACCCACAAGCAATGCTGCTACTGCCGATATAGCCATTATGACTCACAATTACTTCACTGTGGGGTGCTTTGATGCCTGGTGCTTCTTCACTCACTGATCTCCTCCTTTTTTTACTCTCTGGCGAACTGAAAAAGTCTCAGTCTCATTAAATCATAACTGATTCTAAATGACATAATTTTGTTTAGCTAATTAGTCATCAATACTATGGAAGAAATTCAATGAATGAATAACAGAATGAATGATTATTGTTATCATTCGCATTAGGGCAATGGGCCATTTTTGTAAGTTTTCAATTAAGGCCAATATTCATAAAGTAAAGAAAAATGCTAGCATGTCTTTTCTCTCCCTAGCCACATCAGTTGTTACTATTCATTTACTGAACCAAAGAGAAGAGGCTTACCAGCGTTGTGTTGCTGAGATCGAGGTGGAGGCTTGTGAACAGGATGAAGCAGGCGGACATGTTTCTTTCTCGGCGCATGATGTCGTAAATCTGGAACAAAGATTTGGGGATGGAGGTGTGGGTGGGGCATAACCTTGTGAGTGGCTTTTAGGATTCGGGTAGTGAGAGTGTTCAGGCGACTGGTGTATGTGATGGGGCCTAATGGAGGGAGGAGCTGGTGGAGTCCCAGGTTTGATGTTTGTATTGGTCAGGCCCAGGCTGCGGAGCTGTTCATGGGTCAGCAGTTCAGCAGGTGGTACAGGGGAAGCCTTAAACCGACACAAGGAAGGCACGAGTGTTGGCTCGAACACCTGCTGACCTGCCTGATGGTTGGTCCAGTATGGAGGCTCGTAATGAAGCTCTAAAAATCAAGGTACATTTTGATTTAACTTATTTACATATTTCTTTAATAAATAAACCCTATTTGTCAATAAATCTTGCTGACTGACTTTTTTTCAGATCTTACTAGTCTGAAAATGTTTTCAGTTATCTAGAATATAACAGGCCTTGCCTCACAGCTAAAGTGTGACTAAGTTTGGGATAAATATTGTGAATGTTACCTGGCATTTGTGCGGGTGAAAAGGCCTCTGAGCATGAGTCAGGAGGAGATTCAGGAAGTATGCTGAAAAAACACACAGAAAGTTATAAGCATTATATTGTTACAAGTGCCACATGTAACAACATTAAACAAATGAAGAGATTTTTATTTCAGATTTAGGGTATTGAGTCTTACAAGCTGTTGGCATCCATGTCATTGCTAAGGTACTGCTCAAGGATGCTTGTATCCACGGCAACAGAACTGTCCAATACTCCACTTACATCGTGACCTACACATAATGACACACAAATATACAATCAACTACCAACTATTGATGACCTTACCACCGGTGAGATAAGCAGCTACATAACTGTGTGTGGCCTGTTGACCCAGTAGCAGCAGTAGATAGATAAGCTTATTTTTAAGGAAACATGTCAAACTTAGTTATTAAAAAATATAACTTTTGCCTTAGTACTCAATTATAATCTATTGCAAACTGACGGCAGAACACTTACATGTATGTTTGGTTCAATGTCAAAATGTTTGTATATTCAGACTTCAAAGAAATCATTTTAATCTTGTTTTAAATTGAAATCCAATATTCTCACCATTGAAGAACTGCTGTAGAGCCTCATTCTCCCCCAGGACATGAAGTCTGGGTGCTCCATGCTCCATGCTGCCCTCCTTGAAGCTGTGCTGCTGGGGATGGGTTTGGTCAAATAAGCCCCCTGTCTGGACCTGTGGTACAGGGCATTTCATAATGTAAAAGCTGTCACTTGAGGTCTTTCTTGTTTTTTTTAATGATTATTTGAAATTACTCCACAAAATCCAATCACTTTTAGTCTGAAAGAGGAATAATTAAATCATTCAAAAACCTGAATGCTTGTTTTGTCTGTTCTAGGGTGTGATACAAAAAGAGTGGACCCAGTGATAGCTTAGTGACAATATTGTATAATTGTGCTTATTCAAATATTAAAACTCTTACTGGGACAACCTCAGTATCAGTGCCCAAGTAATAGCATTTTCACAAACACAGTCACTCAGATAAAAACAACAGGAGACATTTTTGTTAAAACACACCTGTTTTTCAAAGATGGCTGGCTGGCAGTCGGTCAGCGCTGATCTTTATGGTTTACCCAGTGTTGCGAAGTGTAATCCATATTTTAAAAATTACAATACATTTCACATCCTTTAACAATTCCTCAGAGGTGATCTTCTTTGTTTAGTCATTTGTGCTGTCAGACGTACTTCATTTTCAAAGTATTAGTATTTTCCTTCTTGTCTGTGGATCCTCTCTGTCTGCCAGATGAACTTTGAGCTTTGAACAGGAAAGGTAAAACACACTGACGTACCTGATGCGGGCGTTATACCACACCTGTCTGTGGTGCAGCTGTGGAGTTTTTTGCTTAACAGTATATGGAAGAAACACTTAAATCTACATAAAATAAAATTTAAAAATGTATACATATAATTTAACTTTGAGATGCAATACATTTATGCGCGAGCAGTGGAAAAGAGTCTTTTTGGTTCTTGTGAGAGTTTGATTATTATGAAGAAACCAAACAAACAATAATGGCAGAGACTCGAGGTAAAGGGAACTTTTCTAAGTTCCTTCTTGGCCCAATTGTATCTAGATGCAGCTCATTTTTTTGTCCACTAGAGGTCAGAGTCTGAGCGAAGTTAGAGCAGGTGTAACACAAATGTATCAGTCAAACAAGTTCAACGAACAGTTACCTCAGTTGATTTCAGGACGGCTTTGTGAAAGTCCCATTATGACAATTGATCGAACTTGTGTTTAATTCTTAGTTTAATTAACCTTTTTAAATGTTGCATGTTGCAAACAATAGAGACCTGGTGGAGTTAAAAAAAAAAACTATCAGTAATGTTTGAAAGTTTTTAAACACCTGGTAAAGTGTTGCCCATGTGCTTTCTAGGCTTAGTTATTTCATTATTACATAAACCCATATATTACTGAGGAATGTGGGTTCATCAGAGACAGACTGACTGACAGAGCAGGTCCAGGAGCTGTATAAAGTCTGCGGGGCTGACCCACTCTGGTCCACAGTGCGCAGGGGACTCACACGCCTCGCTCTCTCTCTGACAAAGTGTGTCTCTCCACGCGTGCAGCCTGGAGAGCGACCAAACTTCAGGAGACACTTCAGCGGAATCACTGTTAGCTTTTAACCAAACTTTGCACTGCATTTAGTCCTCTTCTGCACATCAGAATCAGGTTAAGGAACTGCAGCCTGCAGTGCCCGGGTTTAGCAAAGGAGGGAAAGACTATTGTCTTGTGAAGTGATCCGATGCAAGTCTGACACTTTGTTTTTGTGAATTAAGCGTTTTTTTTATCAAGTAATTCTAAGAACATTTAGCAAAACTGAAGAAGAGATGCGGGGGTTAGCGGCATTGTTGGCCACGGTTGCAATGTGCTCGGCCGGACTAAGGAGCAGTGTAGCCGGGGAGGAGATGGACAAGAATGCATCGGTGGAGGTGAGCTCCTTGGCCGCAGCGGAGAGCTCCAGAGTGCTCGTAACTAACAGCAGCAGCTCCCGCCAAGAAAGCCCCGAGGACAGGGACAGAAGGCCGGGGTGGAGTGGCTGTCCTGACCGCTGTCGGTGCGAGGTGGACGGTCTTCTTCACCGGGTTGACTGCTCGGACCTGGGGCTCCAGGAAATACCTCTCAACATGAGCGTGTTCACGTCCTACCTGTAAGTCCTGAGTTCAGAACAGCTTATTTCATAGTATCTAAACTTTCTCCCAGATGTAACTAATGACGATGAGCATTCAGTCACTCGTGCCCGCGCGTTTATGCAGCGTGCTCCCGTGAGAAACCGTGCACCTGCCCCAGCCCCGTGTTTATCTGTCGCGCCTTTACGCCTCTCACTCTGGGCTTAAAGCTGTAAATTCTCTTTTACGCTGCAGCAGCTAATGTTGAGCTCACACACAAAAAGCATGCGATCACACAGCTCTCATGAAGGGTTTGATACTTTTAAAAACGTGACCAATCTTTGACGTGGTCCAGGTCACAGGAGATTTTTTTGTAAGTCAATGTGGAAAAATGTACGCTAAAAAGTTTAAGGATTACGCACAAGGACATTTTTTATGAGGGTTAGTCTACTGTTTCACTATTACCCTCATAGAGGGGTTTATAGAAAGGTTTTTATTACTGGTAACCATTACAAAAAGGGCAATAGAGACTTGTTGCTTGAACCCCACATCTCTATCTGTTCAGCCTCCTGTTTACACTGGTGTCATAGAGGCTCTGTATTTGTCAATTAGATGTCACCATTATATTGGTGAGTTATAGGAGCTTGTGATTTGTTTATAAGTTGTTTAACACATAATCATATTAGCAATTTAATATCCAACTATAATTAATGAGGAAAGGCTCATGGGAAACCAATTCATCTGATCATTACAATGACTATAACAAATTCAAAAGCATTTTATCTCCTAGTGACCTGTCATTTACACATCAGGATTGATTATTTTTTTCTTCACCTAGCCATTAGTGTTGTCAAGATCACGCTAACTGAGAACAAGTCATCACCAAGACCAGAGGAATATCAGAGTGTATTAGGATTAAAACAAGACCAAGGTTTTTATGGATGGAGACCGTGTCAAGGCCAAGACCATGGCAGGGTGGAAAAGTGTCAAGACAAAGACCATAAATCCAGACACTACAAGTCCTGTCTCACACCAAGATCAGACTCAGAGGAGTTAGCGTTGAAGGAGGCAGATTGTTTTAAATGAAATCTCAAGAATTATATGTTCAAATTTCTGCTCCTGGCTTGGGCTTTTTTAATCCAATGAACTCTATGTCCATGACCTATAAGACCAGGTGAAAAAGGATTTTTAATACTACAAACTACGGGCCAATACTTGGAAGTAAAGTGGTTATTGGTGAAAATACACTTTGAGCAGTTGGTTCCCAGAAATTGTCAAGAGTGTCACTGAGTATTGTGTGTTCACAGCAGTATCCACTAGTTGTTTTCTGTTGAAATCTCTTCTAAAGTGTGACACTGAAATAAATTCAGAGCCATTTTATTCCACAGCAGGTGGCCTGCTCTGGCAACACCATTACATCACTGTATTGTGTGTTTAGAGAAACCTGCCTGTCTTGGCTCCTGTCTAAAGGCAGCACAATGTCCAGGATTTAAATTTCACTCTCATTAAAGAAACTTTCTATTCAGTAGTGTGCAGTGTGTGTGTGCGTCTAAGACAAACATTAAAAAAAAGTTCTTTCATTTGCGAACACACATGCATGCTGTCACACAGAGGTTCATTGTGTCTTTATTAAGGCACTAATCATGAATTCAGTCCCAAAACTTTAACTTAAAGGAGTCTATGTGCATTAGTTTCATAATGCCAGGCATAAACATAGACGTCAACATAACAAGCAACATAAAATTAGCTGCTTTTCATACATTGAACATGGGTTGTTGATTCAGGTTAAAGAATGAACTAAATGTTCAGTGAGTTGAAACACCTTCCATCTTTCTTATTGTCGTACAGTCTGTTTGGATGCTGTTTTAAAGAAACTGAGCATATCTGGATGTGCACTTTCTCTCTAAAAATAACAAATGGCCACATGTAATGTCCCCCTTTAGACACCTGTTGCCATTAGGCTGCTGTCCGAAAAATGGAGCTTTTCTCAGGAAATGTAGTAAGTGATCTGAGACAGACAGACATCAGGGAGAATCAGTTTACAATCTCCTTCTGTCCATCTCTCTATTTGACCACCATCACTCTGAATACTGCCATCTGTCAATGCCTTTGTGTGTATGTGTGTGTGTGTGTGTGTATGTGTGTGTATGTGTGCGTGTATACACTAGCTGCATGCCTAAGCAGTGCTGTGTGACTACACAAAGGGTTTGTGAGTCCCTCTTTTCTGACTCTGACTGACAACAGCAGCACAGGAATGCTTAGCTTCAGTGTGATGAATAGCTTGATGTACATTTAAAGCATTTTCTTATGTGAAGCATTCTTTTTGACAGGCATGTCCTTTTCAGTTAGCTATGTTTTAGCTATGTGTATTTAATTATTTAATTCTTATATTGGGGTATTTCGTAGAGACAAATTCTGGCTGCATTAAGCTGGAGAGATAAACGTGTTGTGTCTTGTATTTTTCGAGCCCATGGCCCTCTCCCATGACCTCAGGGAAAGATCGGTTGTCCACTTACCTGTTCAGAGTGTTTGAACTGTGACTGTGTAAGGGAGGGATTGTTGAGCTTTGCCACGCTTCACGCTGTTAGTCCATTTAGCTCAAACAGGTAATGAACTACCAGTTGCACCTAATGCATTATCATTACGATAGCTATATGGTCTACAGGTTGTATAATACTCTTTAATGACCTAATTCAGTTAATGTCATTAAGTCATCCTCATAGAGTTGCTGGTACATTTGGCCTTCATCTTTTACAGTTTCAGGTTGTCCACCTCTTAAAGAAAGATGTCTGTAGATTTTCAGTCTCTCTTTCTCAGGAAGGGGCAGCTCAGACTGACAGGACGGTTGGGGTACAAACCCCCTGCGCTTAGTCACCCCAGGAGGCCCCCACTGATCCGCCCCTCAAAGAATCAAAGAAAGACAGAAAAATAGAGTGAAAGCAGACAGAAAGAGGCCTCGCTGTCACACAACGCCTTCAAACTACACAACCTCTTTTCTTTCTTTGATTTGTCTTTCTGCAGCATGGACATTTGAATAATTGCCGATATCCATCACTCTGAGCCACAAATAAGGAGAAAAGACAACGTACACACAAAGCTTGAACTAGATTATTAACAACACGAAGAAATGTATGTCAAATATAATCACGTTTTCCTTTGATGTTACTGTTCAGATTATTGGTTTTTGTTTTGTTTTTATTTGATAGTAGACAGTATATAGACAGAAAAAGGGGAATCACAATGAGTATATGACCCAAACCAGAACTGAACCAGGGTCACTTGAGTAAGTGGTATGCGCTCTACCATGTGAGCCACTGATACCACACAAAGGGATGTTATATGACAGCATGATCTTGGCATCGTAGTAATCAGGGCTGTGCTTGCAACATCCACAATCGCTATCTTCATCTCTCTTGTTGTCATTATCATTATCATCACATGTTACAGTGATTACCAATCTGGGTATTTTACAATATTGCAGAAAGGGAAACTGACTAAATTGAATTTGTGTTTTCAACATGGATCTGTATAAGTATAAAAGTACATTTACCATTATGCACCTTTAGGATTACTCACTAACTGTGGCCATGCTAAAATACACAACCACATGCAGAGGTTGTCTTCAATCTGGGCCATGAACAGCTCAGTGTCTTAACATACACTTATGTATTTATACACTATAGGGTCGGCTGTTAATAATAAAAGTAACCTCTGTAGTGTGTGTGTGTGTGTGTGTGTGTGTGAGCAGTAAATGTCAGTCAGCCGTAACACTATTAGTCTGCAGTGAGTAAAGGAACTTTCTTCCAAAAGACGTCCAAATAAACCCTGTGTGTGTGACTGGACTACCTGTCGACAATGCTGTAAAGCGACATGCATACACACACATTAACAAGCTTTATTGAGTGTCAAGAAAGTGCCAAACAACTGGCATATTCAGCTGCAGGCACACCCTTCTGTAAGTGTGTGTATTTTTGTGAGTCTGCCTTATTTTATAGAACCATAAATTTCCTCCAAATTGTGGCAGAATTTCTTTACTAAAATCAAAAAACGCTAAGGTTTGGAGTAAGGATAGTAAGGATAGCATGAATCGTCAATCTTTATATTTGCTATAACAGTTCTTCTATGCCGAATGTGTTTTTTTAATTTGCTTTTGGGGTTTCTAGGCTTCTTTTTCCTTTTGTAATGGTTAGGTAAAGTCTTGAGGAAATGAGTTCAGGCAAATGTTTCCCAAAATGAGGCAAACAGGTTCTAGTGTTTGTAAGTGAGACAAAGACAGTCTGTCCAGGTTCTTTTCAGAGCTTAGCCCCCCTGAGTGGAAAGATGCTACTTGCTGATATTATCACACTGCTGAAATTAGACTCAGATAAGGCTCCAGTGCAAAGAAAGAGGAAGGCCACAGCTCCGAACAAACACACAAAACAACAAATGCGCCCCTTGTCTCTTTGTCAGGAACAGCACTATGTCTATGCACCCTTGTTGTGGCTTGAACTTTTGTGATGCATTTGCGCTGTTGGTTTATAGGGGTCTACAACCTCAGTAAATGTGTGCATTGCATTCTAGTAAATGTCAGAGCCAGTCTTATTTTAGAGTGATCACAGTGCGAGATTAGATGTTTTTGTGTTCAAGTTGGATGAGCATGAAAATGACGTCATGATCATGTTGATGTTACTCAGTTGCTGTCGGCTTTTGTCATTGTACGAGAAGTACTGCACAACTATTGCGCGTCTCATTTTGATGGGATCTCAAGCAAGAAAATTGAGTGTTAAACAATTTATAAACTTAATGAAAACAAAGAATCTCAATAAGATTTTGACTGAGCTCAGTGAACCGAAGCGAGGCTGAAGAAGGCTGAAGTGAGGAGGGAAGTGGAGGTTCATTCATGCCTCTCTTGTTTTCTGTCTCCTTCCAGTAACTTCCACTCCTGTCGTTTTTGTCACTCAGGTGTGTGCTGGCTCGTTCTCTCACTGGTGTAAGCCATAAAGCCCTCTGTGTGTGTGTGTGTGTGTGTGTGTGAGCACCTCTACATGACTAGACGCTCTGTTACACTTGTTTCTACATAAAATCTTCAGTAGGCAGAAATTAGGAAAAGAAAATATACCATTTCCGCACAGCTTTCTGTCTGCTTGCGAAATGTCCGCAGCAGACGTGACAACAAAATGTTACTCCCTGCTTCTGTGTACATTTGCAGCAGTTTTGCATCTTGAACTGTATGTAAGAATTTTAAATCATTTTTTTTAATGAACTGGACTTGTATATTCATCATTTGTTGTTAATATCAATCCAACTGATGATTGTATCGAACTTCACTCCCTTTTTGTTTTTGAAACCAAAAGTTGGAAATACTGACTCAATAATCATTTGTCTTCTACTGTTTTTGCAGCGATCTCAGCATGAATAATCTGACCATGTTGTCCAGTGGAGATTTTTCCAGCCTACACTTCCTGGAAGAACTGTGAGTCTCTTACACACTCGCTCCCATGCATCACTTCTAGCTTTTACCTTCCCTTGATCTGTTCTTCAGCCAGAATCAGCCATCATCTTAAGTTTATTGCCATGTAAAATGTTAGGAATTTATCTTGGTGCAAACACAAGACGAGAGTCAAGAAAGTAACACAGACCCCTAAGAGAACACTGAGAATGCATTGTTTTTCTTGCAAAATCAGGAGTCGCATTTACTTTTAACGCTACTTTCAAAAACATTTAAACTGAAGAAGTCGTCTTTGCTGTTTGAGCGTTCAAAATATGAATCTACCTATTGGACTAGAAACTGCCATTTGCATGTGGTGCAACAGGTTTGTTTTTTGTGTAACTGATAAGAGGGTCTAATATGTGATGGGCAGACTCAGGTGGGTGATACAAGTGCCTGACATGAAGCCATTTGAGCGGGTGAGGAGCTCAGATATCTGTAAGGATCTGATATGTAATCCCATCTCTCCTCAGCAAGCAGGAGTGCCATGGCATATGTGAGCAAATTCATATGAAGGCGAGCTGATGGACTAACAGCTAAAGTGAAGACCAGATAAGAAGCAGCGTGACCTCACAGAGACCCGAACATGACTCTGCCCGGCTGCCAGCAGTGTGTGTTCAAATGTTTGTTTATGCGTGTGTGATATTTGTCACTGCGGCGTGAGAAACGTCACTATGGTGATAGGACACCGCAGAGGTACATGCTAGGTGCATTGCGGACTGGCTAAACTCTGAGTGGCCTGTAAAAACACACTGACCTGAAGCAGCCATTACAGCAATATGTTTTCAACAGTGATGACCCATTGGGAAGTCCTTTTTTCACTCCACAATGCTGCTGTACTTCAAGCAGTATTTTAGAGGGCATGTATGCAAATGTGCTTCTCTTCATTGATGTTGCAAAACTCAGTTTCATTTTTTTGCTTAATCAAGATAAACAAGTGAATAAACAAATCAACATCATCGTCTTGGAGGAGGTTAAAACTTAACATATCATTTTAATATTCATTATACCACATGTTTGTTAACAGTCACCCAATGATCACTGGAATTATTAGATTTATTATCATGTGTGCCGATAAGTAGTTAGTAGGTAGATAGTACATCATTTCAGCTAGTAATTCATTACCTTGCACAGCAGCTGCATTCTCACGAGATTTGTGAGTTCACTAAGTCACGAAAATCCATCTGGTACTGCTCCAGGCAAAGCGTCTGCACTTAAAGCACCAATAATGTGGTGGTACTCACAGGTTTGGGCGTGTTTTAGGTTTGATGACGCAGTGACCATTCCTATTCCCAATGTAAACAACATGGTTTTGCTCTGATTGGATAAAAGTGTGGTTAGTCACTGATGATAAATCTAATCACCAACCAGGCATTCCTGCCCTTCGCAAACGCTTTCTATGGAAGCTGTCCCAGAAGGTTGTGTGTGCCAGGTTGAGTTATTCATGTGTTCAGAATTCAAACTTTCTGAGGGAAAAGATTGCAACAACAGAACACCTTGTCATTTGCCTCTGAACTGCAATCCGTATAGCTATAAACATAATGATTGTCACATGAAATCTGATAGAGATAGAGAGAGAGTCAAGATTTTTGTAATTAAATCATTAACTACATTTTGGTATTTTCTGTCTTGTGTGACTAAGGCGCCTGGCTGGAAATGATCTGTCATTAATCCCAAAAGGAACATTTGTGGGTCTCTACAATCTCAAAGTTCTGTAAGTCAACGTTTTTAATTAAAAAGACACCAAAATGTAAAATTGAAAGTTTTTTGGTTCTGGGGAATTTCTAGGGTCCATGTGAATGATTATTTTCTTTTTGTACACAGGATGCTTCAGAACAACCAGTTGACGTCTGTTCCAGAAGAGGCCTTCAACAACCTCCATAACCTGCAGTCACTGTGAGTTACACATGCACCAAACAGCACACACACACACAGGTACAGTTTCACTCTAATTACTGTGTGCTATTAGCCTGGGAGAAAGGGCTTTCTGCGCTACATACATTAATTTACCCCATGTATGTGTGTGTGAGTAAAGATTCCTTTCCACTAAAGAGTAAAATGAGAGTGCGTATTTGTGGAGATAAGGTATATGGACTGAGACGTCTAAGGTCTCCCTCTCTCTGCTAAACTTATCTGATGGACCATTATGTGAAGTCCCATCCTACTCTTCTCCCTCTATGTGAACAGTGGGGCTATTGTAAGGACAGACAGACTGACAGCTTCCTTTGTGTGGCCGGGACATTGACCAGACCAAACAGAGTCCTGTGACTTGTCCATTCTGGGTGAAATTATTTACTTTATCAATTACAAAACCTCTTGGGTCTAAAAGGTTGTGCTAATTTGAACAGAACACAAGTCTATCACCTCCATCCAAAAGTGGACTTGTCCTGCTGAGCTGCATGGGCTACATACATAGCATAAGCCAGTCTATGCTTTTTTTTAAAATGTCAGTCATGGGTGAATAGTAAAGTAAACAACAACAACCAAAAGAGTGGTGCGTTTTTTATGGAATTTGACGAAATTAATCACTGCTACAGCAAGTGGTATACCTACTCACACCCTTAGCAGTAAGATTGTGCTCATTAAAACTCCCATTTGGCTAAAGAGCCTGTTGTTGATGTTGAGTAGTGCTTGAGCAGCCTGCTGCTGATTCCTTTGACCTACTCAAATACTTGATCTTTAATGGTTCCCTTGAATAGTTTCAAAGAAACACGAGAACATGTTCACAACATTTTGAAATAATAGTAGAATAGCAAATATTTTGAAGCTCCCATATAAACTCGTCGTGTACTTGTAGACGTCTGGATGCCAACCACATCTCCAGTGTTCCCAGCGGCTGTTTCTCTGGCCTTCGCTCCCTTCGACACCTGTGGTTGGATGATAACTCCCTCACAGAGGTCCCAGTGGATGCTCTTAGTGAGTTACCTGCTCTTCAAGCCATGACACTGGCTCTGAACCACATCAGTTATGTCCCAGACCATGCATTTAGCAAGCTGAGCCGACTGGTGGTGTTGTAAGTATACAAACAAAAATCAAACACAACATTTTTTTTTTTCATTTTTGAAAATTGTTAAAAACAAAATTAATTTCTTCTTGGGTAAGCACTTGGGACATGCCATTTATTCTGCAACTAAAGTAGTTTAGGGGCTTACAGAGTTATAATTTCACCAACTTGCATAAATGTGTAAAAGACTTGTATTGGTATGTTTACCTGTATGTCTGGATAGACAGTTGCTAGGAGCTGTTGGCTGCATTAAGTTTGACTGTTGTGGCTGTCCCTGTCTGTCTGAATTAGCTCATTAATAACATGCAAAAACTCTCTGTTTGTTCATCTGTGTGTGTGAGAATTTGTGTGATGGCATTCAATGCGGCAGCATTGAAGTCTTCTGTCACTTCTTTTGTCCAGTCAGCTTGAAGCTAATTTGCATGAAATTACCAAAAGAAAAAAAAACCTTCTTGAGAGGCCCTGGGGCCTTTTTCAGAAGACACACACACACATACACACAGTCTTTGTCCACTTCATTAGTCCATCAGTCTCTCTCTCTCTCCTTAGGCATCTCAACAACAATAGGATTGTTTCCATGGGAACAAACTGCTTCCATGGACTTCACAGTTTGGAGACGCTGTAAGTTTCTGTTCTGTTTTGGGGAAACATTGAAAGAGCCAGGGTTGAGTTGGGGTCAGGGTGAAGGGTTACAACATGACAGAAGCTCTGTTTCTGTCTGTAGCACCATAAGTTTATGTGTTTTAAGGCTTTCAAAGACACAGAGAAAAAAGCAAAACAAAGAGTCCAGTCAAAACCTAAAACAAAGAGAGTATGCATTTTAGATTAGTATATACTCCATAACATAACTTCATATATAAAATATATCAGGTATTATCGCTGAAATATACATTTGGACATATTATTTACTATGTTAAGGAGTCATATACACATTATTGTTGTTGGGTGATGCTATCTAATTTATTGGATTTGTAGATTACAAAATGCTAATGCTATTTGATTTGAGACAATGTTACCTTTAGGGAGTTCCCACACAAATACGATGAAGATCTTGCATTTACGGGATTAATTTTTTTGTGTGAAAGCATGTGGTCAGATTTAGTTTATTAGCTGGAATCAGAGCAGATTAACCCCTGTGTTTACGTTGGTGTGTGTACAATCAGAGGAATTTATGTGTGTGTATAGAAATGTTTCTGTTTTCTCAGTCAACCAGAGAAGCACTTTTAAACACACAAACAGACACTGCCTTCATTTGGAAATACTTGTGTTTGTGTGTGGTTGGACTGACGCTGTGTGTGGCCCTGGCTGCAGCCTGTATGCTAATCATAATTACTATTCAGTGAAACTCATACAGCAAGTTGTATACCTGTATGGTCAGCAATAATAAACTACTCCAGAGGCCCACGTCCGTCTGAAACTACAAACACAAACAGACCTTGAAAAAACGGAAATTGAATCATAGAAATTTAGAAAACTCAAAAAAAAACAAACACACTACCGTCACAGATTTGGACCTCCCTTGAGAGAGGTGTAGGTGTGTCCTCAATTAAACCCAGGATTAAAGACATAAAGTTGTACGTGCTGTACCTGGTAATAAAGGTACAGCATTAAGGTGTATGTGCCGATAAAACAAAAATTAAAACAAAAAAGTAAACCTATTTCTTGATGCCATACATAAAGGTGAGGCCCCACTATGTTTTGGATTTATTAGGACATATATTGTACCATAGATACTTCTACTTAACTTTGTACCAAATATGAAACCACATTTTACAATATGACACAATCATACATGTTTTTAACAAGTGGCCCCTGGGATTCATACTTACTAAGCTTATTCCTTGTACTGATCTCATTCCATAAAAACCCGACAAATTAAGCCTATGTTGTGCCACTTTTTGGTGTTACAAACCTTCCTCCGAACATGTACTTGTACACTAAGAACCAGACTGAAACAATTTCAATTTAATGGTATTTTCACAGCGTGGTACAGCTGTGTGTGTGTGTGTGTGTGTGTGTGTGTGTGTGTGTGTGTGAGCCACCTGCATCACAGAGATGGATGAGAGTGCCTAATTGAAGCCATGTGCTGACTCCAAGAATGCTCTAGTCTCTGCTGGTGATGAAAGAGAAGAGAAAAAACAGCCATGGATTCTTTAATAAATGAAAACGATGGAAAAAACATTATGTTTAACATCAAGCTTTGAATACAAACATTTACATGAAACACATTCCAGGCCCCTATTCAGTGTTCCCAGACATGAAAAAATATACGGTAATGTAAAGCTCTTGTTGCTAGTAACAGCTAACATTTCTGGTATTCTCGTGATCAGAACTACAAAATGCTTAGTTTTATAGATAAAATAAATGAAATCAAACTAGTTCTGGACATCAAAAATGATTTAGGCTTATTTTAGCTGAAAGTAACCAATTGTAACCTAACTCCTGTTGTTTTTACCTCAGAGATTTAAATTACAACAGTCTGATGGAGTTTCCCACTGCCATCCGCTCGCTCAGTCACCTTAAGGAGCTGTAAGTAGAAACACGACTGCAGTCAAATGGATTACACTTTTAGATTACACTACATTTACACTAAATCATTTTCCTGCATTGTAGTTTTTTGTATCAAAGTAGGCTGGCATGAGTTATATTATGAACATGTTTTAGTAGACAATTTAATAAAAAGCAATAACTAATATCTGTTGCTTCCTGTTTAGTGGTTTCCATAGCAATAACATCCAGTCCATCCCAGAGTACGCCTTCACGGGGAACCCATCACTGACCACAATGTGGGTGCTGCTTTCTCTCAGCGAAAAATCATATACAAATATCCTTTGGCTTATTACACTTTTAAAACAAAAATGTCTCATTCTGTCTCTGCTTAGATTTTTCTACGACAACCCGATCCAGTCTGTTGGTTGCTGTGCTTTTCAGAACCTCCCGGAACTACGCACACTGTGAGAAAGATAACAAAATAATATTCAGAGGCTGAAGCGTACTGTATTTTAATTCGGAAGTGCACAAAATTGATGTTATCTATTATGTTGTGCTTATAACGTATTTTAGATGCAAACAAAACAAAGACTCAAAGCATTTGTTTATTGATGTCCTTTTGTCAAATAGAGTTTTCAATTCACTTTTTCTTTTAGCTCTCTGAATGGTGCAGCAAACCTCACAGAGTTCCCAGACCTAACTGGAACTGAAAGTCTCGAAAGCCTGTAAGACACACAAATACACAAAGAGCATGAACTACAACCAGCTTAACACAAATTCTAGACCTAATGTTGACCTAAAAACATGCCCTAACCCTGAGGTTTAATCATCTATATTATGGCATCTGCAGTTCACCCCTATAAGGCAGCCATGACACTTTAAGTAAGATATATGTATGATATATGCTCACATAACTGTCTAAATACACCCACCACACAGCCACACACAGAGGAATGTTTCATTTCTGAGTGTGTTTGCTGTTGTATCCAACATCAGTGTGTGCTTTGAGTGCTGAAGTTCAAATCAAACTGATGTCAATAATACGCTGCAGTAATTATTCTATCTGATGGACTGTAAATTTATTTTTCTGCAGCTCGGCTCAAAATCAAAAGCCTTCTTTTCTCTTGTTGTAACTCAGTTTTACTTGTCATAATAAACACGTTCACAATGTTTATTTTCTTGTAGTTTTCCATTTAAAGCTTCTTTCTAAAGGGCAGTGTGCATGAACAGTAACCTTACCCTGAACCACTAGGTGGAAATAAAAACTCCAACCAAACAAACCTTCACACATTCTTGAACTTTCTGCTTCACTGATATTTCACTGGTTTGCACTTATGAATGATCCCCTCCAGTTTCAATAGTACAGTGTTCCAGCACAGCGTAAATACATCTAAAATTGTATTTCTGGCACCTAACCTTTCTGGACTTTTCAACACCAATATATGAATGAATAAAATACAGATCACAGAATTCGATAAATATGTGCATGGTCCAAACTATCATAAGTGAATTCAGTACATAACTGTTAAATGTATACTGATACTGATACTTTTGTATAAACTGTAAACAATTAAATCTACATTAATAAATGTTTTCTTTGTGTCTAGAACAATCACGGAGCGAAGATCACCTCACTGCCCCCTTCAGTTTGTGACCAACTCCCAAAACTTGAGCTGCTGTGAGTTCAAAATAAAACGACTGAAAGAAAGAGTACTCTAATCGTCTAGTCAGTGACATGCAGTTGTCATGAGCACTGCTGTATATTCAATGCATTATTGACTTTACAGTAATTACTAATCATCATTGTGTCTGTTTGCAGTGATCTCTCCTATAATCAGCTACAGACACTTCCCAGCTTTTCTGGTTGTGAGAGCATCCAGAGGATGTGAGTGTTAAATTAACTTCAGTTTTGTTGCATTTTGCTTCACGTGCATTATAAAGTGTGTTACAGATGTTTAATTTGACACTTTCAAACCTATAAAACAACATATTTATTTAATCTGCCTTGTAGTTTAACACTGCGGTAACCATGACAACTTATAAAGTGCAGCCAGCTGTGCATTGTGGGAATGCTTAGCACTGTTGCACAGTGTCGGAGCCCAATTAGAAGGCAGAGACTAAAGGATTGATAAATGTGATGTAATGGAAACATGTAAGTTATTGTATGTATGTTTTTGCAGTGATCTACACCATAATGAAATACAGGAACTAGAAGAAAACACCTTTCGGGGGCTGATGTCACTGCGCTCCCTGTAAGTACACAACTACACACACCACTACACACCAAATTAGTCTGCAGAGCCTGAGCAGTGATCCGAAGGTGCCCTCTTTAAATACTTCCAAATGGAGACACACACGCTCCTCCAGGTGGTCTGCTCACTGATGAGACAGGTATGATGCTATGGTGTGGCACACATTCAAAATTATAAACAGATAGTCTTTTCTTGAACACACTTGGAACTGACAAATAGCTGAAAAAGCCAAAACGATTATAGTGGTATCTACCAGATGTTTGTAAAGTATTTCTAAATAAAGTAAAATGAAATAGCTGAAGAGAGTAAAGAGGCCTTCCATTGTTTGTCGTCCATGACCGTTAACCTTTTTACTTACTGAATTATTAGAAACAGGGGTAATGCTCATTAAAAATGAGGGCAGTGTTGTAATGCATGTTAATCAGAAAGGATTCTCAACTCAAACATAACAATATTGTTGTCTTTATAATAATATTGAGTTGTCTTTTCTCATTTTCAGCGATTTATCCTGGAACAAACTGTCATCAGTGAAGGCAAACTCTTTTTCTGCCCTTCCTGCTCTGACCAAACTGTGAGTAACTACAAATATCAGTCACATAAATGAACAACTTTTTTTTCCCTTACTCTGAAGTATTTGATAACTCTCTTCCATCTTTCATTCATAAATGTTCTAAGATATATTTTCTGTTCAATTACCATTCATACTGTTTTTTTTTTAATGGCAGTGATCTATCGTCCAATCAAATTTCATCTTTGCCTTTGACCGGCCTGCATAGTTTAACTCACCTGCGCTTGTCTGGAAACGATCAGCTAATGGAGCTAATTCCCCAAGAGACCCTGCCGCGAGTCAGGTGAACTGAAACATATATTACTGTAACTTGGGCATTGAAATGATTTAACGAAAGACACATTTCAGCTAATCCACGCCTGACTTGCCATAACTAGATCATGAAAGAACAAACAAAACGAAGCCTGCTGTGGTGTTGGACCAACATAGTTGCTGCAGGGGAAGGTGACATCAGCGCTATCAAACGTCTTGTGTTTGCAGAGTTTGAGTCGAGGCTGAACAGCTTTTACTGTTCATGGTAGTCGCATCATGACTCAACAGTTTTCTTAAGCCCATACAGCTTTAACTAAAAAAGTGTTGATTTTGATTACCGTAATACTGAAAATGTTTGACGGAGACAGGTCGCGCGAACATGGTGTATCATATTGCATTTGTTTCTGATCAAAGAATTAACTGCAGTAAATACAAAGGGTTGACTTATTACCAATCGTTCAGGATGTACCCCACCTCAGGGCCAAAGCAGCTGAGATATACCAACAAAGATTAAAGGGTCTTCATAAAAAAACAAAAAAAAACCAAAAAAAACAGAATGGCATCCCTGAATTTTATAAAAAATGTATCAAAGAAATGTAGAAGTCTTTTAGAGATAGAATCGTGGGTGTTTATGTTATGTATAGTAAATATGGTACATCATTTATAATTCTAAGCACTATACCGTAATGCTATGTACTGTATCTGTTTTATTTTTCTATCAATGTTTAAAAGACAATTTGTCAAATGTGCACCTAACACTATGTCTATATATGTTTGTACACAGGGTGATGGAGTTACCCTATGCATTCCAATGCTGCGCCTTTGTCTCTTGTGAGCGACAAGGAGCAGCGTCATCCTGGAGAAGAGAGGAAGTGGTCAGAGGAGTTGATTCTTCTGGCAGAGACACTTTGTTCCTCTCCAGCCAAGGTTTTACATGAGCTCATATCAGAGAGCTAGGACTAGTAAGATGAGTGCATAGAACATGTGAAACACTTCAGATAGATGAAAAAGAAGCTGTAACAATATGCCAAAATAGCTGCATTGTCTCATGGTTTGTATCGATGGAAAAAGCTGTTCAGTTGATATTTGTTATACTTCTGCAGTTGATCAGGACTGGGAAGATTTTCTGATTGAGCTTGAAGATGAACCAAAACTTCACCAGACTGTCCAATGCAGCCCCACACCAGGTAAGAAGTGTTTGGACTAACTGTATAACTTTTACCAAAGCTGCAAATATTTGAAACTGTTTTTTTAAAGCATTGAATTTAATCGATTTTTGCATCAAATGTCTTCCAGGACCTTTCCGTCCCTGTCTGCATCTGCTTGGCAGCTGGCTGATCCGAGGGGGGGTGTGGCTGATCACTGTAATTTCATTGGTCAGCAATTGTCTTGTAGTTTTATCTGTCTTCCTGTCCCCTGTCACCTCGGCCACGCCTTCTAAGATGCTGATTGGCCTGCTGGCCCTGGTCAATGGTCTGTTGGGTGTGTGGAGTGGATGGCTGGCAGCTGTGGATGCCTGGACTTATGGTGGCTTCTGGAGGTATAATGGGAAACTTGTGAACTTTTGATGAATTCTTGGATTTTGAGGGATTTATGGAAAAAAATATGCTGAATGCTATAAGAGGGGGTCTTTCTTTTGCTTGTGTTCTTAGGATTTGAGTTTAAATAAGCAAGCCTCTCAAAGGAATACAGAAGATTCAGGTGATAACCTTTGGTCATGTATGTTATAGGTATGGCGCCGCATGGGAGAGCAGCTACATGTGTCGACTCAGTGGCTTCTTGTACATGTTTGCATCACAGACTAGCCTCTTCTTGCTCACAGTCACAGCATTGGAACGGTGCTTGGTTGCCAGTGCTCGTCCCCACAAAGCTGAAGGACAAAGTGGTAAGAGGCAACACTTTCTTGACATTTGGAACATTTGTTTCATTTCTGTGTCTGATTATTCACACTCTTTTAAAAGGACGAACCTCATCTGTACTCTCCATCCGACTAGCCATCTTTTTGTGCTTCCTGTTGGGTCTGGCAGTTACGCTGCCCCCCATGGTGACTGGACACAGTACCACCTCCCTCTGTTTGCTGCTGCCTTCCTCAGCCTCCTCCTCCTCTGTGGCCTTTTCAGTATTTCTGGTGCTGCTGGACTCGCTCTGCTTCCTTCTCATGATACTGGCCTACACACAACTCTACTGCCGTACCAACAAGGCCCCCCCAGCCTCTGAGGAAGACGCAGCACTCACTCGACACGTGGCATGGTTGCTCTTCTCTGACTGCCTCCTCTACCTCCCTGTAGCCTTCATCTCGTTCTCCTCTCTTCTTCACCTTCCTGCTGCCGGACCAGATGCAGCAAAGGCTGTGCTACTGCTGGTGGCACCACTTCCAGCTTGTATCAATCCCCTGCTGTATCTCCTCTTCAACCCTCTTGCAAGAGAAGAGATAGCATCTCTGGCCAAACATACCTGTGGGACAGTGGCCACACAGCTGTCCAGGGGAAATGGAGGAGCTAGAGGGACATGCAGATCAGGCCCACTGGATTTAACACATGACGAGGACGCTGAAAAACAGTCATGTGACTCGACCCAGGCCCTAGTGGCCATCAGAGGCAATAAAAAAGAAGAAGAGGCGGAATGTGGGAAAAGTAGGGTGAAACCCAACACACAGTACTTTTATTGTACCTGTCATTAACCTTTCACTTTTCAAGTCCAACAGAAAAATGAATCTGATAATGAAAAAAACCTTAAGCTAAAGTCAATTTAGACACAGAATAAATATTGAAAGATATGAAAAGGACTGCACCTGTTCAGCGACACAGTTAAACCAAAAATAACTCTTGTTCGCCAGATTTATATAGAAACCAGCAGATGAGGGATCAAACCAAAATGTTTGATCACAATGAACAGATACACCAAACAAGATTGCTAGGGCAATATTGTTGTGTGTAGACAACTTATATTCAGTAAATTATCATGTATTATTTACATGGTTATTACCTTGAGAAATATAATTATGTTTCTCTGAATGCTACACATTGAAATGTAATGGTAAATTCATCACAAAACCCCATGTCATCACAAAACCCCATGACAGATCACATATTTTAGAAGCATTAGGGCATATATCCATCAAGAAAAGGAGCGTTTTTGATTAGTGTCAGCTCTACTATTAAATGCTATCCACTAAAAGGGACTAACAAAACAAAGCAGACAGCACAAAAAAGAGGAATAATGATAAACAGTTAATGTAGCAACATTACACAAGGAGTAGGGTGAATGGTCGAGGGTGTACCCTACATCACACTCAAAGCAGCTCAAATTGGCTTCAAGCCACTGCAACCCCATAAAGAATAAACCGTCAGAAAATGTAGAAAATGATTGAATAAATGGACAAAAAGGAAATGTACTTTAATTTACATCTTTTTTTCTTGAAGCCACATCACTTCTAATCTAACTAAACCCTAATTCTAATTCTTAGCAGCTCTTAGACCTTAAACTTGTATTGTACTTGACTTGCATTGTAGAGACATGCAAGTCCTTGTAAGTGACTGTGAGATATACATATCTATAAGCTACATACAAGCATATGATCAGACAATATCAGCTGACTACATATGATTTTACCAAAAACCCACAGCAAATGTTCTACCAAAAGTTGCATTGCAATTACAGTGTTTTTCACATTATTGTGAGTGTGTGTGAAAACTAAAGCTTCTATGTGACTTTTGCCACCAAGTCGAGCCCCAAACCTATTTTTTGGCCTAGCTCTCATGTCAGCAGTTGGTTCACTTGTTGTGTATATCCAAAACACTAACAATGTTGTCTTCAGTCCCATCTTGGGGCTATTACCTCTTTCTTCCACATTTCTCATCTATCTATCTACTTCGTCTGTTCAATGAAGGCAAAAGCATATTTCTGAAGTTTTACAAACAAAAGTCTCTGTATTGTATAAAGCTACTGTGACAATCCATTTTCTTGTAGTGCAAACTGTGAGTAAAGACAAGTTTATTTTTAGTGATAAGTTTATGTGACACATGCATGTAGCAGCCTTTACTTGCAGCCTACAATGAAAAAAACTAAAACAAAAGAACTGCAAAAAAGAATTTATCTGAACGTTTCATTCATGTTTTTGACAGCTGAAACAGATGTGTAAAGCTGCCAAGTTGCTTAAAACGTATGTGTTGATGTTTCAACTGTTTGAATGTCCGCTGTGTGTGACAATTTAATGGCTGCACTTTTCTTGTGATCAGCACTTAAAATAATAATAAAAAACAAGCTCATTAGGGTCACAGTGATCCATGCCTCTATTTCCTGTTTTATTTGTAAGCCTTGTAGAGTTGTTTTAGACTGTAATATACAGACAAAATGTTTTTTTTTAATATTGAAAACATAAAATGAAATAATAAACATGTTTGTCACAGCCCCAAGGTGTCTGCAGTGTCTTATTTTAGCTGCAGTTACAGGGGAATGTTGTGACGCACTAAATTGAAACAAAGTTTGAAGGAGTTGTGACTCATTTTGTTATAAAACACGGTTTAAACAATGATTTAATGATCCATCACTGCACAATCAGCATGATCCTGACTGGGTTTCAGACTAAAGTAGTGTGCAAGTGTAGTTAAACCACTGACAAGCAGTTGCCAAAAGTGTGCTTTAATTATGACAACAATGGCCTATATCTGCCACAACAACTTTATGAACAGTGGACAAATACAGCCAAAATAAACACCACTCTCATTAGACACATTTTTATTGACTATAACTTTGCCCATTGTATTCACTTTTGATTTACATTGAAGACTTGGACAGTAGCCCTATGTCCCCCAGAAGCTTTACTATTGGGCCCAAGGGGTCCAACTAAATGTAAAAACAGGTAAAGCATTATAAGGCAAATATCTTGTTGATTTAAACAAATTCCAGTTTGGCTAACATTAACATCATATTTATTGACGTAGTCCAATAGCAGAACAAATATTGCCTCAAAGAGCTTTACAGACTATACAAGACAATACACTCGCTCCTTAGATCTTCCATCTGGAAAAGCTCAAAAAATGAAATAGAGTAAACTCATGGAGAACCATAGAAGGAGTGACCCACTCCCAGGATGGACAAAAGATATTTAGATATAAAAGGGATAAAAGGTTATACAACCCTTCTGGGTAGTTTTTAGTTTTCTGCTGTTTGGTAGAGCATAAAACCCACCTGGGTGTGACAATTTAAAATGAGTCTGAGCTACTTTTTATTGAACTGCCTTGGCCCAAAAGATGATGCTGACCAAAGTGACAGATATGATTACCCAATGTCAACATGGACTGCCTCATGTTTTAAATGTCCCTCAAAGTAATACAAATATTTGAAGGGTTCTCAAGTAAATAATACTACCATCCTTTGCTTACTGCATCAGTGTTGCAAACAGGGATGAAAGTATTATCAATGTGGACAGAACCAGTTTGGACTGATGACTTAATGGTTTTCAATGAACTTGAAAGACTAGAATAACTTTTACTGACCTGGTTTCTCTGCTTACAACAGTGTAGTAATAATAGTTTTATTCTGTTTAACTAAATATGTTGATATTTACCATTAACATAAAACTAGAAATGTATGTAATGTGTATGTGAATATGATAAACG
Organism: Rhyacichthys aspro; assembly: GCA_036850595.1. NCBI lineage: Eukaryota > Metazoa > Chordata > Actinopteri > Gobiiformes > Rhyacichthyidae > Rhyacichthys > Rhyacichthys aspro. The sequence continues at coordinate 19,504,939 of CM072159.1, read as the reverse complement.
TCCTTTTGATGTGTCACTATGATCTGGTGTGCTGAACGACGTAATGTACTTTAACAATTGATGATTCACCTTTCGGTGAAGAGAAAGGAAACACTGATTTAATGAACTCATGTTCCTTGAAACGTGAGTCATAAAGACCCTTGTGAAGCCTGTTCAATATTTATTTATAGCTACATATTCAACGGAAATGAACAGAAATAAAAGACTCAGGAAGTCGTGCTGAACTTATGAGAAAGCAATCGCACAATTACCCAGAAGAACCAGGATCCATGTCACCAATTATGAAGCTGTTTTTATATTATTTCCACAAAAGGTATTACGTGAAGTAATTTGATAATCATCATTAGGAAAATAAAGTTCTTGTCTTAGTACTGAAGATATTTACTAGCCTGGTGTTGTCATACTGGGTTGATCAAAGTGGGTACTAAATGTGGTTCACTGTAACATCAAAAGACAGGTATTTGATGAAAATTGAACAATCCACAGTACTGGCCTCACAGTACACAATCCTATTTTTAGATGTAAATCAATAAAGATTAAAAAAGATCAAAGCTGATTATTCTCGATGAGGAACTGCTCAAATTCAGTCGTGAAGTTTCACTGGGCTTGGAAAGTGTTGAAATGGAAGAACAAGCAAATGCTCAAAGATAATGAATGACTCATACAGCTGTCCAGAGCAGCTCACCACACACACATAACCAATTAAGCATCTAGAACTTACCAATCAAAATGACAAACACCAAATGGGCTACAGATAATCACGTTATTGAGAGGAGGTGATGGAGCGACCTGTTACAGTTACAATGAACTGCCAAACAGCTGTTGGGATGGCTGTTGTTGCTGTAATCTGGCACACGGGTCATAGTAAGGACAGTACTGATAAGAAAGACAATGCAATGTGTGTGTGATAAGATAAGAGCACACACAAGAGTTATTGTAGTCTATGGCAAAAAATTGTGTTTCTTGAGAGAAGCTGCAGCTGCTGCCTCAAAGGGGCTGTTTACAGGAGCTAAAGGTTACATTTTATCACCTCTCTGAATGTCTCACTTTTTTATTATTATCATCATTGACAGAAATAAACAAAGCAAAAAAAAAATTTTCATCCTGTTTGGACCATTGATGGGATTGGTCACAGAAACAGGTGTAGGTAAACACTGCTCCCTGCTGGATGAACTTAGGTACTACTGAACCACAGAGGCCCCCTTTGGACCCTGCATCTGTATCATATCATTTTTTGTAGATGAGGCCAGCTCATCTCTCCATATTAGATCTTTTTTGGTTATTATAGTCGAAACTGTTAGAGGAGTTAGTTTGGCTGTGTACTAGCCTTAAAAAACAGTTGCCGTAAAAGTCACTTTCTCTGATTCAGTTATAATGGCTGTCTCTCATTTAAAAGGCTTCATTCATAAATATGACAGTCCCTCACAATACGCGCTCAAACACAATACAACAGTTTGAAGTGATAATACTTCAATAACATGATTAATGCCGTGCATTTTTGCTTTATAAAATAGGCAAATGCTCTGTAAACTGTCTGCCTAAAATAAAGCTAATCAGTCATAATGCAAATACATCCGATCACACGGCATGTTGTTGTTGAGAGAGAGAGAGAGAGAGAGAGAGAGAGAGAGAGAGAGAGAGAGAGAGAGAGAGAGAGAGAGAGAGACGACAAAAAAACAAAAAAAAACAACAAACCCAAACCCCCCAAAACAAAAACTTTTGACTCAGACTAGAGTCTATGACTGATGACACGGGGCAGGTAATTTTCTTGTGGGAATTTCAGGATTCGTGCATGAGTATGTAACCTATAGCCCTACTTTTATGCTCATGAAAATGAATGAAAATATTTGTAGAATAAAAAACTCTACATTAGTATATTTATAATAATAATAATAATAATAATAATAATAATAATAATAATAATAATAATAATAATAATAATAATAATAATAACAACAACAACAACAAAGAAGTAGACTGCCTATTAAGCCAACAATCGCTTAATGATAAATAATTTATAATAATTACGATCATAAGTTGTCTATGTAAGTGTTTGATGTACCAACATCCCCAGAAGCAAAGGGTTGTGACCATGGTTGTGACAGGCACGCTGACTCTTTTATCATGTGATTGAGCAGGCAGCAAGAAAAAGACAGAGGTGTCACTCTGCAGTTGCATCTGAATACGGTTTTATTAGCGCCTCGCACATACTGGCTCTCATTTAAAATGTATCAGTGTCCTTTTATAGGCATAATTTAATCTACATTGATCTTGTGCAAAGAAATTCTTTACTCCCCAGAACACAGCAAAAGACTAAACTAAAAACCACCGTTCAATTAATATAAATAAATATATACATGAATTTAAATATAAATTAAAATTCAACATTGGTTGGGTTGAAATTGTTTGCTCATTGTTATGTATATCTGAATCATCTTTCCCTAACGTGTAAACCTTCCAGGGAGCAGAATGAAATTTCACAGAAATAAATTAGATCGCGAAAGACTGGTGATCCTTGGAGTAAACCGTTTTACCAGACATAAACGATCTTTGGGTGCTAGCCGGCTAACTATAACTAGCTCACTGGGACGCCATTAGTTGTGTGAAAAGCACGCATTCCTATCGGGTTAAGCAGGGAATTAGCTCAGGGTTAAGACAATCTTCTGACACATATGGGTAAACATTAGTATCATTTAGATTCTCTTGTGTTGTCGACTTGATAATCTTCCGATTTCTAGTTGTTTTTGTAAAGTCGGAAGCCGATGTGAGCTGCGCAGGAGTTCAGTTCTGTTCCGACGGGGTTAGCTACAGCAGCGTTAGCTAATTAGCATCGAAAGTCTTTTCTTTTTGTATTTCTTCAATATATGCTATGGCGGCCGGGGGGGCTGGTGGTGGTAGTGGTAAAACCTACTCGTTCAAGGTGGTGTTGCTTGGGGAAGGATGTGTGGGCAAGACGTCGCTGGTGCTGCGATATTGCGAAAACAAATTCAACGACAAACACATTACAACTCTACAGGTAAGGCAAACGTGAACGTGACGGGGATTTTGGTAACTATAGGGGAGCTAATAGGTCTGATTGTTTATGCAGAAAATCAAAGCAAAGAGCAGGGTGGTGGTGTTTTGTTGCTGTCACTCGTGTGTAGATGCGTGTTTTGTTGCCCGCTGCATCCAAGGGGAGCGGGGTTATTGCGAAATCCTTTTGCTTTGGCTGTAATAAGAACCGCCCATCCAACAGGACTTGTTACAGGTGACAGAGTAGAAAGCCACACATAGGTTAGAGATTTGTGAACAAGGAATCCAACAAAATAACATTTGAGCAAGCTTTAAGTAATGCATGTGTCCCTACTGTACCTAGAGTGATTGAGATGCGTGTTTGATGCGAGTCTGTTTTTGTGTCTAATATTTTTGTTACTCCAGTGGCATACAATACAGTAGCTTGAGAAAAAAGTCAAGAGGGACTCAGCCTTTTCATTTGAGCAATAAAGACTGTAAATCTCCAACAACCTTATGCTCTGCTCTGGAGGGAGGTCTGAGAGCCTGGCCAGCTGCTTGTGTAATCTGCTGATGCATTTGAACACCTCAGAGTATGTCGTTTGCGTCAGAGAGACGTCTTGAAAACTTGAGCTGGTGCCTGAAATCTGTTTTGTTTTAAAGTTGATTTAGTTTCTGGAAATAAAACGCCTCCATTGTGACAATTCCCAGAGCCGAACTGTCTGATTGAAAATGTGTATATCTTCACCAAGTGTTTAGGCTCATACAGTCAATTATCAGGCTGCAGCTAAAATAACCAGCCATGTCATTATCTTTCTGATCAATAAACTGCTTTTTTATATTACTTGCACAAATGCAGTCATTGTCACGTGGCCTTGGATGCCCTTTTAAAAATCACATGTAACATATAGTAATGCCAAAGTTTTATCACTTACTAGAAAATTAATTACAGCCTTATTGCAAGCAGGGTGACAAGTTTTGACAGTGTCCTGAAAGAGGATGATAATGATGAATGTTCAAGAATGTGAATGATAGTTATGAATGAACCCCACATCATGAGACCCATTGTAAAGTGATTTACCCTGTCAGTCATGACCATCCACACATGATAAACACAATACAGCATGTGACACTATTTATTTCAAGGCTGTGTTAAATGTTGATTGACTAAGAATTTCAGATGTTATTAATCGTTAATTTTAGATGTGTAAAATGTTATTTAATTGTCAAATGGCTTCTCTGGTGAACTTCATTCAGCTGTTTGTCAGCTGCAAAATACTTATTGTATGCTCAGCTAATAATATTTAAGACAATAATGGAATATTTGTGACTAATGTAATTTTCTTTTATGATTAAAAAGCCAGTAAGAGAAAGAAAGAAATCTGACAACAAGAAGTTAGAGCAGTTGTGGTTAATATTTGTGACAGTGCAAAGTTTACACTCAACTCTTGCACACTCCTCTCACTTCCTCTTACAAATATATTCTGGCTGTCTCATTGTGCAGCTGTACTACATGGTCTTTTATGAACAGTTCCTGGAGGTGGTGTGTTTGGAGTGTTTGCTTTTATAGAACTAAGAAAGTAACATATAGATAAGCACAAAAGAAAGATGCTTAGTATCAAACATATTTTATTTTTTTTTGGGATAATACAGAGGGTGACATGTCTCTTCTTGTTTGCAGGCATCTTTCCTCACAAAAAAGCTCAACATCACAGGAAAGAGAGTTAACCTGGCCATATGGGTAGGATACAAATTGTGTTTTTCCTTTTATTCTTTGATTGTAATACGTTTCTGCACAAGCGTGACCTTGATCGTCTCCTTTTAGGACACAGCGGGTCAGGAGCGTTTTCATGCGTTAGGTCCCATCTACTACAGAGACTCCAATGGAGCCATACTAGTGTATGACATCACAGATGAAGACTCCTTTCAGAAGGTAATGTATGCCATTGTTTTTACTGTTTTCAACAGTATATTGCATTTAGAAAGCTGTCAGATAGATCAAATTCAGATTAATCTTAATATTATTTTCAGATTATTTATTATTATTTATTTATCAGTTGGGAAGACAAATCCATTTTTTCTAATTAAATGTTGTCTTTTTTTTTTTATTAATTGAATAAAATGTTTCATAAATACATTTACTACATGTTTTTCAGATGACCAGCAGAGTCATACGGTCAAAGCATATCTTTTTATTAAAAAAAAAACGTAAAATGCAGTCCATTTACAGAGTTTACAGAGAGGCTGCTGTTAAACGGATAAAAAGATGACATGTAGTCTGGCATCATGTATCATCAAGTCAAATAAGCCTGTTATACTTAACAATAAGAAAAGCACTGATTTAAATGAAAGCATACTGCTGTACACACACATATCTGCTGTATGTCTGTCACCTGTTCTGTTTAATGAGTAAAAAGCTTTGGTGTCAAGTTCAGCTAAATGCAAATGCTCTGCTGGGGTAGTTTCCAACCTAAAGTGAAGCTACACTTTACCTCTACCGCTTACCCTAATTGTAACCTGAAAACTGAAAGCAAATAATAGACACTAAACTTAAAGTCAGCCAGGCCATCCAATACTACAAATGAGCTGTCTTACACAGTAACTTGACCTTGATTTGTTGTTACAAGATGCCTCCTTTTTTCAGTCTAACAGAATAAAATGTCTCTTGTTTCAGGTGAAAAACTGGGTGAAAGAGTTAAGAAAAATGTTGGGGAATGAGATATGCTTATGTATTGTAGGTAAGTCTAAAACCAGATTTTACCTAATGTTAATTATGCAAAAGTCCATTAGTCCAACTATAATAAGACTTTTAAAATGTATGTTAACATTTTGTCCCCCTGGAATGGCAGTAATTCAGAATTCTCTTAGTTGGACTAGCAAACCTGGATCATGTGATTCATCAATAGTGCGGTTATAATTGGACTGAGGCAGAAATTTGAGTAGATTAGCATTTAACGCTAAAAACATGTAAATGATAGCTCTAATTGGGTCTGTGAACTAAACAGTTCATCCTGTGCATTTGAACTCAGACAAAGAAAGAAATCTTGTTTTTAAGCTATAAGCATAGTGCAACTAATCTGTGCAGAGTATGTTTAGAGATTTTGAACAGTTAAGTCTCCAACAGTAGTGGATAATGATGCATTTCTTTTTTGCATTGGAAATAGATTTTGTTGAGCATTGTTTTTCTCTTCACTGCAGGTAACAAAATTGATTTGGACAAAGACAGACATGTTTCAGTGGAAGAAGCTGAGAGGTAAGAGCTTGTCAAAAACAACAACTACTGTGCTTATTTTTCGCCAGATGATGAGGCTTTAATTGTGCTGTTTTTTTTAAATATTTTTGGGTAGTTATGCCGAGTCAGTGGGGGCCAAACACTACCACACGTCAGCCAAGTTAAATAAAGGCATCGAGGAGCTGTTCTTGGATCTCTGTAAAAGTAAGCCACACCTAAAATACTACTGTTGTCTTGAGCAAGAGTGATGGGATGTAAAACAAAGAAGGTGTTGAATCTACCCCAAGTAAAGCTGCCTAAAACATTTTCTAGGGATGATGGAGACTGCTCAGGCAGAGGAGCGGTTGAAGGGAAATGGAGCCAGCCAATCAGCATCAAATAGACGAGGAGTACAAATTGTTGACGATGAGCCACAGGCTACACCCGCTGGAGGATGCTGCTCTTCTGGCTAACACACACATTTACATACATTTTCCTATTGTGTGCTTTCATAATATCCACACACAACATTTAGCAGTTTGTCTGTCAGGTTGTTCCTCTCAAACATCCTAAAACTATCAGCCTCTGCTGCTAAGGAGCATGGGAATTTTTATTTAAATTACTTTTTTTTTCCATGTTCCCACTAATATAAAATGTTTAAATTATGACATTGATTTCTGTAATTGCTTCCATAACCTGAAAACCGAGGTAAAACTAAAACCTCAGTGAACACACAAATAAATATAATTCCTGGATACAAATGGTGACGGCAGAGATTTTTCTGTTTATTTTTAGGACATAAATCACTGTCAATTTTGTTTTTATTTTAAATGTACATGTGAATAAAATTAAACATCAAAGAAAATTACAGCATTACAGTAGCTCCTCATGGTCTGGGTTTGTAAGCTGTAATTCAATTCATTCATTTGGTAATATACAGGATATATAACTGTAAAAGTCAAACCATAATTTTTTCGCACTATTAGTATTGATCAAATTTAAATCAACACTATGTAACTTTTTAGCGCAAAATATGTGGCTTAAAAATCATTCAAATAACAGCCTTAAATGAATTTTGATGGTTTCTTGACATAAAACAGAAAAACAAATACCTCTTTTAAATGCAAAGTGTGCCTTTGTCAAGAAATAGTCCACTAAATCTGAGATCCCACGAGAACACAGATCTTGCCCAAACATGTCACATCAACACAAATTTACATCACAGCTTAAATAAATCAATTGTTTATCAGAAAGTACCAGGTCTATGTAAGTTTTAGCAGCCTTTGTCTTTAGTCCTTTGGTGGGTATACATCCTAAAACGTTACATAGTGTGGCTTTAAATACAAGAACAAATTAAGTGAAAATTTAAGTGTCTTTTGGCTTGAAGAAAAAAAAAAAATCTGACTAAACAGTGATTTGTTTTTATCCTGCCATATTGAAGCTGCAGTATTCAGTGGGTTATAAATACATTGTTCAGCGTCTTGAGGTTATGAAGACATACAAACATAGCTCATAATCTTGGTCATTATCTCCCAACAAACAGTAATGGATGCATGTTTGATTTCTGTAAAACACTGTTTTAAAAAGTAATAAAAACTGAACTGCTATTATTTAATAAGTTATAGTGACGTGGAGGTGTTGGAAATCTGTGCATTCTCTCTGTGTACATTCACAGTCTCCTAATTTCTCCATTTTTGTCTGTGCTTACGCAATGCTCTGCTAAATTACTGTTGACATTGTACAATGTAAAAAAAGAGATTTAAAACTGGGGGAAATTAATGCACATGGTTGCAAAAATGTAACTTCATCTTGTTTATTTTGGAGAAACTAAAACATAGTTATTATTAATCGCCACTTTTTTAAACTGTTAGTGTCAAAGTGTTTTGTAAAAATAATAGAACAATTATATAAATTTACCCATTGCTTGGAGTTGTCACGCACATTGTCATTATTTCGTGTCTTATTTGAGTTACTCCTCAGGACTACGAGCACAAGAAACTTACAAAAGATCAATTCACAATTCATTCTCAAAAACACAACTTTATTTAAAATGCATACAAGATGGATATAAGCTACAGAAATTCCCTTTTTTCCACTTTTACAGCAATATCTGTACTCTATTGTAGAAAGTCAATTATACAGTAGAATTCCCATATTACAGATTTTGACAGTACAACAAAGTACGTCATTTGCAACTCTCTAACAATCAAACTGCTGGCTAGTTTAAGAATATAAAGGTAAGAAACTCCGTTTGAAAAAACCCAAAAAGGTTAAATTGTCTTTGGCTAAAATTACAAAATGAAAGGCTCCATCTTTAACCAACACTGATCAATATATTTTTGCCAACAAAATCTAAGCAAGGTTATATCCCTGTGCACATCCATAATAAGCAGCTTTTGGTTAAAAGTAAATAAAAAAACCCAGTGCTGGTACAGTAAGAAGTTTCAATAAAGGTAAAAGTACTCCACCCAAAAGTTAAAGGCATAGTTGTCCAACAGTATACATACACAAGATGAAAAGTAGAACAAGAATGCAAATAGCTCTTTTCCCTTAACCTGTTTATCAGGTGTCATTGGATAAAGACAAAGAGACTGGCATTTATCAAGTGCAAACCTAGTACCCTGGATAGCTCGGAGGGTTGTGCAGTTCCTGGTATTTTGGAGGTTGTGGGCTGAAGATGGCAGGCACAGCCATTATCACAGTGGGTCTGTTGGGGTATCGCAGCTGGTGGATCATAACAGAAGACAGAGCCATGCCCAGCAGCTGAGAAATGCACACAGTATGTTAGAACAGTAAAGCAGCATTAAAATAAGAGCTTAAATACCTGAACAACTGACAAATATAAATTTGATTTGTTATGAGGTGAAGAATTGTTTTCCAAATGCAATAATTTGTTATTGACTTAGAAGGAATAATACTCACTGCTAGGGTAGCCAGAGCAAAGGCAATGCCGATTATGACATCAGCAATCAGGAGGATGTATTGCATCATGATGGGCAAGCAGGGCTAAAAATTAGGACAAAAACACTTCAGCGTTCAAGAATGCAGTTCTACATTTAAGTTTTCCTCTATTAAGCTGCTGTGAAGGGTTTACTTACCTTACTGTAGACTGACTTTTCCATCAAGTGCTGTATAAAAAATACAAACATTATTATTATTTTTTTAATTTTATCTTTTTTTTCCTAAAGGACATGTGTGTTAACACTCACTTTGTAGCTGATGGTCTGGCACTGTCCCTCCAGCTCATCCATTTGGCTGCAGACGCACGAGTCAGGGATGTTGTTCCTCCAGTCATTATAGCTGAATAGACCACAGCAATGCAGCTACAAAACAAGAAAAAACCCAATAATGCAACTGAAAGTCAAGAATGCCTCAAAGCAGAAGTGATAACAGTGGGGAATTTCCACCTCCAATCATATGTATAAGGTTATAAGGTAATATGCAAAATGGGTCAAACAAGTTCACATGGTAACCACAAAAAGTCATAACATCTAGAAAATACTAAATCACTCTTTATATAAGACACACTTAAGACATACTGCATTTGTTTTGGAAACTGAAATCAAATTTGAGATTTGTGTTTATCACAATCGCAAAAAGCAAACAAACACCTCAGAAACAACATCTGCTTGTATCTGCATCTATCTGTGTGTCGACATATTTTGTGTGCCTTTCCAAACCTACCTGAGCCTGCATGGCATTGGTCATGTCCTGAACATCTTTTGATGCCTGGTCCAAAGGTAGAAACTCATGGAAGGTCTCATCCAGCAAAGACTCTAGCTAAAAATAGACAAAAAAAAATTCACAAGTTCCACAAGTTAATTAAGTGTGCTTGCTTTCTCTGGTATAGTTAGTATAGTACAGTAGTATGTGAGCATGAATTACCCGAGGGCGTGCAATGGCCGTGGTGATTCCAGCTCGAAGCATTATCAAACTCCCGAGGACCATGCAGACAAGAAACTGCAAAGAAAAAGAAGGATAAACTGATAATTAATATAATTCAAATACAATCATGAAGTTTTATCGAAACAACTGTAATAGAACAAAACCATGAATAAATATAAGAAAATTATGAACTGCGAACAAAATCATTTAAAACCCATGGTCTCATCATATTATACTGCATGCTCTGCTGATTGGGTACTCACAGCTATCAGGGGCCCTTTTCTTTCTTTGTTGGCTCCATAGGCTCCCAGGATGGCAATCACCATAGTAATGCTACCCACCACATAGAGCAGGATCAGACTGGCTGTGCGGTTTTCAAACTGAAGACAGACAACACGTTAGGAATTTGTACTGATGCTGTTTTAGACTTCAACAAACCATGTGTTCGGACTTACGCTTTCTGCTCCATGAATACTGGTAAAGACCTGAGCCAATAGTGCAAGAAGGATGATGAGGCCCCCAAAAATCTGCAACAACCAACACGTCATTTTAGATCAAAAAAGTTAAACACCACATACATAAACAGACCTTTTCTACAATGTTGACATGAGCAAAATACAGCCTGATGTTTCGATAAAGACCATATTTAGAAACTGCTGTTTGCAAATTTCTGCAGTTACAGTTAGAGTTTGTATTTCAATCGAGAACCAAAAGTATTTCCTCCCTCAGAAAACAGAAGTAAAGCATAACTCAATACAGCAACAAATGGGAACAGTCTTGTCATTATCAATTAACAAAAGGACTATGGAACAAAAGAGGATGAAAGTAGTTCAAATCTCACTAGCTAAGGTATTAGAAACCGGATTAACCCCTTTTACTGAGTCTTCCTTTATGAAATATTGTTGATTTAAATAAAGTAAGTGTATTGTTGTGGTAAAGATAACAACCCTTCAACAAGAATAGGTTAAAACAATAATACCAAGAATACAAGACTACAACAAGAATAGAATAATAATGGCTTAAAAGAATGCGTATTTGACACTACCCAAATACTTTATAAAAGAGTGTAGTCATTACACAAAGTTAATAAAGGGTGCGTTTTTTAAGCTTCTAAAAACAAAACTTAACCAAGGGAACTTCAACTAATCTGATCTGATCTTTTTCGCTTGCTTCTACTTGAAACCAAAGGCCTTGACGCGACGCCGACAGGACTGCGCACTTTTAATTCCTAAGTGAGGCTTAAACTAAAGCCAGACCCATTGACTCACCGCAAAAAGGATGTTGAAAACGGTGAAGGTGCGTTTGAGGCATGTGTTGATCTCCCCCATGTTTGCAGTTAGAACAGCGAAGACAAACTTGTAACTTTAGTAAACAACTCACTGACAGAAATCCGACGGAGAAAGTGGTTCTTTTAAAGAAGAAGAGTAGTTTTAAGCAGAGGGGAGGAGCTTTAACGGAAATGACCAAAGCAAAGGGCAGCACTGGAAAAAGCACAATCCAGAAAAAAAAAAACCTCTGCCAGATGAAGAGCCCCACAAATGACAAATCATTTGAATTTGAATTTGTTTTAAAAGTTGTAGACACACCAAACTGATTCAACACATACACGAGAGAAGAAGGCCTATCCTAAATCTACTAAACACAAAACTCTTTCGCATTAGGAGGCGTGTCCTTTGGTCCATATATGGGCATCCGCTTGCGTAAATAGGGCATAGGTCCGGTTTCATTCCTGGAAGAGTTTTGTCCAGACACTACACTTGAGGCTCTAATATCCCGGAAATAAAAGGCCTACCGCAACCTCCGCACGTGAAAGTTGCTCAACTGAACTCTTTTATGTAGGGATACTTACATAGAAATGTTAGTCATATAAAGCTGTGTCTTATAAGGTAACTATGGCAAGGTTTACACTGTTTCAATTTATCTGGTTGGTTTTGTGGGAAATTTGTTTTACCAAGATGGGCCCGCCTGGGGTCGTTATGTTTTGTGACTGAACTTGCATACTGATAATGACAGTGGAGCATACTTAGCCATTGCTAATAGTGGCCTGTTAAATTCTCTGTTGTCTTTTAGTATCTTTTTTTCCCCAATCTCTTATAAAATAATTAAGAGTAGTATATTCTATATTTATTTATTCTATTACATCAGTGGTTTCTTCCCAGTGTGTGTTTCATGTTGTTTGCTGCTGTGCCTATTTGTTGTTTGTTGTCATGTCTGTTTGTTGTTTTATTTGCTGCTCAATGAATTGGCCTTGGTGGGATTAATAAAGTCTTATCTGAATCTGAATCCATATACCCCGAAACAGCCCACTGCCCTCACTGGTGCTCACGTTAACCTCCAAGATTAAAGGGTCTTGAAAAAGAAAACACAGGTACTATAAGGCAACTCAGGTCAGTTCAGGTAGGTTTGTGCACACTTTATAAAGCCCTGTAGTCCAATGTTGATGTATTTTTGAAAGGTCTGGGTCAAGAATATTTTATTTTATATTAATTCCTTTTAATTACATGCAAAAGATTTTAGCCTGAGATCAGAGAGAGACATGGTTGCTAATGACGGCCTTGCTATGTACATACAGCATGCAGAATTATAGAAAAGAAACTTAATTCGTTTTTCACAGTCCATTAATCCAAAATGAAAGCTTTTATTACGTACAGGATATTCAAATAACAAAAAGACACATTGCTTTTACAACTTAAGTACAAATCTTATGTCAGGTATTTACAGCTGCTGCATATGTTTCAAAAGAAAAAACAAAAGAAACAAAAAACAATTCAGTAATTGTGAGGTTGTCGAGCATTTTGAAGAAAACAAAGTAAGGATAACATATAATATATTAATGTGAATGGACATATCATCTCATTATCAAAACACTGGGTAATTAACACTTAATATTCTGCTAAAATCCATAACTCATCTCTAGTGCAGCCAGAGTAAACCCAATAGCAGCTGTGATGTAAGAAAGAAGTAACGGAAAGCAGGGTTGAAAGTCAGGACAAATAATACACTTAACTTTTACACATCTAGAAGAGAGTTTAAATGCTCTCATTTGGAACATTTGAGTTGTTTCATAATGATCAAAATGTTCTCTTATATTTTGCATGTGATGATGCAATAAAGAAGTTGGTTTTTTTTAGATAAGATAGGACTGCAGTGGGGACATTCACATGTTACAGCAGCTCTCACAGATGTAAAGTGTGATAAAGTAAAAAAAAAAAAACTACCATAGTGCACAGGCAACAAATTAAACAACAGAAGCGTATGAAGACCTTATTCAGGGGCACTGACTAGAGAATGAATATTGTGCTGAGTGGATTATGAGTTATACTTACTGTCTATGTATTCTTGATCTCAGACATGTCTTTTGCTGCTTCTGGGGCTTGGTCCGGTGGTAGAAAGTGGATGGAACTTTTCATCTAAGACAGTCTCCTGCTACAGAATAAAAAGGGTAAGAGACAAATTTGTTTAGGTGTTTAGAGTGTTATCTGTTGTTACCTGGGCGTTCAATAGCAGTCTTGATTCCCAGTTGTACCATCAAACTTCCAAGGACCATGATGACAAGGTACTACAGAAGAAGAAAACACACAGCCATCAGCCATATTATCAGCAATAATTGTGATGATGATTATATTCTTAAGAAAGCTACATTTCAGTTGTTTTATATTGTTATCTTGGTAATTATTTTCTCCACATCTGATCTTTCTAAACTAAGGTCTTTTTTATGAGTCACTATATTCCGTGGAACTCTAAGTCCTGTTTTCTCTGAGGACTCAATCAGGGAGGGACCTACGATAAATGACTCCCTTGGATCAGATCAGTCATTAAAGGAATGCAGAGGTAGTTTCAGCGAGGACCACTAGAGGGCGCACAGAACTGCTTTTTGTTCCACAGCCTTGGCCGTGGTCCATGTGTGAGGGTCCAATAATGAATTGTGACCTTGACTTGAACATTAAAGAACTTAAATGATAAGGAGACAATTGGAGATTTGAATGCTTTCATGCACAGTGAAAAATATAGTTAAGCGTAGCCCTACAAATACTGCAAACCAAGCCTACAACCCCCAAATTAGTAAAAACATGTATTGATGATTGTCCCTAGGCCTACAGCAATGGATAGTCTTCATGATCCGACAGGTGGTGACTCAATAGGCTGCGCTGTGGTTTACCTCTTGGAAACGTCACAGTCAGAGGCAAGAATCAATCAAACCTTTACACCTAAAGGTGTCATAGATAGTGGGTTTAATTGAATAATTGTGTGTTTTCATTTTTATTTTGGTCTTCATCAGTGCAGCCTGTGGCAGCTCAGTGACGCGCCGCTGTGGCGCACCACGCCTCCCCCGTCCCCTCCCTTCCTCCGCGGCTCCACAACCTCTTTCTGGAGCCCATCTAACCGCTCGCCTGTCTCTGTGCGTGCCCAGACGGCCGATGGACCAAGCCTCTACCGGCGCTGGGACCTGAAGCTGTTGCAGAACGGCTTTGTCCATCGCCAAGGCCACAGTAGGCATGCTGCAGGGCGTGGACGAAGCCTAGCGGGGAGCCGATGTTAGCGGATCCCTGGAGCGGTCACAGCATCCTCCATGCTGCATGCTAATTCATGGAGAACATGTATGGAATATACACGGACTGCTCTTCTAGATCCTGTACAACAGGGCAATAATAGAAAGAAAGAGACTGTGTTAGAGTCTGAGCGCTGTAAAAAAGGACAAAGAGCAAAAGAGAAGAAGACGTTGTTACCATCATGTTTCTTTTGCTATCTCTGGTTTGGGCTCAGATGCTGATCACAGGTAAGAGCTAAATCTTTTAGATTTGAGAACAAATGCACGTTAACTGCTCTTTGTTGTAGTTTTTGGTGGTGAGGAACAGAAAAATTTGTAAAAGAAGTATCAATAGTTACGAATCTAGGAATTTGTAGGTTGGTGCTAAAAAACATTGTCATGACAAGCCATCAACGTGACGTTTTTGACAAATTACGTCTACTTCTTAGATATGTTATATGTCTATTAATGTTTAAAAACATGAAATATTTATTCCAGTGGGATGTATGCTGTAGTCCAGGGTGATGTCAATAGGGCCTGACTGATCATTGATGATTTCTCATTATTGATTCTACATTAGTGTTACTTAGTTAATGATGAAGTCCCAATGCAGTTCCAGTGTGAAAGATGCTTCACAAAAAGCTGCTTTTTATCAGGTTTAAGGGAATTAACTAATTGGGCTCATTTGGTGTGTGTGAGGGGGGTCATTTATTGTTCAAACCCACCACAACCTACATCCACAAATTTTAACAATTAAATACTCTCAAGAGGATTATTATTATTATTATTATTATTATTATTATTATTATGTAAGTTATTAGTGTATTGTGGTAAAATCAAATACAACATATATTTTAGTTAAGATTACCACATAAATATGATGTGTATTAATCCAGATTTGACTAAATCTTGAGGGCTTTGTGACATTAAGAATAATTAATAAACAGAACAATATATTAACAAGTGGCATGCTCACACTGACTATCAGAGCACTCTGGCAGAACAACACATAAACTCGAAGCTATTTTGTTGGATTGAACCATTAGGGACATGACCAAAATTCAATTATAAATAAAAAGTCAAACAAATAGTATAGTGTCACTTTTGTTATCTTAATAAAATCCTTGTTAGTGTTTGATGTTCCTTGGGGAGTGGTTTACCCACAGGGCACCGAGTCGACCCTCTGTAGCCCGACCTGCGACTGGCTCACAGCTCCCACAGAGGAAAGTCAGGGCAACATCAAGGTCCAATCAGAGGGTTCCTCTGCTCAGTGTTGTTCGTAGCAACCAGGACGCTGTTGCTAGGGAGAAAAGAAGTCAAAGATACAGATAGAAGCTGTGCCAGGTCCTCAGCCACATTACTGCTTACACTTAAAGCAGTAACTCACCACTGCAGGCCTCTTGTAGCTTATTTACAGCCACAGAAAACCTGACTGATTTGATTTCATTGAAACCACTGTGAAACTGTGTGCAACTGCATTTCAGTTGTGTAGTTTACCAGTCCTCCTAATGCACAATATAACAATAGATATTATTTGTTGCATGCATCACATCCATTCATAATGAAGTATAACCCTAACCCTGAAATAAAGATTCAATTCAATTTCAATTCAATTTTGATTTGTATAGCCCAGTATCACAACAACAATTGCCTCAAAGGGCTTCACAAAAACAAAAGGCAGTAAATGCACAAACAGGCAGAAGAAGACAAAATCCCGTGTCCTTAGAGCCTCCATCAGGTTAAGGAAAAACTCAAAAAACCCAGCCGGGGAAAAAGAGAAACCTCAGAGAGAACCACAGAAGGAGGGATCCACTCCCAGAAGGGACAGGCCGTGCAATAGATGTGTCACTGACAGATAGATCCTTTCAGAACTGTGTGAAAGTGGGTGTGAGGCAGGATGGAGCTGGTTTCATAGTTTTATTTTCTACAGGATAAATAAAGCACTGTGAATGAATTATACAGTGTCTGTATTTATCACGGCTGGATGAGTTGAGCTTGTGTGGAGAGCTTCCTCTCAGTCTGCCTTCACTCTGCTGAAAGGCCAGTACTTATATGACAGACAGCATCTCCTGCTGTTTTAGTCTTACTGAATGTGCTGCTGTGGTGGGCTAGCTGTAGATGTCAATTAATGGTGGCCATTTTTTTCTGGCTCTTTTACAACTGCATCATTAATAATTCATAGAGATCTATATAGATTAGAATAGGAGATCACATATGAAGAAATGATGAAGAGATGGAGAGGACTGAATACCGTATTTGTTGTTTGTTTGATTGTGACAGAAATGTTTAAAAATCTAATTTCAATATCAGTTGTTTGCCTGGATATTTAAAAGAGCATTTTTCATGGAGCTCAAGACATCTTTCTGTTGTTTACTTGTCTCATATTTTCTTCCTTTGTGCTTCAGCAGAGTCATCCTCTGGTGATCAGGAGTTGCGCCTCTTTCCTCTTCACCACCCCAGGCGTATAAACCCACTCCTGCGCCCTCATTACAATGTGGATGGAAACCCAGACCGTCCTCCACAGCTCCCTCGCCATCATGAAGCCAGGTTAGCTCACGGGCTGCCAGATGCCCTTTTCAAGTCCAGGTTTCGTCAGGAGCCTGGAGGACAGTGGGGCCTGAACCTTCTGGCACGGCCACACCATGAGATAGTGCCAGAACACATTGAGGTGTCCGCACAGCACCTGGTCACTGTGGTGAGTAAACTCTGAATGACAGACTATGCTATGGACTGACTTTGAAGACTAAATAGTGTGTTTGGTGTGTATAACAACTCAAAGATAACTGCTCTTTTATGGTTTTAGGAAGAGTTTGGTTCATATTTTCATAACAGTTGTAGTATAGTATAATCATTGTGTCTCTGTAATTCCCTGGAGTTTGTTGCATTGCGAACTAATTTAAAATCTTTCATAAAAGAGATTTTTTATGCAGTCACTGGGGGCTGCAATGTTTTTTTTAAACACTGTGTCAAAGCACTAATACATTTTGACAGTGTAATAAATGAGGATTATGTCCTCCCTCAAAAAGGCATCTAATATGGAGGTCACATTAAATGGACAGTAAGTGAGCGATGGACAAGGTTCACTCAGATCTACTGCATTTAAGGAGAGCGCCTATACTCTCAGTTGCTATGGCAACCCTAGTCATCAGCGTGTATGTGAGACCCACTTACCTTAACAATGGGGCTTGCATAATCTTCAGACAAACAGCTATGACATTCAAAGTGACATTGGGCAAAAGCGGCTAGACTGAATGAGAAAGACAGACTCACAGTGCAACAGGTAAACAATAGTTAAATAAAAGAGACAAAAAAGGAAGATGGTGTCGGAGGGTGATGAATTGTCTGCGTTCTGCACAGATTGTGTGCACCAGACACTGAACAGTGATGTTGTGGACTGCATGTTCCCTGCAAGACAGCTGCAGCTTTATTTTTAGTGTGCTTTTTCTATGAAAATACAGTTAAAATGACTGAAAATTAGTATTGATATGTAAATGTGTGTATGTGTAAGCCTAATAATTAATAGTGGGCGAATGATTGGGGAACTGTGAACATGTCTTAGGTCCCAGTTCTTGCTGCCAACATTCCTACAATCCTTTGCCAAAGCAGTCTCATCACTACAGATGGATTGTGGGAGTGAAGACAATCTGTTTGAACCTTTTCAAACCTTCCAAATTCAGATGTGCTACTGAAAGTGCACAGAATGATGACCTGTCTGTCTGTGTTTTCATGATGACCAAATCTAGTCTTAAGACTTAAAAGACTTAAAAGAATACTGAATTGGGACTTCAGTAATTTTTGGAAATGTTATAATTTTGATCCAAGCAATCATTTTGAACATTTGAACAAATGATACTGTAATTTACCATGCCGGATAAATACAGCTACACTGGTTTGAATTCAGTCGTTGATGTGAATGATCTCAGGATGATTATATTGTAATAGTTTCTTATATAAGCTTAAGTATTTTTTTCTTCTTATATCTGGTTTGACTGGTGACTTGATTTTTCAGTCCTACTGCTGCCCTTTCTGGATTTTGTCAATGAGAACAGCTGTGAGGCTAAACACTTTCTTACATAACCCCCTGTGCTGTCAAAGCCTGTGTTAATTGACTTCCTGGTCACATGACCTGTCCCTACAGGCTGTGACTCTCCAGCAAATGGCTATTATGATCGTGTTCAGTATTTTATTATGGCTGCAGTCACATTTCTTTTTACAGTAAAGACAGTTAATTAATTTTAAATGCCATTAGAAACGTAATATGCATGTCATTGATGTTCATGGTCTTCAGGCCCGTCTGTGTCAGTGTGATTTTATATACAGAACAACAAAAGCATCTTGACATCAGCTGGGGGACTAATTTTTTCAAGGAAAACAATTGGTCAAAATAATTAATACTTGCATTGTGAAATACATATGTGAATATGTTTTTCTTAAATGTATGTATTAAAAGCCACGCATAAAACAATTTTACACACACATGGTTTCTCTGCTTTACAGTCTTTTCTCTCAAAGAAATCTACACAAGCGTAAATAATCATAACCTAGTGCCAACCCACTTATTCATCTGTGTGTGTGGTCTCACTGGTCTCACTGACTTGAATGCTGCATGTGCTGCTCACGTTTTCCCTGCCAGCATTTTGAGGAGAAGATGCACAATCACGTTGCAAGAAATGCTTATATTGCTATTATTATTTTTATTCAGCACAAATTCAAAAATAATGCAGTGGAACATTTCTTTTAAAAAAAAAATATTTGTAGTAAACTTGTGGTTTACAAGCCTGTTCCATCTGTATGAATAATTTTAAGATGATTTTGTTGTTAATAAAGAAAAATAGGGTATAGGTTTACTTGCTGATAGGCTTGTTTCCTTGGTCTCAATACTGTAATACTGTAGATTACATTTTCATCTGTTTTTAGTGTAAAACAAACCCCTCAAACGTCACGTTCATCAGTTACATGGACATAATACTGTGTGTAGTAAATTGTGTTACATCTGTTCTGTCCCTGTTTGTGTTTCAAAGATTGTTTGTAAGAGACACAACCATTACTAGAGTCTCCCACAAACACTGTTTTAAACCTGCTATTTTTATGCTGCATTTCTCCCCATGACCCTCCCTTTTTCTAATATCTGATTGGTGCAAATTGGATTCCCCCTCCCTCCCACCCTTGCCTTGAGGGCTATCAGCTAATTAGTGGTCATTACTGTGCGTGTGCGTGCGTGTGAGTCCAACAGAAATAGCACCTGATCCTGACAGAAAGCACAGCACTATAATGGTTTTACCTGCTTGGCAGCCAATCAGGTGGCAGGCTAAGATTTGTCCTCATCTAAGCCAATCAGACATCACAGAGTTACTAGATCAGGAAATGGAGCGAAAAGCCTCTGCGCTCTGGCAGGCAGACTGGCGGCTGTCTCCCTGCCTCTGTGTTTAAGACCGAGTAGATGAACAATGTACCCATGTTTACCTGGTAAGAGCGTTTTATTTTCAAGTTATACAGGCAGGAATAGGCAGCTCTGGTTTACCTGTTTGTGTAAGGTATATGTTGTTAGAGTGTTTTGTACCTGTTTTTGTTTGGCCTGTTTTTTGTTCTGTAATGACTCTTGAAATGAAATGAAATGAAATGAAATGCAAAAGTGCAAAAGTGCAAGTTTGATTGTATTTGTTGTTACATGCCTATTATTTGGCCACCATTTCCAATATTAAATTAAGTAAATACTTTTTAAATACTCACTTTGTTTTTAACCATAACAATAGAATTTCTTAAAACCTGTAGATGGATAGATGTAGCTTGTGCTTGTAATTTGTTCATTCTGGAAACAAAAAGAGGTTGGACACGTCAAAACCAGACTCAAATGTATAATAGCATCATCTGTGTGTGTTGAGTCTGTCTAGCTGTGGTTATTGTTCCTCATATTGAATTAAGTGGCAACAGAACATGTTGTTGTTTTAGCCATTAGCGAGCAGCCGCCTACACACAAACACAGACACATGGAGAAGTATAGAGGTCAGTTTGCTCCAACCCTTTTAAATAGAAAAACAACATTTTGGGAAAATATGTTTTGTCATTTAAAATGTTTTGAAGGGTTCATCGTGTGATTGTTTTCTGGCAAATGCAAAAACACTTTGTGTAGTTAATTCTGGCTTTGCTTTAGAGCTAACCTTAAACTAGACACTCCACTTTAAACAGCAGCCTGCTGCATTTGATTGCTGAACAAACATTTGTTTTGAAAAAATCTGTAACATACAAGCTGTATCAGTATTGAAAAGGTTTTTAGGTTTTTAGGTTTTCAGGTTTAAATAGCCTATAATAATCTCCTAGTAAAACATGCAGCATGTAAAGTTGTAACCCATTCATTCTTTTTGATTGAGTATCTTAGCAACATTACTGTAAATTAAATTAAGTGTGGGTGGGTTCATAGGTCTTTTAAATTTACGCCCTCGTTCCTATTTCTCTTTCCCACAAATGAGTGCACGGTGTCTTTGTCTCACCTGTTTCCCGAATAGCTGGAAGCTGAGAGATTGTTGGGAAAAGCAGGCGTCAAACTAAGAGAAAAGATGGATGTAGAGGGAGTGACAGAGACAGGAATGTCTAGACCAGCAGTAGAGTGGAGATGAACTAAAAGAGATGGATGGAGAGGGATAATCTGATGAGTCGATCTGTTGTTTAGTAGGGATCCTGCACAATGTCTGACTTCGAAGAAGTGCTGCGTCTTGTACACTTACAGTAAAATGAACTAGATTTACTGGTGTGTTGTCAGATGCAAAAATGCCTTTAGCTGTGAAGTTAAAATTACAAGCTGAAAGTAGTGTTTTATATGGCATTAGTTGTTCATATTCATGCTACATTGGCTGCAAACTAACAAGTATATGCCACAGAAAATTCAAATTGGTTGCCTTTTGGATTCAGGGTTTTTAATTTGTATATACTTACTAAAATACTGCTTATGAACAGAACTAAACATTTGGTTTTCCTGTCTCTCTTTTTGCCAGTACTTGGCTGTGGATGTGAGGAGGCTGAACATCAGTCTTCTTCGTTGGTTTCGGGAAGGAGTAGCTGCAGCTTTAGGTGTTCCTGTCAGAGATGTACACATCAACCGTCTCAATGTAAGAAACTCACTATTATTGTCTTATTGGGTTCTTCTCTTCTTTAATTTACTTGTGTCTGTGTAATTTACAGGAAAAGAAGAACAGCATCGAGCTCTTTGTGTCCTCTGATAGGCTGGGGATCTCGGAGCCCCGCCCAGCTGAAGAAGTCATCCAATCACTGAACGTCAGGATCCTTCACCGCCACCTGGGGCACTTTGGGATCACTGAGGTGTCATCTGAGGTGTGTGTATTGAGTCGGTCTCCTAGGCAATGGCAGTGTGGGAGCCCCCATAGAGACAGACAGAGAGGATAGATAGGAACTATTAGAGTGTAAAGTGCTTCTGCTAAAACTTTAATGGGACGATTAAAGATCCATCGATCAGCCTGAGGTAGCACACAGACACTTTATACGTTCTGTTAAATTTAATTACTTCCGCTCCCTCAAAAGATAAATGTAACACTTCTCCAGTAATAACATTAAAGTAACAAATCCTATATTCATAATGTGGCAGTAAAGAACAGACACGTGATGAAGAGACTGTACCACCCAAGACTTTAATGATACAAAACTTTGAAGGGGGAACATCACCCTAAATATTTAGTTTTGTTGCCTTAGTACAAAGGTGTCAAACTCAAAGTGGTGAGGGGCCACAATAGTCAATAATAATCCTTTCAGGGGCCGAAGATGGAGATTAAATTTGGAGAGATTGTATCCTGAACAGGTTTTAGTTGGATTTGAACAGGTTTTAGTCAGATTTGGACAGGTTTTAGTTGGATTTGAACAGGATTTTGGTGGATTTGTACAGGATTTAGATAGATTTGAACAGGTTTTAGTCAGATTTGGACAGGATTTAGTTGGATTTAAACAGGTTGTAATAGGTAGTGGTAGGTTAATCTTTGTAGCAAAAATCAAAACCATCTAAAACCTGTTCAAATCTATCTAAAACCTGTTTGAATTTTACCTAGTGCCAAAAATGTAAAATACTAAATGTATTGAAGGGCCACATAAAACAGTGCAAAGGGCCGCATTTGGCCCCCGGGCCTTGAGTTTGACATGTGTGCCTTAGTATGTATCTAAAATATTATAACAATGCATAAATAGTTGCAAAACAGCCTATTAACAATCATAGTATAAAAATGCAGTTTTGAGTGTTTAAGTGGCCTATTCAACAACAACAACAAATGACTCTTGCTAAACTCCCTGAAGAAAAAAAAAAATCCTTGTAGAGTCAGTGGAAAAGGTCAGTATTTGAATTTGCATTAAGTTAAAGATAGTAACAAGTTTAACCAATACGTTTTTGTGTTGTCAAAAACCCGAGCAGAACTCTAAATAGGCTAAAATATGTCATATAAACACATATGGCAGACATCAATGTTTTATTTTTATTTGACCTATTTACTCTTTGTTAAATCCACCAGATACTAAAAGATAAATAAATAGATAAATTATACTACTTCAGGCTGTGAGGAAACTGGTGTCCTGCACCTGGTTTGCACCTTTTATCTCCTAAAATGTATGAGTCAATATTAATGGCCTTGGTAGGACAACTTCAGCAACTAAGCCTTAAAGATGAACTCTGATCACTTGAGGTTGATATTTACATATACTATATTTTGAGACATCCATCTCAATATGTCATTTGTTTACTGCTTACATGTGCAGATATACTCTGTGAAAAGGCTGAGATAAACATAAAAACCCTACTATCCTCCTACTATACTTAATATCACCATATTTCCATATTCCCATGGACATTAAAAATGTATAAATATTTAGGGCTCACAAAATGATGATTTTTTGGTGTTTAAATAGGTTTGCTTTTTGTCTCCTGCAGAAGAACGTCCTCCAGGGCCAGCAGAGAGATCACGTGTGGAGTCGGGAAGGGTTCTATGCTGTCTTTCTCTTCTTCACCGTCTTCGTCATTGTCATCACCTGCTTGATGGTAATAATCACATATAACTTGTTAAACACACATAGGATGAATACACTTATGGGAACAAATTTATTTTTATGTCTCCTGATGATCAAAAATAGAGGACTGCTGACTTCATGCAGCACGTTGCTAAACCTTTTCACCCCAGCTGCCCTGATTGACTAAGACCATCAACAGTCTTTAGAGTATTTGTGGCTCTTGTCAAAAGTCACTGTGAACCAAAGGCACTGGTACACAGTTGTGAACCAGTGCCTTTGAGAGTACAGATTTACCGTGCATATTTTATTTTAATTATCTAAACCATTACCAGAATACAGATCCCTAAACTGTACCAGGACAGTGAAGATAAGGCCAAATAACTGATGGTTAAAACATTTTATTGCACAAAATCTATTTAAAACATTCTAATTAACAAAAAGAGACGTGCTACAAAGGGTACAAATACTGTGTCTAGGTAACTGTATATAGGTAACTGGTATCTGTAAACTTAACACTTTGTCATTTCATCCACAAGGGGGAGCACTTGTACATAAAAGCATGTAGATTTTTAATTTTGCAGTTTAAAGTCTAGTCTAGTCTAAATAACTACATAAATGCATACACACTACTTTCCCTTAAAGTACTCAACTAAATCACATCTTGTCAGATCTGTAAAAGTCTGTTGTTGTAATGAATTGTGCCTTGTGTTGTTCTTCTTTGCTGTGGGATCTTAGGTTTTGTACCGACTTAAAGAGAAAGTTCAGGTTTCTGAAAGACATGTGAAAGCCCCTCATCTTGACTTCCAGCCAAAGCAAAGTGGCCCTCCAGGCTCTGCCCAGAGGTCAGCAAAGGTCATCAAGGTCAGTGAGCACACCATTTATTTCCATTTAATTGAATTCACAGCAATGCCTTATCGTTGAAATCGTGTCTTTTTAGGCTGTGACGGCAGGAAGCATGGTCCAGGCTGAACTTCCTCCTTCTATAGCCACGCCCATTCCCCAACAGCAGCCAATCACAGCTTGCCGTCGCCTCGCACCTCCTGCCATTCCTATACCAAGGTAATTTAACGGTGACGTGATTAAAACCAGCTTCACAGTTCACATAAAACAAGAATTGATTTACTAAGTGGGCATACTTTTTCTTAGCCCCACACCTGTTGCTGCTGTCAAAAGCGGGGACCACACCCCATTAACCAGTGCTGCCCCGGCAACAGCTAATAACGAGTTGAAGCCCTGCCCCTCCCCTTTCAGGATGAAATCTGCAGCAGGACTCCAAGAAAGGTGAGGATGCAGATTGATGAATGGACAAACAGTTCCTCTCTGTTGGTTCAAACAGTCTGAGTGTTTATTCAAGAACAGAACATTATATTCAGTACATATCCAGATGACCTGAAAGCTTTTGTTCTTTGTAAGGCGTCATGTTTTAATTTGAAGTGGGTATCTGACAGTGCCCACGTATTTCCCTTCAGAATCATTGATTACCAGACACATTTTCACTTTACCTTACCTAAGAAAGAGCCAGTTTGTCCACAGTGTGTCTAAAAGGAAGGGTGCTGTGTTTGAGTTATGTCTAAGTTTATAGTACAGCACTGACCCCTGATGTGAGTGGTGTTAATATGTTTACAGTAGGCTTAGGTGGCAATGAGAAAGGCTTTGAATTAAGGCATGCAAGTTCTCTGCACTTTTGTCTTTACATTTAGGAAGCCAAGTACAAACAGTGTGTATTATGATTCATCTTGGCCCATCCATCAAAGCCTCTGTACGTGTCCTCGAACCTATGTGTATTCTTTATATGAAGGGAGGCACATTTCCTCTGAGTTTCTGCTCGTTTCCCTTTAGAGGTCAGTGTCTGGAAATGTATGAACTGGAATGTTCCCAAGATAAGTGTTAAAGCTTTACTTCAAGGACCTTTTCCATGTTTATGCGTTTTGGAGCCAGCTTCCTTCAATTCACAGTTACTCCAAATCAATGCTTGACAATTTCTGGAGAGCACCATCTATTCTAATGCTCCCCATGACATAATGTATGACCTGTCATGGATGCCCGTCTGCATTTGAAAGCAAAATCTAAACAGGACCTCTGTGATGAGATGAACAATCAAACTACTGATTTCACACTAAAAACAAATGTTAGAGGGAATGATTTAAAGGGAACTTTCTCTGTAAATAGTTGTCTCTGTAACTGTCTGTTGATGTAAAAAGAAATAATAGCTACAACAGACTGCATTTTTGCTCAACATGAATACTTGGCCGCAGTCCATTTCCTGTTCAAGTAGTTTCATAACTTAAAAAAGAAAACATCTTTCTCCACGTCTCTGCTCAGAGGCGAGCACTTAAGTCTTTATCTACTGTTCGTAACTCTTCCGCTGACCTGAGGTTTGAGCCATTTTCCTTAGGTTACATCAGCATTAATGGAGAGTATGCTTGGGACATACTGTGTTTCTTAAGGTAAGAAAAGGAAGGAAGATTTCAGGCTCAATGTGAGAACAGGATGTTTTTCATAGTGTCTGTGGGTGTGTGTTCTCTGTCCTCTCTGGATGGCAGCCAATCAGCAATTAGATATTAAGGAAAAAACAGCATCCTGAGGAGGAAACAAGCTGACACGTAACTAGACAAACGGTGCACCCTCACACACCTCATTAAGTCACACCTTGAGATTGGTTTTATTGTCATCATTTTTGTTCTCCTTTTTTTTTTTTTTTTTTTGATCATTTTATTATTTGCTCCTGTCATCTGCTTATTTCTTCCACAACTTACCCTAAAACAAACAAACTCAAAGCTAGTTCAAAGTTATTTTAATGAATTACTGCCTTGTGTTGAGTTTAATGACAATAGAGTTGACTTCAATCTTAATTTTATCTAATGAAGACAAAAATTGTAAGAACCAACTAAATGGGAATATAAACAAAACTTTGATACTATTCATTTATTAAAATTGAAAACAACTGGGCATTTAGAGTAACTTTTACAACACATTTTACAGTCAATTTTTTTCATTGTCTTTGCAGACGTGGCTCCAATGTGTCTTTGGTTTTGGACATGTCAGCCCTGGGTTCAGTGGAGCCCCTCAACGTTGCCGTGGTAACGCCCAGGGAAGCTGCAGCCAAGGAGTACCTGCTGTCAGCTTGCCGTCCGCTGACACGCCAGGAGCTCCGTGAGATCGTCAACAACACACACAAGCTGCACGCCGAGTTTGCTGTAAGTTTGCTGCCTTTATGAGCAGCTCACCTCAAGATAGCTTCATGGAAAATGTATGAGCCCTTTTTTACTTTCAACCAGCTGTGTTACTTTAAAGTTTTAACTGGCTATTTGTTAAGATCTCACTGTTAATGTTGTTTTGATTGTTTCAGGAAATTCCTATGAACTTTATAGATCCCAAAGAGCTGGACATTCCAAACCATGGGACAAAAAACAGATATAAGACCATTCTGCCGAGTGAGTGATGTGTGTTTTTACATTACATATAGATAGTCAGTTCATTGCACAGAGCCACAAATAAGGGGAACAGCAAATATTCACATTATTATTATTATTATTATTACATTATATAACATAAATATCGTCTCTTTTTGCTGATTTATAATGAGAGGGTTGACATAAAAAAACAACCATTTCAAGGACAAGGGCAAATCCAGTACCTTTGCAGTCACATGCCTCAGATCCACTTTCCGCTCATCACTAGATTAGGACATTATGTAACAGAAACTCAAACACACACAGACGGTTTGGGGTTTTTGAATCTTTCTTCCATGTTTTGAGAAGTAGGCGGGATTATCCATACAAGCACTGAGAAGAAGGGCGAGGAGCGTTTCCTTCCTTCCGGCCAATCAAGGCCTAGGAATGCTCACCTAGAGCCGGTGTCAATCAAACTCCATCCTGTGTTTGAGTTACTGTATTGTCTTTTTTGAAAAGTCCACAGCAAAGAGGGTCTAGTGTCAATGTGATGTAGAGCTTTGTGCAAAAGACGAGTGTACTAGATGAATGAAAATAATTTAAATTAAAACTTAAAACAAGCTGTATCTCAATCCACCAGTAAGATACATAAGGAAACAAGCTTTCTAAAGATGTCATGTGTTATAACAAAAACTATTTCTATTGTGAATTAATTATGGATGGTTGAATGAAAAATGTTCACTTCAGATATTTTGTATCTTCCATGTTTGTCATATTCTCTCCCCCTTTGTCCATGTTTAGATCCTCATTCCAGAGTCATTCTAAAGTCCAGGAATTGTAACGACCTGCTGAGCTCCTACATCAATGCTAACTACATAAGGGTGAGTAAACATTTACTGTGATGGTGCCAAGGTGATGGAAAGGGTGATTTTTAAAACAAAATGTAGCTCATATTGCTGTGTAATAGTTACATTACAACTGTCAAATATATAATTCAAATGTGCAAATAATGGCCATGTGTAGCCTGTAGGTCATTATTCAAACTTGTCCTCACAAAGACAGCCACTCAGTGAAAGTATGTTCCTGCAGAAGGTAGTGATATTGCTCTCAGGCTCTAATACAATAGGCTTTCTTCCTGTCAGGAAGCTGCACTGGAACAGTTCAAACCTCATATGGGGACCAAACTAGAGTTTCCTGCAAATGAAAACTGAGAAAGTTTTCATTTATATATCATAAGTAAACATGGGTCTGAAATTAAAGCACACCTTACATAATAAAATAATTTCCTCTGTTGTGACCTACTTGTTACTTTACCTTTTCAGTAATGCTTTTTATAATTTGCCATCTTAGGGTTACCTTGGTGATGAGAGGGCATATATCGCGACGCAGGGTCCTATGGTGAACACAGTCAATGACTTCTGGCAGATGGCCTGGCAGGAGGAGTCTCCTGTCATTGTCATGATCACCAAACTAAAGGAGAAGAACGAGGTATTATGATGAAGAGGAACATGCAGTTCAGTGATATAATGGAATCCAAAATAGAACTTATATAATACCCTATGTGAAACTTTTTTGTAGAAGTGTGTTCTGTACTGGCCAGAGAAGAGGGGTATCTATGGGAGAGTGGAGGTGTTGGTCAACAGCATCAGAGAGAGTGAACACTACACAACCCGCAGCCTCATCCTGAAGGTGCACTCAGATTAAAAAGTGTTTATGTGCTGTGAATCTCTAAGCAATTTCATTTAAACTAAATGTTGCTCATGTTTTCATGAATAGTGTGGAAATCAAACCCGCACAGTACAACATTACTGGTACACATCATGGCCCGACCACAAAACCCCAGACTCCGCGTTACCACTGTTGGAGCTGATGGCTGACGTTGAAGCAGACAGACGGTCAGCTGCTGCCATGGGTCCAGTTATAGTCCACTGCAGGTACAAACTGCGATAAAGCTGTTGATATTTCGTTTTGTTGTCATTGAACTCTATAGTATACCTTTTTTCTTGCAGTGCTGGTCTTGGTCGTACTGGCTGTTTCATTGCCACAACAATAGGCTGTAGGCAGCTGCAACTGGAGGGAGTGGTTGATGTGTTGAGCATCACCTGCCAGCTCAGAGCAGACAGGTAACGCATACAACACTCACAAGACTTAGTTATATAACCATAATTATGCATTACCCTTTGCAAATTAATGTTAAAGGTTTTCTTCCTTTTTTTTAAACAGCACAAATTACATTTTTGACACAAAAGCTTAAAATTCTTGTTCTGTGTCTGTCTATACAGAGGTGGGATGATCCAGACAGGTGAGCAGTACGAGTTTGTCCATCACGCCTTGAGTCTGTATGAGGCCCGCCTTTCTGCAGAAACCGGCCAATGAGCAAGTATTGCCACAAGAGGCTTTAACCTGGAAGTGTGCTTACATAAATAGTGTGTCCTTAGCAGGGACTGCTGCTGGACTATGGACATGTTATGGACTGTGGAAATGTGGATGAGGTCCCAGAATGGAGTGGGCTGGACACTGCCCTGCAGAGCTTTATAAAGACAGACTCCAAATGAAATGTGTTGTTTTTCTTCTGCCATTTTTGATCTTTGACATTGGCAACTAATATGCCGAACAGACTGGAGAGACCATTCTTGGGTGTGTTTTTTTTTGTCTGTCTTACATCTTTTTGGTCATGAACATGAATAATGCTGATTGAAATGATGATGCATTGTTTAACAATATTGTCTATCTTTGTCTTATAGGATAATACATAATACATCTCAAGAATGGCTCTTAGACTGTTAGTTTAAACTTCCAACTTCTTAGTCCCACTTCCAACCTCTGACTAGAAAGACTGCTTGGTCCTGGGAGATTCTTACACAGTTAAAACACTTAAATTCTCAGTACACAGAAATCATGATTTTTTTTCTGCATAAAATGTAGATAAAAATAATAAACTTCCAACAGATAAAAATGGAGCCAAAAGACACCTGGGTAGGTTTTGGCCTAAGGCCTGCTTAGTACAAAAGGTACAACTACAAGTTATTTTTCTAACCAGGCTAAACAATCTCTTTCCTGAGATATTACTAAGCAGTTTTTTAGAAGGTTACTGCACATTTATGTTTTTATTGTCCATGTGATCAAGGAACCTAAAACATTTTAAACTGGTGCATTTTTTAAGCTAAATACTGCATCTTCTCAGGTGCCCTACACCAACAGGGGGCAGCAGAAATCACCACTAGTTTAAGTCAAAGTAACGGAGAAAGAGCCAAATCAAAGTTTCACTGTTGCTGCTGCTAAGCATCACAATTAATTTTTCCTACCAACAAAAGCTTCAGTGACTGTTAAGGCAAATGTGAACACTCATGTCCCATTAACAATCTTATGCTTGTCTCCTCTTTTTGATGTGGTAAAAATAGTTCTTCGTTAGTATTAACTATAGGCTCATTTCATAATTAGCAATATTTAATTAAACCAACAACTAAACCATGTTTACTGATTTAAATTCAGCATTCAGTTGCATCTGGTGAGATTTCTGTGGCTAAACAGTTGGCAAAGGTGACAAAATTTAACACTGCATTCCCAAAAAGTTTTTTGAAAGGATAAGCTGTCTTTAACATTCAAAATAAAAACTGCTGATAGAATGAGCTCTTGATGGTGTCAGTGGCAGTTGCAGTTAGTTGCCCGACAGGAAGATTAGTTGGACAGACAGGAAGATGTCACAGAGTTAGTACTATAACAATCTTTGACAGTTTGAGCTGTTTTAGAGTTTACACTTGATAAAATAATGAACAATGCATTGACAATTCTCTTGTGGTGTAATATGTTGCTTCATACCAAAAAACAGTGAAATACTTTCTGT
Organism: Rhyacichthys aspro; assembly: GCA_036850595.1. Lineage (NCBI taxonomy): Eukaryota > Metazoa > Chordata > Actinopteri > Gobiiformes > Rhyacichthyidae > Rhyacichthys > Rhyacichthys aspro. Next base: position 19,474,091 of record CM072159.1, on the reverse strand, counting down.
CATAATGGTGCAGTTGTAAATTATGTTACTTAGTGTGTAAGTTATTATGAAGTAAATACTTTATTTTTATACTGTTTTGACATATGTTTACTTTAGCAGCTATGAGCCACTTAGAAAAACAAATCTAAAATGGTCAAATTAACAGGAATGTTCAGGATTACACTGACCAAAAACCAGATCAGAATTATACTAAATATATTATTTACATATTTTTATTCAGAATTTTAGCTCAATTCTTGTCAAACAAGCAAACTGGTTCAATTGGCTTTATGTTTATTAAAGAACAATCAACAATTTAGTATTTTCATGATATAAAAATGAAACTTAAAAAACAAAGTGTATTTTTAGTTCCTGAAAATTCTACTGGCTTTATAGATTTGACCTTTTAAAGTAATGCCAGTAACAAAGAACATATGGATGTTATTTGATTTTTGTGCAAAACATTGTACAGTACATGAAAAAGTGCTATTAAACATGATGCAGTGGGTGGTTCTCTAATCAGACTGAAATCTTAATCTGGAAATCGGACCATTGTCATACACCAACATAAGAGTGACATGAAAGACTCTATTTTTTATGTATTCCTTTCCTTGTAAAACAACAGAGGAGCTCTGCATCTCTTTGTTTTCATGACATACCTCCATCTATATTAACCAGCTTGTTATAGAAATATGAGCAGTGAAATCTCTTGATGGTGGATTATTGTACTCCACTTTGTATGTTGCTGTTTCCGTTGTGAAGGGACTTCCGTGACAGTTCCAGCCTCCATGCCCTCTGCAGCAGCGGGCATCACAACACACACTGCCTCTGACGTAGTATTGTGAATTTACAGTAGCTGGTGGTTCACGCTCTGTATTTTGTTGCTATTGACTGTTGATGGAGCTTAAAGGATGCTATTACCTTCTCAAATTGACTCCATAACAGCTTTTTAGCTCGTAAACTGAAAGAAAAAATATCTAGTCAGTGATATATCCATCTTGTTTGCTAACAATTCAAATGTAATATCTTGGCATCCCTTCAAAGCTCTTTTATTTGGGCACTGTAGCTCAGTCAGGGTACACCTAATGCCAGTAGTGTACTGTATGTGATTTGTAATGTAATACTAATCAATTTGAATGTGGTTTGTTCAGAAGATTAGATCACAGTCGTGCTGTAACTTCTTAATCTACTCTTAAAATACATATTACCTGTAATATGTACATAAAATTGAGCTCTGATGCAAGGTGTCTGTCTGTTTTCTGACCTGGGCCAGAGTAGAGGGTTTTCTGAATATTCGGATTATATTCAGACAACCCTTTGATAACAATGAGTAAAACTGATCCTATTGTATGAAATTTTGTCTCCCTAATAAGTGTTAAAGAGTGAGATGAGGAAGGAAGGAAGGAAGGAAGGAAGGAAGGAAAGAGGTGTGGATCACTAAAAGTAGCTCTGACAAGTCAAACAAAATCACAGTTAGCTTTAGTGTCTCTAAGGCCTGGGATGTTAAATAATAAAAGTCAACATACATATTGTAAGAAAACATAAAAAGAAAATATTATGCTTGAACTTTATGAACTTTATTTTAACAAGCTGAAAGTGAAATAATGAACCCTTCAGAAACATTTGGGGAATTACTCAAACAGTCAACCTCGATATATTGATCTAATGAATATTCGTGAAATTGTTCAGTGAGCACAGACCTATTTATAAAGTCCATCCAGTCTAGTTTGTAGTCATATCTCTACACTGACTCACAAAGCTGTTGGCTTGATTGAGGAAGTCCGTTAGTGACTCCCAGCTCCACACTATAGTCTGACCAATAACCAGAGAGAAAGACCGACGAGACCGAACGACAGGAAAAGGGTCATACAGTTGAAGGGGTGGTGAGAAGAAAGTCTGAGTTGAGGTCTGTGAAAGTTGAGTTGAGAATGGACACTAGAGGAGACTCAACAGAGAGACAAAATAACTGGAATAAAGACAAAACTACTTTGGTCTAGAATTTTTTTGAGCATAACATTTCTAAACTTTAAGGAGATCTAATAGATGTTTTCTGGGCTGACGACTAAACCGTTGGTGATCAAAGAATCTGGACATCGTCTCTACCTCAGGATTATGGTGATGTGTGCTCAGTGTGCGGATCTGAAGGAGGATCATCATGCTTAAATGTAAAGCTGACAGTAGCCTGCGCTGCCTGTGGTTTCCCTCACTACTGCTGCTTCAAGTGAGTTCACACTCAAACCTGGAATCAAGACCCAAATAGAAAGTTAACCAGTAACAACAAAAAAGGAATATCAATACGTATTCGTGCTAATCTTTCCATCGGGTTTAAGAAGCAGTGAATAACCTGGTTACCACAATTCTCATGTCACCAATCGAAAGCTCATCTTTTACAAAACACTGAGCTAAAGGTTTGGTCATTAGATAAATTAAATGGCTTGTTTTTTGGAGTTACATACACTTCATTTTACTTACAGCCAGTGACTTGTTTCACATAGGATTGTCTTTTATTAACCTCAAAATAAGTTTCAGTCGAATGGTTTTAAGAAATGAGCTGCCAACCTTGTTAACTAAAGATGACCCTCTCTCTCTTGTGAAAATAGGTTGTAATAAAATTTGTGTCATGGGACTGTTTTTCACCTTATTTAATCCAAGCTGTCTGGAGTATAGCAAAGATGTCTGTAGAGAACTTCTAATCTAAATTTAAATACAGCAACTTTTTTTAACATCGACTGGTGGTTTCGATAATTGTATACTTTGCAATAGGTTATTTATGATATTGAGAAAAGAAGGTGAACTAACAAATGTGCGTTTCCCTGTCAGACCTGGGTCAGCGCCGTTCTCACAGAGGAGCCGTGTGCCATCACTGCGGCCACACCAGTCTCAGGTCTGGACTACATTTCACTGACGGTGTCCACAGCTGGACATGACTGCGCCTTCACAGTGTCATCTCCAGAGGCGGACGCAGAAGGCATTGAGTGTAGAAGGAGAACTGAGGACAATGAGATAGAGACTAATCAGATAAAAAGCAAAGTGCAAAAGGAGGATGAAAATGAGGAGGTAAAAAAGAACTCTCTGGGAACAAACGAACTCGGAGGCGAGGATGGAGGCAACGACAGAGGAGCAGTGTTCACCTGCCGCTTGGATCACCTGGAGCCAGGCACCGCCCACCAGCTGCAGATCCACTCACAGAGCCAGGGGCATAAGGCCAACATCACTGTGCACACCAGTAAGTACTGTCGCCATGGCAACACCTCTGTTGATGCATGTTTAACTGTTACATCATTCAGCATTCGCAGCATATATAACAAGTTATTTTAGTTGTGGATAATGTATTATACATATTATTCCAGGCTATGTTATGACTACAGGTGTGGATTTGGTAAAGGTGTGAAGAGCATAGGTAAATAGGAGCTGTAAATGCAAATGCACACTGTAACATGTCTATTTTTTATTTTATCATAACGCAGTCTGATAATAGTTATGTCTTCACTGTTTCCCATATTCCCCATTGCGCTAAGGAGGTATTTTGGGCTGAGTTTAATCCAGTATAACTTACATAATGCAATATAACCTGGATGAGTTCATAATTTACATCTTGCATTACATTTGTAGAACACTTACAAGCATGCGCCTTGTAAACCATAATTCTGTTTCTGTTCTGTCTATTTTGTTTTTCTGTTGTGTTTCTTCTCTTGTGACCTCTCATAAAAGAAGCACAACATGGCCTCCTTGCTGTGCTGGGCCTGTGTGTGTCAGAGTTAATATCATGTAGTTTTCCTCTCTGCAGCTCAGTGATTAGCTGCAGGAACTGCGACCCTGCTGAGAGAGTGTGATAGAGCACTAAAAGCATATACGTGTGTGTTCAGGCTGGCTGTTGTCCAGAACAGAAGTTGGACCTTCAGTGTGTATTTCCAACGCGGGCAGAGCTCAGGGTTCAGCCATTTCCTGCCTCCATTGTTTCTTTGTTCTGTGGGAAGCACTGGGAAAGGGTGTATGTGTGTAGGAAACGGGGTGTTACTGCAGCCAGTCGGGTCCCGACAGTAACCTTCTCAGCAGCACCAAACTCTTGGGCTTTTTTTGCTTTGTGTTTGACCTCTTATCTGAGCAGCACGTCGGCTACAATGACCTTTAGCTTCGTACATTTCTGTTTGTTTAATCTTAGCCATATCAGCCAAAGTTTATACGCTGTTACTAAAATAAGAGTTTGAGTTCAATAGATGCCAGGCTTTATTGAGCAATAATCACTTCTGCATGCTTTGATTACAGCATTTTATATGTAGAAACAGGCTCAACATGTGTCTGATTTGCTTCTGTTCTCCACACATCTTTACCAAATCTGCACATGTCGCTGCATTAAATTACATTATTATAAATTCAATCAATATTCAGACCCCCCAAAATTCTACCAGTATTGTTATTTTCACTTCACTTAAAAGACTGCTACGGCAAAAGCTGACCTGCTGATTTCCAAACAGTGGGGCAGTTCCTTTAAAGTTATTTGTATCTTTGTTCCATACACTTCAGACAGACAGCAGGAAGATTTCCAGGAAAAGGATCCGTGCATCAATCTTTGGCCTTGTCATCAAAGTCTTTACTCTGTTGGAAACCGGACGGGACAAACACTTTGAAAAGTTACCAAATTAAAAAACGTCTGCGCCCACAACGCCTCTCTAAGTGGTGCAAGGAAGCCATGTTTGTGAAGGGGTAATTAACCTCTTAACACCTTAGATCAATTCACTCAGTCTACATGGGTTTAAAGAGGTTTTAGAGGCTTCATTGAGGACCTATAAACTGACCTAATATTCTCTAGTAATGGCTTTTACATTGAGACATTCTTTTTGTGTGCTTTTGTCATTAGGCCCATCAGCAGTAAGTAATCTGGCAGTCACCTCCAGCTCGTCACGGAGCCTGGGCCTCTCCTGGCAGGCCGGGCCCGGCAGGACGCAACGCTTCAGGCTGCAGCTGTGGGAGCATCCCCAGAGTCCACACCACTCAGGTAGAGCAAGACTATGGGCCGTCTTTCTTGTCCTCAACATTAAAATAGGGGTTATCTTGTTACTATGGCCACTGTTAGTGAATGGGAAGTCTATGGGATAAGCACATGTGAAGCAGAATAACACTTTATGTGCAAGACTTTTGGAATCAAAATTTGTAGTTGTCTTGACAACAGGAGCATATTTTTATTATTTTCTTGTTCCTGGTCTGCACTGGTCACTAAGTAGGCGAAGAAACTAGAAAGGCCTGAATGTGTCCTATAGGATCTAAGAAGAAAATAATTAGTTTTAACTTTTTTAATCTTTATTGTTATTGATGTTACAAATTAATATTTTGAAAGTATTTAAAGCATGAAAGTTAAGTGTTGTTTTTGGTAGGTCTCCTAAAGAATGAAACACTGGAGAGCACAGCAATGCAACAAACACTCCTTAACTTGACCCCAGGAAGGATATACAATGTTACTATGGTAACAGAGTCCGGCGGGCTGCAAAACAGCACAACAATTGAAGCTCGAACAGGTATTCATCTGGAAAAGTAAAAGGTGTGAAAAGACTTAAAGCGGCTGTGTAAACCTGTGCCTTTCCTCCTTCCTCTTAGTTCCTTCCTCAGTTTCCAACATCACAACTGAGGACAGGAGCAGCATGAGTTTGTCATTGTCATGGCAACCGCCTGAGGGTGACTTGGATGAACTCACTGTCACTGTCTTCACCGGAGACACAAAAGTCTGGGAGACAGTCCTTCCTCCTGATGCCACACAGGTCACTATTGATAAACTGACCCCAGGGTCGGCCTATAGGGTCACAGTGGCATCATCGAGTCATGGGCTGACTAACCAATCTGAAGTTTCAGTGAGGACAGGTGAGGAGATGCTCAAAACAAACAAAAACAAAAACATTTGACACCATTCATAATTAAATTAGAAAGATATTGGAGGAATAGTAAATAGTGTTGCATTTGCATTTAAACACCAGGCAAAAGTTATTGGAGTTCGGTAATGATACGTCATCACACTTGAGCATTGCTTGTGGTATGTCTTGGGGGTCTGTGGTGGCCATAAACCTTTTAATCTGTAAATGAATGACTTGTGCAAGGATTTGAAAATTGGATTTGTTTGCTTATGACAGTAATACAGTAATATGTTTTGTTCTGAGGATAAATTACACTACACTCTTTGTGAGAGATCAGTGCAGGAATGAAAAAAATGATCTGATTAAGAAGTTAGTATGATAATGGATACTTATTTTTTCCTTTTTACCCATTTGAAATAAATAATCATATTCATTTATTATCAGTTCCAGCAACAGCATCTGAGCTGACCCTGTATCCTTACTCTGAGGCTGGGCTTACAGTGTCCTGGTCTCCTCCTGTTGGACTCTGGGAGAGCTACAGACTGTTCCTGTTTGATGGATCTCAACAGTTAGTCAGCACCACTCTCAACAAGGAGGCAGTAAATTTTACTTTCCCAGGGACCAGTCTTTCTCCTGGGAGAGTATACAAAGCTCTGCTGAGGGTAGAAAGTGGAGGAGTCAACGCTGAGAGTGTCTGTGAGGGATCAACAGGTCAGTCATCAGAAGTAACTATTATAACGTGTTGAGGTCTGGAGTAGTGCATTTGTGTGTGTTACAAAGAGGTCATGATAATGTAACTGGTCATTTTTACAGTAATACTTCACTAAAGGTGGTCTCATTATGTGGTGTTATGTTACTTTTGTTTACAGCTGTTCACTTAACATTGTTTAGATTTATAGTGAACATTAGGGCTCTCTTTTATGAAGATTTAGGAATCCATTCTTTTTCTGTGCAGCTCCTGCTCCAGTGCTGGACCTTCATATTCGCCATGCTGATGAGACATCACTCAGTGCCATGTGGAGCCATCCCTCTGGGTCTCGTGACAGCTACTTTCTGACCATTCTCCATGGTAACCATCCCTTCCATGTGTCAGACAAGACGTCACAAAATGTCATGCATTTTACATTTCTCTGTGTGACTGTGTGTCACATTACCAGGTAATGCCACAGTTGATACGAGGGAGGTGCAGGCTAATATGAGGGAGTGCACCTTCAATGTCCTGACTCCTGGGAGGGAGTACACTATCACTGTGACAACCAGGAGTGGAAAAGTGAACAGCTCAGTGTCAGTGGAAGGACAGACAGGTGTGTGCTTCTACAAAATAATTCCCCTTTAAAATATTTTTCCATGAGTTAAGTCTGACTCTTGTCACAGTTCCCCTGCCGTTACAAAAAATCAGCCTGAGCAGCTCAGGAGTTGACAGCTTCCAGGTATCATGGGAAAATCCACCAGGGGATGTGAAATCATTCATACTGACCTTGCTGCAGAACAAGTGTGTATTCAAATCTTTCTTCACTTGTTCTCATACCAAAAACTGCAGCTGAACACTAAACTTGATTTATTATTTTTTCAGCATTGTAATTCAGAACTACAGCATCCCAGAGGGTTTGTTGACTCTGGTGCTGACTGGTCTGACACCTGGCACTCTCTACAGGCTAGAAGCCATCACAGTCAGTGGAGGAGTCCAGTCCAAACCCACAAGTCTGGAAGGACGAACAGGTAAGCAGTCCTGACTGTAGCTTCTGGTGTGGTTCTCCTGATAAAGAAAACACTTTATTACTATTATTGGGAATGTTTAACCATTTATGTAATTGTATTGTACAAATTAGATACATTAGTTAGCACAGACAACAACTATGCTCACTTATGAACATATGTTTAACTGTTATGAAACATGTTTTCTTTAAGATACTTTGTAAACAAAGGTATTTATTAAGAGAACAGTAAATTAATAACATTCAAATGTTGCTGTTTGGCTGAAGGTGTGATAAGATCAGAGGGGCCCTGAGACAATAGCTGAAATGCCAAAACTGTTGTATGGAATGTTCCAGAAACACAAAGACACTCCCAGTGCACTACTCAAAGACTTCCTGCGGACACACAGACATGCACCTTCCTGCTCCCTGCACCTATTGTGTTTCTACAGAATGCCCCAGTTATTTTCAGAACAGACTGTGTATTTATGTCTGTGTTGACCATCTCACTCAGCAGTCAATTGGTGTAAAACAATAACAAAGTCTATCAGTCTATGAGTAAATGGCTTGTTAGGTTAGTCTTAGTTCTCCTTAGTTCTATCATTGTTGATTTTTTTTACATTTAGCATTAATCCATACAACTCTGGTAACAACACCAAAGAAGTAAAAATTGTCAGTGTCTTCCCATGAGTTTAATCTTTAAAGCTTACTAATGGCAGAGCTTACTTGGTTTTGTAAATCAACTCTGTATCAGCATCTTCACTTTGTCATGTTGTCAGTGCCAGCAGCTGTCACTGAGATAACCACCTCCAATGGCGGGAGGTCAGATGCACTGCAGGTGTCATGGCACCCTGCTCTGGGTGTAGTAGACAGCTACCTGGTCCGTCTTCAGGATGGGAGTCGGACGGTCCACACACTGGCCGTGTCCCGCTCTTCAACACCTGAGTGCTCCTTTAGCTCACTGGTGGCTGGACGGCTGTATTCTGTTGTAATTGTGACAAGGAGCGGTAGTCTGGAGAACGCTACCACTGTCCAGGCTCGAACACGTAAGAAAACAGTAGTTCATTTTATAATCCTCATTTAGATCTTTACGCTAGGGCTACCCATAAGCAAGCATGATGCTCAGTTGACTTGTTGTTATTTCAGAACCTGCCACAGTCCAAAACCCAACTGCTGTTCACTCTGCAAGAGATGATTTTCTTAAGGTGTGCATTTAAAATAAATGGACTAATTGTAGATCAGTAATATAGTTTATTATGGTTTATTGTCACATTGAAGCTCACAAGTGGTAAAGCAAATGCTGTGTTTGAAGGTTTACTGGCGTCATGCAGCTGGAGATCTGGACCGATACATGGTTCTGATCCTTTACAACAACAGTGTGCTACAGAACAAGAGTGTCTCTGCTGGACACAACGAGTGTGTCTTTTCATCTTTGACACCAGGGAGACTCTACACTGTCACAGTGGAAACCTGGAGCGGGGACTATGTCAGCAGTGTCTCCACCGATGGACGGACCTGTGAGTCAGAAAGCTTACACCATTAACTGTGAACGCTTTTTGTGTATTGTTGTTGTTAGTCAAAAAACCTTCCAAAAAATGTGTATTTTTTCATTTTTTATTTTAGTTCCTGCTGCTGTGGGTAATCTGTCAGTGGGCGCTGGGACTTATGATCTGACTGTCACCTGGAGCCCTGCTCTTGGAGATGTAGACCATTATGAGGTGAGATATTTTTGTAAATTAATGATGAGATTTAGAAAAAAAAAGATAAATATTGAGATACAGCAGACTTGCAATACAGTCATTTCGCGACTAATGAACTCTTTTTCTTATTGTAATTAAACAAAACTTGTGTCCATGCAGGTTACATTGCTCTTCAACGACACTCGAGTCTTTCCTCCAGTCACACTGGGCAGTGAGGTGCGGAGCCACCATCTCACATCGCTGACATCTGGCAGACTTTATAAGATAGTGGTGTCGACATTCAGTGGGCCATACCAGAGAGCACAGTTTATTGAAGGCCGGACAGGTAGGAACCACCATCGCAGTGTTCCTCTTAAATAAAAGTAAGTCCATTTTATGACCTTAGGTCTGCCTCTCTCCTTTTAAGTTCCCAGTGCAGTTAGGAACCTCAGCTTGATGCCCCAGACCGGGTTAAAGGACTCCTTCGGTGGGCTGGTTGCCTCTTGGACAGCTGCACATGGAGACCTAGACATGTATATTGTCTCTCTGTTTAGGAAGGTAATCTCTAACATGAAGAAAAATTGGTCTGACATTTTGCATAAAAATGCTGCAGTGAAACTGTATTGATCATTGCTATTTACATTTTGTATTGTTAGTATTGTGTGATTTTAATTGCACATTTTGCTTATCAAGCTGTTAATATAATACACATATGTAATGGGATCATTGTGTTGATGTTCTGTAGAGTGATGTGATTGACAGACGTCCTGTGCCAAAACACGTCTCGTCGCTGGAGTTCATGGATTTGATTCCAGGCCAAATCTACTCTATTACTGTCCAGTCAGAGAGTGGGAAGCTGACCAGTGGCAACACAGTTAGTGGCAGAACAGGTGAGCCTTTGTTTACACATGTGACTGATTTGGATTTATATACTGGTTATCAATGATCCTTCTGTTGCTGTCTACCCTGATCCAGCTCCAGCCCGAGTGACGGCTCTTCAGGCTGACAATGAGCACACAACTCACAGCCTCACTGTCACCTGGGAGAGGCCCATGGGTGTGTTTGACAGCTACAGCCTGCAGCTGCTGGATGAGCAAGGCTCTGTCCTGATCAATCGAACTGTGGCAATGGAGAGTAGTAGAGAGCAGCTGGAGGAGCTGACGTCTGGGAAGTGGTACAAAGTGAGAGTTGTGACACTAAGTGATGGTGTCCCATCACTTGAGGCCACAGCAGAAGGGCAAACACGTAAGAGGTTTTATTTTTACTGTTGTAGAAAATGAAGAATGAATCACCCTAAAACAAACGTTGTAGTTTTGTGTGATAGATACACAATTTCTACACATCCTCGCTTTAATATTTTTCTTTGCCAAAGGTTTCTTTCAAAAGGGAAATGTTTCAATACATACATAACAGTTAAATAATGAGTAAACTGACCTTGTCCTCCTGCAGGCCCTGCTGCAGTCAGCAATCTGACAGTTACTTTGGTCAATACTTCCTCCCTCTCATTCTCCTGGCGTCCTTCAGACGGCCATGTTGACATCTATGACCTGTCACTCTATCGTGTCACTGAGAACAACAGACAGGAAGCAGCAGAGAACAGTAAAGATCATCAGGTGGGCGTTTGCTTTACTTTTTAAAAAATGATTCTTTACATAGATACTGATTTTTGTAAGTATTGGATATTAACATGCTGTAGGACATGGATGAGCTGGTGTCTCAGAAGAAAGTCAGTGCTACTGCGAACAGCTGTGTGTTCTCAGACCTCAGAGCTGGAAGTCTGTACAGACTGAGGGTGGTGAGCTGGAGCAGAGGAATGAACAGCGACTCCTCGGTGCTGGCCAGAACAGGTCTGTAAACTAATGTAACAAAATCAAATCTAATTTAATCGCTCATCTGAATTTTTCATCTTTATGCTGTTTCTTACTTTCTACACATGTTGTTGCCTGGTCACCACAGTTCCCTCTGCAGTCTCATCTCTGGAGGTTCAGAGCTCAGGTTATACAGACCGAGTCACTGTCAGCTGGCAGCACGGTCAGGGAGACTGGAGTAGCTACCAGGTAAACACAAACAGTGGCTCACAGACAATCATAGACTTAGAAATACCAATATTTTATGACTGTGTTCACTAGTAAATGTTGTCTTATGTGGCTAAAGGTGGTCCTTCATGATGCAACTGGAACAACACTGGGAGCTCAAACACTGGGGGCAGACCATAATAGTCACACTTTCTCAGGACTAATTCCTGGTCATTTGTACCGTGCTGAGGTCATCACACACAGCGGAGAACTGACCAATACTGCTGTTTCTCTCGGACGTACATGTAAGACACAATATTTATTTTCAAGTATCATACACAGTAAATGTAACATGCTGAATAATGTGTTTTGGCTTTTCACCAGCCCCAGACCCTCCTACTTACCTTTCTGTCAAACAAGGACCAACGAATGACACCATCCAACTCTCCTGGGCTGGCCCTGCATCTGGGGACTATGATAACTTCAGTCTGCAGTGGACCCCTCCAGACCCTTTGTCAGTGACACCAGCAGACACCACTAGTCGCATTGTGAGCGGCATGTTTCCAGGACGACTGTATAACTTCACTTTAATGACTGTAAGTGGAGGAGGAGCCGAGGGCGAGCCCACAGCCAGGAGCCAGCCAATACAAAGGAGCATTAGGACAAGTATGTGGAGTTTTTATACTAGCAACAGAACTGATGTGTTTTAGTCATTAAACCATTCCACATCGATTTCTTTCAGTGTAATATTTGTGCGCAATTTTACCTCCAGGTGGCAGCAAAACAAAAGCCCAGAACTAAAATGTGAACGAAGTCACCAGGTTCTCTGTCTGCCAGTTTTGAGTTTAAATCTATTTTTAATCACATGCTGTTTGCCTGTGAGGCTTTGGCCATCGGGATAAAAACTGATCACCCAAAGGAATGAAAAATCAGGACGCACTCACTTATAAATATGAATATAGTGACCTACTTTGGCTGTGGCCTGCATGTTTCTTTTGAGCTGTGTTCAGCAACAAAGGTTATCTAGCTTCAACTGGATACTGACACATTGGGGTTAAGTTGCTTGACCAATTAAGAAATAATGCATTTGCTGAATTACATAATGTTATACACAGCATTAGACATTGGGCAAAACCCACAGCAATGTTTAAGCTATTATAGTTCATGGTCGTCTGTGACTCTAAAAATGCTCTCAGTAGAGAATCTGAGAGAGACTGAAATGGGCAATAGGCATTGAACAGGGGAGGCAGATGTGAAATTTGATCTGATTTTATCTTTTTGAGAAATGTGTCCTCCTTCCCCTTTATTTCTTTGTCCTTTCACATTAATCATCCCTTGAGGAGACATTCCTATTGTCTTATCAGTACTTCAGCACACCCTTTTGTTTGGGCTTATTAGTTGTGTTTTTCTCTAAAAATGTACCGTCCTTCCTGATCTATAGGTCCATCTCCACTGAAGTCCATTCACTGCTTTCCTCTGTCCTCCTCGTCTGTCTCCTGCTCCTGGGTACCTCCTCTCTCTGAGTTTGACTCCTATGAGGTTGAGTGTCGGCGCCATGACGGTGGTGAGCTGACCTCAGCGCTGCGGCTGGCTGGGGGGGTCACCACAGTAAACCTGGACCACTTGGAGGCGTACAGGAAATACTCGGTTACAGTCAGAGTGTCGTCAGCGGGACAGACAAGTCCACCAGCCACACACTCCACTGTCACCATGATAGACCGTGAGTTCACTCCTGATCAGTAATATCATTAGATTAATGTGTCACCTTCAGATTCTGTCTTCTGTCCGATGTACAAGCCAGCTTATGGCCACTCCCACCGTGGACCTCACAAAGATGTATAACAATGACACACAGTTCCCTTAGGCTCAGTGCTTGTGTCGGCTGTTTAAATAAACTCTTATTTAAATAGGTCTGCTGACCCTGGAGACACAGAGATGAACAACACACAAAAGGAGGCTATGTTTATTCATTACTTTGTAATTGCTTTTGAGTCTTTTGTTCATGTCAACAGCAAATAACTGAATGTTTGCTAAACTGTGAACAACATCATATAGAAGAGATTATGGACCAGACTTTTCCTTTTCCACTTTTCTTGTTCTTTCATGTGAACATAACATAAGTAATCTACTGTTTAATAGAGAAGAACAGAAGCTCCCTGTTCTCATCTTTAATGCCAGTAGCTTCTTTGTATTGCTCTTTTTCAAAAAGTTTCTATGACCCAAAACTCAGCACTAAAAACAGTCTAATTTACAGCCTTTATCTTTCACACTCCTCTGTTGGATGATTAATCATTCTGACACAACTGGACTGAAAAGCCGAAACACAAAAAGAAAAACTGTGTCGGCTAGGTGAAATCCCTAAAAGAAAAGAAAGTTCACTTAGGTCAGACAGAAATGTCACCTCTTGTTCTTTATAACATTTAAAATAAAACATGTTCCTCTTGCTTGACAGCCAATATGCTTCCCCTCAGGGCCTCCGGTCCCAGCTCCTAGTGTCCGCGTCAGTGAGAAGTCCTCAAAGGTCACATCATCGTCCATTTTGTTTCGTTTCAACTGCTCCTGGTTCAGTGATGCCAATGGAGCCATACGATTCTTTACAGTCATTGTGGCTGAATCTGATGGTAATCACACACCTTTTCCAGATTTCAGTTTAGTAACAATACACTTTTTACTATGTTACTGTTTAGCTCAGTGTTTATTGAAGTGTATGTCCTCTCATAGCTAATGAGCTTCTGCAGCCAGAGCAGCTTCATCCAATGCCCTCTTACCGTGATTACATCAACAACTCTTCAGTCAGAGCCTATCAGACGGCTTACTTCCCCAGCCGCTGCCCTCAGGACTCAGACTCCTCTGCTGGACAGGTAAACCATGCAAGCAACACTGTCTTAAATGGCCGATGTTTTAATAGCAAGAGGAAAGGTGTGAAGATGCAACTGTATTATTATAACACTGAATAAACTGCAATATTTAAGTTCAGGCTTCTAACCTGTTGAATTAATGTGCTGGAGGTGGTGGAGGTGAACCTGGGGGCAGGCGGGGACCGGCTGGGTGGAACCTGTGATCATTTCCACGATGATGATGTCTTCATAAGTGACAGCTATGGTGGCTTCTGCGACGGTCCACTGAAAGCCAAAACCTTTTACAGGTAAAACACTCACCGTCTTAGAACAAGGCACCAGGGCAGACTTGACTTACTATTTCTCTGTGTGCAGGCTGAGCATACGGGCTTTCACAAGACTGTTCGATGAGTACCACAAGGAGTTCTCCCAGCCGCTGTTTACTGACACTTACCTGTCCGCACCTGTCAGGACACACGCCGGTGAGCGTCAAACCATGTGGACACCAATGAACACACTCACAACGCTCTGACCTCAGCTTGTGTTCTTTTGTTTGGGACAGAACCTCTTGGCGGAGTTGTGGAGGGTTTGAGCGCTGGGATGTTTCTGATCGGTATGATGGTGGCTGTGGCTGCCCTGCTGATGTACAGACAGAGGCTGCGCAAAGTGTAAGTCATCGATTGCAATAATGCATACAAAGCAGCATTGCCATAATTATTCCTGATATAGAAAAGACTTCAAACAACCATCTACTCTTACTGTGTGACTCCAGATCGGATATGAATAACCAAACTAAAACTAAAGTAGGAGTGTGACATGGGTGTAACAAAAACTGCAACAAAGTGGAATGAAGCACAGAAAAATTCACTTTTTTTTTTTTTATGTGTCAGGTACAAGTATCAAAATTGTTTACTAGTAGTTGGAAATTAATATTTATTTATTTATTTATATGATCAAATTGTATCTCTAGCCTCGATCTCTATCAGCCAAACGTATAATTTGAAGGAATTGAAAGGAGTGTAAACCAAACTGTTCTAATATGGAGGTCTGCTTTGAGGTTGCTGGACTACTGTAGACCCATCTGGCCCATGGACTTTTGTGAAATGTTTCAAAGTTGTATTGAATATTGAACAGAAATGAATTGGGTAACTTAGAAATGAATTAGGTCATTTAAATTATACTGTGTACTGCTAATGCTCCATTTCGTGCCATTTGTTCTTTTTTTTCTTCTTTTTTTTTTTGTTTTGATAAAAATTGTGAAAAAGAAGACTTCAAACCACAATCAAAAGACAATAACAAAACAAATGATTGCATGAATGAACATCAACAGCTTTTAGAAAGTGTGCTCTTTGCAGGGCGGTGCAGGAGAACCCGGTGGTGCGGATGAGCATGTGGAAGGAGGTGCCAGCGTCAGGGATGTATATGGGTGTTAGAAGGTGAGTGCGGTTGATTACTGCTGCTCCATCTATAATCGTTTATTTTTTTATGTGTGTGTGTGTGTGTGTTTGTAAAAGACTGCGACAGACAGAGAGGGATTAGTTTCCGATACCGCCTACGTCCAATATGTGAGAGTGTGAAATATTAGTTTTCAATAAAGTCCTCTTTCCTCGCAGATTACCTCATCATTCAGCGGCACAGTTCACAGCTTTAGATAATTACTGTGAAGATGTTTTTCGGGAGTGTTCACTGCTCTTCATCTTCATTAGTCTGAGTACAAACAAAGCTGATGTGTGTGGGATTTAATAGTCCAACAGTTAAACACTCCTGGATAGTTTGCCTTAAAATCTGATCACCAATGTAGATTTACCAGCTGATATTAGTTTACCACACAGCACTTAATGAGTCAGTAGCTTGTTTCTAAACATATTAGTATTGTGACCAAGTGACTATTATAATCTTTACCAGAGACTTTTCTAGATATAGCAAACAGTGGCATTTATTCACCAGCAACCATCAAAGTACACCATCAAAATGTTAGAATTGCTGACGGCAAGTTAAAACAGCTTTCTGCAAACATTTACAAGATTATCTTTACAAATTCACCCACAGCAAACAAAAAGAATAACCAGTAAAAAAGGCTTAAGCAAACAAAAACATGCAATTGGAATAATTAATATTATCTAACACAAACCAATTAGGCCCAAACAATAATTTGAATGATTAACCTAAAGGAAGAACAGTAGCTGGCTGCTTGGTCGCAGAAGGTTTAACACTAAAACAATAAATGAATATCTAAAAATACAAAACACATTATTTAATTATAGTCTTTAAAATTACAGTGAATAAAATACCTTAATCCAGTAACAAGACAATAACCATTTGCCCAAAGCTGGAGGCTTGCAGGTGGCTGGGACCTAAGTGAATGTGGAGGGATTATTCATTTGTTCTACTTTTCTGTCAAATATTAAGTGGTTTTCGATTATTCTTTACCTTATTCTTAGTTCAATCTGCACACCAAGGTCATGGTTCTAATCTCTCACGGTTTGGCTGCTCTCTGCTCACACCACTAGGGAAAGATTGAAAGGCACAGATTTCCCACCCACTGCTCTTTCAAACCTTTGCCCCTCCCAAACTTCCTTTTTGCTTTACCCTTTAACATTACATTAATCTTTATCTTTGTGTCTCTGTTTTTCAGTAACCGTCGAGTCACAAGGTACGTCTTTATACTTATTATTCCCTAAAAAGATTTTAAAAAAATGTAATTGACGTATTGATACAGACAGTGATGCATTTACTGAAATCTGTGTTTGTCACGTCAGTCCTATTAAAGCCTGCCACTTTGAGTCTCATCTCAACAAGCTCCAGGGGGACTCCAACTATCTGCTGTCTGAAGAGTTCGAGGTAAGGACTCCCGATTTCAAACTGTGCATCTCATGTTTTTGTTTAGTTTAAAGACACAGTTTGGGTTTTTTCTTTTTTTTTAGGATCTGAAGGATGTGGGACGCAACCAGACAATGGACCTGGCCCGGCTGCCGGAGAACAGGGGGAAGAACCGCTACAACAACATCCTGCCCTGTAAGCATTACTGTGAAATCCAAATGGAAATGGAACTGGCTATTTACATGAAATGAAAGTTTGTATAAAAGTGTGTGCTATTATCAGACAGATGTAATTAAAAAGCAGTCATGTGTAACTCCTGCCAATTTTCTGTACCAATATTAAAGGAGTCTCTATAATTAACCATCAGCAGTACAATGCCACACAGTCACAACACTTTAATTTATTTTTTAAAGACTGTGTGTTTCTTTGTCCTGGTTGTGAATCCTTTTTTTAATTAATTGGTCAACATGAATGAAAACTTGCATATTAATTCAGCTATAGTTCATTTCAAGTCAACTGTAATCAGATGGTAATCAGAAATTGGTATGTATTGAGTCCTATTACATATTAAAAAATAAGTGGGTGTCTTTTTGCTTTTATTCTAGATGATTCAACTCGAGTTAAGCTGTCGTACCTGGAGGATGACCCCTGCTCCGACTACATCAATGCCAGCTACATCCCTGTAAGAGGCGCCACTCCGACGTCTTCATGTTGTGAACACGAGCACACATGCTCACACTTCTCATTTTCTCAGGGTAACAACTACCGCAGGGAGTACATCGCCACCCAGGGCCCACTGCCTGGCACCAAGGATGACTTCTGGAGGATGGTGTGGGAACATGGCGTCTATAACGTTGTCATGGTGACGCAGTGTGTGGAGAAAGGACGGGTGAGACAACACAACGACAAAGTGATTTAAATGTGATTCATATGGCTTTTCAGGGGACTACAGTGATTTTGCTTTGTATTGTTATATTAAACGTATGATACTGAAATGTTTTACAGATATAGGGACATAGTGTTTTAATGATTAAAGTTACTGATTTGAAAAAGGTAGCATCTTTGATATGTGTAGCCAGATATTTAAACTGTCTTGCATAATTCCCTGGTAAAAGACAACCAATCTGGCAATCTCTGTTTAAATTGTGGTACAACACAAAAAAAAAGCAGTTGCAGCAATGAAGCAGCTGGACTCTGATGCACTTGTGATTTGCAGGTGAAGTGTGATCAGTACTGGCCCGCAGACAGGGAGCCTCTGTACTACGGTGATCTGGTCATTCAGATGCTGTCAGAGTCTGTCCTTCCTGAGTGGACCATTAGAGAGTTCAGGATCACCTCGGTACGTTTCAGCCGTCATATCTCCAACATATCTCCAACATATCCACTGATCAGAGTAAAATATGAGTAGAGGTTAGTAACTACTCTGTGCTGTGGACCCTGACAGGAGAGCAGCTGCAGTTACCCACGGCTGCTGCGTCATTTTCACTACACGGTTTGGCCTGATCACGGAGTTCCAGAGAGCACCCAGTCTCTGATTCAGTTTGTGCGCACAGTTCGAGATTACGTGGATAGATCACCCAGCACTGGAGCCACTGTTGTTCACTGCAGGTAGGAGTCATTCAAATCGTGCAAATATGAATACAAATGTGTATTCAGTTGTCAGAGTGTGTGTGTGTTTGTGTTTAGTGCTGGCGTTGGCCGCACAGGGACTTTCATTGCACTGGATCGGGTTCTGCAACAGTTGGACTCAAAGGGAACCATAGACCTGTACGGGTGTGTGTTTGACCTCCGACTACATCGTCAGCACATGGTGCAGACTGAGGTACGCTAGGGTCTCCAGCAATTTATAGAGCTCAAACACATTTAAGGATATCTTCATTAGCTATAATCAACAGTCTTTTCAAATGAAGTGTTCAAGTGATTGTGATACTATATGTGGTGTTTCCTTGTGTGTGGCAGTGTCAGTATGCCTTCCTGCATCATTGTGTCAGAGATGTCCTTAGAGCTAGGAAGCATCGCAGCGAACAGGAAAACCCTCTGTACCCCATCTACGAAAACTACAACCCTGATTACTGCCGAGGTATTTCCATACAATAAACAATATTTTGGTGACATAACATTTTGATATTCTATTACATTTAAAGGCAGTACATACCGATATTTTCTGAACTGATTCAAACTCCTCATTCTTGGCCTCCAGATTTCATTTACACTGGACGCTGAAAAAAACAAACAGGAAAAACTGTCTGACTGCTCTCAGGCCTGTGATCAATCAAGACTGATGTTCTCTTCAACAAAGGAGAACTTCCATGGAGCTGTAATAACATGGCTGATTGGGTGCATTTTTCAAACATGAAGTCTATAAATCATCAACAAACACCAAATGTCTTTCAAATGATTTTGTTAATGATTAAATCAACATAAAATGTATTATTATTATTATTATTATTATAAAAGGTAAGAGGCATTTATTTTTTATACCATCTGTTATGTTCTCACTTCTTCATATAAGCTGATTATTTAATTCTACACATATTGCTGAATGTAAATATTGATGTAATACTCTCTTTCTTATATTATGAGGAATATAATGTGTAGCAGTTTACCCTGTTTAATTGGACTACTCTTAGATATTTCACGTTCATAAATATGTTCTAGTTGTCTGAATATAAGTCAGAAAAATCTAATCTACTGATTAAATTTTTTTTTTGTATTTGACTGATTGGATTATTTTTAAAGATTGCTACTTTGTTTTGTAACTGTACAATAATTGGATTTTACAGATAAGGTTTAATTAAAAAAATATATAAATCAGATTTGATTCCTTTTTGATAACTGTATTCTGTACCAATTACTGCATAAAAAAGCTGTTCCAGCCCAATTGTAAACGTGTGTAGCTTATACGTGGCTGGCCTCATTTTCCCTCACTAAATGTATCATGAATCCACACAAAGCTGCCACTAACAAACTTTTCTGCATGTATCGTTGGAGCCAATTTTCAAACTTTAGATTTCCATATTGATCTAGGGCACTGCGAGGCCAGAGCAGAACTGGGTAACCCACATACAACAAGCTTTAGGAGCCTGTCACTGCACAAGGTCCATCCAGGAGAAAAAATGTAGCGCTCACACTTCCTCTCAAAATGGACTGAAAAATGATACCCCTGCACATTGTGTACCATAGTAGAGCAGACCAGTCTCAACTAGGTCCTTACACAGGATCAAATCCGAGCAAATGCAACTCATTTTTTCATCAACTTAAGGTTCCTTTGGGTTAAAGACAATAATTTTCTTGGTTCCACTTACGTGCACAAAAGCAGGATTTACTGGCTATTAAATATTATTGGTAGGGTAACTAAAGGATAAGCTGCTTTAAGCTGCAATAGAGATACCTGCACTATTATCATTCTGCAGTCGTCACTACTTTTAAAGAGTTGCACTATAAAGTTAAATCACCACATTTTACAGTGACACTCCAAAATATGTTCAAAAGGTAAAAAGCGTACAAAAAGCTTTATTTAAAGTGATGTGAAATGTTAATTTGAATACAGAATGCTAAATATCAGATGCTAATTGTAAAGCAAAGGAAAAGGAACAATTAAGAGTCGGCCACTGTCCAAGGTGACAGAGGGTCACCGTACTCCACAAAGTCAATGGATATTCATTGTTTCCTCTTGTCTACAGGGAGATCATTGAGCTTGAGATTATGATGGGATTTTATTATTTTAATGAAAGAGTAGAGGGCAGGCGAAAGGACACAACCATGCCATATCTGCTTTTTCTGATGGCTCTATATTTGAAGTGTGTAACGTGCTGTTGTAAAGAAATGGCTCAAGGAGTAGTGTTTAAGCACAAAAATTGATTTATTTAAAGGTCTCTATCAGGCACTATAGTTGTTGATGTTAAAACACGTTAAAGCGGCTACCTGGATCACATTGTTCACAGCTGAACAGAGCAGAGGCGAGGAACACAGCGCAAAGCAAAAAGGTATGAAAACAAAAGGTTAATAAAAAGGAGACACAGTTCAATAACAATACACAGCTCCATATCATGTTAAACATTTGACTTAAAACACTGACATTTAAAACGTGTATCTGTCACAAATATATGAACATTTAGAGAAACGAAGAACAGTGACATAAACAAAATGCTCTGTTTTGTTTGTTTCCGCCATTCACAGCTTTGCATATGGCTTTAGACAGTAAATGTAACATTATTCATCCTTGACAGTGTGTTTAGTCTCATAAAAATACGCTAAACTGCTACAGTAAGGCTACATCACACGCTTTCTTTGGAGAGAAATGACACAGGAGAAATACACAAAGAAATACAATGGCTTTTACTTTACACAAAGTCTGCCTTATTTGTGCTGGATTTCCCACAATATAACCAATAAAACATTTAAAAATGGTTATTTTGTAAAGCCAAACCAAATGGCAGATGTAAATTAGAGTTGGTGAACAAAACGAGGTAGGAATAATACATTTTTATGTCAATGTTTTTGGCTGTATTTACCTAAATATTTAGTCTAGAATACAACAAGAAGTCAAAACTCATATTAAGGTGCACAGGGTATTTTCTTGATGCTACATTAGCCTGCTCTACTGCTATTGTATAAACATTGTATTTGTTTAAGGAAACAGACAGATTTTGACATTGTTAAAATAATGACTATTTTACATTCTATGTTTTCATTCAGTTTGATAATTTAATTACAGAAATATTTAGTCTTGCTGAGGACATGTCTAAAAAACACAGAGGATTCAGGTAAACCTGAGCTGAAAATAATGTATTTACAACAACACTGAGCAGATGCTGTCATTTTGCAGCTCTATTTTCAGTTCATGCCTGGTCTTTACCCAGAGTCACTTGAGACATGCTCTACAAGGTACAGTAAATAGTGTATGTGGCTTAGTTAAGACAGAGTGGCACCTGGGTAAACATCAGGGAAGAAAAAACTTTCTCTAATGTTCATTGGTTTAGCATTGTCTAAATATTTTATTAGAATGATCAGGAAGTATTTGTGAGGCTTTAGAAAGATGGAAGTACTGTGTTTAAAACAATACTGCTGCTGAACTGCTGCCATTCTGGCCTCTGAAAAGATTATATCCAACCAGTAATGTCTGACACCTTATATTGTCTGTGAAGTCTTTTAGTTTATAAAGCTTCATTAGAAGAGAAAACAGGATTTACTGCTAGGAAAATTGAATAGATGTGACTTTCTGACTTATTTAGTAGCTCAAAGTCAGATGCTCACTTGACACAAAGGATGTGAAAAATCAACACTGACAGCCAACACCTTTGAGATTTAGTGTTGAAAGTGAACATTGCATTAAACTCAACTTTGGCTTTAATTCTGAATCATTTAGAAAGTAAAATAGCCTCATTAAAGGAGGGGTTGAACCTTCAGAGGGATTTACAATGAGCACCCTCTTTCATTCACATGCTGTACATGTGTCCTCATCACGGCTCAAAGTATAAGGACACAATAAATCAAAATGGAACCTGATTTTACTAAAATGATTACATTTTCTCTTTTGCTCCCAGCTCTGGCTTTATAGTGAAAAAATCCTAAAAAAAACCCAGATTGTTCTTGCTGTAGGTGAACACCATGGCTTAAAATCCCACACTTTATTAATGTGGTGCTTGTAATGAGTCCCAGAAGCAGTACCCTAATGCATCAATACAACCCAAATATTTTAAGTAATCTGAAGGACAGATTTTAAAATACTGCTTTTTACAGAATACATTACAGGCATCTTTTTTGTCACCAAAGCTCCAGTCAACCATTTTGTGTCGTTTCAAAAACATTTATCAAGTTGTGGTTACTGGAACTAGTGAAAACTACACATTACAGGACATTTTGGTAAAGAGTATATGGATTTCTGGTTGTTGTCATTTACAAGTGAAGTGTTATGGTAGGTACTGTTGTAGATAGGTCAATACATAAAAATATACTGTACAATCTGAAGCTTGATTCCTTTAATTATCGATTTAGAAATAGCTTGGCTACAGTTAGACATTTCTTTGATCAATTTAAGAAGTGCTTTGTTGGTAATAATGGCCAACACATTGAAATTGAGAAATTTGGTACTAAGTATTAGTAGGCTACTAGTAGAGATGCTTGGTGTGTATGCATTTTATTCACTTTACATACAAACTGAGGAAGCAGCTGTTTGTTGATCATCAATTAAACATTTCAGATCAATAAGGAGCATCATATTAAGACTAAAGGTGCACTCTTAATAGGAACATTTGTGGCTACTGGGATTGAGCTACAATATAAACTTTCTAGGATAAAATGTGCCAGCTTTTTAAAGAGCTACAGCAATGACAACAGCTGAGTCAGAGGACAATTTCTGACTCACTTTCTCTGACACTTAATGCAGTGCGCCATAAATCAGAGCACTGGTATCATTTGAACTAACCTTACTTGCCCTCTGTACCACAGGAGCAGCAATCAAACAAAACAGCCTCACAGTCTTAAGCATGTGGAGCTCAAATCAGAAGCTGCGGATTTGTGAAAATCTGCTCATCTACAGCCGGGTGAATGTCGTCTGACATCATGTAGACCCCACAGATGACAGAGGCACAGTATTGAGTCCTCCGCAGCCAATTTGTCAGTTTCACCTAAATTCAACTTTGCTTTTCAATGTTCACGATCGCGCCGACGCACTGGCACGGCGAACAACGGCAGTGTCCGCGAGGGTGACGAAAGCTCAGGGTCAGAATTCGTAGAAAGGGGGTCGCCAACCTTGCTTCCGTGACGATCGGAGGCTGCGCTGCCGAGGTCCTGACACACCTCATAGGAGCACTTCCTCTTCTGCAAAGCCTCAGCCCGGACAGCTAGAGAACGAGCGCACACTGTCAGGAGCACAATGAGCGTGCCCAGAAGTAGGGACACCATTGGCCAGAGCACACAGTGAAGCAGAACACTGGTGTCATGGGAGCGCCGCCACAACACGTCATCTGGCCTGCAAAATGATAAGTCAAAAACACAGGCAACAGAGATGAATATTCAACAAAGTAAAAAAAAAATATCAAAGCACCCCTGACTAGCCAGGAGTAGCCAGGAGAGGGCGGTCCCTTTCTGTGCGACTGCAGCGGCAGCCATCTTTATTCTCAAGTAGAGATGTTAATTATGAAAAAAACATGTCTTCTGATATGGTAGGGTCATTTTGGTGCATTTTGAACAAATATGACTCTTCTAGGGTTTTCTTTATTATATATGTAGTGTGGTAAAGCACATCACTCTCGTACTCTCTTGCCATAAGACACCGTCCCTGCTGCAGGAAAGTTATAATGGAGGTTTCTGTCCAGATGAAGGTACTGTGTCAGTGAGATAGGCGTTATGCTACTGATCTCTCTACTGACTAAGAACTGATGGAGAATTTGATTCTTCCTTCACTTATGGCCTCAATGTAAGTTGTCACAGACTGGTCAGGTCAGCTCCTTCCACTACGTCAAGGCTAAGATAACTTGGCTCCAAGTCTAGACTCTATCGGGTTAACACCATTCCTTTGATTTGGCATTACATGTGCTCTAACCTTCTATTAGTCTGTATAATCTCAGTCCACAGATGTATAGAAAGACTGGTATATTCAATACTACACTGTGTTGAGTGTCCTGTCTCCCGTATTGATGGTTAATAAACCTCTCCTGCCTAAGACATCCAGAAAGTCTCCAGCCTGACTCCTCACAGCTCCAAGGGCAGCTCAGATATTCCCTAACAAGAACCATCAAAATTATTTTGAGAATATATACTTTTGGACCAAAAGTTACGCAGTGCTACTTTAACTTCAAGAAAAAGTTATAGTGAACAAGCCACATTTATTATTCAAGGAAGAGCACCCTAATGAAAAATTTTTTTTACTCCCAACGGGCCCTTATTTATAGAGACTTTCCTCATTTTCATAGTCCTGCTATATAAGTAAGTGTAGCCAAGGTCACAGGTAAGCATAGTCCTAAAGTAATAGGAGGATTAAGCTGACATAGTGGATATCAGTTTTTTCCTGTCTCACCAATTTTCACGAATAACTTAAACCAGAGCAGACAAGAACTACAGAAAGCTGAAAAACAAAAGGACATATGCAGCTACATACTATATATGCCTAATATACAGTGTATATGTATATATGTATATGTATGTGTGTATATATAAAATATATATATGTATATATATATATATTTATAATTGTTTATCTTTCACAAATTACCTGCAAGGAAAACTGGCAGAGGTTAATCAGATGAAAAATAACTAACAAAACAGATAGTCTGGGATAAATATTTGGCATGTGCTCAGAAAAGACTACAGTGACAAGCAGCCATCTTTTCTCATCTCCTTGGAAACAATGGTTTGTCACCGAGGTAAATTTCACAGCATCACACATCCTCTGTCTCCGGCTTATCTGTATCACGACTGAAAATTGAGCTCCCAGTAAATGTGTCTCACCTCCTCTGCTGGTTGAAGAAGCAGGTGAACGACTGGCTGCTGACCTCTCTGGTGAAGTAATCCGCCCACCACAGAACGCTGTCTTTGTTCTTCTGGTTGTCCCGCTCACAGGGAGGGACATAGGAGCACTGCAGCACAGTACAGGAGATTACATTTTGTTATGTTTGAATATTTACGATTCACATTTATTCTAATGCTGGGATGAGCTTAATAAAATAACTCTCCATAACATGAACTATGCCTATTACGCTAAAATCAAACTTAATAACAACGGAAGGAAGAGAAAAAATCTAAAGACACATTAAAAATGTTGTCACAGTTGACATGGTTACACAAAAGTTAAGTAACACTGTTATTCGGATATCTTCAAACAGTGATGGAGGTCACTGTCTTCAATGCTATAATCACAAGATGCCTCGGAGAATGTGATGATAGGCTCTGGGGGGTTGCAGTAGCTCTTCATTGTAGTTTTAGTTTCAGCTACCAACCGTACCTCACACACTCACAAGAGCATCACAGGAGGTTGATTGGTGCCTGGCTGTTACTGTGGATCAAATGGTTGCTATGTTGGTGATGACGTGATTGGCACAGAGAAGTTGAAGACTGTGAAACTACATTTCATTCAAACACAGAAAAAATATCCAAGAGAAAAGTATATCTTTTAGCAGTCACCATACATTTAACTTTTAATGTTATGCAAATTCTACAGAAATGTTGCTTCCATTTTTGAAGTGTATAATAGCTCTGATCTCCAGTGTGTTTTCTATCTGAATGCATCTCATGAATGTCAGTTGCTGCTTAGCACCAACAGTGAGAGCCCCATTCCCACTGACTTTCTGTGTTTCAGGTAATTGTCAGCTTACTACCCTGCTCAGCGCAGCCCCCATTCAGCCTCAGCACTATCCATCATCCAATCCAATCCAATCCAACCTCCTGTGATGACATCATTAATGGGTTGCCCTGCCACATGACTGTGGTTGCTATGCCAACAAGCTGAAGTTACAATATTGAGTGTCTGAATGCGTATTTTGGTATAAATGGTCTAGAAGAGACGTGTGTATACAGTATTTATAATGACATGTGCATATACACAAGAACAAAAGGCCCAGGTTCATTTTAGCGTAACAGCGAGAAAGCAAAAACTTGTTACTGACAATGAATCAACACAAAGTTACCCTTCAGGTTCTTAAGGGTAAGAAACAGCAGCTCTTTTTATACTCAGACACTGTTCTGATAACATTTACACTGTAATTTTCTCTTCCATCCTGGTGGCAGGGCAGTCCAGCTGAATTTAAGGCATTGTCAATTCAGTCTGTTGTGAATCACCAGGACTGTGTCTATTATTATCATCGTTTGTACCATCTGACTTTAGCCTAATATAGTACCAATTAATGTTTGTACACTTTTAAAATCATACAAATTTTGAAATATTTTATATTTAATGGCTGCTTCAATTGCATGATAAAAACATCTGTTTTATTAATTGTATTTCTTGGACAGGTTACAGCCATTATTGCCTCCAGTGGAACTCCATTTCCTGTTGGTGTCAGGACTCACAGGACAATTGAATGCATGGAAGATGAAGAAAGGTGAAAACAACCTATATGGTTCAAGAACTGTCAGAAATGATTAAACTTGAGGAAACACTATCTTCTTCAATCCCAGCAACACAGGCTCCTGGTTGAGAAGGGAGACACTGTTGCCCCTCTTGGCATCCCAGAGCACCATAAACTCTGACTGATTACAGTTAATTAGTTTAAGTTTGCAACTCACACAAAATTACATTTCTGCTATCGTCATCCCTAAGTGATTACATAAGGTATTTTTTCATGTATGGAAGTTGGTTTATTTTTGCTGACCCAACCCTGTACACTTTGCTGTGTTTGCATTTTAGAGCATTGTCCTTTTTAACTTCTAACCTTTTACACTGATTAGTTCAAGATCACAGTTCATTGTATCTATTAGATTCAAACTTTGGCAGAATTGTAGAGGCTTAGCACATAAGTTCATACAAACGTGCGGATGTCATCCTCATATGCCAGCTGTACTAAAATGGCCTTTGGATGGCCACAGCTCTTGTCATTTACATTTATAACATAATTATGTCATAAATGAGGAAATTACTTGGCGGGTAATTGGCTGAGCAAAACCACCCACCTGCCTCCATCTCTTCCTTCCTTTCTCTTTTTAGAAGCCAGACCACCTTTTACAGCTTATAAATCACTGATGTGCTCTTCAAGTGACAGGAACAGAAAGAAGAAGATGCTAATTAATCTTTATATAAAAAACTCATCATTAATCAAACCCTAGCTCTCAATAATACCTTATTATTTGCTTGAGCTACATACAGTAGCTCAACATGTGCACACTTTATACATAAGTTTTGACATACTTTGTCCACCCTAGATTTCACAATTGCACAGGAGCATTAATCACCAAAGCATTAACCCAGAACTTGAAAAGAATATCCTCAGTAGCACATATGTTTCCTATTTCATTTGAGATCTCGGCCCATATAACCCTAGTATGTCATCATTAAAGACAGAAAGGCACTCTGGGGAATCATTACGCACATGAAATAAACCTGCATGTGAAGAGAGGTACACATACTCAACTTCCACACACACTCAAAGAATTTTAATCAGTCTAAGTTTAATAAAGGCTGCAAAACCATGCTTTTAGCCGTCTCTTTTTCTTTCTTGTTAGTCAGGGGTGAGTTATGATTATATTTGATAGAAGGCCAGCAGAGCTTTATGAGCTCACAGCAATAAACTGCAAATAGTCTCTGGGAGAAAAAGGCTGAGTAACACAAACGGACCACAGAGAGGAAGAATGAAGGTAACTGTGACAAAGTTTTACTTTGCTGATGGCATGTGATTTAGCCATTATGCAACAAAATTATATTTTACATAAAATAATATTCTCTTTATGTATGAAACACATTTTCAAAGGGTTAATCCAACCTGCAGGGAATATTTGTGTAAAATGACTGCCTTTAATAAGCACAATGTTGATTTCCAATTAGAATTTTAAATCAAAACTAATGTCTCAACAACATATTTGCTAAATGTCTTCATATTGCGGGTAATGAAGTAATGAAGACTTACAAATAGTCATTCTCAAATAAAACACACAGTAAAACACACACTATCTGACTTTATTGGGGCCAAGAGTTCATTATAAAAAAACTGGACCAGCAGATTTCTTTTAACAGAAATTGAATTTCAGTGGCTGTGTGCAGTGAATTTTGAGTTCTATCAGGCCTTACACTTTGCTTTACTGTTTAAGTTAAATTAATTGCTGTAGCAGTTCATGACTCCATCTACTGGACAATCCTGTAGCATTAGCATACATTCATACATAGATACAGAGAGCTGGTCTCTGACAGTCCTGCTGGGTTTGATCTTAATGTCATGTCAGTCATCTGGTCCACAGGCAGCTCCATTAACTAATCGCCCCCCAAGGACACAACACCAATTAACTCTCTGTCTGTCTTCATCTGTCTCTCACTGAGCTGGTATACAGTTGGTACATTACCTACTGCACAGACCTACTACAATTAACTTCCTCTGCACGTCTGGTATCCTCATTAGCTGCAGGTAAAAGGTCACAGAAATTTAAAAAAGCATGAGTTTCAATCATTTGCTGTTGACTGAACTTTTTTTTTTCATAACCTCAAGAAAAACCTTCAAATTAAAAACTAAATGTCACCTGTACTTAGAGTGAATACAGTGCAGTGTTTAAAGGTTTGGATCAGAGGGAGTAATTACTTACATTTATTTGTAAGTGTAGGTGTTGCCACTAAAACAAGGGCTATGGTCATATCTCTAACTTGACCTGAATTAAATTATGACAATATACGTATATTTTGGGGCTAAACGTTTTAGGCTGCTAATAGCTAATTTTAACAGGGTGGCTTTAAATGAATAAGTTTACACAGACAGTAATTAAATATAAAATTCCTGTACAACCATGTGATACACTGAGTGGTTACAATTTATCACTTAACATGTGAACTCAGTGATTAGGCCACATGTCCAAATGTATCATGCAACAAGGGACAAAGAGCGTGGTTTTGTTTTCCTGGCACATTGTTGATGTTCTTTCTAGATGTTGTAAAAATGTTGACCTTGCCAAAGTGAAAGACTAAGTAATGTCATCAAACCTTTCCCCAAACAGCTCTCTCTGTCTTGATCTCTTGAACACTGAAAGACTTCTAAATGAAGCGTGACATGTCCATCTATCTCTCTCACATCCTCCCTGCCTCTTTACATCATCTCTGTTGTGGTCACCATAGCAACTAAGCACCATTGATGACGCGCCGTCTCCCCTCTATATTTACTCTGTTGCTGTAGCGACGACCCAGACGTGCACTAGAGAAGAGTAATGGACACTAACTGTAGTGTAGTCACTGGTGTAAACCTGAGAAACTCTCACAGCCCACGGGAGAAGAAGTCAAGTATTTCAAAAATATGTCTGAAGGAGGAAATTAAGTGTGTTTTCTCACAGTTTTAGCCATAATCTTTAAATTCATCCACCATAGTATAGGCAGCCTCACACATTAGCATAATAAATTAGTATTCTTTTTGATATATCTTTTTATTGTCCTGCATGCCTATCCTGGATATCTTGGGAGGCTGGTAAAATGTCAGTAGTGATGTAAGGAATGCAGTAGATGAACTGAAGGTACACACTGACACACATGGTGTCAGCTGTGATGTGTTTACTGTTAGTGGTTTGTTAATGGGGCTCACTGAATGCGCTAATGGTGTGTTGTGTCTCATTGCTTCATTCTTACTCAGTCTATTTTTGTGCTGTTCATGACTTCAGGCAGCTGCAATGCAAAACCAATCAGAGAAAAACTTTCCAAATGCTTTGCTTGAAGCTCAAGGAAGGAAAAATAAATAAAACTGTTTGACACACGCCTCCTACATTTCACGTTTGAGCATTCAAGTGTTTCTTCAGCGTGGTTACTAGATTCGACATGTTTGTTGACAGCAAATCAGTCTTACTGTATCTCCACTAAGTGTCAGTTGTTTAAAACAAATTCATTATTAATGCATATAACATTACCTACTCTCATCTTCTACCTTCACCCTCTTTTATGGCTCATTTAGATATGTTTGAACTGTACTTATGTCACCCTTACTTGGGAGACAACATTTGTCACATTTAACATTGTGTAACATACAATTGCAGCTCTAATACTAATTAAGAAGTACACTCATAATGTCAGTAGTTTGTGTAAAGGTATCCCCTAATGGTTTTTACTCACTTCTGGTAACGGAGAAGAATGTAATAACCACAAACCCTATCCTCAGAACATAAACTTGAATAATTAAAACTAACAACTGTGTTGGCATCTATTGTTTATATATTTAAGAAACAAAACAGCCCTACTTGTCGTACCTTTGGGTTGAGGACCAGCTGCTGCTCGTCAAAGTGCAGCAAAGCTACCGAGTTCGACTCCGAGTTGTTGACAAAGATCTGGAGGCATGGATACAAGGATGTGCCCTTACAGTCTGCCCCGCACGTAAACACACATTCAAACATCTCTTCAGGGTGCAATACCGACACCACCTACAAGAGGATACAGAAGAAGTAAGTCAAGTAAGATGTTATATTACTTTATATCATCACTCACTCAGTAAATCAACATCAATAAAGCCCTGCCAAAGCAGTGGGTGACCTTACTTTTCAAGAGTTAAAGCAAAAGCAACAATCCTCTGTGGATTAGAGGCAGCAGAAACAAAGAATAAAGCTGAGGAATGTAGGCTAAAGCTATTATATGTAACATGTGTGCAATACAAATCATTTTGTGCAGTTTTATGCAGCAATTGGATGCATACAGTATTATACTATATGCTTTATTATGCGTCTCAAATTAAGAAGTGCAATACTAATGCCAGGAAAGACTGATACACAAAGGCGCCAGAAGCTGAAGTGAACAAACACTATAATGCAGAACTACACAATAAGCTAAACAACCTAATAAATCATGTGGCTTTGAATTAATCATTCACAGTAAGCAGGAGTTCAGGGTTTAGCTTTCTGTAATTTATGTCATGAAAAGCTTCAACACTGGCTTTAAAACGCTGTGCAAACAGTTTTGGTGATCCATAGTGAATGTGACGCAGCATTAGGGACCTGCTGAGACCCACGCAATGAATTTATGCTCATCCTAAAATCTAGGACCAAGTTAAGGTGTATTCTTCTCAAACAAAATGCGTACTTTCAGATAACTTTTTAAGTAAAAAGATTTAGTGTGTAATCTGAGCTGTCAGTTTGAGTTGAAAGCCACCGGGATGGTGACAGTGGTGGCTGTGTGATCAGATATACTTAAATACTGTGCCCAAAACAGACTAACAACACCTGAATAAAATGACAGGCTATAGGCCTTACTTAAACTGAATTGCTGATTTATAGCAGAATTTGTCTGGAAGTCATCTAATTAAGTAAAGTCAATAAGCAATTAGACTTTTGATCAATAGCATTAAAAATACTGACTGAATACAACCTAACTTCATAGTCAACAAATATTTGCAACTACAATGAAACAAAAACAATGAGTTACCAATCATTTTCAATAGCCACTGTATTTTTTATAGAAATAAAGAAATCTTCCAGCTATGAAGCTCTGAACTAAAACTCGTAAACTATAGCCTATGTTGGTGGCTCTATTATTGGTGGGTATTATAAGTCCTATCTCTGCCATTTCCAAGCTTTGGTAGCTCACTATCACCTCCCGATCACGCCAAACTATCACACTTCATCTGCTACTTGTGAGTGCGGAGGAGTGTATGGCCGGGCTCACCGTGCAGTTGGCCGGCTTGCTCTGGAGGCTTTGGAGCGTGGGGCTGAGCCAGCAGAAGCCCAGGATGAACAGGCTGAGGATGCCACAGGCGATGAGGAACAATCCCAGTCTTATGCTCTTGTCCTCGGCCTCGGAGTACTCGTACGACACTCGTATCTTTGCCATAGCAGCCCCGCGGAGCCCCCCACCGACAGCGGCATTGAGAGCTCGGAGCAGCGGGAGGGGGAGAGGAGGTGGACGGCGTGGAGGAGCGACGAGGAGGGGATGTCGTGCGCCTGAAATGCTGTTGCTTACAGAGTACAGACCCCGGCTTCTCTCTCTATGAAGCGGTTTTATCTGCCTCTGACTTCATTTGCCCCCTCCCTCCGTCTCACTGCTCACTGGGTGTTTTCTCTGAATCTCTGAATTTACCCAGTAGCTTTATTATACATCTGCCTCTCGACTCTCTCTGGGTCCAAATCCTTTTCTCTGTTTAACATCTGTTGCTGTGTCATCCATAGAGGTTTTGGTTTTAAGGCTAGCCCTGCTCTAAGGCTACTTACCCTGTGCTACACACGGCCACATGTAAACGCACCTGTTGCCTCACATTGAGTTGTTTTTGAATTGTATACAGTCTGTTAGCTAACTATTGTACATTATAAAAGCTCAATTTAAACTTTAATATTTTGCTAACATGCTAATTTACTCACCCATGGTTAACACACATGGCTAACACATAAACGCACCTGTTGACTCACACTGAGTTGTTTTTAAAGTGTATGCAGTTTGTTAGCTAACTATTGTACATTATTAAAGCTCAGTTTAAACTTTAATATTTCAATCACACATGGCTAGCACACATAGCTAACCATAAACGCACCTGTTGACTCACATTGTGCTGTTTTTGAATTAATATGCTGTCTGTTAGCTAACTATTGTACATTATAAAAGCTAAGTTTAAAACTTAAATATTTTGCTAACATGCTAATTTCACTTACACATGGCAAACACATAAACGCACCTGTTGACTCACATTGTGTTGTCTTTGAATTGATATGCAGTCTGTTAGCTAACTATAGGACATTTAAAAAGCTCCATATAAAAATGTAATTTCATATTTAGGCTACCTCACATGCTAATTTCACTCACTCTTTTTACTCAGTGCTAAAAATTAGCATTTTTGTCTGCTGCAGGGGGCGGGGCCAGTTGTAGTTACTTTCACGTCCCAATAGTAAATACTGTGTTTTCTGATATTGTCCATTATTTTCCAGAACAGTGGTGGAAATGGACATAATCAGCCAATGTAGGTGACTGTACAGTAGGACAATCCTGTATATCCACTGAAGCAGAAGGTCTGTTCTGTGAGTTAGCACTGAGTTGTGAAAAAGGATAGACATGGCCTAAATAATTATATATACCAATAAATAGTCCTGGACTCAGAGATATAACTACATCATGCATTTTTTTTTTTACATTTGAAACACACTTGTTCATGTTGAGCAGCACGCTTTCTGAAAAGGTGTCTCCTATAAGCCTACAAGAGCATTTTAACAGCCTTTTGGGTAGCCACAGGGAAGTTTAAAATGGATGATCTAAGGCAACTCATCTGGGACTTATGGGAATTCATCGTTTTCTTCCTATCATCATTCATCAAACCTTACTGAAATATGTAGTCGCTGAAGAGGCATAATTTATTCTAAGAGGGAGTCACCGGGACATGAAATCCTTTCTTTTCTAGGTTAAGGGCAGCCAAGAAGAGGGCACAAGGGCAGGGGTAGTTGCCCTCCTTCATAGAGTTCAAAGCACTACTGCAGACTACTGTTAGTAATGACATATATAAGATCAAAGAAGAAATATTTCAAATATTCTCCATGCCCCTTGCTTCCTCTTTTAATGTAGATCAAATATTCTTTTGTCTATTTCCAGATGAACAACATTTGACTATTTATATCTTTTAAAAATTGATCTGTCATTGAAGTATAAACTTTAATTAACTTATACTCTGAGCTTACTCTTACATCCTACACCAGTGTTGGACCTCACTAAAGTGCCTGCTCATGCAACATATCCTAATAAAGATGACAATGTTAAATCTGCACTCATGTCTGTCCCAGTATGGTGTCTATAGTGGGAGTCTAGTGTGGCCTGCCCCTGCAGAATTAGGAGTGTTTCTGTATTTTCATTTTCCTCCTCTACCATGTGCAAGGTGAGTGATGCTTGCTCAGGGCTTGCCCCAGTGGCCTGATGAGGATGCAATCCAGATTTGTGTTTTATTTTGTGCCAGTGGCTGCTTGTTGTTCTCTCCCTGTTACATGCAGCGGGAGATAAGCCTCTTAACAGAGAAAGAGCGTATCACTCAGAAACATCCTCTTTTCCTCAGGCAACAAACTAGACCAAGAATAGTTTTTTTCATAAATGTAATTTATTTTGTAGTTATTCATCTTAATAATCTGTTCAACTCCAATACTTTTGTAGTAGGCTTTGGACATATCTTGAAAATATTGCACAGTTTAGGTGCGCAAACATTGTAGGATTATTTGAAGTTTTATTTTGTAATTTTGTCTCGTTCACTTTTGTTTTTGGCACTCCATTTGGACAAAATCTTATACAGTCTCTCTATGCCTCATTACTTGCCGCTGTGATAATATGCTTTCACAGACAGTAGAGATCAATAAAGCCTCATTTTATCACATGTACGTGCGCTTGCTTGTGAAGTCTGATTGTTGTCAAAGATGTAGTCTATCCAAAATGGCCTCTAAAGATCAATGAGCAGACTGATGTATTGATTTCTCAGTCTCTCAACTTGCAATGAAGACACCAACTTGTGATAAAACATAGTATACATTAAGGGTCTGTAAAAAAAATACTAGTCATGGTGCTGGGTTTTCAAAGTGTACAGACAATGTGTATATATAGGATATCAGGCCAGACATTTAGCAGTGGAGTTTGATGTCTTTTACCTTGTGCTTTGTTATTTATATGCATCCCGCTTTTTTTTTTTTACTGTGCAGCTATCCTGGGTACAACTGTTCTGGTTGCAAAATATAACCTTGTGGTGTAATTCATCTCACCCTGTTGCAATGGGCTTCTGAAAATAAAGCCAAAGCATGATGCATTGGTAATCAGGGAGGCTTGTGGCAGGATTATTATCATCTCTGGAGATCAAAAGATTACAAATAATAACAGACATCAGCATGGGGAAGAAGTCTCTCCAGTCAACTGCTATGCACTCATTTGAGCAGTGTGAATGTAATGTCACTTAAATATGACTTTTTCTTCATTTTTCTATTTGTTCGGAGTCGGAGTTTACAGAAGAACTAACGAAACAAACAAACAACAGCTATATCTTCAGAAAGTTCTCCAATTACCAAACAGGACTTTTTATCTGCAAATTAATATAATAGGCCTAATATAATTGAGCTGTAAATGTAGTGTTTAATTTAATATATACATACATACAAGAAATGAGTAGTGCTTTGTTTTTTGTTTTTTTGTTTTTTTGATACATAGTGCAAATAAATTCAAATCATTTGCACAATATATGCAAAGAAACAAAGAGACTAACACAATCAGCCACGCTGAAACACTGATCTGATTACAAAAACTGTCCTCAAGTGTCCGTTGTCGTTATGAAATGGTCAAGCGGCGTCCTCTTGTGGAAGGAGAGTGCAAGTGACTCTTGGTCAGCGGAATAGACCAAGAATTTAATTGCATCGCTAGCTATTTAATGTTGACGTATGTCTGTGTAAAAGAACTAAGAACAATTAAGCAATAAGTAAGTGTATAATTGTAAAGGTGTAAAATAATCATTATTACCAGAAAAAGGCTGTCTACAACTTCACATCTGGGTTTCCCCGGGGACCTTCAGCTATCTCAGAGTATCTAAAAGACATGAAGTGGTGAAAGTAAATTGCCCATAGTCAATGTATGTGAGTGTGAATGTTTGTCTGTTAGTCCATGTTTAACTAACAGGTAATTGTTTAGGGTATACCTTGTCTGACACCCTAAGCAACTGGGGTTGGCTCCAGCCCTCCATGATCAGAAGTGGATAAAAACTCAGTCACAATTCCACATAAAGTTTCATTATCAGAATATTTATTTGAGTCTTCTCCTATTAAAACACTAGCTGCCATTTTTAATAAAACAGCCAAAGGACAAGTGCCTCAGTCTTTGTCCCAAAAACTCTTTACAAACACGTTGCATGTGTCTTTGCCGCTGTGGTGTGAAGAAGCTGCCATGTAGTCATGGCAACTTGTGTCACAGCCGCTTCAGAAGTGGTTGTCCAGTAGGTGCCTGCTGTGGCAAGAGTGGTCTTCTGTAGATGGCCTCCATTGTGATCTCTCTGTAGCTCTTGTCTAGTATTGCATCACTTATGTGGCACCAAATGTCTCTGGTAACTGTTGGATGTTAATCATATTGTCTTGTACTAATGTTTGGGCAATAGATCTTGGGGAAGGGTTGAAATAGAAGAAAATAAAACATTTTGGTCATGATACATTTCATTGGAATACTTTTGGTTGATCAAGGTTATGTTTCTTTTTAGTTAAAATTATACATATAAATAAATAAATAAAGGTGACAGCAAGCACAAATTAACTGTAAAAGCAGGGCATTACAGCAAAGAAGCTGTAATGTGGGAATGAAAATGAAATTTAGGAAAACATAAAAGGCAGGAAATAGGGGTATAAGTGCCCTGTTTCTGTTGTCAATAAAACAACCAGGTCAAACAAAAAATTTCCTCTCAGCTTTTATCAGCGGTCCAATAAGCACATTTTGTAGAGTTCAATGGTAATGCTCAATGTTTCAGAAAAAGCTAATTGTGTGTCAAATTACCTGGCCCCCATATATTACTTAATACTGAGAACTATGGCATTAGATAATAACTGGGCTTAATACCTGGTGCATTCAATGTCTTTGCTTTCACAGTCTGACTTTCTTTTATTGCTAAAATGCTGCTTGAGATAAAATAAAGTACTTACTAAATGCTTCCACACAACAGCCACAAAACAAAAAATATTTTTCATCTTTTATTATGAAATAGTGCTACAATGTACATTGCATTTCCTCTCCTGACTGTGCTGACTGTCTCCTGAAGGAGGTCTGATTTGTAATGCTGAAAACCTGGTAAGAATAGTGAAATCACAAACCTTTTCATTTACAGTGAATGGACAGTTGCAACACAGTGAGCACAGTGCAAAATAATTATCCATCGTGAATGGTGATTGACAATATTGTGTTAAAATCTGATTTTTCTTAAAATGAAGTGAAAAACATCTCTAGACAAAAATAGTCACATTTTAGAGTAGAAACATAAATCACTCAATCAGATGGACAGTTATTTACAGTGCTGTCTGTGCGTGTGTTGCAATAAAACTGTGCTGCGTGTAACAGACCAAGCAAACTTATGAGGGTGGAAAATTAAAAAAAATGAGGTAAAGGAAAAATATAATATGAAAAGTTAAAATCAGAGTCTATTCTGGAGGAGCAAGGACATCCTGTCCTGTCCTCAATCCTGATTGGCCAGATTTGCTTTTTGCTCTTTGAGTGTAAAGGCAGAAGAACCTATTGGGGTGATGATGGAGCCAAAGGGGCCAATGGCAGGCAGGCAGGCAGGAGGAAGGAGAACCAATCAGAAGGCTTGCTGAGCAGGATTGTAGTTGAAGGTGGAGGGAACATGAGGTCGCTCTTCTAATTTGTCATATTCCAGGTGAAACTCCTAAAAAGATTTAATGAGTGAGAAGGATACACTTTATACATTTGAGCTTATTGTAAAAACTTTACTGAGGTTTCTCTGAATATAGACAACTTAGTTAATCATTTTCAACAAATACAAAAATACTTCCAAATACGTCTGCCAACAGAAAGTACTAATACTTAATGTCTTTTAACAAATGAAGCAAAACAAAACATAATTCTTAATAGAAACTGCCTAGTGTTTCAGTAAGAAATCCAGTGTTTATCTACCTTGGCCACTTTCCTCCAGTTGAGGCAGTCAAAGAAGTAGTAGGTCCCTCTCTCATAGGCATTGGTCTTCAGCGTGGGCTCCATTCCAGGAGCCCTGGTAATCCAAACCCGCTCCTCTTTATGATACCTCCAGTCCCTGTTAAACCTAAATCAGATTTAACTCGTTTACTTTACAGACTGCGATATCTATAAAAATGCACATGAAGCGTATAATGATGTGTTGATGCTGTATGTCTTCTTACAGTTCTACTGCAGCCAGTAGTTGTAGTAAGTCTCCTCCATTCATATAGTAGAGATAAAACAGCAGATCTTCACCATATCGAGACAACTTTATAGCTGCTAACTATTTGGGTTGGAGTGGAATAAAGAAACTGTTAGTATTTTACTTTTTTACAGCACCAAGTCTATACATGGTATGATTTGGAGGCTATTTACCTTGTCCCTTATATGGATGTTGGTTAAATACTCTGAGGGGACATGAAAGTCTGAAAAAGAGAAAGCAATACCTCAGGTGCAACTGTTCAAAATGCTGAGGTGTGGTGCTTATATGCTCGATACTATAGACATTTGTGGAAACCAACCTATGTCCTGTGGCCGACATGGAGCAGACGCCCAGGGTGACGCAAACTTAGGATATAGATTCCTGGAAGGAAGAAAAAACATAGCCATTAGTTATGTGGAAAAAATGCCCTCTGTTCGAGTTCTATGTTTTTTTATTATGCATTTCCATATAGAAATAATAATAATTCCCGCTTTGTTATTGTTGTGTTAACAGTGAAGACCGCGTCCCCAGTGAAAATGATGCCCAGCAATGTCCCAGACAGCTACTGGCTGCTGCCTCACACAGTGAGCGTGTGAGCAGAACAATAATTGCAATTTGCATTTTTAAGGAGAACTCTGACATTACTTCTTCTTGTGTGTGCCTCTAGTATTAGCAGCTGCTAATGGCCTGGAAGACATAATAAAGAGTTCTTAATGCTGTGCATATCTGTGAAAATGCAGATATTTTCCATTACGATTCCAGCCAGTGTTGTACTTTGGTATCATGTAAATGGGCGCCAATTGTTTGGGAAGGGTTCTACAGTGAGAACTTCCAAACACAACTTTAGATAGGTGTTGTTTATGAAAAAAAACGAAAGCACTGAGAGTGAATGTGCTAACGCTATGTATGTTGATGAGATATTTATGTTCTAGGGATGCATCTAGGGGTATAAGCCATGTATAGAGGCAATAGAGGAAATATGAAGGAAAGAAAACCAATGTTTTCCTGTCTGTGTATCTCTTACTCAGGTGAGTTGAGGTTAAGCCCAAGCGTGGTCAAATCAGAGCCCAGTGCCAAATGAACCATGCCTGGATCTGTCTCTGCTGCTCGGATAAACGTGAGCAAACCAATCATCCCAAACTGGTCCGTTACCATGCCAACTGGGATGTTGGTTACACGCCCTGGAATGCAAAGGCGAAATAAACTTGAGCTGATGCTGATGATAGTGGACAGAGAACTGTTAGATTAAGTGTGTCTCACCATCAGGAAGCACCTGAATCCCTTTCTTCTGCTGGTTGTTGTTGCTCGATGCTACAGAGCTCTTATCACCAGGGAATTTTGGACCATCTGAGTTAGAGACGGATTTTCCTGACGAGTTCAGATTCTGATTGAATAAAATACAGAAAAATTGCATAAGTGAGCCCAAAGACAAGACAGTATACATAAATATAAGTATACTAACCGTTTTACTGTCGTCATTGGTGCTTGTTGGATCTTTTGTTTGGTAGTTTGGACCAGGGAGGGCTGGGAAATCTTCATTATGAATGGAGAAGTCCTGCGATTGCTCACTGGACGGCTTGGTGACCATGCCAACTAAAATAGTTTTGAGAGCTTATATGTCCATTACAACATGAGACTTTGATCAGTATTCAGTTTGATTCATATATTATTTTCTTTGAACTTTAAGGTGACTTTAATAAGTAAATAATTATTGTTACCATAGGGAGCCCGACCGGCCAGCGGGTTGAGCAATGGGGTTGGATTTGAGCTTCCATCCCTCCGACTCCTGTCGGCTAAAGCAGGGAAATCTGACAGGTCCAGACCTGTCACGTTTTCACTGCCGTCTGGAAAAAAAGACAGAAATAAGTGAGAATAAGCAATTATTGCTTACAAAATTAGGCATAAATAAGTCAAGCTATAGTATTACCTGTGCCATTGAAGATGTTGTTTGATATGGAGTTGTTCATATTGAAGCCTGGATTCCTGTTCACCCCAAACCCTGACATACTATAGAAAGACATATCCAGAAAACTGATTACCACTCTCACAATGTAAAGCATATAAAGCATTTTTAAGTCGTAGTAGTCCTGAGCAGACATAAGCTATCTCTGGTGAAACATTAGCTCTGTTAACTGACAGCAGCTGAAACATTTGTTTTCTAACCAAACTCTGATTTAAAGGCACATTCAGACTTCATACTTAATAGGTTTTACACTAACGGTAACAATAACTTTCTTAATAATATCTCTCAGAGATGACTACAGTCAGTGTGCAGCAGCTGTGAGATCATGATAATTTTATGAGTTTTCTGTATCGCTGTCTCCACATTTGGTTTTATACATAAAGGCATGTTGATTACCTGTTAATAGTAAATGGTTGTCGCGCTTGTTGCTGCTTGGGCATTCCAATGATGCTGGGCGACGACCGGCTAGGGCTTCCCATGCTGCCACTCCTTCCTCCGCTGCCTCCACCACCCCTCTCTCCTCCTCCAATACCCCCTGACTGCCCTGTTGGACCGCCTACCTGCTGATTGTGGTTCAAGACACTCCTGCTGCTCATGGGTAAAATACCCCTGGAACACAGCAACAGGATTTTATATTCAGTCAGCTTTGGTGGTATCATTACAAATCTATTAAAAAAATCTTTTCGTGAGTGTACCTGCTTGGTGAGGGTGGCGTGTGCATTGTGCCAGTGTTAGGTGTACTGGCATGACTGGAGAGCTGGCTGGCAGATTGGTTCAACCCACTTCGGCTTAGCTGAGGTGCTGCACCACTATTCATACCACGCATAGGAAACCCCAACGCACCTGGACAGACAAAAAAAAAAATATTATTTGAGCTTTTAAATAGCCTTAAACTAGTAATTGGTGTCTTTCTTACTCTGTGGGCCATATAAGCTAGCTCCCAGCTGCGACAATTGACCCGTTGAGGAAGCAGAAGAAGATGCCAGCATCTGAACACAAGACAAATGTAATTATTATTTCAATACAAAGCTTTTAGGTTCATGGCTCTTGTATTTCAGAAATACTAAAGTTTCATTAGCTCACGTCTTTGTCAGTGCGGTGTGGAGGGAACATGGACTGCTGGCTATAGTAGAGGCTGGAGTCATCTGTGTAATCGCTCTCCACCCCCCCCTCCATAAACTTCTTCCGGTTAGCACCAAACATGCCGCGTGTCACCTGGAAACCACAAACTATTAGCATTTTGGCAACTTTATTGAATATCTGTTAAGCGTCACTGTGATTCAGCAAAGAATACTATTACTTTTAAGGACTACTTATCCATGTATAATCTTGGAAAATTGAGAGAAATTCAGAAAAGACACCAACGTCATTAATACTGGCAAGTATTCAGTTACTTTAAATAAATGTTAGAGGGTTAGCCACCAGGCACCCTTTGATAAAAATATTTTTTACTGCCACAATTTCAAATAATTAGAAAATGGCAATTTGGATCAATGTGCCCCACAACCTGACTGTTAGTATGAGTTTTGCCAGCAGTAGTGTAACGCTAAGGTAAAGCCATTTCAATAGAGTCTGTTATGTTATATGTTTAGATTAGGCAAAGCAGGAAAACAATAACACAAGCAGCAGGATCTCAGTTTATGAAAGGTGCATTACACTTTATTGCACTCTACGTTGAGGCTAATCTTTATTTCTGATCTAAAAACCCTATAACGTAGTTCAAGTGTGTCTTTTTTGTCGTTTGAAGACTTATGCTACGTTTAAAGTGCACAAGACTGAAAGCCAAGAGCTTCAAATACTACTAGTACTAGTGAGAGTAAGTTACTTGTGTTGTGACCAAACGAGTAGAAATGTGTCGATTTATATCGCCCATAATTCCCTTCAAATTTTGACAACAACAATAACTATATTGCATAAATCAGATATGAAAACATTTAGCAGCAGCGCCTGTTGTGGGCTAGCGCTTTGGGCTAACAGCTATTTCTATATCAACACACATACATGTTAGCATAAGAGCTAATACTCTCTGCAATGCATGCCATTCAGCTGAATGTCACATAAGAAGTAGGACGACGAGCAGAGAGACAAAGGCTATCGCAACCATAAAGTGAATTTATATGATGCTATGCGGTCAGGTTTGTCAGATTTGACGAGTAAAAAGTGGATTTCTTCGGGTTTGGGCCTACTGCGCCTCCGTCCGTGAGTTTCCCACACAACAACAACAGAAAGCAACTATATGTTAAGCTAAAACATATTTTTAAGTCTATTGGCTAATTAAGTGGGCATTACTGTGTATCCCATTTACTCATTCTAAAGCTATTAAGATATATGGTACTTTTTGGATAAAGACAAGCTGTTAAAGGAATAAAAAGGCTCACCGCATCAATCTTTCTTCCCCGCTACAATCCAAGATGGCCGACATCTCTTCGCCAATCAGCGAGGATGCTGGGATGCCTTTCGCCTCTGACCTCTGAGCCTCCATCACTCCAGACCACAGCAGTCTGGCAATTCTTACTACCTTTACATTTTTCTCTCAAGGTTAATGAAGAAGTCAGTGGTGTAATTTAGTGTTCATACAAGTACAGGTACAATATTACAAATTGATGACCCTTATACTTGGCCATCAAACAGGCCTAGATAATTTCAGTAGTAGGCTATTATTGGCTGTTGGATCTGTGAGTTTATTCATATTTAGGGTACACTCACATTGGAAATCTCTACTGCCCCCAGCATAGGTCAAACCTTAAAACT
Organism: Rhyacichthys aspro; assembly: GCA_036850595.1. Classification (NCBI taxonomy): domain Eukaryota; kingdom Metazoa; phylum Chordata; class Actinopteri; order Gobiiformes; family Rhyacichthyidae; genus Rhyacichthys; species Rhyacichthys aspro. The sequence goes on along the minus strand of CM072159.1, from coordinate 19,431,040 downwards.
GAGGTCTGGTTTTTATCCTTTGGTGGCATCTGGTGGCAAATTGTAGGCGACTTTCTCTACCACTGGAAAAGGTTTGAGGTTCTCAGTGATCCAGGATATATTCAAGAAAAAGTTTTTTAAAAAAGCATCTAACCTACGTCTGACTCACAGTAAAATAACACCATAAAGTAAAAGCAATGCAGATTAACTTTATTTACATGCACAGTTATACTTTGTACACTATACACACTAAAATTGAGTTAAAATTGTGCAATTCAACTCTACCAGCAGTTTCTAAGCCTTGTGGAGACAATTGTTTGTACAGGATGTCTTAGATGCAGGTAGGTGACACTCTATTCTCACAACTTTCTACTGAGTTTGTAGGTTGTAGAATTAAATTACATTGCTCTGGGGGTTTATTTTGGGATTTTAGATTGGCATTTAGATGTAGGCTACAGTATATTGACTACATACTGCATCAGAGGCCAAACATCTTCTACTGCTTTTGCGCTTTTGGGTCTACAATTAGAAGAAAAGTAAATAAAGTCACAAGTGGTTTTTAGCAGCTATATCTGGTGTTTTTTTTTTTATTTATGTCTACTCTACTCGTGTCTTTGAGCTACAATCAGTTGCAGTAACTTAAGAAGTAAGGTGTAAACAAAGAGCTTATGATAATAATATGTATTTGAATCTGCTCAAGAAACCGCCACTAGAGGGAGACAGTTTCAACGTCTGTATGTGAAAGCTCCTGTAGTAAGTAAGTCTCTGTTATGGACATGGATAAAGTGTCCAGAGTATAGAGCCCAACTTGACTGCTGTGTTTGGTTCAAGTGTGTGGTTAACATGGTTAGGCATTTATTAACATATCTATGGAATTGAAAGGAAACACTCAGCCTTTTGGAGATATCTTCTGTTTATTTTATTACTCTTCTGCATATAGTCTTAAACAATTTAACAAACAGGATTTATGTTAAAAACACAATATAACATTAACAGGATGAGGTTTAACATGTGAAACACTTAAACCACTTATACACAGAGAAAGTCAAAAAGTTTGGCTTTTCAACCAATTTGGCAGCATTGTTTTGGGGAATAGTGCCAGTAAAGGTTCTTGATGAATGGAGGCAGCTTCACAAATAGTTCACACTCACAGGCAGCAAAGTCTACTGACTCCACACAAAAGGACACTACCCCCTCTACAGATGGCATGACACAACATCCCTGGGTCACATTTATTGTAGGGCTATTGTCAGTCAAACCATGCATTTTCGTACTGTAGGAATGCCCACAATTTATAAAAGGTAAAAATCTGTCAAAATGGAAAAAAAAATGTGTATTTAATTCATACAAAACACACTTATTGGCCATAAATACCACTTCATGCTGAGCATAGGACCACAGCATATTTTATGCGGGTGCAGTTGTAACCTTTAATCCTAAAGTCTCATGGTTGACAAAACAAAACAAAGTTTTAGCTTGAGAGCTTAAAGAGATTATATTTCATTTTGATACCATCCCATTTACCAAAAACAGATTGTCGTATTATGAGTAGTTTTGTATTCCCAAAATATCAATCCAGTATGCCACAGAATTTCAAATAACATGTACTGTCATAGTTATATACTGTGCTAAAGGAGAGTACTAGATCAAGGGCGACTGGGACTAGGTGCTTCAGCTGCTCACATCTCTGTAGTGTGGCATATCATCAAGACCATGTACTTTAATGATATTTTAGGATACAATAATATCTTATTCAGATCTAAGTAAAACACTACATGCAGTCCCTCTAAGATTAATAACGTTTTACATTTTAACCAGCTTCAAGGATAGGGCACAAGTGAGGAAAGGTTTTTGGCTTGACAGTGATATATTGTTAAAAGATAACACTGTATTGTAATGCTTTGTGTCTTGTAAGTAATAAGAAGCACAACTTCCTGGCAAGGTTTCCAGCATTCACAAAAGCCTAAATACAGGTATTTCCTTTAAACACTGGGAGCATGTCTGTCTGTAAATTTAGGAGCAATATACAGTAAATAACTGCTTACCGTTATTTTGGTCTGGGTTAAGGCTGTTGTGCCTATTTTTGGTTTCTACTTAAACATGTTCAGATCCAGCAGTCAATAAGAAAGGTTTGTATTAGCCCTGATCTTGCAGCATTAGCACTGGTGTGTTGTTTTATCCAGCTATTCATAGTAGTTATAGGTCCAATGATGCAGATTGACTGAAATCTGGGATGAGCATACATTTCCCAGAAATGCAAAACTAGCTCGAATCAATCACTGCTGTATTTAACTTACACTTGTGCTTTAGTTTGTGTGTGAGAGAGTGATATGCTAATAGACTATGTTTGTAGGACTTTAGGGATAAGGCTGGACTTACAGGGATAGCAGCTTCAAGGACACACTAAACACACTTTGCGTTTGTCAAAATAGGAAGTGAAAGATGGAAAAACATTGACTCTAAATTCTCAAATTGTGGCCCTTAAATAAAGATTGAACCCACTTCTTTGTTTAAGGTGAAGTAAAAACATGCGTGATCCTGAGATGGTAGCATGTGTCTATGCAACATGAAGTTGCATAAGTCACTGCTTTATTTCACACTAGGAACTATCACAATGTGGCACGGGAATAATGCCTTTACCACTGCACAGCCCTTCATGTGCCATGAGAGTCAAGTTATTTATTTATTTTTTTAATTTTGCCAAAGTAATATGCACAAATCACAGTTACATTGTTTTAGGACAAAAAGGTATGTAGCACATCAAGTTATCCAAATTTTCTTGTGCACCATTTAAAAATGATTAACATCCCTCTAACAAATATTAAGTCGTGTTATTCTTTGTTTTGTTTTTTTGTTTGTTTGTTGTTGTTTTTTTGTGGCAGTTTTGTTTGTTACTGATCCGCAAATATTAAAAAACATCAGCTGGACCAAGCTAACAATGATCATAGTGTTTTGACTGTTTGTTTATTCATTCTGTTGGCCATTATTTGAGAATTTATAGTCTTTTATTCAGGCAAACTCATGTTTCACACTTACATACATACTCATACCATGTATAGTTACTTGATTGATATGTAGGAGGAAGTACAAAATAACAGCAAGAAGAACAGGCCACACAAAGGTAGAGAATACATACTTCAGATTCAAGCCTGAACAGTAGAATCCAAAATATCACTCAAATCCACAGCTAAGACGAGGAGTTGGGGGTGTGTGCTCTAAATGGTAAGACCCTGAATGCATGTGGCAGTTTTGGACATGTGTTTACAACACTTGTTTGTCTGAAATAGGCTATGGCTTAGGCCCTAGTCAGGCAAGAGGGCATTCAGTTCAGAAAAAGTAGACTTGGAAAATCAGAACAACCAAGAGTCCCGTTGTCCATTAAACATGTTCATATTCTTTTTAGTTCACTCATCTGACTTAATCTTGCTTATCATCTTAGAAAAATAGAAATCAGGAAAACATCATTACAAAAATAAACAAAAGCAAAGTTATTCCACGTGACAATAAATATCCACTGATATTGCACAGCGACAGGTTTTCTCTGATATGAAGGAAGTCACTGACACCATTTGTAGAAAAAGAATGGTAGTTGATGTCAAAATGATCCCAATTGTCTTCATTTTTTTCTCCATAGACAAAGTGCGAGAGCTGCATGATCCCAGGCCCTCCTTCTAACATCAGGCAGTAAAATCAAACAAAGAAAAACACAAAATACAAAAAATTATGATGACTGTTTCCAAAGTATAACTGGTGAAGTTTGGTTGAAGGCACAGAGTTCCAAAAAGGGGGGTTGTAGTGATTTTTGAAGTCCTGATGAAGAGGTTCCCACTCAAGAGGATTCTCCTGATGCTCGGAGGGCAGGGCTTCAACTCTCTAAAGACACAAGCATAACCAGACAAAGAAGGCATTAGTTACATTAGTCAGCCATTACACACAAAAGAATACAAAACTTGTTTAAATTCTGGAGCTGGAAAGGCTCAGTTCAAATGACAAATATAACGTTTTGAATAACCAATAAGAACCATAGTTCTTGTTTTGGTTTGTTGACTTTTTGCATGCTGCATTGATGCCATCCACACAATAAATGAATTGATGTTCATATAACACTTGGCATTTAAGACAGTAAAGGCCATATATACTTATATACTGATGACCAAGTCATCACAATGATTAATACACTGGTATGAGATATTTGTCATTTGGCCTCAAAAATAAGGAAGTGAATGTAATACATACATTAAAATGCTACACTATATTTGTACACCACTACAGAAAAATGTACAATAGAGACAACAAACAAGAGGCAACAATTACCACCTAGTTTTCTGTTCTGTTATTGGAAATATATTTAATGATAATTAGCAGTAGATCAAAAAGTGTTTTATTCCAGTTGCTTGGTGTATTTTACTGTCAGTGTAAGTGTTTTTTTTTTTTTTTTTGTGTTAAATAAATGAGGACCATTTCCATAATTTACTTGGAAACCCTGATGCAGCTTTTTTCTTTGTTACCTTCACATACTAAGAGGGGCGGGCTTTGGTGGATGGACTGTACAGGGTCTATATGTGACCCTCGGCCTCCCACCCCCACAGCATCTTCCTCGAAGTTAATCCGGCCCACAGCGGCAGATGGTGCTGGAAGCATCCACGGCTGTTCCCTCAACTGCTCCTGTAGTTATGAATGATTGCTAGGTCTTAAGCATTAAGTTGGATCAGTATAATCCACCGCAGCATATGCAACAGCCCACAAGGCCAGATCCAGCATGTAGGAGAACCTCACTTTCTCCATCACCAAATGCCTCAAATAAGGCCGGGAGGTGTTAACACCACCTCCAACATCCAGCATCATGCCAACCAATCAAACCAGCCTGCTGCATGCAGCCGGCTTTAGAGCATTTTGTGTTCTCCTCCAACCTAAGACACATATGCTACTATTCATGTGAAGGATATTGATCTAAAGATTAAGAATAGTCAGTGGTTGACTTTTTGTTCTATATTTAGATATCTATATATGCAAATTGTTTATTAATGGGATAGCCCCTTGAGATGAATCATCTCGTTTTCGAGGGGGTCCCAAAATATATTGTTTGTTTTGTTGTGATGCTGATGTTAAAAACTGGATTCCTGATTACTTTTGTATGTGTATGTTATCATGTTTATCATCAGGATGTAAAAACATGCAAAAGTATACAGTGAAAAAATATTTCCTGTATTTTTCTTTGTTCCCTGAATCACTTTCATTCATGCCAATTCTACTGACCATACGGTGACCTTTTGTCCCATGCCTGCTGTTTTTTTCTGAATGGCTTAATCATTGATTATCCTTCGATCACTGGGCCTGAACAGACAGTAATGGTCTGTAAGGTCTCCACTGCCTCATAGTTCTTCATGAAACCACTGTCCATAGAAACTACAAACAAGTTAGGCATGAAATTTAACAAAATACCAGTTGCAAATATTCCAAAGTTGTGCAAGTGTTGCTGTTTTCTGTTAATACATTTCCTTCACACTATAATCAGACCTTCACCAGGCGTTTCATTGCATTAATAACTGATCAAACCAGGTGCAAAAAGGATTTAGCGCTTGATCTATTGGAAGTCAAATTAGCAAGAGAGGGGCATACATGCTTTCATTAAGTCCCTCTGGCTTTTATGGAGAGTGACTTCCTACATTTTATTACACAGCTACCACATGACATATAATTACTCCTGTGCGAAGTATCAACGAGCAGAGCACAATAGTACAAAAGCCACATGAAGAATAGGGGTGTGTAATTGCAGGAGCTATATGCAACAGTACAGAGAGGGATCTGTGGTGGGTTAACACTTTAGAATCATATAAGTCTTCAGAAAAAACAGAGCTTAGCTGTCAGTATCCACGGTGAACATCTTCCCATAACAAGAATTTAGGAGGCCCGATAAAGAAGTCTGTTATTATGGCCGGTGATGTAAATAGACACTAGGTGGTGCTGCAGTATGTCCCGTGGATCTCGCAGTGTGGGAGGTTCATGTGTTTGTTCAGCGTGATGAGCGTGGCTGCTCTGATTTGTTTACTTCTGTCTTTTGTTTTCTTTTTTCTTTTTGCTTTATTTGTTTCCAATATTGTTTCCAATATTTTTAATCTATTGGTGAGTCCTTTTCATATTCATCTTTGGATGTTTTACTTGCTTATTACAAACTTGAGGAGATTACTGAGAAATGTTGGATGAATCTATTTCGGTCTGTCTATAAATATATGCATATACTAGAAGATATACACTTGCACATAGGCTGACCTTTCTGTGGTGTAATACATTCAGATGAAAACGATGACATTTTGGCGCTCTTTTCGCTCCAGCAGCCTCATTCCCCTTTGGTCTTTAGCATGAAAGTGTTGTGAATTGAGTGATGCAAAGTAGATTAAATGCAGGGAGTATATAAGTTTCAACAATTTATTTTGAAATTATCTGTAGTTGTCATAGTAATGATTTTTCAAACCAAAAGCTTGGCTTGTGGGATTTGTTATGACCTTGACCCTCTCTTTTCATCTAAATGAAAAAGGACAAGGATGTTCTATTGGGGCACATCCCATCAGGAGCTGTCGCGCTCCTATCTACAATTATGTAAAAAACATTTTTTATAGAAAATGTCAATTACATAAATACAACATATAAAGAGCTATTTAAGTTTTTATTTTATTCTTTTCACATTCACTTTTACTTTTTTGGGATATGTGCATAAAGTCAATGGTCCCTTAAAAAACGTGTGCGTGTGTGTGTGTGTGTGCGCGTGTGTGTGTGTGTGTGTATAAGGAAATACATGTTAGTACTCAAAATTTGAATGATTATAGAAGAAAAAATATAAATAAGCTCCAACCAGGTGCATTAGCCCTAAATTTAGAATCAGATGCAGGTTGATGGGATGAGGTTGCAGTGATGGAGATGTGGCTGTGGCCTGTTTTCACCAAAGACCCTCTCTGACCTCTGGCTGAGAAGATGGTGGGCAGCGCCTGTAGTGCACTCGGCATTATGTACTTAATAAGAGGCACTGCAAATCCCAGCAGCACGGCCCCAGCATCAGTCCGAGCAGCAGCCCTGCCTGCAGCCTGCAAGTCTTAACTTGAGCCAAAGTGTTTTTGCAACCATTACACAAATAGGCCAAAGTTTTAAAAGGCTCTGCACACATTTAGCCCTTAGCACACAGATATAAATCACCAAAATCTGCTGCAAAAATTGACCCTATCCAAATCTGTTTTCACACCCAACCTACATAATCCGTGGATGGTCTGGCTGTATCTTGCATTGAGGGGAATTATGGGAAATCTGACAGTGACATGCTCTCATGAAATGTCCTACAGCTGTTACAGTAAATCACACAAATTCTCACTTGCCTCGGCATTAAGCTTGTTGTGTGTAGAAAAAGTGTAGATAATACATTTGTATTGCTTTTTGATTAAAGTAGTACTTTGAGTAGTAATAAATAAATAGTAATTGTTATGTGACTAATTAAAATGTACATTAATTGCATTTAAAGTATATAATGATGGATGTAATATAACAGAAATGATCTGCAAAAATTCCTGGTGTAAGCAGTTGTAAGCTAGTCATGCACAATACTATCTAGTGCTGGTACAAAGACAATGTTAACTCGCAAAATGTTCCTGTGATGGAGCAAAAATGTTCTCTTTTCACATGTGTCCCAGTGCTTCAATTTTTCTCTGATCTGAAAACTTTGTGAGATGAATGAAAGAACATTCGGCACCGTTTGCCGGCAACATCCCACGACTTCACACCCTCTTCCTCACCAAGACAGAAGTGTGAAGGAGCTGAAGTGCTGTGCGACTCTCAGCTCCAGACATGTTCAACAGAGTCATGGACATGAACACACTGCTACAGTGCTTCAACACATTTGGCAAGGCTGTGCAGACAGTTACGTCACAAAAACGGACGAACCACAAAGTCAAAAGCACTCTGTGAGTCCAAACACACTCTTCACAGCAACAACAAACCCGTTTGTATTTCATAGACATTTTTACATCTTTAATCTTGTTTTGTTTGGTGATATCCAGTGATTTAAGTTCATCAGAACTCCAATTTGGGAGACATCTCAGTGTCTCTGGACTCTGTGTGAGACTGTACAGAAGTGAAACCTGCTCTGTGCAAACAGTGAGTGTCTGTGCTGTGAGCCTGCACACATTTACAAATCTAGGGGAGCTAATTAACAGTGTCTTAACACTATTCATTTATTCTGGGAAATAACATGCCTCTCTCTAATATTGGAATATCAGTGTTTAGATCAGTGTAAAATAAATAAATGCATTTAAAAGCATTAATGCAAATTGCATTAACAAAATAAGACTTTGTTTAAACGCCATTTATCAGTGACACATGGAAAACGATATTTGCACTAGCTCTTATTCATCAAATTCACTTTGTCGACAAACAGCACGTCTCTGCAAATGCAAGAATTAGATGGAGATGATTTGGCATCTTCATTAAACATCTACTTTTTCTTCAAAGTCAAATTAGTTGACAACAAATGAACCTTTAATGATCAGATATCTGCTCTGGACAGCAGTTTATACAAAACTGCTGTTTTGATGCTAAAAGCCTAAGAATAAGAAAATAAAAAAAACAACAAACCCTAAACCAAGTACCATTTGAAAAAGAACTGAACATTAAAAACTATAAGACAGCCTGGGTACTAACTCACACAGAGGTTTCCCCTTGTGCCAAAGCTGAGGTATTAACAGATGATGACATGCGTACATGTGCACATACATGCACAGGGTGCATACATACATGCAGCATCAGCAGCAGTTTCATTCTGATTTGTACAAACAGCCCAAGAGATGCTCACATATTTGTACTATTTATATCTTGGGTTAGACATGGTGAATATTATTACTGAGTAATTAAATCTGTGTGTTCATGCATAACTGATGTGGCACATGGAGCTGAATGTGCGCATGTAGCCTGTCAGCTGAAAAAAAAAAAAAAACCTTGTGAAGAAAGAGAGGTTTAAATGACGCAGTTGTGCCCCCTCGTCTGTGGATAATGAAACACCACCAACAGGATTCTCCCTCTTTAAGTCCCTAAAAATAGCAGCCTAATTCAGGATCTGTGAGAGTTGTGATAATAGGGGGTAGGGGTCCATGTAGTAAGCCAAAAAAGGATGTTGTTGTAATATATTGCCACTTCATGTCAAGAAATCACATTTTATGTAAGCTCATTTTTAAGCTCACATAGATTGCCAAGAAAATGATGTGAGAAGATTGAAAGTGGCCAGGACAAAGTACTTCATTATAAAACCTGCTGTAGACAGTATAACCAGTCCTGCTAAAATCACAAATTTGGATGGACAGCGCAGCCTCTCAAGGGCATCACACTTCCCTTAGGGTCAAATTCATGTGTCAGTGTTCATCTATTAAAAGAGCTCCCATGATGCCTGAATGACCTGCATAACCTACAGACAGTTTCTTCTCATTTATAAAATACACTAATTGCATTTCCTTTGTCATCTTTGTCCTGACTAGACACTGGGTCACGGTCTGAGCAACATTATGAACAAATAACTCACAAAATATCATTAGTCTACATGCAGCTAATGGACTTTTATTAGCTTAAAAATAACCACCTAAAAAAATAAAAACGTCTTGACCAGCTTTAAGGGAATATCTTAACTTTGTTCAGTGATTCAAGGAAAGCTAAAGGCTCACACAGCAGAAATAACTGATGTGACATTGATCGAGGGTGCACTTAAACATGGTCCAGCTGCCTTTTACAAAGCCAAAGCATGTAACTGTGATAAACAGAGAGAAAAGAACTGAGACTGAATCAGCTGATCTGGGCTGGCATAAATAACCTTACTTTGACTTTGTGTCCAGCCTGAATGAAGGCATTTGAGTATTGCACTGAAAATATAGATATCTTAAATGTCACAGCCAATGCTATAGGCAACAATTTCAAATACAGTGGGAAGAAAAGCTTGGTCTTAGTCTCTGTAAACATTTAGGACTGAAAGGAAAACTGGTGGCTGCTGATGACATGTAACATCTTCAAAATTTTAGTTTTAATTTCATAAAAACACAAACAGCTAAATATGACTGTATGAAAATATGACTCTTTTTTCTTTCTTTCTGGTTAAAGTGAATTCAGAGTTTCATGCTACGTAATTCACTCCTAACTTGAGGAGATGGTAGTGCGTAACAAACTCTTTGCAAGTGTTTATCCAGTGTCAAAGTCATAAAAGTAGGCAATGTGAAGAAAAAAAACCTGCCTAGATTTAATAAAAGCTCTTTCTTCTCTCTCTTTGGGTCAGATTTACTAAACAAAAGCATTTCTGTCTCAGGAACTACTACTAACTAACCTCATTGCCATAGTATTTGCGGAAGTGTCCATTTCACAGCTGCAAAAACACGCAGCTTAATTTACCAAGGCAACTTGACTTAATTGAACTGAAATGACCCGACTCAGCCTCAAACCTTCCGCAGTTTTAGTAAATATTCTGCTAAATAAGCCACTCCCTGCCACGCAATCGCAAATTAGCATCCCAGAAAAAACTTGCTTAGCAGATCTGACCCTTTGTCTGCTAAAGGCCAAAGATTTTAAAGCCCCATGGGTCTGTCCTGCACCTGCAGCAGAATGATCTTTAGTGTCCACTTGCTGCTTGCCACTGTTGAATTAAAAGTCTTGTTGTTTGGCAACAGTCTTGTGGCACAGGTTATGTGTAAACCACCTCATCAAAGTTTACAGAATAGCCCTGTAACACATTATCATAATAGATGTGTACATTTCCTTGTGATACAGAGGCCCATCTTTACCCCATGTAAGCTGTTTGTGTGTCGGGAGCATGTTTTTGCTGACCCATTTAGTGATGGAACAGTCAGATCCTGCAGCTCTACTATACGGCCCCAAACTCCTGCTGCCCTGTCTCGTCATGTTCAGCACTACACATCTATCCATATTCCAACAAGATTTCAAAGTGCCAGTCAGTGCTGCTCACTAATATTTTTACTAGATCAATCTGAACTTCAAACTAGAGAACTGATGCTGGCTCTTAGCACATATTACAGTCTATTTAGTGAACGGGACAAGCTTTATGATTTCAGCAGCTGACAAGAAGTGCAAAATAAAAAGAAAGTGTTGGACTAATGTCAGCAGTGGCATCTGGAAGCAGAGAAAAAAATCATAAAAGCAGAAAACAAGGCAACAAAGAGGCATCGGAGGAAGGTTATCTAACCAGAGGGACTGAATGCAGCGCTTCCACATGAGTGGCCACTGCCATCATTTCTGCATGATCTGCTTCAAGAGCAGCAGGACCACAAGGCATCCGCTGCACCTACATACACCGCTGTTAATCAAGATGATAAGACCCAAATGCTGCTACTTTGAACAATTACAAAGAGTCATGATCATAAATACGACAGCCAACAATCATCTCTTTCCGAGGCTCAGTGTTTTTGTTGACATCAAAATAAATAAATAATAAAACACTCAGGTGCACATACAGACCAGTGTAATATCTATAACCAGTGTATACTAGTATATATCGAAAAGGCTTTTTCATCATGTTATTATGTCGGATCCTTGATTGTATTTGTAGACGTGCCATGTTTAGGAACCACATAACAACCAGACAAAAAAATGTGATCGTCAAGATACCACAAATATTTACTGCGACTATAATGTACACTGTAAAAAGTTGTATTATCAAGCTTCTGCTTTGTTTTATAGTTCAGTGCAGCAGTGATGTTGCTGGAGCACAATTAGAAGTGGCCTCCCTTCAGGTTAAGTTGATGGCCACAATGAGGCAAACAGCTGTAGAATGTATCCGAAGCCGAATGGAGACATGCGAGAGGGATTAATTAATTTTCTCAGCACAGTTTACATATATTTGATTAACTCGAGTCTGCACAATGCCTTCCATTCCCAGATAACTGCTTGTCTCAGGGGCTAAACAATTAGGTTACATAAGATCATCTGAGTCTTGCATTTCCATGTCACAGACCTCGAGCCAGCTGAGCAGCTCGTCTAAAACCCTTAATTATTGCACACAGAACAAGGCAAGCTCCTCTGTTTACTCCTGCCTTCAGTTATACACATATGGCTGCAATTAATGATGTGGCCCTGCCATGAGTATATAGTATGTATGTTGATTTTTTTTTTTTCAGTCAGCAAATGTTCCAGATTATATTTTACTGATGGTTCACTGTACCAACACATTTACAAATGTCATCAACAACCTTCTGCATCTGTCTCCACTGCTATTTTTCCTCATTAATTTGTATAAACCATGCTTCCTCCCTTCTGTTGTGCCTAATGAATGCTTGTTGTTTGTTAAAGTAAAAGCACTGTCTCTTTCTATTTACACAATGCATGCAAACTGTGCAAGGAATGCCTGCACACAAAAACGTTTCCTCATGCATGAGCCAGGAGGTGCTGCGGACGAACACGTGGGGAGCGGCTGCATCCTGCATCCAAGAGATTATAGTAAGCAAATCTTCTGAGGAGTGCTTAAATAATAAAAATAAACACTACTGTGACTTGTGAAAATATAAACACATACAGCTTTATGGGACAGCGGTAATCTAGATACAGTTTTTGCCTTTTCCACTTCAGAGACGGGACAGACTGGAGTAGAGGTTGAAACACATGCAAGAATAGACAATCCCTGGTGTAACCTAACTTTTTTTGTGTGTGGTCAGTAAGTAGAGTTAATACAGCCCTACATAACCCTACAGCCATATGAAATTGCTGTTGTCCGTTTTAGATGCATCCTTTGTGATGTTGGTCAGCAAAAGCTCAGGCCCATCACTGCTTCCTAGGAATCATTTCTCTTTTATCATTTGAGCACTGCCACAGTTTGTGTGACTTGAGGGGTGGGGGTGCATGTGTACACTTATGTAACTTCCTCATTTCATTGTCTCTCCTGCTCTCAGCGCTCTCCCGGCCTGTGCAGCCTGCACTGGGCAAGGGTTAGTAGTCAGAAAAAAAGCTCCCACTAATCACCTAACCCTCAGAAGACAATCATTTTTATCATGTTAGTCATGTTGTAACTGAGTCAATCACATTTGATGGGTTTATACTAGCAGCAGTTTAATTAGAACTGCAGCAACTCCTCACCAGTATTTTTGAAGATGCTTTCAGGCCACACATGTTAGACGCCCATGGATTAAAACCGTTGCATGAGTATATAAATAGAAACATGCATGAGATGTAAACAGTTTTCTTTGTGTGTGCTCATGTGAATTGTAGAGATTACTGAAGATGACTTAAGAGTTTGTGGATTTGTCACATGCCTTTTTACATTCACTAAAATACTGTGCCAGTCAATTTGACAACTGTGACTGGTTATTTTTGTCACTATGGAAAGTTTTCTAATCTCCAAGTTCCTAAGGACATAGCTTGGCTAAAAGTTTGAGTTAAATCCTCATGTCACACCACGAGGCATTTAGGGACGAATAAAAGACGCCTTTGAATGCATTTAGTGTTAGGAAGAAACATATTAAAATGCAGTGTGGATATTTTATGTTTGAAAGTGTTTGAGTGGCAGCTCTGTAGGTTTTAGAGCTGCTGCAACTCTTTGCACATGAAAACTCCTGTTCATCCTTCTCTTTTACAAACATGTCTCATGAACCATAAGCTCGCTCTAATGTTGGAGGGTTTATGGTTCATATCCCCCCAAAGTGATCCTTTAGAGGGATATGTACAATTCACTTTAGTTAAACTTCATCAGAGTTGTCTGTTCTATCAGTTAAAGACAGATAAGGCAGAAATGTAGAGTGCAATATCTGCAATATACACAATGTATATTTCTTGCAAAAACGCAGCGGTCAGCGATGTGCTAAATATAACAGCTTTTTTAATTTTATTTTTAATATTAAAATCTAGTTAATTTTTTTTTTTTAGAAATACATATTGCTAAAACTTTGTTAGTTATTGCTGTCAATATTTAAATAATAATACAAAATAAACAGTACATCTATTGTGCGTCCTAAGCCTCATCTTTGGCATGTTGGCCATTTTGTAACACAGGCAGCAGACGGCTTCCCCTGATTGCGATCTCTGGAGCGGCAGCCAGTTCAGCCGACTAGAGTGGGCCAGGGGTGTGCCAGAATGTGTTGGCAGGCTCTGTTCCCATGGACAGCCTTGTTTTATCTGGCTAATTAATGTATTATAAAACTAATTTACCTATTTTAGATAAGCACCACACAGTGGGGGAAATGTGGACTTTAGTTAAACCCACAGTAAATCACATGAGGCTAAACATGGCTTTTTAGCTTTACATTTTAGCATCTGTTTAGCATCTTCCTGTGTTCTGCCTGAGTGGCTGTGTTCCAACCTGGGTTTAGATGTGGATAATAACAGCCCTGTTACATTGTGGAGCTGGCTTTGTAAATGGACACTGCTCATTTCCACCGGCCCTTAATAGATACAACAATATAAGTAACATAACTTACTTTTTAAAGTCTGAAACTATGACACTTTGAACTGGAGGTTGGTGTGGAAACATTGGTGATGTTTATAATAAATAATAGAAAGAAATAATTAGCTTTTTGTGAAAAGGTCAGTGCTGTCAAACCCAGTTTCACTGAGAGTACTCTGTGCAAAAGCTGCTATACTTCAACCATAACATTCACACATTTCTTCACAAACACTCTCATTAACTCAAGTTTGATGTCTGACTAGACTGTGGCCTTACCACACTGTTTTGCTGCTTATCAATTATTTAATGAGGGCAACAAGAGTTGAATTCACTAACGACCAAAATGTATTAGTAGGCCAGGCACAGGGCTGGATTTGACATAAATCATCTGACACATTTATTTAGTTGGTTACCATTCAAGGGTATGTAAATCTGACTTTTCTTTTAACCTTTTCTTTAAGTTTAACAAACCTTTAACATGAGACGCCTGAGCATTCACAAATCTGCACACGAGAGGATGGAGGCTGTAATTAGTGAGTGAAATCACACAAAACTAATTGAAGATGCAGGCTAACGTGTACATTGGTTCTTGGTTGAATGCATCCAGATGATGCCCTGCTGGCAGTGTAATAGGTGAGTGCAATCCCACAGCTTTTTGCTGATCAAACAGACCTGCTAAGTAGCCCAATAATGATGTTTTACTCCAAAAGACAGCTGCAGTCATTACATATTGTACATAATGTAGCCTAAGAGAAGACAGACATCAACCTTTATGTAATTAAACCAGATTCAGGAAGCAGGACCTGGTTGCAAAAATAAGAGCCCTGATTAAAGGCCAACACGTTGCTGATAGATGATGAGGTCAGCAAAAGCTGATCTAGTGTGATTTAGCAGATACTTTTTTCTTTTGGATGCTTGAGTCTCATGATCCACTTTGTTGTATATATTGCTTTGTTTAAATTCACAGTTAATCAGTTCAGTGTGAATCCTAAGATCCATGAGATTGTCTTTTCTGCGGACGCCTAAGAATTTCCAACAAACAAGTAGAATTTTCAGATCGGCCTTACAGATAACAACGCAACTGATGGAGCAAAGAAAGGACGAAGTACACTTATTTGTACTGTGTTTCTCCTATTTTCATGGTTTTTTTTTTACTACCACTATTATCTACTTATTCCCTGTTTACTTTTTACTCTGTGCTGTGCATTTGATAAACCAAAGTCACTTTTCCTCAATGGTGGACCATAAAGTTGACTTGAATGGCATTGTTCACTGAGTCTGGCTCTGAGCCTGAAATAGTCCTCAAGGAACCTCTTAGGCCTGAATCATTTGTTTTAGCTGAGTCAGAAGCATGCACTTGATAAAATATCACTGTGATTGGCCACATTTGATTAGAAAGACAGAAAATCAAAATGTATTCAGATAAAAGTAGTCTATAGTCAGTGAACCACGATGTACTGTTTTTTAAAACTGCAAGTTAATTGAGACTGAGTTACTACCCACTTCTGTGCATTACACCAACACCTAGTTTTGCACAGAAAGAATAACAAACAAAGGGACGATATTTTGAAGCCCTTCCAGACTTGGACCGCACATTCCTTTAGTAAAGATTAAATTACATCAGAAGGCCACTATCACATTATGTGAAATGATGAAATGTAACAATGCTCATCACATTTCCATATTATTTCAACAACTACAGTGCTCAATAGGAAGAGCAGTGTGGTGCTGAAAGGACAGCTCCTCTCCTTCTCACTGATCACACTGTAAAGACACTGGTGTCTGCACTGACCTGGGGTTTGTGCTGTGTTTTCTCTCCAGATGGTCTCTGAGTTGTCCTCTTCCTTTCCTTTGTCATTCCCTTAGTTTGTTTACTTCCATTTTGTCCTTTTTTAAAAAATGCAGTTTTCTTGGTTGAAATAAACAAGGTTGTTTATAAAACTCCTTCTTGTGCCCTCTTAGTCTCCCACAGACCAAAAAGAGGAAAACAGGTGTTTGCATTTGAAAAATAGACTTTTTTCTTCTACAACGCTGTGGTTCAGTTCATAAATAACAGACCGATGGGAATATGTACACACTACTGTTGCATGAATCCAACATCAGTGCGGGGCGGAATTATGAAAATAAAATGTGTTTTATGTTAAAGATGTATTGATTCCTACAATATGTACAAAGTGTGCTTGTCCTCAATATCAAGTAATAGTTCCTATAGGATGTTTTGAAGCACGTTTTGTAAGTTTGGGTTTCGTGTCTGTGTAAAGGCCCCTCACGTGCACTGTTCTGTGTTCAGTACCCGTGTGTCTTTACCCGGAGGCGGGATTAAAAAATGTGCTTATCAAAAACCAACCTCCATGGCTCTTAAACTTTTTCCGACTCTTGTGTTGATCTCCTGCTTGCTGTGTGCAAAGACTTAAGAGCACATTAAAGGGGGTTATTGTTCACAACCATGGGTTTAAGATGCCGTCCAGCACGTGTTGACTACAGGTCTGTTTCCCGTGTGTCCAGGCAAAACGCGTAAAGGGATCGCTTGAAGTCCATGCTGCTGTTCGCTTTGATATTCGCCTTCTCTACGGAAGCGGACGTGTCATTATTCTCCACGTCCTGAGACTTGTTGGACGATTTACTGCCTTTGCGTTTGAGTTCAGGGCTGTTCCTGCCGCTGTTAGGCTCATCCTTCAGTGAGGACTGGTCCTGATCCGTCTCGCGGTGGTAGAAGTAGTTAAAGTTGGACACGATGACGGGCACCGGCAGCGCGATGGTGAGCACACCGGCGATGGCGCACAGAGAGCCCACAATCTTACCCCCGACCGTCACGGGCCTCATGTCTCCGTAGCCCACCGTTGTCATGGTGACCACTGCCCACCAGAAAGCGTCCGGGATGCTGGAGAAATGGGACTCCGGTTCGTCCGCCTCTGCAAAGTACACGGCGCTGGAGAATAGGATGACTCCGATAAAGAGGAAGAAAATGAGAAGACCCAGCTCCCGCATGCTGGCCTTTAGAGTCTGCCCTAGGATCTGCAGCCCCTTGGAGTGTCTGGACAGTTTGAAGATCCGGAAAACCCTGACCAAGCGGATAACCCTGAGGATGGCCAGGGACATGGCTTGCTGTCCGTTCTGGTGCTCCTGTCCCTGCTGCTCTGCCAGCTCTGTGCCCACGGTGATAAAATAAGGCATAATGGACATGATGTCGATGATGTTCATGATGGTCTTGGAAAACTCCGACTTGCTGGGGCACGCGAAGAAGCGCACAATGAGTTCAAAGGTGAACCAGATAACGCACGTGGTCTCTATGATAAAGAAGGGGTCCGTAAAGGTGAGAGAGGGCCGCGGCGCAGTGCTGTTGTCCAAACGGCTCGTCACCGGCAGCTCCCGTTCGTCCCTAAACTCGGGCAGCGTCTCGAGGCAGAAAGTAATGATGGATATGGTGATGACAATGACGGACACGATGGCGATACCACGCGCCGGACTGGAGCTCTCGGGGTACTCAAAGATGAGCCAGACCTGCTTCTGGAACTCGTTCTGGGGCAGTGGCTTCTCCTCCTCTTTAATAAAGCCCTCATCCTCTCGGAACCTCTCCATGGCCTCCTCCCCTAGCTGATAAAACCTAATCTCATCTGCGAACACGTCAATGGACACATTGACAGGTCTGCGAATCTTGCCCCCGGACTGATAGAAATATAAGATCCCGTCAAAGCTGGGCCTGTTGCGGTCAAAGAAGTACTCGTTCCTGAGCGGGTCAAAGTATTTAATCCTCTTGGCTGGGTCGCCTAGCAAAGTGTCAGGAAACTGGTTGAGAGTGCCCAGCTGGGTCTCGTACCGGAGTCCCGCTATGTTAATGAGCACCCTCTCGTTGCTTTCTGCCTCCATGTCCATGTCCAGCATGTCCTCATCAAACAGATGAGGACTGTGGTCCGCGCGTAAAAGCGCATCCATGGCGTTCTCGCTGCAGCTCAAAGTGTTGTTCATGTCGTTGATTTTCCAGGTGCTCTGCTGATGGTGATGGTGAGTATTCAGCTCTTTACTGTAGTCCTCTCCGAGTCCAGTCTGCGCGAAACCCGCCTGAGGGACATCCAGCGCGTTCCGGCAGCTGTCCTCGGCATTGTTGCCCCCACCGCCGCTTCCTTTAGCACCGCCGTTCTCAAAGCTCACCAAGGCTATCTCCATTCCGCAGCCATCAAACAAGAAGGTGGCAAAACAAGCGAGACTTGTTGAGTTGAAACGCGAGCAGCATCGTTGGTAGTTTTTACGCGCAAAAAGTTCAAATTTACGCAGACAAGAGAGATGGAGCCGCGCGATATAAAGCTGGCGCTCCTTCAGACACAGCGTTTTCGTTTTCTGACTGCTTATGCCCTGTTGATGTGGTGGTTTTGTTGTTGTTGTTAAGGCTTAAAAGCAGCGCTGCTTCGGAGGATGTAAATATCAAAACCACAAGAGAAGAGGACGAGAAGAAGACCCGGATGAGACAGTAGGCTGGAATGATTATTCCTGACGTCAAAAGTGCTGTTCAGACCGTTTAGCTGCCTCTGAAATGTCTGCAAATGTGAGACAAACCTCCTCCTGCTGTAGCTCTCTCTCTGGGGGCGGAGAGATAGGACACTCCGTTTATTTTCTGGCTTTATGACGCTTGAACTGAAGCCATGCTAATGCCATACTGGAGCATCTGTGGTTCCAAATGCACTTGACTCAAGCATCAACAGACTCCAATGTCCCGTTGTGAGTGATTTGTCTTAATTTAAATTGCCATTATTTATAGTGTTATGACATCGGCTTCCGTGCGCAGATAAAATAAAAGAGACCGATGTATTTTTTGACTGAAATAACATCCTGTTCATTTATTATGGGTAAATTTGGCTGAAATTCACGTGTGCTTGCAGCTGGGCTCTGCCTGGTTTTTAGAGTGGTCTACAGCCTTAATGCATTTCTCTATAGTGCAAACACAAAGGCCCAGTTTTCCACATGATGGGCTCCATGAACAAGTCTTACTGTTATTCGGGTCTTTTTTGTTGGCTTTGTGTTCTTCTGTGAATGGCCTCAGGGTCACACTCTGGCCTTCATCCTTCCTGCCTTTGAAGAAGTATGAAGTAGTTCTAGTCCAGACCAGTGCATCAGATGTACTTGTGTGATGGATAATTCAAGTATAGAGTGTGATCCATGGACCACTGTTTGTGCCCCAACAAAGCCCCAACAAGCAGTGAATTAATAAAGCTGTATTCGTTTAAAGTCAGTCATGTCACATATTTCATTAATTTATTTTGAAAAGATTTTAGGGTGAAAATTGTGCAGTAATTCCTACCGTACTGTACATTTTTAGTGTTTAGAGTCTAATTCTAAGTTATATTTAAGCTGGAGTTGGGTCGTTGACATTTCCCTAAATCTAAATATGCACAACTCTTAACTCCTCAGTTTGACCTTTTCCCACTGTGGGGACACACAGTATTGCTCCCAAAGTGTAAGCATCACCACAGTCTATGTCCTCATAGTGCAGTAAACACACTGTCACGCACAGACCAACACACATAGTGGACTCAGAGAGCCGTGGCATGTTTCTGAAAGCAGAGAAGGTGACCTATTTAAAAGGTTAGTTTCTTAGCCCCATGGATGGATTAGGAAAACAAAGCACGAGCACTATATTTATCCTTTTCCTTATCTAATGCTCCAGCCTCATCATGATAAGAACTATGTGCATCTCCCCGCCCCTGGATTAATGCACTGTCCTCAGACTGCAGCCATGAATAATAACCACCAACAACTCACTGTGTGACTGCCCACTGGCAACTCTGCGATTTCACGCACTGGATACATCCATTAGGAGCTTTTCACAATAAACTTATATTTATCCTGCTGTTTGCACTGATTTGAAAATGTAAAGCTATTAACTTGGGATGGGAGCATATACTTTGCATTTTACATAAATATGTAAACATTTTTAAGTGAAATTCTCACAAATTTATGTTTCACACATTAATTACATTTTTGTGAGAGTATTTTCTTTTCATATATTTTGGTTTTAGAGAAATAAAAGTCAACTCCTATGTTTATTTAGATGAGGAAGTTGTGTTTGCTACGTTGTATGCTCTGAGATGAGCCGAGTCCCACTCTTTGCTTCTTCAGGTCTTGTTGCCAGTTACAGATGGAAACAGTAACCATAACAACAGGTTACCACTAACAACCAGCATCCACAACGATTGCAGCACACAAATTAGTGCTCTAATTACAGAGCTACAGTTCACAGTTGTTGCTGCTGTTGATAACAATGCAGCTTTCTTACAGGTTTTCTAAGCAAAGCCTTTATTCGCTGTTGAAGTTCATCTCCATCAAGCAGCGCTGGGCAGGGCCAACACACACTCCATAAAGTCTGAATATGACCCTGATTGGGAGGATGATTTAAGAAGAGGTTTTTCATACTAAAATTGTGACAAACTGAATATGTAGAAGCAATACAAACTCAAAATCAGAGAAACACACTATGTTAATTAGAAGGCAATGCCAAAGCACTGACTGTTCTTACAGGCATTTAAAAAACAAGCATTCACTCTAAGACACTTTAATTAAACAGTGTTTAGGTGAGATGAGATGAACAGGAACTCCAACTAAAACAACAAAGCATTCAATTTCAGTTCAAACATAGGGTGCTTTCAGGGCTCCTGCAGCATATAAGGAGCAATAATAATGTTTCAGCTGGTGCATGCACAAATACATTAGTGCATACATATATATATATGTTTATAAGCACATATCCATGTGTGTGTGACTTTTAATACCATGCTTTTCCTAATGCTTTCCTCTTAATACCCTCGTCTGAGAGCAAGAGGGGGCACTGCCAGCATACACTCACTGTCAGAGAGAGAGGATCTGTCTGGGGATTTGGACAGCTGTCAATTAGAATCCCTCGACACAATCCGCGCCCCGCCCCCATCGTCCTGTCACCATGCCACCCCTGTGCTGTGTTCAGTAGCACTCCTGACAGCGCACACTGATGGACCTTTACCTCCCCACAACCTCCTCCTGTCCGGCACTACTTGCATGCATGTGTGCAATGGCAAAGGGGCAGGCAGAGGATGTTATTATTTCTGGACATCTCTAATCTCCCCTCTAGCCTTTGTTGAGTTAGTCTGCGTGTGTGTGTTTGTTTCTGTATCCCACTGGGGACTTGTGTGTATGTGTTGTTAATATCCTCTCTAGGCCGCTGTGAACAAGCGATTTTCTTTTCGTATCTGGTGATATGTCGTCCCGAGGCCCTGGAACACATGCAGGCCTGCACAGGGCTTTCCCTCCTCCTCTGTGTGTGTGTGTTTTTGGGCTGGGGGAGTGGGTAGGGGTCTGGGCTGTATGTTGAAGCCAGAGGTGTGATTCGTGACCAGTGGAGGATGAGGATTGGCTCTTGTTTCCTCCATGCGCAGTTATTTTCCAGTTCACTGCTCATTCAGCGCACACATATACAGCTCCACTGAGGACTCTCGATAGCCTACACACTTATAAAACTATATCCTGTCATCTATACACACTGTCGACTAGTGTAAGTAACAAGGCGAGTGCTGGCTGTGCCTTGTTTTAATGCTGTGTAATTCTCTAAACTTTAAAAGCCAAAAGGAAAATCCACAGAATAAAGAATCAAGATTCAATTATGAACTCAATATATGCTGTGATTTGGCACAGATTATTTTCATGATAAAAGACAGTAATGCAAGTGACATGTTATACATGAGTGTATAATGTACACAATCTGAAATGCACACAACAGAAAAACAACCTAGATTTGTAGTTATCAAAAAAAAAAAAACCCATCAAGTTAAACATTGAGTACATTTTCATCTTTGCAGTTCCTCCTAATTACATTCATCTGTTTCATTGTTCACAAGGTAAACATGATTACAAAGATTTATAAGTTAGTGCTGGGCTCAGTTTGCATAATAGATGGAAACTGTCATTTATGCCTGTAACATTTTCTTTTGGAAAATATTACAAAGATTGCTTCATGTGCATCGTCTTTTTTGTCATACTAAGGATGTAGTATTCTATTACATTACTGTCATAAATTGGTGCATTTTATTTTATTTTATTTTTTTAATGATTGTATAGTTTTTCATTTTCAAAATATTTTTAGAAGGCAAGGTCTACAAAAAAACCCTGCCATAGCACAGACTAGTCCCCATAGAGACAGAAATAAGCAGATGTACACACAGTGTGGAGGAGGGTGCACATAGATAGGAACCCATTTTAAACCACTGCCATCTTGTCAGTGATGACCAATTCTCCAAAGCTGAATGTGAGCACACATTGCCTGTCATTCTGGCATGAGAATCAGGACGACAAGTGAGAAAATACTTGACGACAACCGACTTCAGTTTGACACTTCTCTAATATTTTGGTGATCGATGTCTGAAAACAAGATATTTATTTAAATGAGATCATCTGTAGCTGACATTATTATTATTGTTGTTATTTTTGTGTGTATGCATGATAAGATGCTGATGTTGGTGTGCTAAATCCTACTGCAGCTACCAATGCTTGGGTGACTATCCCAAGCAACCCTGCAAGACCCCATCAAAACACTGTACCAATATTATTTTTAAATCCTCCTCAGTTTCACTCTGTAGCACTGATTTACAAATCCATTTAGCAGCATCGGCAGCCTTTTCTGCACATAATCTGCGTTTTAAGCTCCAGGAGGAAACTGTTACTTTAAATGACTGGCAAGCATGACGTGGTGTCCTTGATTTTCCTGCTTGCACATGTCCTCTCTGTATGTTATTATGCAGGCATCTGCTGTCAAGACTTCTTAAACTCATCGGCAAGCTCAACACCCCCCTCCCACGGACCCCCACACACGTTTACCACACAGACGAATGCATTCAGATTTAGAGCCAGTGTGAAGATGCACACAAACTCATGAGCACGAGGGGTTGGTGTGGCTGCCTCAGGTGTTGCAGAGCGAGTGACTCAGGCCTACTGTCAGTCCCGCAGGCCGCCAGGCTCCTCACATGCACCCGCCATGACATTTTATCACTACTGTAACAACGCTCTCTCAATTAGAACAGCAGCAAAGCACAGAGCTCCTCATCTGAGTTTGACATGTTCATTTATTTACAGCAGCTGCAGTTACATTGAAATGGCTCTCACATCCTCCGACCAACTGAACAGCTTATGTTATTACTGTGTGTGTGTGTGTGTGTGTGTGTGTGTGTGTGTGTGTGTGTGTGTGTGTGTGTGTGTGTGTGTGTGTGGTGCGTGTGTGCGTGTGTGTAAAACTGACACACCACTTCAGAACTAGATATGAATATTGGAGCTTAAGTAGTATAAATACTGTATGTATTAATGTTAAACAATGAAGAATAATGTCCCGAATGTATTTCCATTTTCGTACTGCTTGATGTTGTTTGTCATTCCTTATGTAATTTAATTCTTTTTGCAGATACGGCTTTGTTGCAAATATGAGAACATTTGAACGTTTATTTAACTTGATAGACACATACATACATGTAAACGTGACATTTTTTCAGCATGAGGGAGCGCTGTCCAACCACACAGGGTCTGCCTTACCACACTCAGGCAGCAATCTCCATTCACAGCTCATTATATAATTATAGATGCCTTTTTTATACCAAAGAGCATCACTGGGACCTCAAGGGACCTGGCCATCTCGAATGAATGTGCTTGAAAGTGTTTATGTGACTGTAAAAAACTAAAAAAAACACCATCACTGATATGCATTCACAAAATTAACAGTTAGGGCAAGCCAAAATGAAGATAGTTAAGTTTGTTTATTATTTGTCCAATGTGTTTTCATACTGCTGACGTGTGCTTCTTTGAGACAATTTGCTTTTTGGATAAAATATTGATTTCATCACATCAGGGAGAAAGAACAAACAAGCAGGCATCAAAATGTCTTTCTTGCATACTAAAACCAAACAGCCACAAGCATTTGATTACATAACCGCACTTGAATGTTACATTAAAATAAATCAAGTGTACTCAGCTGTGTGGCTGATGTGGCAGCAGTGCCTCTTGTGGCCCTGCTAAACCCTGTGTTTGTTGTTCGTGGTGGAAGGAAGGCAGGTGAATTAGTCGGAGAAGTGCCCAGCAGGAAAAGACTGTCCTAGTTTATCTTTGTTTAAACAGGTCACACATTGGGTTCGGACTCAGTAAATCAGACGAGACCACAGGAGGGAGTCCAAGCAAGTGAAATGTGTCACTGGAGTAAAAATGCTTGTAGATTTGTGTTATTTGTTTAGTCTCATCATCAAGGAACCAAACAAGCCTCACGTTACACCATCCTATTGCATTTCTGTTTCTGTTTTTTTAGTCCCCAGCAGTCATTTTCCTCCCTCAGTTTTGACATCTCCTCTCCTCCCTCTCACCAGTTCACAGGTTACCATGGTGACACACACAGTAGTATCTGCCTGTTGCCAAGGCTCGTCTCCGTGCGAGCGCAGCATCCCTCCCACGGCAATGTGATGGATTTTGTATTGAATATGAGGATGTGTATTCCATAATGCTCTTTTGTTAAAGGGCGATGAGCTGTCATGGCGATAAGAAGCCACAAGGTGGAGTTGGAGGACCTCAACACAGCTGAAGAGACGCTGGTCTGTGAGTGTGGTTCTAGAAAATCTTAAAATAGCAGCAATGTCCAAAAAAGTGATTCATAGTTTTAATGCTCATATTGGAGTTTTGATTGTGTCAATTATATTAAGCCCTAGGCCACGTTACCAAAGTCTTCCTCATAAAAGTTCATCTTTAATTAGCAAATCCTACCCTCTTTGATCGCCACAGAAAGATCCTTTTTAAAATTCTGTCACTGTTACATAAGTAAAACCAGTAAAATCATGTGTAACATATTTGTGTAACATCAATATGTACATTTGCATCCAAAACTGTTATACTCAAGACCACAAACTATCTTTAGACTCTATATTTTTCCCTCTACAACCACAGAAGACAAGAGAGGACACAAGTTAGTCAATTAACAAAGTTCAGTCGCCTGATGTCCCTAACAGACTATTGTTTTTGACAGCTGAGCAACATAAGCATCATGCCCACAATGACCGTCCTCTGTTAAAACGTTCCCTTTTGCCAGAGTCAGCAGACTTATCGCTGACAAGATGGCAGTCACCCAATCAGCTTCTTTGTCCTTTTGAAACAATTCTTCAAACTGTCCTTTTATCTTGAAGACCATTGATTTGACGCATTATTCACAGTTTATTTTTAGGTCTGTCTCCAGCTTTTAAAGACAGTCTAATCCTTACAGTATGTGCACTTACACAAGCAAAAAGCCAGTATCCGCTGTCAGTGTATATTAAAGGCACACTGTCCTGTCCTGCGCAAGGACTCGCTGCAGGCCAATAAGCCCATGTGTGACGAAAGCAATGAAAACACACCAGAGACTTTACAAACTACAATGATACAAAGAGCGGATGCCCAGAGGACAAAGAGCACAGTGCTGCTGCAGTTGTGATAGATATAAGTTTTAAAAGTGGTCTTTGCAGTAGAGCTACAGCTGCTGGAATCAACACAGCATGCTCTAAAATAACGTTCCTAGAGTTAAAAGTCCTCTTGGGTCAAGTTACAATCACCTTCCTTAAAGGAATATTTAGTGGTGAGGTAGATGATTACAGAAATGACCGTGGCTGCAGAGAAGTCATACATGGAAGTGTTTTCAGTGAAGGCTGTGTGTGGTTTACCGACTCTGGACCACTGAGCCACATGAAGTATTTCACCTGCACTGCTTATGCAACCCAAAGAGTAGTCCACCCACATACCAGCATCATGATGGTGTCTTAAACAACAGAACACTGCATCCACAGGATCAACACCAACACTTTACTGTGAATATACAAAGAAGAAGGAGAGCATTTACTTTAGATTACACTAACTTTAGGCCTTTATCAAACAAATGGAGAAACCACATGCTACTTTCTTTAGAAAGTCAGTAGAAATATAGATTATCAGTCACTAATTAAACATGACCAAAGTGATTTATGAGCAGAGACAATGGGTATACGTTGTTATGAAATGTGATATTCATTGCTTTGGTAAATGTTTTTGTAAGATGTGTTTAGGATCATGTGAAAACATAAACAGGTGTTGGCTGTTGAGTACAGAAAACTGGACACCAGTCCCAGGCGACAAAATCAGCTGAGAGTTTTGCACTTTGCACCTTGTGACTGGAGAGTCACCCAGTGTCTACGCTGACTGCTGCCCTGAATCATCCATCATTCAAAGCTCTGCTTTAGAAAGCTTTGTTTGGTATCAATCATTTAGTTCTGTTGTCCACATGCCAGCAGCAGGTTGTAAAACATAGAGGTCTGAGTCCTGTCACCTGCTTTCTCCTCAGCCAGACACTGTAAGAACCAAAGTACTTTCTATGCAATACTCAGGAAGTCTTCTTTATGATCCTAAGAGAGTTCAGTCTGGGTCTCTAAATTACATTAACCTGCTGCACTACAAAGGTGAAGCAGATTCGGACCAAACTTTAGCACACAATGAACTAGACCAGTGCCTTTGACATAAGGCAGATAGACCATTGGCAGTGTTGAGACCCAGGAACAGCAGTGATTTATTTTGTCTTTCTCCTGTGTCAGGTGCAGATTGAAGCTCATAAAGAGCAGGGCATGGAAAAATGTTAACAGCTCATGTTGCTGTAAAGCAGACATGTGAAACTCACATGCTTGGACAGGTGATGATACAGTGAGCTACTGCTGACAAACTGACCTTCTGACTTCAGACAAATACACATCTCCTTAAACAGACTGAGACATGAAATATAGAGGGTCTTTGTGGTCTTGGTTGGTCTAACTCGGTTTGGCATGAAGACTCATCTGCAGTGGTTGGAGGTCTATGAGGCTCTCATAATGTTTCCATTAAATCTGAGTAGACTATGTTCTGCAAGCTGCAGAGATATTATTATAAGTTCTCTTCTTACAGCACTCATACAGGAGTACACGGCAGCACACTCCAGAAAGTAGAGATGTGAATATTTTATAACCTTATATGATACAATAAAGAAATAAGACGCTAGAGGAACTCCTTTCACTGTTGACAGCATCTGAAGGGTCTTCTCTTGGAGGATTAGAGAATGCTAAAAAACTCAAATGTAAAACATCATACATGTTATACATATATATACATATACAAGTTTTGAACTCCTTTTTTATTTTTTTATAAAACTTTAAATTTAAACAGCATTCAACTTTGATATATATATGACTTGAATAACAAGTACATATGACCATTATGGGCTGTTCTATTAAAATCATGAATTTGTGCAGTCAGCAACAGAACTAATGCTGATTGTGGTGCTTTTGTGTTTCCCACTGTGGGGCCATATGGATGAAAAGGTGTAACCCAATGAGTGGGCTGTTCTGTGTCTGGCCGTCTTCTTTTTTGTGTTGAGCGAAGATGCGGGGCAGTACCCTGCCTCACTGGTCTCAGGCTGAATAGAGTGATGTCAGCTCAGGTAAGAGCTGGAACACACCGATGGAAAATGAAACTCGAGGAGACAGACAGCCTAATAGGTGGAGCACGTCAGTCTGTCTGCTTCAGAGACACAAGTGGGTGCTGGGGGGAAGCTGGTGCCAGAGGGGCAATGAAGTGGGGGCATATCAGCACTCACCGATTTTATTGAACTAAGAAATATGATCACTGACGCCTGAGGAGGATGGTTACATTTACTGAAATAAAATTACGTAAGTAATGTTTTGGAAAACTTGAGTACATTCATGAAACATATACATTATGTACAGTACTTTAACCTGACGATTTTGGCTACTCTACCGACCTTATGAAGTTGTTATTCCAGGACCTTATTATTTCTGGTCGTCCAGTTCTTTACCAGGACCAGTTTTTGCAAAACAGAAATCAACTTTGGAAAGAGAGAGCTCTCAATTACTGAGCAGAGCTTGGCCCTGCAGCTCAAGTGTTACACAACCAGTCACAGTACAGTCAATTTATTATTCAGCCACCTTTCTGTCCATCCTTTCAAACACCATTGTAGCCATCCATCTGCCAAATTTACTGTTTTTGGTTGAACTTAACAATAGCATACATCACAGGTACCACCGGCGGTATCGTCCCACATACTACTAATGCTGCTGGAGTTTTAAGTGTCTATATATTTGGTAAAGTTATACGTGAGCCTCAAGACAGACTAAAGCCAATGTTTACATCAAACTGTAACTGAAAAACTTTCTCTCAAGTCTATTTGCTTGTCTAACTTTTTGTATCACCTGTCTGTCTGTGTTTTTCTTGGTTTGACTTTCAGCAGTTCTCCTGATACATCCTCCCACACTTACCTAAAACGCACTCTGCAGCCTCCTACCCTCTTTCTCCATATAGACAAAGCCAGCTCATTTAAACACACCAGTGTTTTACTCTGTGCTGCAGTGTCAGTGTGACTCATACAGAAAAACAAACAATATACAAACAATAAAAAGAAATATACATATATATAGTATACATAGCTTTTTTCTAACACTGGACCCCCATGGGAATAATGTGGTGAGTCTCAGCAGTGTCATTGCTGTTATATTTGTAATACTAGTGCACACTGTGTATTCTTAGATTCTTAGCTCCTCTGACTCAGATTTATTCTCCTTTCAGCCCACAGTGCAATTAGGCAGATACACATACAGTGAGTATAATGTATATTCTGCACAAAATGCTTATACTATATATCCTTTTTTCAATGTTAGTTCATTCTCAATCCTCAAATGTGTTAAATTTATAATGTAAAATTCAGCCAAGTTTAAGAATATGATATGAAAACATGCAGTTTGTTAGGTCTTTAGCAGACGCTTTTATCTGATCCGTGCTTGGCTTAATACATTAAAGCTGGTTGAGATAGTTTTGAATGATACAAGGTACACTCACTTTTTTAAGTACAATGTTTTTGTGGCAACAAGACACATTTAGAGCTTTATTTTAACCCTTGTGCAGTTGTCACTGATGCTCTTTTTTACTCACAAGCACCTTCACATGGTTTCTTTTTTAGAAAGGTCACAGCTATACATGCTACTGCTGCGCTCAAATGTTTGTTTTGTTCTTGGTGCTTGTGTTTGTGTTCATCATAAACTCCGAAAAATGATTAAAAAAAATGTCACAGGTGGAGTTGCATTCAATGTAAATGGTAAATTTTGTATCTTACACTGTGAGCGTTGTTCTGCAAAATAGCCAAATGGAGCATACAATAAATTAGACGCACACAGTAGTTACTATCCAAACACTCCGAGCCCTAAAACTATAAAGTACTATAAGCCTGTAAATGCATGCCGAAAAAATGAAAAAGACTTTCAGCAGTATTTTAAAACTTCTGATCATTTACAAGGCTTCAACCAATGATAGTCTCAAAAATCAACAAGTACTGTGTTTTTGGCACAAACTGGGACCCCTTCACATTTTAAAAATAAAAGAAGGCATCAGCACATAATAATGAAACAATCACATCTCAAATCCTTTCAAATTTATTTCAACTGTTAAGAAGAAATCAATAATGGACAGTTATTGTTGAAGAGCCTTGCATAGGTTATAGACTATGCCTCATCAGCAAATTACGAACCAGAACAAATTATCAGACAAACGGCAATAAGGTTCAGACAGCTGTTCACAGCCGTCACAGGAACTTATTGTTGTACCGCACTAGAACTTTGTTTTCAAGAGACATGGCTTTGGCAAAATAGAAAGAGAGATGTAACATACACACTGAACAGAATGATCCCAAAGTCTTAAATAAAACAGACAGTTGAACGTATGATAGGAAAACAGAATAAAAATTATCATGTTTTGTCATTTGTCAAAGAGAAAACATGTCACCAGCATTAGTAATGATATTGTTCATGCAGTTCAGTCTTCAGTTTACCATGCACAGCGTCATTGATCATCTCAGACATTTTCCATTGAACATACAGTGAAGTGATGCAGACTTCAACAACACTTTTCATCTTTTATTGAAACCTCACTTTCATAGTTCTCTGTAAAACCATTAAATGAAATATGTCCTACGTTGGTTTAAGTGATTTTTGTAGATGGCAGTCAAAAGCCTGTAAACTTTCATTCATTTATGAAATTGGGATTTGAGAAGAAAACTCTCCCTAGTATTTCTTTTACTTCAAACCCATAAACCGTTGAAAATATCAGCATGCGGACAATTGAACTAAAAGTAATCATCCTCAGTCTACAAAATGTTTATTTTTCAAACTGATAATAAGGAGAAAAAAAGACTTCATTTGGTCCCTTCTGTGAAGTCTGGTGCAGATATGTTTTAAACTTTGGCCAACACTAACAAAATAGAACTGAAAGCCAGCCAACTACCCTGATGTTGTTCTTCACTAGCTTCCCTTGAATGTTAAAAAAATATAAAAACACTTCAAATCTTTAAAAAGTTTTGTAATTGGACGCCTTATAACCTAATGCATGTTTAACATGGAGCACATTCTTGCCATCTACCTAAAGTGATTTACATCTCTGTTGATTAAAGGGATATTTTCTTCATGTTAACTGAAAAATCCAAATGATGACACAACTGTCATTAAAGTAATGCAGCGCTACAGTATTGTGAGGTATTTTCTCGTCCACAATGAGTTTTCTTAAGACACAACATGCTCGGTGCCAACAACACGGGCAGTGTCTGTGCTGAATAGGAATGGTACACCCACAATGGGTCCAGTGACCTGTGGAAATGGGTGGGTTTTACAGTCCACACAAAGTAATGGTAAAATTTGGTCACATAAAATCCAACCAAATCTGATTTTTGACCAGAAATGTGTGTAGATTGCTGTACTGGTGTGCCATTTAAATCTGCTCTTGATAAGGAGCTTGAATTTGCCCCAGAATGTACCCTACTGGAGTAGTACACTACATCATTAAGGATCCTCTGTTGCCAACAAACATTTGGCAGGGAGGCTCCTTCTGACTGACCACTAACTCTACTAACGAGTAAATTTAAGGCTGGTATCATTGTCTAGTCTTGAACATAGTATTTGCTGCTCAGAGCCATGTATTTTCTCTTCAAAACGCTGCAGGCCTTCAGAGTGACTAATGCCTGTGGCTGCTATAATGTTCACTGTGTCTGTGCTTGACTTCTTAAAACTGTGAGGAAGAGCTGAGACTTTGTTGACTTGTACATAGTATAGTTTGATTTTTTTTTTTTTTTACTAGGCCACACAGGAGGCATGAAGCTAGTCATCTGTAGATAATTTTAGGACATGGCAGTTTAAAGCTTGGCAGTTACATTTAGACATTAACTTTCAATACAAAGTGTTGTCATAGCTTATAGCCAGGTATCACAGTTAAAACTATAAGTGTATGGACATGAACCTAATGTGTCAGAGACATTGTAAAAGAGATAATACCCACATCCACTAGCGGTGCATTGCAGCTGTGTGACATCATCTGACAACATGCCTTTTGTTAGTCCAAAATCTATAACTTTGCTGTTCAGAGGTGCAAAAGCAGTGCATCTTTATGGCAAGAGAAGATGAGCTGCACATGGGATGTTTTTTGGGAGGCACTTCACTCAATTCTAAGATGAGACAGGGTTCAAGGCACTAGAAACTAATTTGAGTTAGAGCTATAAATTTTTTCAATATTACAACTATTTTTTTTTTTTAATTCCTTAAAAGTCAAATAAAAACTGGGTCACGAATTTACATAAAATGATCCCATGCAGTCCATCATCAAAGCTTTGCAGAAACAGAAAGGAGGATGTCATATTTCAAATGTTTTTGAAGATTATCATTGTGTCTCTTCTGCTTTTTTTTTGCTTTTTTGCTTTTTTTTTTTTTTGAAGCAGATTAGTCCTTTTAGCGGTTAGCTCCATCATGCACCGAATCGTGTGTTAGCTTGACAATAATGAAGAGAGTCATTGTCCCCTGGCTCTTGAAGTCCCTCCACAACTGCGAGCAATTAATACTGACGTCATGCATCGAGGATACAAAGCTATACAATAGCTAATAGGCCATAATGCTTTGTATTTTGACATGCCATGATCTTTGAAAAGTGTTCCCGTTCCCTTAATAATTTAACATTCAACACTTTGAAATGAATTCAACATTTACAAATAACCAGTGCACTTTTGGTTAAAACAAATCAGAGAAAGTGATCCAGGACAGGCAGATGAGAGTAAAATAGATGAAATGAGGTAATGGCTTGAGCATGCCAATATAAGACAGGAGAGAGCCTCCACATGCGTATTCCAAGCTTTATATAAAGGAGCTTTGCATTGCATCATCCTACAGCCGATATTTAGCAGCAGCAGCGCATGTATGTCTCTTCCACAAAACCCAGCATTGGTCCTCTTAAGGTGCCTGAAAACATCAGTAGCTTGTGTGTTTTTTTGTATGTTTTTTTTTTTTACTTTTCCAGTTTGAAAAACCAGTCCAAATGCAGCTGTAATCCAAGAAATGTCCCCAGTGCTTTGGGCTTTGTATGGCAGTTATTCTTACGGTTTAGTTTAACAAAGCCTGGTGTCTAGAGAAGATTTTGTTGACAGCATACAGAGTCTAGAGTCTGGAGAGGAGCGCATTGTTGCTTTAACAAATTGTTAGAGGAATATTTGAATGTGATCAGAGGTCAGGTTATCCTCAGTAGCCCTGAAAACTCCTAATAGTGTCTTTAGTTGCATTGAAATAAATAAGCCACATTTCTCAAAACACTTTCTTTTTGTTAAAAGTGTTAGCTATATATGTTCCTAACTCAGCTTTTCTTTCTTCTCCAATATGATTCTTCTCGTTATTTTAAGAAGTACTTAGAGCAAATGAATTACAGAAATAAAACGTACTAAAATTGTTCCTCTGACACCTACAGACCATGGTTGCTATTGCCATATGTTTTTATATTTCCTGAATGAAGCATCTACTTTGATCGGTTTGCTATGAAGTCATTAAACTTTTGAATAACTTAATGACAAAAAATGACCAATGGAGATAAAGCAGCTAAGTATTTCTACATATTTACAGTGGTGCAGTGGTGCTGTGGAGCAGCCTCACACGTCAGTGAGCAGCTTCCCTTTGCTCACACAGTTCTGGCTCGGAGCCATGCAGTTGGCAGTCCTAAGGTTTGCTTCCCTAAAGTTATCAATGCTGTTGTTCATGTCCTCATCTATCTCCATGTATTCGGACTTGCTGACAACAGAGGAGCTGCGGCGGCTCGAGTTGGTCTCTGAGGCTAAGTTCTGCTGACTCACATTAAGGAACTGGGCCTGCTCCTCTCCCTCGGTCTCGCGGTGGTAGAAATAGTTAAAGTTGGAAACGATGACAGGCACTGGCAAGGCGATGGTCAGTACTCCTGCTATGGCGCACAGCGAGCCCACAATCTTGCCTCCAATGGTCACCGGGTACATGTCCCCGTAGCCGACCGTTGTCATGGACACCACGGCCCACCAGAAAGCGTCCGGGATGCTTGTAAAAAATGACTCCTTCTCTTCAGCCTCAGCAAAGTAGACAGCACTGGAGAACAAAATCACACCGATGAAAAGGAAGAAAATGAGCAAGCCCAGCTCCCGCATGCTGGCTTTTAAAGTTTGCCCCAAAATCTGGAGCCCCTTGGAGTGTCGGGACAGCTTAAAGATCCTGAAGACCCTGACCAAGCGAATTACCCTGAGAATGGCCAAAGATGTGGCCTGTTCCCCTCCACCCTTGCCCTCCCTGTTGCCTTGATCATCAGCCAGCTCTGTTCCTAGTGTAATGAAATATGGGATGATAGCCACAATATCAATTGAGTTCATCATGTTTTTAAAGAACGCTGCCTTACTGGGACAGGCAAAAAAACGAACTATCAGTTCAAAAGAAAACCAGATGATGCAAAGTGTCTCCACGACAAAGAAAGGGTCGGTGAGGACATTGTGATGATAAAACACGGTAGTGTTTCCCACCGTTTGCATTCGGTCACTAGGATCCTCCTTCAGTTCTGGTAATGTCTCCAAACAAAATATGACTATTGAAATAAGGATGACCATCACAGAGACAATGGCGATTCCCCGGGCAGGCCCAGAGCTCTCTGGATGCTCAAACAGGAGCCATATTTGTCTCTGGAACTCCTTCTCTGGCAGTGGTCGCTCCTCCTCACGAATAAACCCCTCGTCCTCTCTGAATTTCTCCATAGCTTCTGCACCCAGTTCATAAAACTTGATTTCTTCTGAAAACATGTCTAGTGGCACATTGACTGGTCTCCTAAGTCGCCCCCCAGACTGGTAGTAATACAAGATGGCGTCAAAACTAGGGCGATTGCGGTCAAAGAAATACTCATTTCGTAAGGGGTCAAAATAACGCATCCTCTTCTTGGGGTTTCCCAGCAGAGTGTCTGGGAACTGGGACAGGGTCTTTAACTGGGTCTCAAAGCGGAGCCCTGAGATGTTGATGACCACACGCTCACAGCAGTCGTGGTCCTCGTGGTCATCGTCAGGGGGGAAGGGGTCCTGCGGGTGCCCTGGCAGAGTGGACGTCTCGTCCATGTTCTCGGTGGACACCACAGTCATCCTTCCTGCTGCGGGCGGGACAGGAGGAGGCAGCGACGTCAAGTGCACGTAGTAGATCAGAGTGAACAGGCTCCTATTGGGGCCAGGAGCTGCGCAGAGCCCCCCAGCCCATCATCATCATGATAATAATCTTCATCATAGACAGGTCTTCTCAGGGCAGTCACCTGAAAAAAGACAAAACACTTGGTCTGACAAACATCCACAAGCCTCCACCTCGCCCTCTGTTTTGCGCAGCTATCTACACTGGTGGATTTTACCGCATAGATCAGAATTCAAGTTTGCAGTCCCGCTGCGTTTCTCTGCGAACACCAGGACCGCAGTCTCCTCTCACACAAACTACTCAGATTTGCTCTTTCATACTGACATGTTTATGAGCTGGACACACAGGAGTGAAGCGCTAATTACCTGTTTGGAGTTGTGAAGAAGCAGTGCATGCACCTTTCTCCGGCCACCCACCACAAGGCTTTAATACTGTTATCGCTTTACAGTATTCCTGAAATATTAATGGACTATGTTGTCTTGGTCAACATCCGTATCCTCATGGTGTAGGTTTTCAGTGTCGATCGGTGCAACCCGTCGGAGCAGGGCTCTGAACCGCAGCTCAGCAGCAAAATTCTGGACTGACAGTTTTCCCAAAGCATGCTGAAAATAACAGAGACTGAGGCGCAGATAAAGTAGGAATACAGGTGGAGATGGAGAGCGCTGGGAGGACCGGACACTGCAGCATCAGCAGAAAAAAAACACGCGACAATTATTACGCAGGGGAAAAAAACAGACGAAAACGTGAAGGCTTTGGGGAAAGTGCTCTAGGATCCCGCAGTGAACGCGCGCAGAGGAGAGCGGGTCCGTCTCGGGTAATTTGGAAGCATATTGCAGGATTTGATCCAGAGGAGGAGAAGTGAGAGTGAAAGAGGGAGGGGTTGGTGAGCAAGGGGAGCGGGAGGAGGGGGGTTTCGACGCAATGCAGACAGACTGTAAAACACACTTTGTACTACAGTGGGCTGCTGCGGCGCGTCCGATACCAACAGGATGTCGGGACACGGTGCTTTTGATTCCAGTAGACGACATGTTCAGATCAAAAGACGGAGGGGCCATGTCCCACTGAAGACATGTTGAGTGTCTCGTGCTCAGGAGCGTGAGTGCTTGATCAGTCAGCCCTCAGCACGCCCAAACCCTCACACCGATCATTAACTGAGCTGGTCCTCCTGCGCTTCACCGTCTCACTGAGAAGGTTCAAGTAGGAAGAGGCTTAGAAGATTTGATTGCGACAGTCTGGCTTCCACGATAGTTGTAGGCTACTGTTGCCATAGTAACAGAGGCACCAGTTTGGTCCTAAGTTGAGTTGAGACTTGAGTTTGACCAGTTGAAGTCGTTTCCAGGTGGCCAAGTCAAAACTCCAGTCCCAGTGCTGAGTGACACACTTGTAGACAATTACCAGATTGATAAGCACTTTCAAGTTGAATATCTAAACGTATGTTCTTATGTTATTCAAACAAGTCAAGTTGATAAAGGATAATAAAGAGAATGAAACTTTCACCTTACCTTTCAATACAGAGAATTTTGAGGTTTGTAAATAGGAGTGATTTCTTAAAACTGCAGTGGTCCATGTGACCTTGACTGAAAGACATATGTCTGGATCAAGCTTGCTCCTGAAGTGTCTGGTCTGTATTTGCTGTTACTCTTACTTTATCACTGTACTGTCCAACAGCTGGTCGACTGTCAGTGCGGCTGTTCAGTCCAAATGTAGGGAACATACTGACAAATTCCTGAAAACTAAATTTACTCGAATATGGGGGTGGTCTACAAAGCTGAACATGACAAAAGATGTTCCTGTGGACACATACAGTAAACATATAGCGATGGATGTGCACCGCATTTGCACCATATTTAAGTATTCTCACTGAGGTCTGACTGAACCCTCGCTTTGATAGAAAAAGAGCTTTGAGGTCAGCCATGCATATTCAGCCAATCTGCACACATGGCACAGACCTATGATGAGCTGGCATGCTCCTTCCCAACCCATATGCTTGGTAACCTTTGGCCTGAGAGATTTAAAGGGCAACATTTAAACCACTTTGACTTTGTTTAGTAATGTATTTGTAAAAAAAGCCCATATCTGGCAACCAAGCTTTATAAAGCACTGAACAGTACAAAGATGGTGTTTGCAAACAATGATGTTTTAATATTGAAGATGTCATACCTCTCTAACCTTTGATCAGTAATCTGTGCAGTGCATTCATTTCTGTTAGTCGTTTAGGATGTGGACATAGTGGTAAGAAAGGTAACGTTCATATGGTAACTGTACATTCATGTACAGCTTTGTGCCGCTCTAGTTTTGGCCTGGTCTCATTCTTAATTCTTGTTACCAGGCCTCAATGATGTTACTTCTTGCACAGAGACAGAGTTCTCAAGTGTGACTGGGTACAAAGGATGGGGAAGGCCCTGGGACAACTCTCTGCACCAGTGATGGCTATTTAGATTTTGACCTATTTGACCATATACATATATATACAAGGGAGTCTACTCTTGTCTGCATTCTACTGCTGACTTGGGAGGAATAGACCATGACCTTTTGACCTGTTTACACCCAATCAGAAAACAAAACAGTGGCATTGCAGTACACAAAGGCAGCTGTAGCTTCACTACAGTTGAGTTGACTAAGAACAAAAGAGAGAAAAAGGCTGTTGACTTTAAAGAACACGTCTGGAAATGCTCAAATGGCCAAAAGCTGATAATTAAAGACATATAAGACAACACACTGACGTGTGACAAGAGCACAAATGCCCAAATTACTTTGTACTGGTGGCATTTAGTGTTTTATCTCATGTTAGGTGATATGTGCAGGCTGCTGCAGTACAAAGAGCGGCTGCTACAGCTATAACTGGCAGAGGCTCACATTACAGTTGTTTCTCCTGCACTGAAACTGAAGATGGAAGACAAAACCCTGAGTAAAATACCTTTCAAAAGCAGGCTGAAACTTTAATGTGCACTTGAACTTTTAAGATTACTGCTCTCCTTTATCGGCTTCTCTGCCAATCAGCTGCTAGATTTTACAAACCCTAAGCTTCTGTAGGCCTCGGTTTCCATTGCTGCACGGGGAGCAGAGACTGATAGGTAGGGATTAAAAACATTTACACCACAATATGATCTCAAAACCAGCAGAGTTAGTCAACTAGCGACAGGCCTGTCCATGCAAAAACTCACATGACTGTAGCTTCTCATATCTTAAAACATACAGACATATCTGGTTATTTGGCTTTATGATAGGCAAACCATTTAGGTTTAATGACTGTATAATATATATAGCTGAACTCTTTGATGATCAGCAGAGACGACGAAGCAGAGGAGGAGGAGGCATGCCACATCTTCATGCAGAACGACGTAGCATCCCCTGTAGCAACGCACAGCCGTGTCATCTCGTGCCTCATGCTCGTGCCCAAATCAGGGCCAACATACTCATTAAACCTTTCTTTTCTATGGAGGCCCTTCCTCCTCTGTCCTCCCTTGCTCACTTCCTTTACTCCCTCCACTCTCTTCATCGCTTTTCTCTCAGATCAGAATACCTCATCATGGAAGCCTCTAGAGACAGACCGAGAAAGGCAACTCAACTCAGAAACACATGGAAACACATTAAATATTTATTGAGTAATATGCTGGTGGAAAAATAAACTTATGAAGTCACCTACAAAATTAACTGCTGATCACTTTCTACAAAGCATTTAAATATTCCATACACAGAAACACAGAAAAGAAAGAAACATTGCTGATCAGTTGATGAATGTTGAAGCTTGAGCAGAAGTAAGAATCTGCACACTGAAGCCAAGATTTACCCCCATTCACAAAATCACCAAATACTTCGATGTGCGCTAATAGCAATTCATCAAGGTTAGTGGTACGTTACTGTCTGTTAGCATTACTAGCAAGCAAGGAACTTTGTGACTGTCACACTTCACGCGTCTGAAAGTGTGACTTTTATCCAAATAAGGAAAAAAAAAAAAAACGGAAAACATTTCTTGTTGCTGTTTTTCACGCAGAAGTCAAATTGCCAAATGAATATTTGTATTCCCACAGAACTTAACTTTATTGCCACCACAAATGTAGTTTGCATTTCGGAAATTCAAATGTTTTCTTTTACCCAAGTGTTTTTATTTTGGTGGAGGGCATTACAATTCAATTTTAACTTTGATATTTGTTTGTTCACTTCATAATAGTATTACCATCTTGTTCATAAAAGGTTTAAATGCCTTCAAATGGTGCGAGTGGTTGGAGGAGAGTGTTTGGAGCAGCAGCTGCAGCAAGGACTTATGAATGTACCAAACAGCTTTACCCCACCCCCACCCCCATTCATAAACACACGGATACACTGTATAATGCATACACATATGTAATTCCAATGCAGATCCCCCTGTTTCTCCAGAGCTATTTATAAGCCCCATAGCATGAAGGGAAGGAGCGTGGCCAATTCATGCAGTGCCCTTCAAGACCAACGCTCGGCCCTTGGGGGCTGCCGGGGCCCGACTTCAGGGAGCTATTATTAGAGTCACGTCATGAGAGAGGCAGCGAGGAGAGAGGAAAGCAAAGTGACAGTTTGGGGGAGGGAGAAGATACAGTACGGACACAGAGCATAGCGAGGCGGCTGATGAACGGGAAGCAGACAATGATAAAATCTTCAAGTCAGGGTTTTTATGTAGAGCAAGACTTTAGATGGAAGAAGCAGGTTTTAGATTCATACATGACTACATTTTAATGCACAGGGTTAAAGATCTAGAAATGTAAAGTCAGCGTGATTCAACTGATTAATATTAGCTCACAATATTTCTCTAGTGTAAACATTCGACTGACAAATGAAAAGTGAGATAGTATAGTAAGACACTAATAATTGTCTTTTAAAATAGTGCTATCTCCATTGTTGACTCTTAACAAATAAGTTATTCATAAACTTCTGCTCTTTCCAAACAATGCACCTTTCTGAATCACATGTTCGAAACACTTACACAATGTTATGATGTAATATTGACTCTTTCATGTGGACCGTCTGAGGTCAAGACTCTTGTGTCCTCAAGCAAACACAAAAGTCCCCAGTATGACCCGACAGGAACAGTGAAATGTGCTGTCGTCCTCGTGAGATCAGTTGTGTTCAGGCGGGTGGGTGTGGTCTAAAAACAGTGTAAATAAAGGTAACCGCACCAGCAGTGTCATCATAACATTGACCTAAGTGAGACACCTTGTCAATAATGTGATCAATACAAGCACTTGAGTTGGCAGTACGACAGCAGGGGGGATGACAGATTGGTGCCAGCGGAGATTCTGCAGCCTGATGGTGAGATGAACTGGCCGCTTTGACAACCCATCACTGTCTTCAGAGAACTGACAGATGGGACAGGAAACACACAGGGATGAGCAATCAATAAAACGTGTTATGCAGCTCTAAAAGTGATGTATATCTCCGAGTAGACCTTCTAAGTCTTAAGTCTACATACTGTACTTCTTAGATTTTTATTGGACATTTTAATGAGGGGTGATATTACAAACATCAATTTTTTTACATCAGTTTAGGACATGTTAATGATGCATTTATGCATTAAAATGCTTTATATTTTCTGTTTGCTACATTATTAGCCTCCAACAAGGACTCTAATCAAAATGCATTGCTGTAATTAGCCTATTTTGTGTTGTGCACTTAAATACATGTTAATTAATTACTGTCGTTCTGTGTTAGGTCAAACTGGGGGCACACTGGGACCTATCTAATGTACATTATTAATTTCCTTTCCATTAAATAAAGTACTGATGTTTGTGAGGCTAACATCACAGAAAATAGCCAACAATGTTATGTTGTTGTTGCTGGCCACATGTAAATGTTGTGTTAATAAGTGATGGTTGACATATATACAGTACAGAGAGGGTGATTAACATTGTTCACTGTTTTAAAAGGCTAATGACTCAGAACATGAATAAAACAAAAGAAAAATGGCTTCATATTTGATGTTTTTTAATGTAAAGCTCTTTCCGTAGGTCTTACATTGTAATGAAGCGGGTGCACTGCTGTGTTTATGTTTGTGTTTATGCTCCTCAGGATTAAGCCAACCTGTATGTGATGTTTTGATGAAAAGTTTAAAAGAGACTTTAACCCCCCGCACCTGAAGGACAGGGCCAGTAAACATTTTTAAATACATGAGCAGAGACAATGATGTTTAGATAATGAGCTCAAAGCACAGCCTACAATCTATTGAGACTAGACCATCTTGTTTTTATTTTGTTCCCACCAGAAATATCTTGACCTGCTGACATTAAACACTCAAGTGAAACTAATCTTTGCTTCATCACACCCAGGAAGTTCTGTCACCACCTCAGTCTCTGGCAGGATCAACCAGTGAACCAAGAAAGGTCCTGTTCATTTGAAGAAGGCTAGTGGTTGGTTGTCATTAATCTGGGCTGGGAGTCATCAGCCACATGACCCTGTTGTCACCCTTTAACCTCGTCTCATTGCTCTCTTTTGCTTCAGAGACAGTATTTAGACTCCCCTGTACTACCTCCTCTATTTTATATAAAACAATACTGTATGTCTGCACTCAACTATTTATAATAATAAATAATATTTTGGGCCATACCATTGTGCAAAGATTCAAAGGGGTGAAACAGGACAAAGCATGTCAGTACATATGAGCTACTCTCTTTTACTCTCTCTCAACAGCATACGCTAACACCCCACAATGACTTCATTTTATCATTTGTGGAGTGTTGATGGATAAACTGCTGCAGTTCTCATTTAGTGTGTGCTGTTTATCCCCCTGCACCAACCCCTGGTTGTTAAAATGGTGCAGATGAGCAGGACCCTGAGCAGAAATAGACTGCAGAATCCCCTCAAAGAAGGAGGCAGTGCTAAAAATAGCTCTCACAAATCCACACTGAAAACCAGAGTCACAGTGACAAGGGATTCCCTATATAGGGCTTTTTGTTTCATCATTCTAATCTTATTTATTAAAACAATCCACCAAGTGAATATATCTTACTAATTACCATAGATTTACCACAAATATGTCTTTAGATTGTATTTTAGTATTTCTTTGTTTTGTGAATGATTGTTTTGGTTAGTGCTTTGCTCATGCACATTGTGATTCATGCACCACAGCATCAGCCTACAACTCACCATAAAACCAACAACAACTCTTTGGCGCCCTGATACAAAAGGTCAAAGGTATTAGTTTGCTTTTCCATTACACAATCAAACAGGCATCTCTTTCCTGCAAATGTCTCATGAATCAATCCCACAGTGTTGTTTTGGATTGTCCTGTATAAAATGTTGCTCTATAAACTTTAAGGTGCTTTGTGTGCCATGTTTACATTTTGTAAACATTTATGATGTTGCATTTATAATATCATGTTGACAGAGAATGGCCCTCAGACCTTTGCAGTTTCATATTAAGTACAGTAGATATAAAGTCCATTTGTAGATGGCCGAGGGTCGGATCAAGTGTCTCATAAGTTTAAATGGAGGAAGTGAGAGTGCTGATTCTGCAGCTCAGAACTAATGCTCTCTCCATTCGGTGTGGTTTT
Organism: Rhyacichthys aspro; assembly: GCA_036850595.1. Taxonomy (NCBI): domain Eukaryota; kingdom Metazoa; phylum Chordata; class Actinopteri; order Gobiiformes; family Rhyacichthyidae; genus Rhyacichthys; species Rhyacichthys aspro. The sequence continues at coordinate 19,388,639 of CM072159.1, read as the reverse complement.
TCCGTTTGCAGTCTCCATTGACTCTGAGAGCCACTCTCTTATGTAATGGATCCCTTTTCCCGTAGCTTCAAATCATTACTTTTGAATGAGACCTAGGACTGCTGCATTTAAGCGGAGGACTGGGTAATTTGGTGGATCTACATTACTCTGCAAACAGGAGTCAAAATGTTACACTGACTTTCCTTCATCAAAGTAAATGTTGCTTTGTCCATGGACACATTTCCTCTGGCTGATTAAAACTAAAAGGCAACCAGAGAAAAAACGATACTGGATGATTTACCACAGTTTCTTTATTAAACATAGGTGGTAGAAACATAAAGCCTTAACTTTTATATACAGTATGTATATAAATCATTTACAACATCGCAGTACATTGAAAAGAAAGAAAAGGCCACATGAAACATAGTCACAACTATTCAGAATGACTGTGCATAACAGTAGTTAGTCTTTTTTCATATATTGACCGTTACCTGTCTTACAGTGGACACACACACTTAGCAAAATAAATCTAGATTTGAGATTGTTTGCACTGAGGAGGTTTTTGCCGACATGTGAGTTGTTAGCAGAATGAACACCAGTAGACACACAGCTCAACACGGACTCACATCACGAGACAAATCAATGATAATTATCATTTACTTTGTTTTTTTTTCAACAGTATGAAAAGGCTTATGTAAAAAAAAAAAGTTAAGATAAATGCATCTTCAGTATGACGCACTCTGAGCCTTTCACACAAGTACATAGCCGTTCAGTAACAATATCTGAGATGTTTGAATACAGAATATAAACATTAGCTTTAATGCTCTTTTAGGTACTTTGAGTCTTTCATGTTGCCATGTTCGATACATAGTCAAGGCTCATTCACTACATCAAGGTGCAAGCTAGATATTTTAAGGACTACGTCACAGTTAGCGGTTGGTGATACAGTTGCACAAGTGATGCATTCTGGCATCATACTTCATATCATCTAACTGTGTCCTTGTTGTCTTTAAAATCATTTTCATTTTTATGATTCAGGTTGAGCCATGCAATAGTATGAAAAAGAGTTTTGTTGGGATGAAAGCTTTATAAATTAAATGTTTCTTCTCCAACACAAACCAGGAAGACATGCTTACTGTACATTCAATACATGAATTTACAATACTTTATCTCTGTCTCTACGAGTAATCCCCTGAACACACTTCTGCTAACACAAATACACGTTTTTCTTCAATAGGACTGCATTATAAGAAAACCAGGTTGTGATAAAGGCACTATGAAGGTTATATACACAGATAAGAACAACCACACTCATCACGGCTGATGACGAGGCTCTCATTTAATGTATTATTGCTCATTGGAGACTAAGTCTACATATTTCAAAGTGACATCTGCTGGTTTCCTCTCAATGAGTACTTCGTATCTTACATTTGAATTTACACACAGTCCCCGAAATCGGCACCAATTCAATCATCTTATGATTCTTTTTAGTCTTTAGCAGTCATTACCAAGCTTGGAAACAACCATCACAAGATTGTTCTGGGTTATTCTACTGACTCTATAATAAGTCAGTGTATGTACATACTGTACAACTAGAACTAATTTAGATTGATGGCCAGTTTCTTATTTTTTCTTGTCTAATGTTCATGATGTGAACAGCACTAGTTACATCAAATCCACTTCAGGCCAGTTCCGTAAATGGAATACGAATATTTTCAATCAGCCCACATCTGAGCAACTCCAATGAAATGTATAGAAACACAGTATGGATGTGAGACAACATGGAGGGCAGATATGGGACGATGGAGATGCTCAGTGGACACTTCACTGTCTTCTGAGACACAAATAAATCAGTTTCGTAACACCACTGTGCATTTGATGTTTTGTTGTTGGTTTTGTGCCAGTTCAAAGTACTAGATGTCAGATGCTGCCTTCTTTTAAAGCCATGTTCAAACAATCTGAAAATGTATAGGGCATCACACATTTACAGTCGTGACTGCACACATTCTGCTCCAATGCTCTGCCTCTTTGTGATGACTAACTCCAGGAAGGCAGCGCACACACATTGTTGTCAAAATGTAAATGAAGCATAAAAATGACGCATCTACACGTGCAACCACACGGTGACTGCAACCAATCAGAAATAAAGATTTATTTTATCAAAAATAGATCACAACTGAAAAGCAAATGTCAAAGGAAACATGGAGACAAAAACTAAAAATGGTGAACAGAATCAAAGAAGATCAAGAATCAGATACTTCCCAGAGTCAGGTGACCCTTCACACTATTGCTTTTTTTTTTAGACAGAAACTGGTCTGCTGAGAAGAACAAATGAAATGTCTTAAAAAGTTATGTAAATAAGAGTTCAAGTGAAGATGACAGTGAATCATCAGTGTTGCAGCACACAGATGTATTGTTAAATTATTATGGTATGGTCTTCAGATGCCATCATTAATTCATCTGCACAGTGTGTTTACGTTATGAGTATGTTCTGCCTCTGACCCCAACAGAATTATCCATATACAGACTTATTACCCCAAACAATTATTAATATTCTACTCACTGTGAGCGTTCAAACCACAAATGCATTTCTATCACTGTAAACCTGGAATTATTCATCAATAAATTAATCACTGTCAAATACAGCCCTTTTGGCTTTTAGCATGCTGTTAACAGAACACAGTGCTTTCATTTAATGCATGAAAATTGTCTTTTTACAATAACTTTTAGACTGTGCCCCCATATTTTCATTAGCTTCACAAAAATCACAGGATGTTCAGAAAGTTGAAGAAGTGTGCCATTTTGTACATGCTGCAGAATTTACACACAAAACTCACTGAATAGCACCACAATGCATCTTCAGTGTCCATGTAAACAAAAAGTGCATTAATTTTGGATCAAACAAATCTGTGCCATATCATCCTCAAGTGATGCACTGATTTCCTCTTTCTGTGTATTTTTCTATGTCAAGCTGATCCATATGTTCATATAATATTGCTTTTAAAAAATATTAAAATGGCACTCTAACTGTCACACTTCACAAATAAATTAAGAAAATGTGCAAATAAAATCACGTCAGATTTTTTATGTACTGCTCCTGATGCTGTCACAATGTTTATAATATTGTTATTACTGTCAAGAGAGCCTCTCGTTCTTTGTATGCGGCAGTTTGAAGAGTAGAAAGGGTCGTCCCATTGCATTCGACACTTTTAACGGCCATGCCAAGCTACGTCTGTTTACATGGAGCCTGAATTAAAGCTTCGGTTTTGGATGAGAGGACACTGAGGTAGATGTTATTAATGAAGATACAGCATTCTGATCAAAACCCAAACACAACACCAAAACATTCAGAATTACTCAAAGAAAATTAAGAGTCTAAGATTGGCATAGATGCATTAGAACAGTTTAAATTACCCACAACATTCATTACAGGGGAGTTTCTTTCCTGTCTTTTTTTTTATTTTTTTATTTTTTTTAGGCAGACAGAGCAGGCCAGTGGAGCTGTTTTGTTTTTACTTAAATAAAATAAATGTAAAAATTATCTGCATCAATGTTAAAAAACTACAAATAATTCACAATATTATCCCATTTCTCTCCATATAAAACATATAGGCCTACTGTGTGATAAGTTTAAAAATATAGCTTAAAAAAATAAATCCACCAGTCAAACAGCATGGATTTGTGATATTAGCGACCTATGATTCCCAGGTTTCAGATTATTATAAGTGCAGGGCCACTGACACACAAGTCAAACTTGTTCACATGCTCTACTACCAAGCATGCAAAAATGTTTTGGTTTAGTTATGATATGCAACATACAGAACATACAGGTTATTTCCTCCACTGTAAAAGCAGTGATGTCCTAATAACATCTATTCTTGATGAAGGCTCCAGCGATTAGCCGGCAGACATGAAGAAAATGATTCAAGTAAGTTTTTGTACCTCAGAGTCCTACTGCAGCTTTGCTCTGTGCAAAAATCAACCCGGGTGTCCCCCTGTAATTGAAAGGCTTTTCATAACCCATGTGTCCCATGAGCATCAACAATCCATCCAGAGTGTGATAAGCAGAGTCAAAATGTCGGTGGTGATGATGATAGGGAATACAGTTGCTCTCTTTTGGTTTAAGGTAAGCAGAGCTGAGAGGAATGCACAATATTCTTCCCCTGAAAAAGAAAACAGAAATGTACTGTTATTTATAGTATGTCCAAAACACTCAGAGTTGGCTCAAATATAACTGCGTCTATTTTAGCTCAGATCTTAAATATCTTCTCGCACATGTCAATAGTTAATGTGTTAACTGGTCAACATGCAACTGTGAAAAAATGTTGGTCTATGGTAAGAGAGAAGTGAATTTTCTTGGCCTGTTTACACTTTGTATGTGGAAGTAGCTTGAATAGTATGATAGAATAGTTGACATATGGGCCTAATGCACAATGTTGTTTTTGTCCTGTTGAAACATTGACAGGTGTTATAAAATCAAACCAGCAAGTCTTTATTTAATTAAAGGGTAAGAGTCAATAACAATAGAGAGGGTATGGACAAACACTGTGCACCAGTGAGCAGCAGACAGATATGATGTAGACCATAAACAGAAGCAGAGCAACCAGCTGTGTGCTCTTTGTAATTTGCAAGATAATCCACTGATGCTATCTGCAATTTGGCAAGCTTCACTTAACTCCAACCAATTCTGCAAGGTATCAGCTGGCCTCTTTGGGCACGGCTGCGCAATTTGCACGTTGCTACAGTTAAAAATAGATGAAGGATCATGCAGTATAGACTGGGTCAATGTGTCTACACCAGCCGTTTCACCTCAGTGTCAAAGGTCAGAGGTCATTTGCCTTGTGCCAGTGCACACCTTTACTCTGGTTCCTTCATGATACACAACATCGTTCTGCTCCAGTACCTGAGCTGTGTTTCTTAATGAGCTCTCTTATAAAAGAATGCAATGTCAGTTCAATACGCATCGTTGCTATGGAAACAGTCCAGAAATTTCCTGCTTCAACCATTAAACCCATATCTGTGTACACGGTGTTATTGTGATGCTGTTGCTGTGGCAACCAGCAGCTGTTGTCACTGAACATTTACAGTTGCTCTGGTCAAGGTCGTGAATACAACTTGATCTTTGACAAGTGACGTAAGTGTGGATTAATTTCTTTAAATTACAATGACCTCTGACCTGAATAGACCATCACACGGAGCCAGCAATTTATAAACAATCAGCCAAACCACATGCTATGTTTGTTTGTTACTAAAGTTCACTGATCTGGGGTTCAGTAGATGGTTTGGGAATGAAAGTTACACTGTGAGTTACACACAATGAACCAAAAGATACTAGTCATTTTGATAAATGATCAGACATTTGGTTGGAATGAGACTCCAGTCCAGACTCATGAGAGATTAGCTTTGATCAGTTAATATAGAATATATTATTAATGTTCAGATTGGGTCATTATAAACCTGTTGGAGTACTTTATTCTTTCTTAAACATTTCCTCTGTGTCTGTCTTTCACAAAGTGCATCTTGGAGGGGTAAGGGGTCGACGGGGGGGTAACTCACTGCAGGCCACTTGAGGCATCAGGACACATTCTCTCAGTAGTGACACAGATGCTAACAATAGCTGTCAGAGAGTAACTCTGCCTTGTCAACAACAGGTCGTGTGGAGCAGAGGGAGTCCTGTTTACCTCTGCCTGCATATGTTAAGAGGACACAGTGAACAAGGCGCAGCACAGGTGACTTCACAGGAGAGCCATTGACCAAAACGCTCCCCGGGGGACCCTCAGTCAGTTAGGACAATGCTCCATGTAGCTGTCATGTCTGAGTCTCATAGGAGATGCTGAATTATGCAACTTCAGCGTTCAAGATGAGCGCCTCACACAGTTCAAGTACTTCGCATAATCTCCACATAACCTTCAGACGTCACAGGAACATAAGAAAAGAAACATAGCCTTTTAAAAGCTGAGGGTTGCTATGAAAACTACAAATGTGTAACTGCTCCAAATTTGATGAGATCCTATCAAAGAATATTTATCACAAACCAGCTCATTTGCGTTGGTTTTCAGCTTGACATTGGAAAAATGCTCCCAGCAAGCTATAAGTAAACTAATTTAGTAGGCTATTTATAACAAGACAAAAAAGTTCATTTCTTTGTTCTTCTTCTATGATCAAAATAAAGCTGTACACAAGTAGACTGTGCTTACATTTCTATTGAAACACTTCTGCTTTTATCTCTGAAGTACATTTCAATCAAGTAAATATTTTTACAATGCATTTTTTATTAGAGTACATTTTGCCTCTTTTTACTTCTATGTAAGAGCTTGAGCAGTCGGTTCACCTCTAAAATGTCTGTACAGATCCATGTCTGCATTAATGCAGTGGAAAACAGTATCAGTGTAAGAGCAGTGTGGCGCAGGATTATTTTTATTATTGATGTCATTCTCTTGGAACATATTAAGACAACCATTCTATGAAACAACCAGGGCTACTGTTTCCAAATCTTGTCATGTGCATTTAAATGATTGCTGAAAAGCGGTATTTCTACACATTACTCATATATTAAACCATATTAAATTCCACACTGACCTCTAGCACTCAGCAGCATGTGTCCTCCAACTGTTTGTGAAACAGAGCACTTACTGCCCTCTACGGACTCACTGAGCGACTGCAACTGTGTTCACTAAAGGTTCATTCTCAAAGACTGTGGTTAGCGGTTTTGAAGGGCTCTTTTTGTGAAATCAAAATAAAGTTTTGCTAAAATTGTATATAAAATGCTTTTATACAAATAATAACATGTGATTTCTCAAACACCAAAAATAGTCTACAAGTACTTAGTCATTTACCTATTAAATTAAAAAGTTTGTGTTATTCCTTCCACTCACCTTTATTGTGACCAGCCGCCTTGTCCTTGAACATGTACTGAATGTGAAGGTTGTCTGGGCTGAAGTGCCACGTAGTGAGAAGATGGCAGACATACTCCAGACATGTCTTGGCCAACAATCCAAACCAACAGGTGGGCTTCACCTTACATCCAAAATGTCCGCTGGGATTCTTTATTCCCATCAGTTTGTAGATCTATCTTTATTCCTGGGTCCAAGGTGCCAGATCATCATTGAAGGGAACCTCACGTGCAGGACATGTGGCAGTTATTTCAGTCAATTTGGGACACGTTTGCCATTGCCATGTGTGGTTGTGAAATGATGCATGTGTAACTTGTAAATCATATGCATAGTTCCCCATGTAGGTTACTTTTTATGAAATGACCTTAGTCGCTGACATTCTGTAAAATTCCCACAATAAAACCGCTGGCTGTATCTCAGTTTTGATCAGGTCAGTGTGTCTAATCACAGATGACCAGGTAGAATGGTTATACTGACTTAATAATAATAATATTTCCAGACCCTGCTTAGCCTCATACTGGTGAAATCAAACAACATGGAGGCTTCTACAACATGGTGGTTTTCTGGTCTCTAGTTTCAGCCTGCGTCCTTTCTATTCGTTCGTAGACAATACAGAAAAGTCTGGAAGGTTGCTATAGAAACTGCTTACAGTAAAAGGCGCGGTGTGTCCGTTTATCCACACAGGGGCGCTCCTGTTTTAAAAGTGTTGCCCATGTTTTCATATTGCTTTAATAAACAAGCTAATATAAAGGATCAGGTTCCTAATTTAACTGGGTACTGTATAAATAGTACAGATTAAAGTCAAATCTGTAGCTTAGTGTGTGCCATGTGGGCTATTGGATCTTTAAGGTTGCCACTGGAAACACACACTGGCTTTAACTGATCCTCCTCTGAGGTCCAGCCAACCCTGATGGAAAATACATAACAGTGTTAATACCTGCGTCATGACTTTTGCATTTGGATGGAGTTGGTCCTGTGTTGTGACTGCGTGTAAACTGTGAAGTGCATAAGAGCAATCAATGACCGAGACTAAATGAGAACTCTAAGATAAAGTGCTACAGACTGGTCCTGTTCTAAGCCTTATGTTTGATTTGAGTAAAATGGAAGACACTGAGGGGCAACTATTAACTGGTGTCATCAGGGCAGGTTTCCTTTGATGCCAGAATGCAGAGCTCAGTCTAAACTCAAACCAGAGCAGGATGTGGGAATGCCACTCTAAGATGTGCGCGCTGATGCATCACTGAGCGCATGGGTCACACGTCTGTGAGTTTCCCGGTGTATGTTTTGTGTGGACTGCAGTTGGTGTATTTGATGGAGTCCGCCTCGTCGCTGTCCAAGTATTCGGACTTGGTCAGGGACGGTTTACTGTCGCTCTTTTTGAATTCTCCAAACGGCGGCTGCTGCTGGCCGCACGTCACGTGCGTGTACTGGAACTGCTCCTCGTGCTCGGTCTCGCGGTGGTAGAAGTAGTTAAAGTTGGACACGATGACGGGCACCGGCAGCGCGATGGTGAGCACACCGGCGATGGCGCACAGAGAGCCCACAATCTTACCCCCGATAGTCACCGGACACATGTCCCCGTAGCCCACTGTTGTCATGGAAACCACTGCCCACCAGAAGGCGTCTGGGATGCTGCTGAAGCCCGAATCCGGGTCGTCAGTCTCTGCAAAGTACACGGCGCTGGAAAAGAGGATGACTCCGATGAAGAGGAAAAAGATGAGAAGCCCCAGCTCCCTCATACTGGCCTGCAGGGTCTTGCCCAAAATCTGGAGTCCCTTGGAGTGTCTGGACAACTTGAAGATCCGGAAGACGCGAACAAGGCGGATAACCCTGAGGATGGCCAGAGACATGGCCTGCTGCCCGTTGCCCTGGTGCTCCGCCAGCTCAAGCCCAAGCGTGATAAAGTAGGGCATGATGGCCACGATGTCAATAGTGTTCATGATGTTTTTGAAGAAGGCGGGTTTGCTGGGGCAGGCCAAGAAACGGACCAGCAGCTCAAAGGAGAACCAGATGATGCACAGTGTCTCCACGATGAAGAACGGGTCTGTGAATGGATTGGGCTTCTTTACGCGCGAGGTCCCATTCACCACGAGGTGTTCCTCAAACGTCCTGGCCTCTTCTCTGAACTCGGGTAAAGTCTCCAAACAGAAGATGACAATGGAGATGAGGATGACCAGCACAGACACAATGGCGATGCCCCTGGCGGGTCCGGAGCTCTCGGGGTACTCGAACAGCAGCCAGACTTGCCGCTGGAACTCATTGTCTGGTAGCGGCCGCTCCTCCTCCTTAATGAAACCCTCATCGTCCTTAAAATTCTCGATTACGTCCTCCCCCAGCTCGTAGAATTTAATTTCCTCCATGAAGATATCGACGGGCACATTGACGGGTCTGCGCAGCCTGCCGCCGGACTGGTAGTAGTAAAGGATGGCATCGAAGCTGGGCCGGTTCCTATCGAAGAAGTATTCATTCCTTAGTGGGTCGAAAAAGCGCATCCTCTTGCGCGGGTCTCCCAGTAGAGTGGAAGGGAACTGGGCGAGCGTCTTGAGCTGCGTCTCGAAGCGCAGCCCTGAGATGTTAATGACCACGCGCTCACAGCACTCCTGGTTCTCCGCGCGCTCGGGGTCGTAGACATCCTGCGCAGACAGAGCGGCCAGTGCCACGGTCTCGTCCAGGTTCTCCGCGGGCACCACTGTCATGTTTCCCCCCGGCGCGCGCCTCGGTCCTGTGTGTCCCAGCTCAGTGTCTCTTGGCTGTGTGCGTCACGTCTGCGGGCGATGTGGTCCGGCTGGCATGTTTACAGCCGCCTCCACGCACACCTTCTTTTCGCGCGCCGTTCAAGCCTGGACTATAGCTGGGCTGTCACATTCAGTGCATTTTAAGGAGGCTTTGCCCTCCCCGAGCTTACGTGTGTTCACGCTCTCTCACCGAGGGAAACAAAACACACACGCACGAACATATGCGCGGGTCAGGCTGGAACCAGCTCTTTAGAAACGAACCCGCACGCGACAAATAAAACCTTTAGACGTGCACAGCTGGACTTGTGCGTAATGAACCTCTTGTCTCCAGTACGCGCGGGTTCAAGGTTATGACATTTTCACATCCGAGAGAACATCTGTTGGAAATAAACGCAGGATAGCGAACAAATAACATTTACTCTTAGAAAACGTTGCAATCCCAGCTGCACAGCGACCTTCTGATCACAACTAGATGTTAAAAAAATACCTGTGGCTCAGCTTAGTCTCAATCAGCCAGTGGCGCACACGGCGAAGACAAAAAGATGATGTGCAATGTCACGTCGCAGACAATTGAAGGAGAGCAGCCGCTGACGTTTCCACAGCACAGCAGCTCTGAACGCTGCACGCATCAGCTCCACAAGTTGGGCACGACCTGCGGGACCGCTTTAGCCTCTGCTGTGTGTGCAGCTGACATCGTGCAGGCTAGAGGATAAAGAGTGCGTTATTTCTCTTCTGCTATGGTTCATAAAGACACAAACGGAGTTTGCTTTAAGGTCAACACAGAGACGTGCAACAAGTGCAGAAAAAAGCTGGACGATGGAAATTAGGTATAGAGTTTCTGGGCTGCAGCTCAAAGCAGTGACGTTGTTTTCCTAAAATAGCTGGATTTCTCCCAGAGCAAAGTTTCTTTTCCCATGGATTGGCCGTAGGGAGCTACAGGGTGGAAAACAGGACAAATACACAAAAAAGGAAAAGAGGGGCTCAGATGAATACACTGTGGAAGGCTCATTGAGAAGTTAAAAATGAACATTTCAGGGAGGATTTTATGCCGGTAATATTTCCAACAAACCAAATATGAAACACTTAAATCAATATTTATCACAGGATCGAGAGTCAAAACTTCACCACAACATAAATGTTCTAAACACTGTTGTACAAAATATCTACAATTAGATTTTTACACTTTGTTCAGACTGGGTACAACTGGCTTTTTAAATGCTTTCATAACAAAAAGTGCATTACATTCTTATTTTTCTGGGTTGGCATTTACTCAACCACATGTTAAACTTTGATCAAACAGGTGACTGGAAACTATAGCTTGAACTTAAACCATGATGTAAAACAAACCATTGTTTCTGTTCATTAAAAATACATAACTGTAACAATAACTTGTTAGTGACAAGCATGAAATGAAGCGTCACAGAAAGACATAGCTTTAATGAAACAGCTGAAACAACATTGATGCTGTAGTGTAGAAGTCAAGCTCTGTTTTGACTTTTACCTGATGAAACCTCTGTTTAGTCCATTCTCTGATATCTGACTCATGCTTAAATGCTGACTGCAGCCTTCTGCAGCCAACCTCAGCCGTCTAACACCACCTCATTTCCTGTATCCTGTGATCTCATAGCTCATACTTTTCTTCCACATGTTGCAAATGTCACACTGGCCTCTGGTGCATTCCTTGGCAGCTCTTAGTCATGTCTTTGTCCAGGTTTCTGCTGCTGCATGTCCTCAAGCACAAAGCTACACAGCAGTATTTGGGATGGACACTTGAGTCATGTATCAAAGGAATGGTTGAACTTAAAGCTCTTCCAAAATGTTTTAAAAAATTTTATGACCACTTTTAGAGCTCCCCCTCCACTCCTCATCAAAAACTTTTAGCTTTAGCAGCACGTGGCTAACACTAAGGTTACTAATTTAGGGTTTGTCTGGGAGCGTGCAGAGAGGAGGGGACAACTGATGGCTGCTCTACTAAAGCAAACAATGAACGTCTGAAAAAGTAGACTCTTATTTTTAGGGGGTGACTGTCTTTTGACGTAATGGGTCACTGTAATGAGAATAGCTCCATCAATCACTGGGCCAGCGCTGTCCAAATACTCTGGGAACGCTGGGATTAGAAAACATCTCATTCTGCCAGAGCACACGTTTTCACTCCCACACTCGGAAAACTGCCAGAGCAATAGAACCCACCAGGACTGACCCGTGTGTTTATAGGGAGACTAAGAAATAAGCAAAGATTGTAAAGGACACATTTAGCACTTTAGGAATTGAACAGAAAGTGCATTTCAAGAACAGGGATTGTTTATATGTGACATTTAAAGCAGCCATCACCATCTCAAGAGTTGTAATGGGCTTAAAATTGGAAATTAAAGTTATAAATAAATAAATAAAGCAAGAACATTCATCAAGTGACAGGTCAAATCTGGGTACACAGTTGGATAAAACTAAATTAAAACTAGATTCACATCTGATTCACAGCTTAACAGGTTCAACAAGTACGGTCTTTTTCTGGGGAATAGTGGGAGGTGAATTTTAGGAATTCAGTTTTATCAATAGGAAAGAAAGCCTTGGGGACTGGTCTGTAGAAGCAGGCTTCAGCAGTGTCTCGAGGCATTTAGTGTAATCAAGCACGACTGGAGAGCTGAGAAATGTTGACAGGAAGTACAAACAAAACAAATAGCGTGATAGGACAACATGACAAGCAGCTAAATGTATAGTGTTGGGGCAACCTGGTCACATGTTCATCTTTTATATCTTGATGCAGTAGAAACACGACATCGACGTGCACAAAGATGTGATTCTAGGTAACTCAGCTTAGTTCAATCTATTTTTCCTGTTTAATAATTCATTTATATCTTTCGAAACACCTGATAGAACAGACTTAAGATAATTCTAAGTTATTCTAATAAGAAACAGGAGGTGGTCTTCTTCAGGAGGCATTGTGAACTATGAAAGAAGAGCAGCTCAACAGTTTTGGGTAACCCATCTTGCATCATTCGACTATGAGTTGAGGTCAACAGATGTAATTCAAGCTGTTGCCCCCGTACAAGTGCACAAACTCTGTCACATCTGCAGCCTTTAGCAGATGGATTCAGTTTTGCAGGAGGTGCAATCATTCTGGAAGCAGCAGCTCCCATAGGATAAGATGTGTCAGGGTGTTAGTTGGTTGAAAATAGTTGAGAACTTGATGGGTCTTTAGAAATGCCCTCCAAGGGGACAAACATTTTCATTGTTGAACCTGGCCCGGTGTGAAGTGGTGTCAATCCTGTGAGTTGTGTGAGGTTGCCAAGAACACCCACCTACTGCCTCTGAGTTGTTAGTTGTTAGGGATGTTCCCAAACCAGAGAAGAAGTGCTAATGCGCTAGCAGTATGTCCGCGGTTTGGCAGTATTTCAGACTAGATTTGTTTGTTGCACTGTCTTTTTCAGTTTACAGTGTTAGATTTGGGGCAGCATTTTAACAACTTTTTCACACAAGAAAAATAAATATAGCTGTCAAATGTATGTCAGATAATAAAAATGCTCTAGTTTACAGTATGTATTTTATTCATTCATTCATTTTCTACCATTTCCCAGCAGCTTTGGGCCTTACAGTATGTATTTGTTGATATTTTTAAAGTCTGAAGCACACCATAAAATGATTATAGCAATTCATACAGGGCTAGTAGTAGTACATACAGCTGTAAATACAGATACACACCTATGTATCAGATCAGTACTCGGTATCCCAGGTATCAGAATTGGTATCGGGAAGGGTTAAAGAGTATCGGAACATCTCTAGTTGTTTCCAAGGCATAACTTCTACTCTACTCTGACTCCACGTCATTCCTACTCACATTTTCCCAACACTCCATACCATCTACCTCCACCATCAGCCCCCCACCCACAGCTGTCCACCTCTGCCCTCTGCCTAACATCAGCCCAGGAACAGAACTAAGATGACTGAAGAACAGGAAAGCTGCAGGACAGGATGCCATCAGCCCCAGACTGCTCACCAGCTCCAGCTCTGTGAGGTATCAGCCTAAAGAAGACCTCCTGACTCCCTGCACAAAGCACAGAGCAGGACAGGAAGAGTCTGAATAAGCTGATCAGGAGGGCCTGCTCTGTCCTGGGCTGCCCGCTGGACTCTATGGAGGAGGTGGCCCCTGCATCAGACTCACGTGTGCAGTGATTTAGCAGCACCATACATCCAAATGAGCAATAATTCTTGTATAACCCAATATCACCCCCTCGTTATTACTATGTGGTATTGTATTAAAATGTTCATTTAACATTTTACTTTTGCTGTTAAATACATTTTTTGATGCATTTTTCTATGTTATTGCATGCACACTTGTTCTTCTTGCATGTTTTAACAATGTTTTGCATGTTACCTGTTTGTGAGCTGCCTTAATGAGTGAATTTCTCCAATGTGGGATGAATACATTAAAATGATCTTGTCTGATCTAATCCTTTTCTTTCCCTTGTTTCTAATAATGCATTTTACACACAGCTTCCAAACTGAAATCACCACAAACTAATGTTTGTTTGGGTGTGTTTGTTTGTTCTTGTTTTTGTTTTGTTTTTTTAAAATAATAATCCTAGTTTCACACTGAGTGTATGATAAATTATGTTAACGCATTGGTACTAACTAAACCATTCAACCATCATAGCCTACTGCAATTTTCCTCACAATTTTCAGACCCAAAGTGCAGAAACCTCCACCGCCCTATTGATTTTTCAATGGCACCTTTTCATGCGCAGAGCCTCAAAGGTCTATTTCATTTTCACCTTGATGGTTAATAGTTGCTGTGCAGAGCATTCCTTTTGTTCTGCCATAATGAGCTTGGGTTAAAGAGCCTCACGTCTTATGAGTCGAATAATCACCTGCTCCACAGAGGCTTCGCAATCAACAGAATTCTACAATTTTATAGCTAACGCCTTCAATATTTTGGAGAACACAAAGTCTAATTAGCCTATATATATATATATATATATATATATATATATTCCATAAATTCACCAACCCAATGGTCCCTAATTCACATTAATTTCAAGATAAGATAAAAATAAAATATTTATGTAACTGTTGTAGAGCTCTAAAAACATATTATTTCAATCATCTACTCTACAATTATTTTATTTTTTTCTGTAGGCTTGGTGTAAAACTTTGCTAAATACTTGATATACTCGAAGTGTAGAGTGTGCTTTTTGTTCTAAAGCTTACTTTTTGCTCATTGAACCAGTTTCTCTCCAGTTGAAAAGATTTGTGCATACGACACTTGTGGGATGTGCCCTACATTATTAGGGCATGTCACATGTTCATTATGGGCTCGAGATAATCATACTCACGTCCTAGATTCATAACATACTAATTATAATCAGTTTCATTTTTTGTGAGTGCCTTGGCATTTAAAGAGACCAAATTCTGATAAATTTGAGAAAGAATGTATAAAAATGCAGTTTTTATCCAAGTTACGTAACACTGGACCAGCACTAGACCCTCTCTGGCGTTCTGGAGGGTTCATGAGACTGCTTTGTGGATCTGGAGGTGGCCCTGTTGGAATTCTGTAAAGGGTGAGCTGTGAGTATGGGGTCCAGGGCCCTCTGCTAAGGGCTGTCCAGTCCTGGATGACCAGAGCAGGAGCAGGGTACGCCTCCAAATTGAAAGGAGTCAGTTGAGGTGGCCCTGGGGAGGTGTTCCGGGCATGTCCCACTGGGAGGAGGCCCCGGGGCCGACCCAGGACACTCTGGAGGGGTTCTGTCTCTCATATGGCCTGGGAGCACCACGGTATTCCCCCAGGAAGAGCTGGAGGAAGTATCTGGGGAGTGGGAAGTCTGGGGGCGTCTCTGCTAAGACTGCTGCCCTGTGACCCGTGAAGTAGAAGAAGATGGAATGTACATACATTAAAACTCCACTACCCCATGTTATTTTTACTGTCCCAGTCCCTTTAGTGTTTTTAGTCCCTTTAGATAGTGTTTTTTTCATAGATGATTCCTGTTACAGTAAGCTATTAGGTGATTAAACTGTCAAACTAAATGCGAAGTGAAAAATCAGATAATCCCCGTTTAATGTCCCTTCTTATAACAATGCATTGCTCATTGAAGAAAACAGTGTTACACAAGAGCTGACTCAGTGTTGAGTGTTTATGTGCACATGACATGTTTTGATCCTGGCACTCTGATGCAGTAGCATCTTCAAAGGCGCAAGCCATTTTTCATGTCATCCTCTTGAAAGTGGCCCAAAACTCCACCATAAATTATTGTGACAGAGACATGCCTGGGATGGTGCGAAAAGTTTCCAAAACTGTTTTTCTACAGTATATAAGAGCAGAGACACTACACCCCAGTGGTGCACACATGTCAGCTCTCATTACACATATAGGCCATAAGAAACAAAGACTGGGACATATGTGGTTTTCAGTGATTTAATTTCCTGAACAACAACAGGAGACCCCAGTTTGTTCAGTCTCACTCTACCACATGTGCTTTACAGGAGTTGAAAAAGCTGAGGTTATTTAACAACACAACACTGAAGTGATGAAGGCTGCTGCACAAAACCACATGGGCTCGTTAACACAGAAAGACCATCCCCATTTTATTGATTCGTATTTGCAGCCAGTGGCCTGATCTTACAGAACGATGGCCGCATGACATTTAAAGACCCTCAGTGTTAAGCACCATGCTCTTGTGACGGAGGAAAAGTCACAGCAGGAAATGAATCCATCTCGTTGCATGCTGAGACACTGGTAGTGAACCATGTAATCTTGTAATGCATGCAGCGGGGAGACGAGTCATCCCTGAAAACATCCCTGTCCTCCACATCTCCACAGCAGTCGAGAGTCACTTAAATTAGAAGGCAGTCACCTTGACGCATCTGACAGATTAGTGCAAAAACAACAAACAAACAAATAAACACGGATGTCTTGTGATACATCTAATTCATGAATCATTTCTTTTGCTGCCAAGAAATGTCTTTGCGTTTTGAGGAGCAATAAATAATACAGATTTTATTCTGTCGTATTGACTGAGCTCACAGACAAAAAATAGTGCAGAAAGAGAATTGTCTGTATAGAAGAGTAACCATTATGTCTTTTCATTGTCAACGTTAGAATATAAATGCTCATAATACTGCACTTTACACCTCTGTAGTAATGGCTGATGTATTTTAGCATTAATATGATGCAACCTGTCTGTCTCTCACATTCATACTGTTCAAAGGTCAGTCACAATTCCCTACTTTAGTTTAGCATGAGCTAGCAGCAAGGCTTCTCCCTTCCTGCTGAGATATCAGTGAATCTTCATAAATCACACTGTCAGTTCATCTGCGCAGACACTAAACCACTGACAGTGATGTGTCCTGAAAGTCTAAATAAATCAAACGACAGAGAGTGTTACAGAAAGAGGCCTCACACCTGATCTCACTGAATCCTGGAGAGACTTCAGCCTTATGTATGTAACATTGGCTTCATGCTGTGTTCACCAACATATGAATCCAAGTCCAGAGAAATGGGTGTGTCTGGTGGCCCTTTTTTCTTCGTTCATTAGTTTCTATTAGGCCCAGCTTCTCATTAGGTGGAGACAGGCGAGGCAAATCGGGTATGATGGGCCGGCTTGTTTCTTGATTGTTTATTTGTATTAGTTAGTTAGATATTTCAGTTGTGTAATGGCTTTTGTTGTCTTGAATAACCGATTAAATGAATAACTGACCCACTTTTGATTGCCTTACCTTGTCTGGTGTGAGTTAATGTTATGTGTTCCCCTTTAGTTTCAGGAGTTACATGTTTGGGAGCTCGTCTGGGATCCAAACATGGTATGACCCCAACTTGGCTCCCCTGTTTCTCTGCTTAATGAAAGGCACCTGTAACAAACATTAAACCAGAGGGTCCTGTCTACACAATTGGTGTACTGTGACACCAACTGTTCAAACTGTTGTCATAAAGGACAAGCTTTGTTTAGGGCAGCAGAAAACAATGTGTGATGTATAATTTATCTCTGGGTGAATATCAGCATACACTCTCAATCATTTCAACACAGTACTAAGCAAAAAAAAAAAAAAAAAAAAAGCAACACTATATGAACTGCACCGGATAAACACACAAATACAGCACAAATGCCCCTGTAAAATATATTTTGTTCACATTTTGTGGTTGGATGATCCATGAATAATAGAGGCTTTGTGTCTGTGAGTGAACCTGATTCAGCAGAGTCATCGTCCTGTTGCTCCTCTTCAGTCACTTCCTGAGCGGCACGGCCTTGCTCACCACATGGCACAGGGCTGGCACTGGTCTGGCACATGGCTGGCACTGGGTTGGCACTGGGCTGGCACTGGGCTGGCACTGGGCTGGCACTGGGCTGGCACAGGTCTGTTCAGTGCGGAGTGCCTGCTCAGCTATAATGTTATTATCATGCTATCACAACAGAATTCATTTTGCACAGTACTCCATGGGTTTATCAGATTTTACATATTGGTTAGAAAACATTTATTGGCATTATTTTCATCACCTGTTGCTATGGGGATAAAGAAATTGCTGCTATTTTGTGTTGTAATATTTTTTATCCTTGATGTTACCAGAAGGGCTCCTTTGAGATTGCTACTCTCTTTCCCAAGAAAGAAACCGAAGTGGGCTTCTCAGTGGTTCACCTGGTAGAGCCCAAAGCACATACTGGGGTGACCTGAGTTTGATTCCTGCTTGGGCCCATTTGTCGTTCCCCTTGAGTAAAGTGTGCATAAGGGTTCAAATGTTTATGCAATGTTTTGACGACTTCACAGTGGCCCAGGATTAAAGCCTTAGAGCTGCATATGTCCCGGTCCACGCGTGTGGTCGATAGAACTGCGTAACAGAGAAGACAGGTGCTCTGGAGCCTGTGCCAGGTCCGTGCAGCTATAAGTGGTCCCATAATCAAGTTCTCTTTAAATACTTTACACTTGCACAACCCCCACCACATCATAAACAGAGCTGCAGATAGTGTCACTGTACTCTGCTGTTCTCTGATTAGGTTTCTTCATGCACGGAAATAACATGTATGCACCTTCTCATCTCTGTTCAGTCAAATTATGAATTAATGCACACATTTCCTAGATTCCTCCTTCCATCATGATCCCAATGCAAACTGCCTTGAGTTCACCTTTACCCTCCCTCCCCAAAGCCTTCAACCAGTATTGATGGTTTAAAAATGGAAGTTTTGAACTCTCCAAATCTCTTTCCTAAGATTTCAGCTCTTATTCTGCCTCGTTGTGTAGAAGTCCAGCTACTTATTTAGCTCTACACTTGTTCAAGTCATTCTCTGGTTCTTTTCAACACCTCCTTCAAGTCTGCTCTAACTTGTTGCTCTGAAGCTTAATGTCACATCCAACAGTAACTTAAAATAATTTTGATGATTCAATGAGCAAGGACCACAACCTAATGAAAAAATAAACAATGTTCATTGATAAGTAATGTAATGGGAGAGTCATGGAGATACAGACAGTTATACAAAATTTAATTTACTTGAATTTATTGGCACTGTACAAAGTCCAAATTTCTCACTAACAAAAAGCATTAATTGGACAAGACCTGGTGAATATATGGCCTGTATATCACTTCTAATGTGACTGGTTATTCCAGCAGGTGCCTCAGGGCTTTTCTAGTTGCAGCTCTGCAGTTTGATGATATGCATTTTCAGGTGCTTATTTGCAAGTGTCCTTGTTAAGCTCAATGGGGGCGTTTTATCTGGGAGTAAGACAGGTGCCACAGGACACTGCAAGGTGAGATAAAATAAAGGCACAAATGAAGCCATGTTGCTACTGTATGCAGCCATTACTCATCAGTGGTCAGTCACACATGGAGGTTACACTGCACAGGCTGATGGACAGTTGCTGCATCACCACAGCACCTGACAAACTGGAGCTTATCAACGTTTTTTACTGGCACTGCCCCAGACATGTAACCCACAGCAGGAGCATGTCTGAAAGCATCACGACTATTAGTCTGGTCACAATGGATAACAGTGTCCGCCTTATCACTTCCCTCGACAGCCACTCCAAAGGAAGCAGGAGTCCAAAGCAAAATTAATTCACAACCTTCCTCCCTGAGGGTGAGACAAGAGAAACCTACCTGGCACGCCGGGCTGTCGGTAGCCGTGGCAACCTCAGACTGTCCTCCTCTCACAGTAGTGAGGCACAGAAAGGCAGAGATTGACCTGTCACATCCCATCAAACATATAATACATTCAGGCAAAGCTCACAGGCCGTCAGAATGTTTCTGCTCCTGGACCATAAACACAAACAGTTAGTAGAGCCCTATTATTAACATAGAAATGTAAAATTTAACATTTGTAAAGCAACATAGGTCAGCATTTTGTCGGGAGAGTATAATTATCATACACCAAAAAATGTTTTTAAAAAGCTATTATTATGAGGCAACATCAGGGAGGTGTAGGTGTCTAGCAGAGCGGTAAAGAATAGTTTAGGAAGTCATACAACTAATTTGCATATTATTATCCTTTCTCTTTAGTTATCTGGAGAAAACTCTGAAATCTTCTCTCTTTAATTATCTACAGCTTCATGTCCATGCAGCACTGTTGAGTTCATTTTTAATTAACATCTGGCCCTACATTACAGAAGGCAGTCCCAGTCAGGGTAATACACATACACCTCTGACGACACAAAGGATTTACACACACTGCGCTCGTCACACAAACAGTTACACATCACATGTTCCTGGCGAGTTATTATTCAGGTGGGGACTCGTCAAGGTGACCCCCTAAGAGTATATGTACACAAACAATCAGTTACAGATCATTTATCTCTGTTGATGCAAGAAATATACAGTATTGTGTTCATTTTCACTACTTCCATGTAATATTCAGTTGCTGAAATATAAACACATTCTTTATCTGCAGACAGGTGAAGGTCACCTAAACGTTTTTAATAGAGAAATCCCTCAGAGCTAGATTTGTTAGCACCAAAAAGACAGAGCTACATGAATGAGAAGGTGAAATGGTGAGAGTAAAGTAAATGTGAGTGTGAAAAGGTTGTGGGTCTGTGCCCTCTTCAGACCTGATACAGGAGGTGAAATTGTTTTCCTTCCTCTTTTCCCGCTGAAGGGTTTTCTCTCACCTTGGAGCAGCCTCTTTGCTTATGCATAAAGAGAAAGGGAGAGTACCATTATTGCAATTACCCGCAGCGAGATGACCCCAATCAAGCTATTCAATGAAGCAATTATCTGGAGGTACAGGCAATATGAAACTGAAAATTTAAAATCAGGGACGATATCTCTGTCATTACTAATGATGGACAAGAAAAAAAGAAGGTTCAAGCTCATTTTAGTGCTTTATCTTTAGACAGGAATTTAAAAGATGGGTAAACACACTTTTCTATCTACAAAGAAAGAGATCCCTCCTTTTGCTATGTTAACTTAAACCTGCACTATGACAGTGATCATGGACAAATGCAGTAACAGATCAGCCTCTCTCTGAAAAGACAAGGCTTGATTACTGATCAGATTTTATGAATGTGAATTTTACCTCATTAAAAGCTGCTGGCAATATTTCTTTGGATGTTGACAGTCCCTGGATATAGAGTGTGTGGTTGGCACTATCAGAGTGGTGAAAACAGACAAAAAAATATACAGTACTGTACAAAAGTTTAAGACAGGGTGAAGATATGAAGTAAAGTAAGAATTCTGTCAACAATATACAATAATGTGTTTGTTTTTTATTTTTTTATTTACAAAATTGACGAAAAGTAAATGAAGAGACAAAAACGTCCAATTTTTAGAGTGATTCCAGAGCAAGGAGTCTTTCTGACGTGATGGGGTAACTCTGATCCCAGCATCACTGAGTCTGAGTCCTGTCTGGGATTACATGGTCTGGTTTAGTCCAGTTTGGCTTGGTTTTGTCTGGGATTCTCTAAGTGTTTCAACAGAATCTGCCCAAATCCTGACAGTGGAGCTACTAGAATTGTTGGTGTTTTGAGGCAAAGTCACAACCAAATATTGATTTTATTTAAAATTGTCCTCAGTTTTTTCACTTTGCATTTTGCAAACTAATAAACATAAACATTTTTAAAGGTTTACTTTATAGTTTATAGCCACACCTGCCTAAAACTGTATATTGATGATTCTTTGTGATTTCTGTGGTCTCTGGAGTTGTGGAAAATCTGGTCTCTGATCCTCCACAAACAGCAAAACACACAAAAACAAACTCTGCTTAGGGATTGTTGGTGGTTTGACAAAACAGAGCCACTTCCTGAATTCCAGTCTTACGGTTAGCATTGTTATTTGGCATATCCACATTTAAAGGGAGTTTCCTTATTTATAATTGCCTGTCAAAGCTTGTCCTTTTGCAGGAACAGTGTCAGGTGCCTTTTATGTGATCACCTTTAAACAACATCATAAATAAGTTGATAGGAATAACACTAATCAGAAAAAAAGTGAGCATTTAAATGAAATCTACTCATGAGCCGTTTACATTTCAAGTGAAAAAATTCTGTTACGATATTCTGTGGTTACTCTGATGATGCACCATCGACTTCAATTTCTAACCCTTGTGTAGATTTCGTTTACTGCCAGAGTCTGTACATGTCCAGAGTGTGACATCAATCACAAGAGGTCACAACTGGCAGGATCAGCCCTTATTACTGCTGCATTGTGGGTTCATCATCTGCAGATCATATCATGAGTTTGAAAAAAAAAAGAAGTTATTTTTAATCTTTTCCACACACATGTAACTTTGGAGGAATGTTATGACGCTCACATACATCATCACTACACAATCACTGAAATCACCAGAAAGAAAGAATTTTCTTTGTGACTAATCATTACTTTCTTGTCTTATCATAATAAAATAAAATAAAATAAAATAAAATAAAATAAAATAAAATAAAATAAAATAAAATAAAATACCTGTAGTGTCGGGGAAAAAAAGATTCTCAAGCAATTAACAAAAACCAAAACACTTGCCCTTTGTGTCTAAATGTAAAATGGTGGCTAAGTCTTGGTGCTGAGAAAGGGAGCTACCATGATACAATTTCTTTCTGTACCCCAGAGAATTAATGTAATAACAAAGAGCTAACAATGATCACATGGAAACTCTTGAGCAGAGGGAAAGCCTGACCTTTGCCCTTTGCATCCCAGAGGAGTTAACAGGGGCAAAGAAAGTTACACTGTGAGACATCTGACACTGTGCTATGACAGAGATGCGACAAGACAAGACAAGACATGAGCCGACATTTATTTTTTTGCACAATATCACAACAACAAAGACAACACGGACAATCAAACATGATTCAGGGGACCCTCTTTGGTCTACACATGCTAAATAAAGACATTAATTGTGTCCCGGAGCCAATGGGCACTCAGGGACATCAGTGTGTCATACGACAGAAAATTGTAATAAGCTCTTGAAAATAGTTTAATGGAAGAGTGAGTAGAAGATTAAACACACTGCAAAGGCTGAGAAACCTAGCAGCATAGCATTCACACACAGTTGAAGCTTCATCAGTCACTGAGGGGTTTTCCCTGTGACAAACATCTATATTTACTCTATAGGCCTATATACATATGTAAGTATCCAGCCTAAATTTAAAGAACTAAGCATAAAGATGACGTTGTAAGAGCAGTCTGAGTACATTTCGTCCAAGGTCTTTCAAATCCAGCAGAACGGTAAGTGACTGCTCCAGAAATATCCACATATACCGATTACAGTTTATCGAGCGCTTCCTTGATAATGCACTGAGCGGATCACTCTGTATCAGGTGGTGGTCGTGCAGAGGTCGCCTTGAAAACAAACATCCTTTCTTTTCTGACAGACTGACAGACAGAGGTCTTCTTTCTCAGGAAACAGGCAGAAACACTAGCCCAATGTCCTTTATGTAAAAAAAAAAAAAAATCATTATTAAACCACACATTTGAACCTGCTTCACCAATGACCGAACCATGTGTCAGTGCAGTAGGTAGAAATAGGACAGAGTTGGGGTCTCTTATCAAACATCAGCAAATCTGTCGGTTATCTTCTGTTAGTGCTCACAGTGTCACGCCGAAGCTATGAGGCAGAAACAAAGGGTGAGCTTAAGCTAACAATTAAGCAGTCAGAGCTGGAGGGCTTTCTGTCCATTGGATGATAATTATCTCTGAGATGCACACGGCTGCTGATGGACCCCCTCATGCGATTGCACAAAGCTGGGAAAGGGCAGAAGAAGAGCAGAGTTACGGTGATGGTGATGGTACATCTCCTCAGTGTCAGGATGGTGCATGTGTGGTGAGCCACGTCAGTCCGCTCCTCATGCTACTCATACAGCTGATCTGTGTGTGAGGCTGGGGTATTCCTCGACTGAAAATAGCAGACGAAACATTCTGGGCACTACAATAACAAATACCAACCATACAGTATTGCTGCTGCATATAGAACATGCAGGCTGCCGTGATTACGGTGGGTCCAAGGGAATCCTGTACTGTGTCAGTGGGATAGGCATGATTCTACCGCTCTCATGTCAACAACACCTGTCCTATAGTGTGACAACCTGCCTCTGAAAATCTTCCTTGATTAAAGTGAGGTTTTATTTTATTTCTGTTTCCTGTTTAAATACATAAAGATTATAAAAGGTTGAAATGGGCTTTTTCTTTTTTTTACAGTTAATATCCATTGTTTTTCCTTGGGGAAAGGGAAGCAGCCTTATTTATCTACTATTGGATAAAAGATCTCATATCTGGAAAACGTGACCTGAATAAAGAGTTGGAGCAAAGGCTTTTCTTTGTTTCAAACCCATGCGTGGGCAGTATTGATCAGGTTTTGTGGTTCTAGGTTGTAAAAGAATTTGCAAAGACAAACATACACCAGGACATGAAGTCACACCTGTGCAGATACACTGTTAATCATTTGTATGTGCAGTGGACCATCTGTGGCTTTACGCAAAAATAATCAGATAATTTAGTTGATTATTGACTCATCTAGGATACTCTTATCTAACGCATTTAATTATTTATTACATTAAGCTAGAAAAACTCTTTCCGCCTACTCTACAGCTGAAATAAACAGGATTTGTTCCAACATAAATTTCAATATCAAAATTTCCAGGGCTTATTATATGGTTATTACATCAAGTTATTTTGTGGAAGTTACTTAGATTAACTTAACTGTTAAGCTGTATTGTGATGTGCAACTAACGTTTTTCTACGGAGAGATTTTACACTAGACTTTCATCTTTGCTCCATTGTTGCTCCATCTGATGGTGCTTTATTTAATTTACAATAAATGACTGATTATATGAATTAAAGAAGATACATATAATACTATAGACTGTCGCTGCAAAAAGGACAGCGTGTATCATTTGATTTTACGACAGGCAAAATAAAAACAGGATATAAAAAGACAGTTAATGTTTTCAGTTGACAATCCGAGCCTTAGGCCAGAGCTTTAACTGGCACCTAGTCTTTAAGCGACATTAAACAGTGACAAAGTGAGCTGTCACACTAGATTGGTTCAGGAAATAAGAATATGAGAAGACTTGGTGTTATTTCTCCCCCTCCCTTCCTGCGCCATTCGTTTCTGTTGCAGGTAATTAGGTCCTTGACAAGGACATGAAGCCCCCTGCACCAGCTGCACCTCCCCTCTCCATTATGACACATCGCACTGCATTATGGTAAATGGCTGCACATATCAGCAGCATCATCTGCTTTGGGTCGGCCCAAACATGAAACCTCCATCACTGAAGGAGATGTGGTCAGCTGTCAGTCACACGAAGCAAATTGAAAAGAGGTGTTCATCATGCAGGTTAGGGTTAGGGTTAGGCTTTGACCTTGGTCCACCTGATGGGCTGGTTTTGCACCGGCTATGGCGTCCATGGGGGGCTTACTTTGAGAATGCAATGCTCACCTCAGACATGCTGCAGTTATTTAATGTGAGAGGTTCAAAAGTTAATATTGCCTGTTTTGCAAATAGGACATGCCATCAAAAAGACCTGTTCCCCTGTTCTCCTTTAACATTTGATCAATGACAGTTCGGTGATGGGTTCAAGTACCTACTGTCCCTCAGGCAATCAGCATAATGTGACTGAAGGAGTCTGCTTTTCAGTAACAAGGAGCTGGTTATTCTTTGCTGAGCTTGCATGCTGCATCTGAGAGGCGCTAAATCGAGGCACCAGCGTCAGTGATGTTCACAGACATATTCACTGTCTGGATCATTACCACCCTGTGACAGGATTTGCAGTTTAGTGGAGGAAAACCCCCTTCAGCACTTTTCTGCGGTACACATCATCAGTGCATCATGAGCGGCGTGATGGGGACAGGTGCAGCATGCAGTCAATCCACTAAGTATAGAGCCCAAGGACCGCCCCCACTTTGTGCCGAAGCATTCCTGCCGTGCCAGTCAATGTGGGGAAAACAATGCACAATCAGATGACACGTGCTAAAAAGTATCCCGCTGTTACAAAACCAATGGCCCTGTCAAACTGAGACAGGCAGCACCACCACCACCAGATGAGAAATAAAGGAGTTCATCCTACACATGCTGCCATTTTCACACAAAAACAACAGCTGAGAAGCCACTTTTGGATGTTCATCATTTACTTTAATGTTCATGTCAGGCAAGAAACGACTGCAATTAAATTAATTCAATTTTGGAGCTAGAAAAATGATTAAAAGCACATCTGAATAATGCAAAAAACCTTGAATTACTGCGATTTACATTTGCAGTGTTTTTAACTGTTAAATGAACACCAATCTGCTGCATTTGTTTGTCTTCTTGTCACTCCAATGGTTCCTCACAAGGTCAAGTACACCAAATGTTCAAGTTTAATAAAGAGTTTGTGGAACCTGGTACCAAATGTGTAGAGAATACAGTTGTACAATCACCATCACATCATTGTTCCTGTTCCAAACCACAGATTGCAGTAGAGTGATTAAAAACACCTCAGAGAGCCTCTAAATAATAGCTGCCTGCTTATCTCTAATATCTCACTATGGGGTTTTATTGATCTGTGTTGGTGGAAATGCAGAAAGCGACTGGTAAAAGGTTTCAGAAAAAGGCAACGTGATTTATGAACATTCAGATTGAAAGTGAGATGCTGTTTTCACACGAACAGGCACAGGAGCACACACATGAACACACAGGCCATTGCCATCCGCAGCAGAGCGTTGAGGAGGAGTCGTCCTTGTCTCCCTGCATCCAGTTTATTTTCTGACAGCCAGCTTCTGACTTCATGATCTCAGGAAAAGAAGCTCGCCATGGCCAGTCGATTTACCACAAGATCGTCTGAATAAATGACCTTATTCAGGGGGACATTTGGGTGCACTGCAGCCTGTAGACATAACTCTCCCAGAATGCTGATAAGGTAAATGGCATGAAAAAACAATCCTTTTTGGTACTAACATATTTTAGAGCAATGTTGAATTTAGGTACTCCTGGGCACAGTCATGTTACATACACATCAACAGAAGAAGATGAACTATGCCCAGATAACCCCTCTCCACTTCATATACAATATTTACGATATATTAAAGGGGAACTGTGTAACTTTTAGCGAGTAGAGGGCACAGATCCCTCTACAGAATCTGTTGTTACAGACATTTGCCTTTTATACGTGGAGGCTATCCTGTCGGCAAGTTTGGAAGAAAAAAAACTGAAACGGTAGGGTAAATTTAGCATATTTTGTCCAAATAAGACTCTGCTAGGGTCCATTGTATTGGCCTATTTCTGCACCTTCTATTTGAGTGCTGTCGTCACTCTCATAATCTCTTCCGCCTGGGGACAGGAAAGTTACGTTGGAGGTGCCTGTCGAGCTGAGGGTACTGTGTCAGTGAGATAGGTATGATTTTACTGATCTCATCTCTAAGAACCATCAAATCAAAAAGAATATATATTTTTGTGCTAAAAGTTTCCTTTTTAAGTCTTTAATTTACTCTTTGTTTGGGCTCCACCAACACCTATCCATAGTGTGAAAGCCTGTCTCTATAAATCGTCTTTGATTTCAGAGCTGTTTTACTTTATTTTTAATTCCTCTTTACGTACATAAAGACTATAAAAGGTTGAAATGGGCTGTTTTTAACAAATAATCTGTTAATATTCAGTGGCATCGATGTATGGGAGGCAGCTTCTTTATCTAGTATCTAGTATTTGTATCTGTAAAACTTTTGCCCGAATAAAGAGTCTTTGTTTCAAACCCAGCCCTGGTCAATACTGATCAAGTTTTATGGTTTTAGGTTGTAAAAGAATTTGCAAAGACAAACATACACCAGGACATGAAGACATACCTGTGCAGATACACTGTTAATCATTTATTTGATTACTGACTCATCAAGGATGCTCTTATCTGACACGTTAAATTATTTCATACATTAAGCTAGATATTTTGCCGCTTACTTTTCCGCTTACTTTGGTAAAATGAAGCAGTTCAAAACACACTGTTTTTGAGGTGGTTGGCTGGATCTGGAAATGATTTGGACAAAACCAATAATCCTGCATGTAATAACAAGTGACAGAATATGTGTATAATGTGGAGACTTTTTTCATATGGACGCTTGCACAGAATATGATGGTCCACTGAACATGAACAAACTACTGGAATAAGATCATGCTGCATTTTCAGTTTTAACAAAACTGAAGTTTATATTCATCAGATTACTGCAGAAGTAGACCCAACTCATTAATTAGTGTAATCATGAACAGTCCCATAAAGAAATGGGGACCTGATGATAAACAGTTTCTATTTCCATGAATGCCCTGCCCTGTTTCTTTGGGGTTTTGGGCTCAAAAAAGACTTGTTCACAACCATTGTTTTAGAGAAGGCCTGGTGCTCTGTTATAATGACCTCCCTGTATCATAATTTGGTCTAATTATCTTATTATTTTGTGTCTCCTAAAGCCAAACAAGCCATGCATGTCTCATAGAACAAACAGAACCAAAACAGCTGCAGGGAGAGGGAAATGTGTTGTTGCTGTAACTGGGAGAAGTAAAGGCTCACACAGCACTTACTAAATAACACAGTTGATGTTGCGTTTCCACTAATAAGATATAGATCGTGACGGATATAGCTGGTGTCAGATGTTGCATGTCAAGATGATGCTCACTGTGCTAAAGTATTTAGCATCTCTGACAGGGGGGAATGCTGGTTGCTCGGCGACACACACTCACAAACTGGGGGGGACGAGCAGGTGCCAACGGCTTGTGTTAGTGGGTGACAGAGACACTTGGCACCCACACTGCTTTTGTGGGTCAGTCTGGTTATTTTTATCCCAGAGCCTAAAAGTTCCACACTGATGACAACTGACACAAGGTTTGCCTAAGACCTTTTACGGGACACACATCAAGCACAAATCCCATTGTCAGCTGATTGCTTTCTTATCATATACATCCCAAACTGCAAACATTTGTGATTTTCAACTACTGATAATTGATAATACAGTTGAAGAAGCCATTTGTCTTTCCCACTTCACATGATGGCCCTGCTGCTTTTCACAGCATCAAGAAGCCCTTGTTTCCAGCGCAGACAGGTTATAATATAAATGTATAGGTTAAGTCTGAGGGTAAATATGGGCAAAGCCAAATGGTTATGGACTGCTCAATCGAACCCTTGTCCCTGAGAGACCATAAAACTCTCAGTCAAACATAGTCCCGGTGATCCTCTATGTTCATGCCATATCCAATAGAAAGGGCTGGTCTGTGAGCCAAGCTGGTCAGGGGTGCAGCTGGTGTCCTTAAGTAAACTCCACAAGCCAAACAAAATCTATATTGTACTGGTCTGTTAAATTGGTTAAATTAGCACCTGTTTCAAGTCCTAAACTAAGAATGTTTTCAGAGTCAAAATGCTGCTGTGTACTTTATTTAATTACAGTCATGCGCATTTAGTAAGGTTTGCTATTTTAAATTGCCAGGTGGAGATCTGGACTAAATACAGTTTAGCTGATGTCTGGAAGTAAAATAACATTGCACAAATTTACAAAAAAAACATTTTTTACTCTGAATAAAAAATGTAAGAACTTTTGCACTGTTTTATAGTAAATGCTAATGGTTCATGAAGTGAAGAGTACTGAAGGGATCTCGCTCCCAGGTAGACACAGGGCTGTACTGTCCCATCTGAGCTGACAGGTGCACTGTGTACGTTGGACTGTGGCCTGAGACGTGCTGCCAACTGCATCTAGGGCTCTCATTTGGCAGCAGCACTACACCACCCTCAGACCAGTGGAAAAACAGAATGAGCAGAAATAAGCAGCAGTCCGTGGACACAGACACAGGCACAGACACAAACACGGCTCTACTGTTAAATGGCTGTATGAGCTGTTCAACTGTAAACAAAATTTGGGCAGACACACCCTGATGATTTAGTTTGCCGACAGCAATTAGGAAAACCTTCAAAAGGTGCTTTCATCCTGTATTTCAGGATACAAAACAGATTTATATGACCCTTTTTGTACTTACTCATGTGTATGGTTCTCAGTTGTCACAGGTGCTAATGGCAAATATTTCAGATTTGGTGAACGTGGCCTCATACATGCTTCACATTTATTGATAACTGATTGCAAACATTTTGTTCTCAGACGTCCTGTCAGATCAATTTCCTGGTCTGTTTTAGTGTTGTTTGCTAATTTTTTGTAATCGTTTTTGGTGGCCCACTTTTAGGTCCTGACCCACTGCTGGAAATAGTTCTTGTCAGGGCCATTGCAGTGGGCTAGGTTCACCGGGCAATCATTTTACTAATGATGCAATGCTAATTAAGTTTTAGTACTGTTGACTCACCGTACCCCCATTGAACCTGCTCTGTTTGTGCGCTAAAAACCACCTCGGGACTTTGGGAACTTTGGCATTTTGCTGCATGATGTTGTGGAAAACCGCCATCTGTCCCATTGCGTGGCAGGGGTCGAGGATGACCAGGGGCCAGGAGGCAGTGCTGCAGAGGGGCCTCCAGGTCTGGCTCAGTCTCATTGACCTCTGCGTGCCATTTCCTCCATTTGAGCACCTGAGCTCTTTGGAGCTTTTGGTGCTGGTCTGAGTAATGTAACTGCTGCTGGAGGCCACAGTGCTATAGGTGTTCATCAGTGTGCTATTGTCTCCGGCTGCTGTTCAAAGACACTGACTTTATGTTATTGTCAGACTTGAAAAGTGCCTTAATTGAAAATTGCAGCTTTCTTTCTCGAATTCATTCTTCTCTTCTCCAGTGGATTAACCATGAACTACACTGTGTGTCTCTGCAGTGGGGCCATACAAGACATTTGCCAGACATTATGTTGGACAAATGTAATTTTATTAGACTTTTGTGTTCTCTCCTGCATTGTACACAAGCATAAATAAGATCATGTCAAGGTCAGCAGAGTGAAACAACAGGACTTGATTGCAATGCCTTATTGTCTTCATGTAAGTTCAGTTCTACAAAAATATAAAGCTACTAGCCACAAATTTTAAACAATAAACACGTACGAGCCAGTATTCCTTGATCAACAAATCAAATCATCTAATATGTGACCAGGAGTAACCAGTGATGTGAAGTGATTGCGTTCATAAATAAAGGCTGATCTGACAGTCTGAAATTGACTGTCAGAGCTCCATTAGCAGGGCAGTAAGGGAAAAGTCCCTGGTCACTTTGATAAATAATGTGCCGTTGACCTTTGAGGCTCAGCATGTCCGTAGACCTTCACATGGGAACATAGAGCGCCCACTTCTCGTCAAGACGTGACATATGATCCATCGCTGCAGTGGGCAGTCACTCAACGCGGCCTAACGTGTTGTCATCAGTGAAATGAGTGGAGGAGTTTTTATTGAGCCTCTGCAGTGACATTATTGATGTTAAGTCTCCCTGATCAATATCCCGATGCCAGGGCCTTTGCACTCGATCCTCAGGAGGGGTATTAACCTGCAGGGACGGGGCAAATGTATCTTTAAATGAAGTGGCCTTGTTAGCCCCCTCATGTGAAGCAGTCTATTTAAAATCAAATGAATCAGAACATGTCATGGGCTGATGAGTGAACAGGATCAAAGCTGAGTCTCACTCACTAATGTCCTCAGGGGTACATTTGTTTCCCAAAACACACAAGTAATTTCTGGTGTTCTCCAGAGTCATCAGCCTCCAATTATTTCCTACTTCTCTCCAATGGGCAGGATCAAGCACTTGAGAATCTTTAGTGCAGGTTTTAATTTGTTTAATGCAGTAGTGCTGAGCCATTGTCTTTTAATTAAAAACTGAGATTAAAAAGTAAATGCTTACAAAAGGAAATGAAATATATAAATATTTTCATTTAAAAAATGTACAATCTAACATTTTATAGTGCTTAAGCCTTTGTGCAAAGGAAAATTACGTACTGACACTTCTGCAAAAAAGAATAAATCTAAAAATTAAATAAATGAATGGGTTTTTGTGCCTGATTAACATTCTATTCCGGGCCGGGTTGCAGGGGCAGCAGGCAGCATGCCCAGACATCCCTCTCTTAGACACCTCTTCCAGTTCTTCTGGGGGAATACCACAGTCTCTCCAGCGTGTCCTCCTCAAAGGGGGGACGTGCCCTGAACACTTCCAGGAGGCATCGATGTGGAGGAGCAGTAGTTCTACTCTGAGCTCCTCTGCTCCTCACCCTATCTCTCAGGCAGCGCTCAGCCTTCACATAGGACTCATATCAGCTGTCTGTATACAAGATCTTGTGCTTTGATGCATGACCCAGAGCTCATGCGATGATAGAGAAGGAACATATATCGACCTGCAAATCAAGAGCTTCGCCTTGCGGCTCAACTCCCTCTTCACCAAAACAGTCTGCAGACACTGCACTGATTTGTCTGTCAATCTCCCATTCCATCCTTCCCTCACTTGTAAACACGACCCTGACATTCTCCTCCACTTGAGCTCTCCTCCAGCCTGGAGAGGGCAAGCCACTCTTTCCTAGCTGCTTTACACTCAGCTGCAAACAACCCCCGGAACAAGCTGAAGGTCCTGGTTTGATAAAGCCAACAAGACAACATCATCTGCAAAAAGCACAGATGAGATCTTGTATCATTCACCATATCAGGGGTCTCCAACCTTTTCTGGGGGAAAGTGAACAACCAGGATAAAAACTGCATTGTTCCTCCTGGATCCAAGGTTTGACTGTCGGACAAATCATCCATTACACTGGTATGAACATTGCTTTTAAAATGTAATAAATGCTTCCTTTTCTGCTGAAATTATAAGGCTTCTCTTAAGTTATCTAACACCAACTGTGGACAGGCTGATGCCCTGACATGTGTACTTCTCCCACATCACAGGTCAACTGGTCTGCAGCATTGGGTAGGTAACC
Organism: Rhyacichthys aspro; assembly: GCA_036850595.1. Classification (NCBI taxonomy): domain Eukaryota; kingdom Metazoa; phylum Chordata; class Actinopteri; order Gobiiformes; family Rhyacichthyidae; genus Rhyacichthys; species Rhyacichthys aspro. Next base: position 19,355,820 of record CM072159.1, on the reverse strand, counting down.
AGCAGCTCACTGTCTGTCTATTACTAAAAAAAAAAGAAAGAAAAGAAAAACATCTGCCTTAGACATCTTATGCAAAAAAGGAAAAATAACACAAAAAGGATGATAACAGCATGTTTTCAAGTTTGGTATCAAGCCCACCTCCTGTATTTTAATGATCTGTGAGAGAGCAGTGGCTCTTCTTTTCAGTGAGGGTTTCGCCACTCTGTTGTGTAAAGAGAGAGATTAGAGCCCCTGCAGCTCAAAAGGATGCTGGCTGCAATGACCAGCTTTGATGTCCTCCTCTTGGAAACAGCTTAACAGAAAGAACTGCACTCAGGACGAGAGGGCAGGATGTACAGCTTTCTCATTGTCAGCAGAAAAGACTACAGGAGTACAGTTAATTGTTTGGTCACAGCTGGTTTTCCGAGGATCTCCGAGGCCCATCTTTAGCAGTGCTGCACCAGTTTAGATAAGAAATCCTTGGATGTATTCTGACCAACATGGGCAGAGGTCCAAACACAAAACCCACTCAAAAATCATTTTCTACGCAGCCCACATGGAAACTTATATTTAGTGCCCATGTACAACGTAAGAGTCAAAGTTATGTTTAGAGACTATAAAACGTGATGGATTTTTTTTTTTCTTTTTCATCAATTTTTCACTTTTTAGTGTTTAAAGCGAGTCTGAGTTTCCAAAAGCACACATAAATTCATGCAAAATAAGCCCTGGTTTTGTTTGCATCCTTGGAAACTTTTGTGCATTTTAGAAAAGCTCTTGACAAAAGGTGAAAAGGACAGACGGACCCAAAAGGGAAGGGATCCATTTCTCCAGTTTCCTTCAACAAACCCTGACGCTGAGCTGACACTGCAGCCTCTGCCTGTCTCTGCCTCTCCATTTGGCCCTTGTCCTGCCACACTGCCTTGTTCTTTTCTTTTCATTCTCAACATGGCTTTTGGCAATGAGAGACCAAACAGCCAGCTAGACATTATTCTGCTTTTGTGCAGTGACAGTATGGGACGGTTTTAGTGTTGAGCCATGGCCTTGTGATGTGGCTATGGCAAGATTGATTAAGGTCATTAAGCACCAACCGCTACTGAGAAAGGTTATTCTCCTAAAAAAGACCTTACAAATACCTGTTATCCACCATCTTATGTGCATCAGACAATCACAAAGACAGAAACATCTGGGGCATTTATCGCTGTGGATCAGGTGATCATCTGGCTCATCAGCATGCAGACAGCCTACTGAGTGAATCACCTCACCTGTCCAGAGGGCTCACACACACCGCTCTGAAGTGTGGTGGAGACAATAGTGTAGTTAATCTGACGGCTAATCCTGAGAAGGAGGCAGACAAATGAGCAGCGCCGCCTCGTACAATGAGCAGGTTGTGGCTCTGGGATTATGGTCAGGTCAGATACTGAGCTTTTAAAATGTTAAAATGCCGACTGAGGGGCGGCTGCAGGGAAAAGATAAGCAGTGATGGGAGCTGTCTTTTGAACATTTACTGCCTCACGTTTATCATGATTGAGGTGAATAACACAAGAGTCCAAACACAGAGGACAAACTGACAGTGGTCCTCAGAGCTGCCTGGATTGATTTGGTTTGATTCACTCTGAAAACATCTGGCTTCACAACACGAGTCAGAAGTGAGTCACAAAGAGCTAAAATTGTTCCTATATCACGGAAGGCAATTTATTTTATTTTCCATTCTTCAAATTAAATAAGTCACTGTAGGCTCAGAAAGAGAGCAAACAATGTTATTTGTATTATTTTTGCACTTCACAAAAGCCTTTGATAAAAAAAAACAAAAAACACAAATGCCCTTTTCACATCACAAAAAAGACTGGGATAGATTTCTTTACCAAAATAAAAACCATGCAGTCTGGCAGGAGGCTAATGTCACCACTGACATTCACATTTAGGCAGGGTAATGGATCAAAGTGAAAGAAACACCACACACACAGCACCGTGCCTTCAGGAAAGGTTTGAAAACACAACTGTGACTTCCATCAACATAATGGCTCTCCCATATCTAAGTGTGTCCCTGATGTATGTGCAACATCGTCCCAGCAGGGCTCTCTTGCCATAGCAGCTGCACCTCTATCTACCACACAACAAGACATTCTGCTGAGTTTAATTTGGCATTGTTATGTTCAGATTGTGGACATTGAAGGTCACCAGACAAAGTGAGGCTGAGATCGTGTCTGTCCTCAAGCTACTTTCCTCTCTATGTTGGGAAACACTCAACTAGGACAAAATTATAAAATCAAATCCTTCCAGCTGTAAAACACATTCACCTGTCCTCCAAACATGACAAAACAGGAGTATGTCACAGTAAATCATCTCTTCTGATGACTTCTGATGTCCTCTACGACAAAGATAGAAAGATTAAATATATAGGCTGTATGCCACAGTTTAACCTTGTACGTAACAATAGGTAGCTATAGCTTTAGGTGTGAAAGATCCTCATTGTATGCTCCCACTGGCAGGACATTAAACAGTGCAGTGTATTTACCAAAGGGACTTCAGTGATGGTTTGTTAATTGAATAAAAGGTTATCCATGTGGACTTAATATCAGATGTATAACGACCAGATTAAGAGCACCAAGGTGTTGTGTTTCCATCGATCCTCTCCTGTGATGCAGACTTCTGGCTCCTCCGCAGGGCACACATTAAATATTTACATGGCCAAAGCTATTTGCTGTGACATTGACTAATGGATTTCTTAGTCACAAGTTAACATTGTGCACCTTTTCAACTGTTAAAGTTTCCCCAGTGATCAGCCAGTGCCTTTTTAACTTCATTAGCTTTTATCTGTCAATGAAATCAAACATTATTTCACTGAAAGGTGCCTTGGTCTGGTTTAATTTAAGCTACGCCACCCCTTCCTGTTTGACATTAACGGAAGTGTCAGGGTGGAGTTAAAGCAAACAAACAGCAGCCGGGTCACTATTGCAACATGTGGGTGTGTTAGTGTTGAATATTTTGCAAGAGATTAAATAAATAGTAATCACAAAAATGCAGAAAAAATAATAACTTTTCTGTTATCTAATTATCTATGATTCTGAAAAAGAGAAAACCACAAATTTATCGACAATGGTTGCTGATAATACACATAAACCTAAAAGTTAAATAAGGAAAAATGTTGAATGCAAAGGCAAATCATAAAACAAGAGTGTGTAAACCATTTGGGGCATTAAATAGTGGCTGATAAAGACATAGAAGAACAAATATTACAGCTATTGCTTTGAAACTAGACAAACCCTGTGTCCTGCTGGAGACAGAAACACTGTGGAGAATCACAGACTAAATGGCGCTGGGTGACTGAGAATAAACACATGGAGCTGCCGTGTCTCTGTCTAGAATGTCATCAGGACCTTGAGATTTCAACAGAAAATCAATTAGGGGCCGTAATGCGGAGCGGCAGGCCAGGGAGCCGCGGCTGCTCTAAGCACTAAATTGGCTGCTAGCGTTGAGGGGCCAGCTGCTTGACTCTTTAGCTGATTGTCCCTGGCAGAGGTCAGCTGCACTCTCCACACATTTAAAGTCAAACAACACACCCACTTATTGCAACTGATCACTGCACTGAGCGGATGACCTCTGCTGCTGGACCTGTATTTTTCAGACAAAATCTCAAATCCAGCTGCAACATGTGGACTTAACATTGTTATTTTATCAAAGCAACTGCTTATGCACGCACAGAGAGGATCCATGTTCTCTGGACAGCAGCAGATAACGTGTCATTCAACAGTGTATGCTGATTATGACAGTCAGATCAGTTGGCCTCAGGCTTGGATTTATTCGCCCCAGTGCAGTGGGAGATGCCGCCTGCAGCTTCAGGAGCACAGTTAACAAGTCACGCAGGACGGTCTGCTGCAAGGTTGACATCTACTGGCTGCTGAGCTGCAGTGCAAGGCATTAGGTCAAGACAGAAAGAAGACATTCCACTCGGCATGTATGGGCAGAGATTACAAGAAATTCCTTGTTTTATTGGACAGTTGTTCTGTGAAAGCTGGCATAAATTTCTTTGTGCATGGTTGGTAGACTTTTTCTACAGATGTATGGACAAGTATATTTAATGGTTGAATTAAGAAACAGCTACATGTTTATTTTCATCTCATTAGTCTCATGTGATGATTTAAAACATGACCAACATCTCTCTTCTTCAGCCTGAAAGTTGCCTGCAGTGTTTACTCAGAGTGAGTTTTGTTTTCCCTCTCGAACCCCCACTGACTCCCACACATCTCTCTCCAATGTCTCTATTTATAGAGTCTATTGGAAACATACAGTAATGAACGCAAATCCCAGCTCCCTCACTAACTAATTCTCTTAGCACACATAGAGAAAACAGGGGGCTATCAACTAGTCAGCTATATCAAATATATCAACTAGTATCCTCTGCATATGGAAAAGAAAACAGTTGAACAGCTGATATCCTTTTATTATTCACCGTCAGGAAGGATATCTTGAATGCTGACAGACCACATGCCTGAAACCATTCCCTTGCAGCAGCATGTTAGAAGTGCCTGTGTAAGCATGCTCGTAGTATTTTCCTGAAAGCGATGAACTGCCTCAACAAAGCGTCTTAAAGATCTCTTCATTATCTATATTGAATTTTATAACTAGTGTGGCACAGTATGGCATAGACTAATAGACATGATACATTCACGGCGCATGACATCATATAAGCACAGAAATGAGTCATGGAAATATGCTAAAAAAAGAACTAAAGTAATTTATATGTATCCACGTGTAACTGTGTATTTACAAACTGTTCAGCCTTATGTACTGTCAGTGCCTAAGTCCAACCAGAACAGACATACACACTTTAACAGCACCATCTCTTTTTTTTAAGGCAATCAGACAAGACAAAGAAAAGCAAAAAGATAAAGAAGCATACAGGCCTATCACATTACCCTCAGGTGAAGGATTATGTAAAACACTCATATGTTTCCGTCATTATCATTGGTACTATGTAAAAGACCTAAAGGTATTCATAAAAAGGGCTGCTTCTAAGGAAATGCTATATTGCAACACATTCTGTTCCTGCCAGGCTCCGGGTGCGCCCTGGGGCCTCTTCATATCACCACAGCAGTAAATGTGGTACTACAGTTACTGGTCTAATAGGATAAGGGGCCAGAATATAAGTAGGTAGGTCACCTCACAATGTTATGAAAAGAACAGAAACCTGACTAAATGTGATTGAACAACATCATGCAGAATACAAGAATCAGTGGGAAATAATATTTATAGTTATACAGGACAGTAATATAGAAAAGAATGTAGAAATTTAATTTTGTATCAAGAGTGAATTTTTATTTGTGGATGCAACAGGGATTTTCCTGTTACTTTTGTGAATGTAACAGTAAATCCCTGTTTTGAATTTTGGAAATGCTTGTACTGTTCTTTCTAATTTTGATTTAGTGGTAATTTTGACTACTTATGGCTCATGGAGGTGTCAAGAATCTGCAGCCTGTGATTAAGCTCATCATTATTCTGTCCCATATTTAGGTCACATAGTCCCAGTGTACACTGCTCATTTGCATAATCACAGAATACCATATCAAAACCCTGGTTTCATTTTTTTCAGCCCTCACTGCTTCCAGAAACTCTGAGCTCATGTGAATGTGTCTCTTGTTGTGTGTTTGCAGATAAGAGCTGATTTAATGCAGTGTTTTCATTCATGGACTGGAACATTTTCCCCAGTGCTCTTGCATAACTGTGTGAATACTTATCAACAAAATACATGCAGCAGAATAATGGGACCAAGCGTATTCTGACAAAGACAGAGAATAAGAAATGTGTTAATAACTAAAAGGGTAATATGTACTATATTTAGGACATATTAGTGAAGTACATATTAGCTAATGTGTACAACTGGTAACACAAATAAGTATCTCTGGATCCTGTGTATCTCTTCTGGCCCCATACACAGCGCTTGTAGAATAATTTTATGCTTTCTGTATTTATACAGTGACACACTAACAAAGCAGTACTGTATGTAGTTGTTGATATACACGCTGAGTGAGGATTTTCTGAATATAAAACAGTTTCCTGCGGTGCCTTGCATCTGCCTCCAGCTGCTAAAATTATTTACAGTACTGACAACAATGATAAATAGTAGCTTGCCTGAATCTGGGAGCAAACAAAAACAAAACAATTATTGTTGTGTTAAAAATATTAAATATGGAGAAAAACGTGATATTTTTTCTTAATAAGACTACATATGTCTCTTTGATGTAAAGAAAAAGAAGAGGTAGGAGTGGTATCAGTGAATGACTGTTTGTAAGCTTTGGTTACAGCTTATACAATGCTGAATTCCATGTCATTTCATTTCACTACTAAAGGGCAAATCACACATGTTATTGTGTGATTAGTCTTTGATTTTATTGTTAATAATGTCGCCTCTCTTGGTTCCAACTGAAACGCTCCCTTTGTCCTTTTATCGTTAATGCCTGGAGCACTGTGGCAAAAGACAGAGACTCTTTTTTCAGAATTTTCTCCCCGAAGTATGTGACAGCTTTGCATAAATGTGTCAGTAAATCCTTCAAAGTCCAGAGCCTCAGCACGGGGCCTTCAAAGTCACAAACCTTTTTAATTTGACAGAGCTGGAAAAAAAAGCTCTTCTTTTGATTACATTGGATGACACCAATATCTATGCCTCGGGGCCAAGCGCTATAGCAAAAATAATGACACCATTGAAAATATCAAAGGCATCAGTGCTACAGATTAGATTTATAGTATTCATATGTGATTGTACAGATAGGATACAGATTTTGTATAATTTGCTGAAAATACAGTACAAATGTCTTTAAATCAGTCATGTTTTGGGCTTTTGCTGTTTTGTGAAAAAAAACAAAACACAAAACAAACAATCCCATTTTCTGAAGTTCACTTACAAAGTAAAGCTGTTAGGACTCCCTCTGTCCAGCAGGTGCCAGGCCTTCACCACTTTCTGGACTCAGAATTTCTACTTTAGAGAAAAAAAAATCAACATATATAACAAATGCATAACACACACTAAACACAGGTCTGCACATTATTCCAAACGCATCGTCTATTTGTTTTTTTCTGTCTAGACGTCACGTGGTATCTACACCTTTATATGAATGTTTACAGACTGTCTATAAAGTGTAAAAACTTACTCTCCAACTTCTGAACGATCGAAGAACATGTGTTTTGGTCTGTGACAATTCAAAGTGTGGAGAGGCAGGTTAGCATGTGTTCTGAGCATGCGCAGTACGCCTCTGATGCCAGCCACTAGTTGGTTGAGGAAGTAAACTTTTCCACCTGAAGCATTTGAGCACTCCTCACCTTCACGCTGTTACAGGTAAGGTCCTGTTGTTGTTACAGAGTTTACAGCCTGTTGTGCGATGTATGTTTCAGCTTCAGCTCAGATATTTCACTTTATCGCCAATAAATCCTGAAGCCTGTGTAGTTTAATGAAACCCCCAAGTGTTGCCATATTTGAATCACAGCTTTAGCTCCATGTCGCTTTTATATTGTTAGTCTACATCATATTCTGCCTTTAGGATTTAACTTTCTTATTCCTTATTTGACTAAATGACATGAATGATCGGACCTAGCTCTGTCTGTAACTGTACAGTGGTGTGACTCGTGTTTTTTGAAACATCATTTAACACAGAGCCATGATTTGTTTTATCTAATGGTTATCCCATATGTTCCTTTTTGTTTTTTTAATCCCAGAAACAGAAATGACCTCACTACCGGACTTGGAACAGCTTGCAGAAATAGGTGAGTTTATATTAATCATTATTAATCATCTATTGCTCAGAGTAGGGCTGTGCAATTAATCGAATCTTTTAATTTCAATTTCGGCTCCCAACGATCACAACACCCATGTAATCGAGAAAAAAAAACGATAATATATTACTTGTTACTTGTTTTTTACGAGATTGTGGAAGTGCACTAAGATTGTTGATCTTATTCATTTATCATAAGTATTATTTCTGTTTATTTATTTATTTTTTGTTTCCATTTATACGTTTGAATATATATTTTTTGAGGAGAATTCACTGTTTTGTTCAATAAATCCAACATATTTCCAAAGTCAATAAGTAATCATGTACAATATTAGTGATTTATATCAATAAACCAAAATAATTGTACCTATGATTTTTTTTCCACAATCGAGCAGCGCTAATACAGAGAGACTGATTTGCTGTTTTGTTTTTTTTGTTTTTGTTTTTTGTTTGTTGTATATTTAGGACAGAAGCCACAACTAAGATTAAATGTTTATGAGGACAAACTTGACTTTCCATGCCTCCAGGCTCGTGATTAATTGAAATGCGATGGCTTCAGAGAAGTTTCTGTTCTAAATCGAGCCTTTTGTCCACTCCTTCCATGTACATCACTGCTTCCTCCCTGTTATCAGAAACTGTGTGTTTACAAAAGCTCCCCACAGTGCAGCAGAATAAACATCCACAGCACAGACTAGTCTCCTGGATGTTTCCTCCCAGTACTGCGACCGCATTTCCCTCCCACATTATTTTTGAAGCATTAAATCCACAGTAGATAAGGCAGTAATTCAGGAAAAAGTTGGTGGGGTTTGGTATGTTCAGATTATCTCAGTTGTGGCATTCACATCTATCAGCCCTCATGTACAAACTGAACTATAGGTCATCAAGTTAAGATTGTACAGATGAATAACAAACAGATAAACAAAAGGTTCCAAAAAGGTTACTGAATAATGGCACAAGTAAAAAAAAAAAAAAAAAAACTTGAATTCCCTTCCTCAACACCAAATGTAGATTTTGAGTAAAATCTTTTTGTTTTCTTTCCTTCTGGAGAGCTTCAACGGGAGGAAGAGGACGAGGAGCCGATGTGTGCTCCAGATGGTCCTCCGAGCAGCAGATGCAGTCTTGACGTCTCTCACCCGTACTACGACATTGCTCGACACGGGATCATTCAGGTCTCTGGTCAGTACAGTAGCTTATGAAAGAACGTCACATCCCACTTTATGAATGAACAGATTTCTGTGCGTCTGTCTTTGTCTGGTGTCTTCAGCAATGCTTTATGGGAATTTAAAAACAGAGCTAATCCTTGTTCATTTCCTTTTCAGGAGATGACAAATATGGCAGGAAGTTGATTATTTTCAGTAGTTGCTGTCTGCCTCCGTCCCACCAGCTCAATCACCACCGTCTGCTGGAGTATGTCCAAATTTTGACCTCAACATGTTTCAGCCTAAATAACAAAACTACTGCTTATGTTCTTTGTATTTGCTCATTGCAGATATCTGAAGTACACACTGGATCAATACGTGGAGATGGACTACATCCTGGTTTATTTTCACTATGGTCTGAGAAGCACCAACAAACCATCTCTGAAATGGTTAAGAGAAGCTTACAATGAGTTTGACAGAAAGTATGTTATATTTAATGTATATTTGAATGTATGTTATATTAAGATTATATTTGACATTTTAAATTTTCTTCACAACATAAAAAAGATGGTCCTTGCTTTCACTTTAAATGTCAGTTTCTGTGTAAAAGTGTAAAAATCAACTTGTAAACCCATTATTCTTTACATTTAGATTTTAGATATCGTTGATTGTAACTGACCTGCTGCTTGTGACACAACTGTTTTGTCCAGTAAATGTTATGTAATTTTAGGGTAAGAGATGTGACTCATCTTGTGACCATTTTTAATCAGATACAAGAAGAACTTGAAGGCACTCTATGTGGTCCATCCTACAAACTTCATCAGAATTGTTTGGAATATCTTCAAACCTCTAATCAGGTACTACACAACCTTCACAGTCATTACAGATTTGGAAAAGACTAGGAGTATACACTAACAGACTGGTTTCAGAAGATTTTTGTGAGACAATAGATCACACAACGTTGAGTCATTGGCCTCATTTTCAGGACTTGTGACTCAACTCGGAAAAGCCCATTTATGACTCGGACTCGAACTCAGACTTGTAAATTCTCAGGGACAATGACTTGGGACTCGACTCGACTAATGCTCTGATGGGTCAGAGTTAGACTTGGACATTGTCAAAAAGTGTCACACCTAGAGAGACCCACACACCTAGAGTTGAAATTTAAGTAATCACATTGTGTTAATAATTTATAAAATTAATTAAAAAAAATAAAATAAAAGTTTTTGTGGGCGAGTGACTCAAATTCCGGTAACAATGACTCGACTCAGACTTAATCATGATTTTTTTTTTGATGATTCGGACTTGCATTTCAGATGATAATGACGCGACTTGGACTTGACTCGAAGTTTTTTTTTTTTGGTGCTTGGACACAAACTTTATATTAGATGATGATGACAGAACTCAAACTCGACTCAATTTTTTTTTGGGACTTGGACCTGGACTCGAGCTTGAAGACTACGGACTCAAAAGCGACTGTAAAACTGGTGACTCGACTACAACACTGTCACAGACTACATGATTTGTCACACACTAAGAGTTTTGTGTGCCTAGCCATGCCGACTGTCCCCAACTAATGCAGACTGGTGCAGACTTTGCCCAACTGGAATCGTGGGTAAAATCAGGCAAAAAATCTTGTACTGTGACCTCAGCTTAACATATTTGACTCACATCATCGTTCATGGTTTTGCTGTGTTTTCCAGTCACAAGTTTGGGAAGAAGCTAACGTATGTGAACTATCTGGCTGAGCTGAGGGATCACCTGAACTATGAACAGCTCATCATTCCTCCCGATGTGCTCAAGTACTGTACAGACTTCCATTTCTTGTCATAAAGAAATCTATGGGTCTACAATCTAGCTGTGTTTTACAACAGAAACGACGAAAAGTTACGAGCAGCTCAAAAAGATGGACCTCCACCGTCAGTGAAAAAGCCCCCACCTCGACCTCCACTGCCCACGCAGCAGTTCGGCGTCAGTCTCCAATAGTAAGTGCTCCCTGGTATTCGCTGTTAAGCATCATTGTTCTGTTAGGAATAAAGCTTCTGTTTATTTTACAGCATCCGAGAGAAGAACAAAGGGGCGGTAATCCCTCCTGTGATGTCCCAGACTGTCACATACTTAAAGGAGAAAGGTGTCTGTCATTCATTGTGAATACTATAGGATCAATATCATAGGAAAACTCTAACTTTGGTGTATCTGTGGGTTTGTCAGGTCTGAGGACAGAGGGGATCTTCAGACGCTCGGCTCGGGTTCAACTGATCAAAGACATACAAAAACTATATAACACTGGTAACCTCATAGATTTTTCAGAGACACATAAAAAAAAAAAACAATCTCAGACATGTATTATTGTACTGTTCAGGGAAGTCTGTAAACTTTGAGCAGTATGGTGACGTCCATGTTGCCGCTGTGATCCTGAAGACGTTCCTCCGAGAGCTGCCAGAACCATTGCTCACCTTCAGAGTCTACAGCCATGTGCAGGACATCCTCAGTGAGTTTTATTCATGTTTAAGTATGATTTTTGTGTATTGAAGTTACATTTTGTGTTTGCTTGTAGAAGTGGAGAGCAGCCTTCGAGTGACCAGGTGTAAGCAGATAGTGGAGAGTCTCCCTGAACATAATTTTATCGTGTTGAAATACCTGCTGTGTTTCCTCCACATGGTACGTATGCATATGTTCAGGGCTCGTACAGGTGCTTGACATCCTTGAAAATGCTTGAATTTTGATACAGTGTTTTCAAGGTTGTAAAATCCTTGAATTTTGGATCAAGTGCTTGAAAGTGCTTTAATAATAACTCACAATCTAATCGAGTAATTTTGTTCTTAGAAAAATAATATTTTTTGCATTTTGCATGTAAAGAAAACAACGCATGTGTGGCTATAGAGTAATCTGCCAGTGTTTTTGGATGTGTGCCCTCTGATGAAGCAAATCGGAAAAAAAAACATGCTGGGAGGTTGCTGTTTCAATGATCTTGAAGGGGAAAAGTACAAATTTTGGCTAAAATGTGGATCAACAGAAACACTTTACATGAGAATAAAGTGGCATACCTCACCTTGTTGGGGATCTAAAAGCTCAAAGATTTGGTACTGCACCCAAACAAAATCTGACTGTAAGCTCATTTTTCAGATATCAGCCTTTCGTAAAAAAGACACCAAACTTAAAGGGATACTTCGTCCCAATAAATTAACATCTTTTTGATCATACAAGTTTTATTTTTAAGTCTATTTTTTTAAACTATCTCTTGTCTGTGCTCCAAAGTATTCAACAATTTAAACAAAGTCTTTTTGAATACCACAAAGTATATATGTCAACATGTAATTTACCACAGTTGTAAGGTGCTTGAAAAACATGAAAGTGCTTGAAAAGTGCTGGAAGTTGAACTTAGAAAAGGTGTAAGAACTCTTACGTTACGCTCTTACTTATGTTACTGCCTCATTGTGTTGCATTTTGGAGAAAAAAACAAAACCTGTGACCACAAACTACATGTATATGGCTTACTTAAATGTGTTTGGCCTTCCACAGGTGTCAAAGGAGAGCATTATTAACAAGATGAGTCCATCAAACCTGGCCTGTGTGCTTGGTGTGAATCTGGTTTGGCCTCGACATGGCTCTGTCTCACTGAGCGCTCTGATGCCCATCAACATCTTCACTGAGATCCTCATCGAACATTTTCTCACTGTGTTCGGCTCTCACTGTTCGTCTGGAGAGGTACTGCCCTGAACCTGGAGTCAGATCCTTTTTCTGATGCAACAGTGAGACATATGAGTCACTGTAGATACCTATCACACAGAGGGTTATGATGAAGGACACAAACTTGATGCCTCCTCACCCGACAAAGAGCAGCTACATGGGTCAGGTTCAGACTTCTTTTCCAGCTGCTGTGTCTAATCACTGTGCACTAGTACAATGCCAATAATAATAAAGTCACAAAATCTGTATGCATCTGTATATAGTGTGAGCTGCTATATAAAAGTAACTGAAGCTCTGTAACCACTTGGTCTATTTGATACAAAAAGACTTATTTTTATACTAAACTGCATATGTATTGTCAGGAAGTGAAATAGTTCATTTTATTTTTTATTTTAACAGGACCATCAATTGTTTTATTTATTAGTGTTTTGTTTTTTACATTTTTTTTTTTTGCTTAGTAAATGACACACATGCTACTCGGTCTTCTGTGGCTGCTGTCCTCCTGACCGTGGTTCTCTCCGTCCCTTCCTCCCCGCCAAAGCAGCATGAGGTGTTGGTACCAAGGGGGGAGGGGGGGGGGGGGGGGGGGGGGGGGTTGTGTTTTTTTTTGGCCCCCCCGGGGGGGCCGGGGGCCCTGGCCGGGGGGGCCCCCCCCCCCGGCCAAAGGCCAGGGGGGGTGTCCAGCCCCCCCGGACCCCACAAAGTGGGACAAGCGGTAGAAAATGAATGAATGAATGAATGAATGTAATAGCTCAAACTATTTAATATGAATCTTTTAAATTCTCTGTAATGTGACATATGTTTTAGTGGCATCTATTTTAAGGTCAAAATGCTGTTATCTTTTGCAATAATACGTACATTTTATGGAATTTAATAGATGTGTAAAAACATTAAGAGATACGGAGACAATAAAAACAGACAGATGGATCAAATGACTTCATCTTTAATTTTGTTTATTATTAATGATTCATTTTTTTAAGAACTTGGTACAAAAAGTGATACTACTCTTTACCATTTATCAACTTCCATTGATCAACTTTTAATGCATCATAAAGAAGAAAAAAACTACATTGGCATATGTAAGACGAACACTTTCCTATACACACTATCCACTGGACAGTTCCCTTAATGACAAATAAAAACTTCTACTTCAACAGCCAACAGACACTTTAATTTCCGTTCAAATCCCTTTGTGTTGTCTTCTCATGGCAAAGTAATACATCAGACATTGCAAGCTAGAAGTCAGAATGCAGTTTTGGCAAACCATAAAAAAATTCCCAATGTTCTCGCTTCATTTTTTTTGCTCATAGATAAAAGAATATAAAATGTTCTACGTCTTTTTTTATTATTTTTTTTGTTCAAATGTTGTGTTGTGTATTAAAATATATCTGTTTAAGCACTGCACAGTTTCTCCCGGAGAAGATTAATAGAAACAAATGAAGAGGTTTTTTTGGAGCGACTTGTGTCGAGGGGGAGGTGGGTTTTGATGGGTGAAGTATTGAAGTGACACAGAGCGCTGATATGATCCATCTTGTTCTTTCCACCTGGATTCTCAGGTGAGCAACTGATATGCATCACGTGGTACATTCTGACCAGAAACAGGTGAATTTCCCCAAAAGAAAACACAATTAAAGTCGACAATGAGAATGATACTGTTCATTTAAAGGCAAGTCGGGTGCAGTGTTAATGCATATGTCTATCCGGCAGATACAGAGCCCTACAGTTTGAAAAAATAAAAATAAAACAGTGTGCTTAGTTACAGCTTTGTTGTAGAGCTAGTTTAATGATACAACATTAATAGTTAGATGTAGATGCTGATTTAATTTGCGGACCAATTTTTTGTCTATAAACTTAAAAGCCCTATATCTTTTTGTTGGGGTGAATTAATTTCTTTGTGTTAGTGACATTTGTAAACTTTTGTATTTTAATAAAGCACATTTTTTAAATAAAACCATTTGGCTCAGATGAACTAATTACTTTTTTTAAAACCGATTAGCATGTTTGATGGCGCCATCCTTTTTAATAAAGTTTGGTTACTTTTTTGTCTCAGCTGCCGGTTTCACATTATTTTGATCACATGCTCTTACAATTAAAAGCTTTTGTTGCTGTTATCTGGAGAGTGTACACAACATCAAGCAAAAGTTAAGGGCATTTTACAACATTTAAAACCATTAAAGACAAAATGTCAAATTGCTTTGCTGATTTCGGTTACATTTTTGATCTGTCTTGGCAGCTGCAAACTAAAGAAGTACATAGTTGTGTGAATTACATTTTTGAAATAACTTGATGAAAAGGGTTGATGTCATATTGCTTGTTGTATATGCTTGTTCTTTCTGAATCCTTCTTCTGTATTAAAGCCACGGACGCAGGGTCATAGAAACGAGCTGCACGCGAGAATCTTTAAACAAATGATATGAACCAAAATAAATCACAACTTAAGATTTACATTTCCCTCCCATAAAGGCATTTTCTCTGAAATGGATAAAAAACATTTTAGATGTTTGTGCATTATCAAACAGCAACGATCTGCAGTTCATTTGATACGTCTGGTGAATACAGTGTAACTATAAAAAAATTCTAATACAACTTGCTAAACAGAACCTCTCGGGACAAAGGAAGACTAGCAAGACAAATGGATGAGTGGGAGACAAGGGTGGCATCCTGGTTCAAATGTGAACAAACCAGGAAGAACCCATCCCTGTCACCCGCATTCATCAAAAGCCAAAAAGTGTTGTTGCAATTTGACAGAGATGTCCCATTTCTAACTGACTCATGTATATAAAAAAAATCCAACAAAGACAAAAACCCTGGATTACAAGGATTTGTACTTGAGGCAGTGTTCATCTCTCAGATTAACAAACTTGTTACTGGTAATGCTCATAAAATACAAGTAAAAAAAAAGTTTAAATTAGAAAAAGTAGGTAAGGGAAAAGAACACTACAGACATTATTAGATGATGATTCCAGTAAAAAAGCAAGGTTTTTGGCATATTTTCTTAACTGGTGTGAGGGGAAATGGACTGAATGGATACACGTAGTAGTGTAGTGTTGTAGTGTAATAATAATGCTTTTGGTCCCTGTTGGTAACTGCTCATTTCTCCGCACAAACAATTACTGGATTTTGGCATTGTTTTGTTTTAAAAAAGAACACATTTTATTAATGTGAAGGCTGTCTATAAATGAATAAGGCTTGCGTTTTTATGTTAAAAATGAAAAATGTAGGGTTAATATTAATTATACCTATTATCTCTAATTTATGATAACTACATCAGATACAAAAATTTAATAATTTAATAACAGTTATAATAATATTTAATAAGTTAAGCGTACCTTCTTTCTGGCAGAGAAAAAGCTCTCACTTTGTTGGTGCATCCTATTATTGTTTGTGTTTCCAACAGAAAACAGAGCCAACAGGGACAGAGTGGTTTATGATGCAACTTCAGTTAAATCACTGAAATAAAAACCTGATGAGGATGTAATAATACAACATATGTACAGTGATCACCTTGAATACTCCAAACTTACATTTATCAACAGGCAAGCATGGAAATGCTAAAATCTTCACTAGAAATGCTAATTTATGTAGTCTTTTCTTAAATACTTTGTCTTCTTTGACTTTAACTCTATTTAATACTGAAAAAGTTACTCTCTGTTTTGTTTGAAGGCTCGTATGCGTTTATAAACACAATAAAAACCTGAATTTGTATGGCAAAAACATTGTTCATAGAAGAATGAGAACAAACATCTACTTGGATATAGCACTGTACAGTCCACCATTGTTCATCTGTTTCTGGCACTACAACTAACTCTACTGTTCTCTTTCACTATATTTAGAACAATAATTAGTCCTGTGATTTTAAAAAAGGGAAATATCTTTTAGGCCGCGCAGAAAGCCGCCTTGGATCTCTGCTGCAGCATTCAAATCTAACTTCTTGTATTAATTACATTAAGGCCAAGAACATTAATAAATAGAAAATAACTTAAAAAAGAAATCTCATAAGCACTGTAGGTGACGGGTTTTAAAAAATACTTGAAATCAAGGCTCTTCTCAGTTTTTGTCGCTTTTTTCACTTGCTCTGAGAAAAACGATATTCAGACGAAACACTCTCGATGTCAGCTAGTTGTTGTCGTCCTGGCTATGGCCGTGGCTCTTCTGTATGGGAGTGGCTGAAGGGCCAGCCATGATGGTGCTGGTGGTTTTGATCCATGCCTGGGACAGCAGGGAGGGGCCAATGGTGGCAGTGGTTGTCATGGTAACCTGGATAACCTGGTCTCGCTGGATGAGCCTGATGAGAGATTTGATGCGGTCCAGGGATGCCTGGGTGTCCCTCTGCTGCTCCAGGAGGTGCTCTCTCACATCCATGCATTGCTGTTGACACAGAGCACAAACACAGGTTTGTTTTAAAAAATGTAAAGCATTTGAAAAAACATCAAAAGCATTTCAAGTGTGGTGAGTGTTACTTTAAGTGTTTTGTTGAGCTTCTTGTCTTCTTCTTCCAGATGAGCGCACTCTTTCTTCAACTCATTATTTCGCCTCAGCAGTCGTCTCTTCTCTTCCTGTCTCACTGAAAGTGCACAGAAACACATCAGGAAATACAGATGCCAACAGCAGATCCATATTATTTTTGGGAGAAATAACTCTCACCTGTTTTATGTGTGACGTAGGACTGAACAAAGTTCTGTGGCCATGATAAGTTTTCCTTGTTCAGTACCTGAAGAAAAGACACAGTTTGAAGTTGTTCTTCATATGAACTCATTAATTAAAACTGAGAACGGGTAGTACCTTCTTTTGGCACTTGGGGCAGTACCAGGGCCCTCTGGGCGGGGTTTTGAGAGGTGGGTGGAGGCAGGTTGGGTGAAAGGCGCGCGGGCAATTATGGCAGGATTGCAGCTCACCATCCTCCTTACAGATGGCACAGTGGTCATCATGCTCCAAGTCATCCTGCCAAAAAAATTAAAAAATACATCAATAAAAAAAGACAGATTATATGAATTAGACTAGCCCTGAGAGCCTTCAGTTAGAGCCCTCCTCCCAACAACAAGGTTAATTAAAAAAATAAAAGATTGTTGGATTGCAAAACAATTTTACAAAGCGACGAAAATGTATGCATTTAAGGGAGCAATAATTATGAATTTAACATGTTGTCACTGTTATCCATCCTGTTTATGCCATTTGACATACCTTCCAGCAGAAGTCCTCAGAGTCTAGCGTGTGGATGGAAGCAGAGCACAGGTTAGTCGCACACAGACCGATTAAAGGTGATGCCATGCAGCAGGTTGGTTTATAAAAACATGCAGCCTCACAGCATTATATTCAAGTTCACCATTTAGTAAATGAACCATTTCAAGTTACCACAAGTAAAAAAATAATAATTACAATACAGACATGACATGGACAGGGGGTTTCAGGTTAAGTCAGTAAAGTGGATGCCACGTTCAGCTTATGGCACAAGGCACAAATGAGAAATGTCTGTGTTTTACCTCGTGCTGTCAGGAAGAGTGAGCTGTTCAGGTAATTGGATGCCAGACGTTTTCGCTGCAATTACACAAAGTTCACAACCAAAATTACAACAGAAGTTTAGTTATAAACACTAACGTCTAACAATAGAGTGCTCAGGAAAGGGCTTTCTGACCTCGGGTTCAAACAAGCCACTGTAAGCTGGGTTGGCTGTGCTTCTTCTCTTCCTCTCTTGCCTCTTCAGTTGGATTTCTGCAAACAATAATATGCTGCTAAACAACTGCACATGTATTTTATTCTTTCCTGGTTGGTTTCAGACACTTATATCCTTGTAAAATAGTGAATGTATGAAAGTGAATGTATGAAAGTCCTAATGAGCAGAGAGCTTACCTTCTAGGTGATCTGTGGTAACAAGGCCAAGGGCGACCATAAAGGCAATTTTCTGTAAAACAAGTGTATCAGCCTATGTTTGCAACCTTTGACCAACAAACGCACCTTCATGGCTGTGTTAATTTTTTTTTTCTTTTTACCTCTGGATCTTCTTCTTTCTTCTGGGAGGGGGACTTGGGGGCAGGCAGGGCATCCTGGGATGGGAGCTCTGCCTGGACCCCTGGAGACTCCTCATTGCTGCTGGGCACCTGTGGCTGAATTATTATCACCTGTTAAAAAAACACACTATATTTAGCATGAAAGAAATCAACACTCTTTGAAAACACAGCTGTAAAGTCTGTTTGTGTACTGTTTTTCCTAATATTGATACCAGTCACATTTCCTGCTATTTCTGTAGCTTTATACTTCTGTTCAAGGTCCTTTACTTAAGCCAAACAAATACGTACATCTGTACTCTCAGGTTAATTATACAGCATTTCTAAATGTTACACATTAAAAGTTTACTAGACAGAGTTATCTGTGAGTTTTTCCAAACATTACAGTGTGTATTTAAGATGATCATAGAAGTTAGTGGGGGTTGTGTGGGACACCGGCCTTGTTTTCAGCGCTGAAGATCAGTGGTTGCACTTTGATGGCCTCGCTGACGGCTGACACTCCATTGCTGGCAGCAGGCGATGCAGCGATGATGGCATATGCCACACCAGGACCTGCAGAGGCATGCTGAGTGGGGCTACTGGACTCCAGCCCCCCAGTCAGGCTGTGGGCTATGTGCCGAGGCGGTGAGGCGTCCCCCTGACCGTCTGACTGCTGGTCGGGCCTCAGCGTGCTGTTGGAGGTGGGCAGCGTGGGGCCTTGGCTCTTAGGACTGACCACTGCTGTGGCCTTCTGCAGGCTTAGCGGCTGCAGCTCCTGGCAGGGACTACTGTGAGGAAGGCTGTCAGGGATGTGGGTCTTTGGCCTGACCTGTAGGAGGAAAACACATGTATGTTTGTTTCAACAAATCGGTCAAATCAAATAAGATGGATGAGAGATTTATGTTTTGCTTCTGCACTGAAAAATGAAAAATGAAGAAACATCATGAACCCACTTAAGGATTCAAGATACAAGACATCATTCATTCATCTTCTACCACCTAATCCTGCTGGGGGTCACAGAGGTTGGAGCCTATCCCACTTTGGGCCGTGGGATGGCTTGGATAATGGCCAGTTTATTACAGGGTTTGATATCAGTATCAGACAAAACCACTGATCCTGTCTTCTTCAGTGCACATCTATACAGCTATAATCTGTTAAGAGCTGATTCATATTCTAGCAATATCCACACAGTCACAAAAGATGCTATGAGGCACTGTAAACATAACATTCATACTACAGCAGTGCACATCTGTCATCACTGTCCAGGTCTGTGTGTGCTGCCACCTAGTGGATGTCTGTCAACGGAGCCACCAAGAAAATGCAGTTTTTGAGTGATGCTGTTTTGTTTGTTGCACTCTGAACTATTATAAGAAAAGTGTGAGAACCAATACCATTAAATATTTAAATTATTTAAAAGTGTCAAATATGTGTCTGTAGTGTAACAAGTAAGAGTGACAATGGTTTACCTGAGGTAGCACAGTGGCGGCTTGTCCTGCCAGCCGGTGCAAAGAGCTGACTTGAGGCACCTTGATAGGAACAGCAGTGAGAGTCCCCAACATCTGCACACAAACAGCAGAACAACACAAGTTCACAAGGACACATACATATCACAACTGTACAATGGTGTTAAGATTCTTTACGTGTGCATGTATAAATGTACGCACCACTCAGTATAAATACATAGATACCAATATCTATGTCTGTGCATTATTTGAGGGTGCTCAATGTTGTGTTATCCTTTAGCTCCTTGTCTAGCCCATTACCTAAATTCAGCCATTACATTGTGATACACATACTTTTTAAAGATGCACAAACAATAGCTGGCCTTAATGTTTAAGCTTTTTCATTTGTTTGTAGTTGCATAGATTAATCAAAAGGGGAGCTGCTGCTACACTAAAAGTTTGCAAGAAAAGAAAATGTCTTAAACCACTGATTTCCAATTTAAACATTTTGTAGTACCTGGCTGCACAAAAACAACACCTGAGAGTCAAAGATCTCAACTACTGTCTGGGTTTAACCTTGGTGTGTTCTCATTAAGTGTTCTGCTTCATTAAAGCATTGCTCTGCTGCAAAATGCCACAGTTTCTCTTCTTGTTAGTCAGAAAACATTGTCTCTTTCTCTCTGAGTGATGCACAGCATCAAAGTTCAAGAACAGCAGCGGCTGTCTGGCTCAGGACTAACGAGGGCCACAGCGTCTGTTTGAATAAATGTGGAGCAGCATGTTGTTTCAAGATCAGCCTTCTGCTGCAGTTTTGTGGAAGGCAAACCATGCCAGGTCAATATTAACAAACTGACACCAACAACATTTAGAATATTGATATATGCAGTTAAAATAACCACAGGAAAAGCTACCGTGATTTCCAAATTAAAGATGAAGCGAATGAAATAGACTGAGTGTGAGTGTTATTTATCATATTATCATAAACATATGTTTGGTTAAAATGTATGATTAAGCCTGAACTAGTGTTTGTGTTATAGTCACTACTAAATTATTCAAAATAAAACTACTTTTAGTCACTCTTCCCATGTGCTTTTAAAGGCAAATTACCATGGAGTGTGTTTTGTGAAGGCTGTTGTAATGGCTGATCAGTGTCAGTGTGAACCAAATGTGACCAGAAATAGGATTCTTGCACATGTCTTGGCACTTCCTGTTTCCTGCTTGATTCCAACAAAAGAGAGAAAAAGGAAACTTTTACCTTCTCCACACCCTCCCCCCTTTCTTCTTCTGTGAAAATCCCTTCCGTGCTTTGTATTGTGCTGCAGGACAGGATCGCACAGCGAGGAGGGGGAGGAGGCAGCCAAGGCCTGTTCCCATGGCAACTGCAGAGATGAAAATTCTTGCAGTGCAAGGCTTTCATTTTCGTAATTGTTGCCTCTTTTCTCCAAAGCTAAGCACCTTCTATGGAGGGGGGGCTACTCCCCTTTTCTCTCAGCACAACCTTGGAAAGCCATTTCCTGTTTTTGAAATGATTTTCTTTTCTAAAAGTAGAGTCCATCGTGGCTAAGACAGATGATAGGTCTGCGGTAAACGCTTGCTGCCCTCCTCTATCCTCTGCACCGTAAGTCTGTAAACCAGCGCTGATAAATCAGAGCAACTCAGGGTGTCATTGTGTGCTAAGGAGGGGATTCAAACAGTGAGAGTCAACCTGATCTAACACGCCACAGCAGAAACTATTTTATTAGCTGCTACCAGTGGTAAAGATGACCTACAACTCAAATGAGTTTGACTGGTCCACAATTAACTGTACCTGTTTTTTTCAGATCACAGACAGTATTTACACAAAATTTCAAACAACATGACTTTTGCCTATTGAGCATACATAACTTTACCTTACAAGAAATAATAAACAAAAAAACAAAAGGACATGGTGGTGTTTACATTAAAAATGTCCTAAGCAGATGCAGACAAATGTAGAGGTGAGCCAGTCCCAGCAATGAGACGATATGTCTGAGAGGGTGAGGGAAGTCAAGGTTAGGTGGACAGACACAGGAGATGGAGGGCTTATGGGTAGACATTATAGTGGAGGCTCAGACTTTGTCTACTGTCACAGTGGGAAGAGAGAGGGAAAGTCAATAAAAATATCAATAATACAACTGCAATGATTTCATATGTTTCATTACTACTATTACTATTATTAATGATTGAGCTCCTCTCTGTCATTACCTTTACATTACATTACCATGTTATGGAAGTGTGAGAGCTTTGCATCAAACCTGAACTCCAGCTGAAGCATCAAAACGTAAGAAACTACTTAGCAAAACATCTTAACACAAACTGTCGGAGTCTGTAGCTCCATTAGCAGTCATTAGAGGGCGCTGCATCAGGCCCACTCTGCTCTGCTCCACATAAACACACTGCTGTTCATATGTGGGCTTCTGCACATTATCTGCTGAGTCTTACTTTTATGTGGTACATATGAAGAAACTATTTCAATTCATAAGCATTAGACTTTAATGCTAAATAAATTATTGAATTAAGAAAATAATGAAACTCATGCAGCACCATATACAGATAATGACTCAATTGTTATTCCCCATAAAGTTGAATCACTTACAGTCTTCCAGCATGTACAAAATGCTTGTATTGCATCTTTAATTTAATGCCAAAGGAAGACAAACACAACTAATAAACTGCAAAAGTGAAAGATCAAAATATAACAAGCTGTATCATATTGTTTGTGATTGCAATCTTATTATTTTACTCAATCAATCTAATGATCAATTCACAAAAGTTCTTTGTTCTGTCACGTAACACAGTGTCTATGGCAACAACAGACTTCAGCCCCTGGATTACCTGCAGGAATCCATCAATCCTCCTTTCCACCTTCTGGACCTCAGGGAACTCTAAAATCTCAATCTCAAAGGTGACAGCTATAATGTTGCTGTAACTTATAACCTTTGATATAACTACATTGAATGTCTAATAAAAACTCTGCACATTACTCGACTAGCACTTTCTTGTCTTAGCAATTACTAAAGGGCAGCCTCAACGTCCCACTACGGAGCTCCTACTACTGTATTTGAAAGTGAAGTACACTTAAACCTTGCCTGAGAATGAAATCAAATGTTCATTCATTCATTGACACAGAAAGGCCACTCTAGGTCATCTGTAGTTCATGGCTGCCCCTCTTTCAGAGCAAAGCAGTGTGTCAGAAAACAGCCTCTTGAAGGAACCTCTACTTTGTCAGGGCTTGAAAGTGGATGGCACACATGACCTTGGTTGCTGTTTAAGGATAAAAGTGCTCTTGTCTTTAAGCATGACATATTTATAGCAAGCTTGGCCTTTTTCAATCTTTCATCTCACATGTTGCTTAGGGTTGCTTATGGTAGGTGTTTTTCTTTACATTCAGATTGAACATACAGAACAGTCCTGTCTCAAGTAAGCCCAGTTTACTAACTGTTCTGACAAGATGGCCTCCAAACCACTATCTTTGTCTTGCCTTGCTATACAAATTTGTATTGTGCCGATTGGCCACAAGAGAAAAAGCACCACATGTGTACAGAGACATTTACAGTAAATAAAAGCGTGGTAAAGAGGTATTATCAGAGCTAATAAACATTTGCATGGTTGATCAATGCTTAGGCACATTACATTAAGACTGAGTGCTTTAATGAATCATTAAAATATCTGGTCTTTTTTTAAATGTATTACTACATTTAAGCCTCTAAAAAGCTGTTTAACAACTGTCATCTTTCCACTTTTAGGAGACTCACCAGGAAGTTCTGAGTTTTAAAGTGTGTGTGTCTGAATGAGTAAAAATGATCCATTTATTTGGTCCACACACTGGAAGCTCTTGTGAGCTCACTGAAACAATGTGGCTATAACGTGTGCACTCATGCAGAGCAGCAAGCCCATTACATCTCATTATTGATCCCCAAATTAGTGGCCAGGTGGTCTGAGGGGCCTGCCTCCTCCCATCTCCTCTTCAGTATCTGAGCCGTTACACAACTGAGGATTGATGGAGATATAAGAAGTCTCTGTGCCATAGAGAGCTTTTTCTTTTTCTTGCTTGGTGCACAAAACAAACCCGCTCACCTCTAGCACTAAACAAGAACAGCCAAACAAGCAAACTAGGAAAGTGGCTCTTCCAGAGCTGACTAAGTCTGTTCAAACAGAGAAACCATGCAAAGTATAAGATAGCATAACATAAAAGAGAAAAGGGAAGCAAGTGAACTGTGCATTATTATTGGCAATAATCAACGAGGCAGAGATTACTGAACTCAAAGCTAGAAGTTTAAGGATAGATCTAAACTTTGGTTTGAGGTAATGTAGTCTTTGTGGTGACTAATTGGCTTATTTTTACTGTCTTTCCATCAAATAAAGGTTGCTATGTTATTTTTATTTGCAATTGTTGTAATGTTTATTTTAATAGTGTCCAAATCTTATGTCAAAAATGATTTATATTTTCTCAATCTCTAAAACTGTTTTCAATAACAAAAACAGAAGACGTTTCTTTTCATAACTGTTTTGGGGCATGTCAGCATGGATTCTTAAAATGGCTGTAAAGTGAGACAGGTGATGGACAGACAGTTGAGCTAATGGACAGTGTGATCATAAAACTGAAGCCTCAGGGCCCACAGCCTGGCCTGCTTCCCTCTGAGGGGCTGTGCAATTACTGCAGGAGTGTGGAGGCTGCCAGTGCTGAGCGTGAAGCTGTTCCAGGCTGTGGCTGATGGAGGCAATGGTGCTGAATACAGAGTGTGGAGGAGCTGCTGAGCTGTGGTCTGAATCCTAACAGGCACTCGCTGAGAAGGAAGAGCTCAAACTGTATTTAACGCTTAAACAAGAACAAAAAATATATTCAGACTTTAAAAAGCATAAAATGAAGAAAAAGAAGAGTCGATAGATATCTGGCAGCAGATGTCAGTCAAAGAGTAATGAGAGAAAAAAATGTCTCTATTTAAATAATATAATATAGTTGATGGTTGTTAGCTAACATATAATGGTTATAACAACTGGACAGTTCGGACAATAAGCAACTACCATCTTGGGATCTATGGATGTTCTATCTTACTGATAGCTGTAAGGAATAGTCAAGTGTCAGATATAATCTCAGCATCTCAGCACAAGCCCATACAAGCAGCCTTTTATAACCTTTCAGTCACCATAGAAACACCTTAAACCACTGCCATAGAAACTATAAAAAACACATATAAATGTATGCATGGATCAGAACAAGTTAAAGTATCTATCATCCTTTTATTACTCACCATTTCCTATCTTTTATTACACAAAGCGGTAAATCCCACAACATGCTGTGTTTTCAGCTAAAATGTAAGTCCATTTAGTGAAAAAACACTTGGTGGTCACTTAGGGCCTACACCTCTGTGACTCTGAGTGTTACCTGAGATGGAGGCAGCTCTGCGGTTCTCCTGCTGCTTAACGAGTGGACACTTGCTGCCACCACTCGGCTACTTGTTTGGAGGTTGATGGGGGATGTTTGTAGTGGTTCCGTGCTTGGCACCTTTTGTCCGTTAATGTGTGCTGTAACCATAGAGACAGGGGCTTTGGCCGGCACCACAGAGATGGCGATGCCCTGGCTGGGATTCTTGATGAGGGACAGCGGCTTAGTTGTCCCAACAGGACAAGTTCTGACAGCCAGCTTCTGTGAGGAGACAGAGAGAGACAGAAAGCACAGTGAGAGACGGTGTTGCCGAAGATCCTGCTGGTTTCGTACACTCGTGCCTGGCACAGGAAATAACTTACATTTATCGCACTTAAGCAGGCTTTTGATATATCAAGGACAGTTTTAATACCCACTGGCCACCAGTGTGGACATAGGGTTTAAGCTCAGGTATGCACTTCTCATGTAATAATGAAGGACATTAAGAGTAAGACTTTATGCTTTCTCACCTCCAACGCTGTAAAACAAAGGCATCTGTATGAATCCCAGCAGCTGTCAGGGTCATTACCATGACAGATTTATGATGCTTTCTGTGAGCTGGATTAAAGACACTCAGAAGGAGCAGCTAGATAACAGTATACATAACAAATCGACTGGAAATAAAAAGTAACTAGAGAAATGTAGAAATGATTTCAGAGATCACAAGCACAGGAAGAACATGCAGCAACAGCACAAAGGGACTGCCTTGTTACTGCTTCTTGCACCTTAACAAACCTAGATCACTACAGACTGATCTCAATGCAGCTCACACAGACAATCTACAATGACAAATTTTCAAAATTAGATGACATAAAAAGGGAAAAGAAAGGCTGCTTTGTTGCTTTAATAAACACTTCAATCAGGTTTTGAATTACTCTATACTATAAAAAGCTATTTTCCCTGTGTCCCTTTACACAACTTAAAAATGGACAAACACAATTGTCTAAATTACATCTTAACTTTTCTGATGAATTAGTCTGTTGAAAGAAAAACTTAAGTATAGTTTTTATAGACTGTGACAGCACCACAGTGAACTGAGCAGCATTATATAGGAGGTGAAACAAGGCTCTCTAGGTGACAATGCAGAGAGAGCATGCTCAGTAGAAATAAAAAAAAACACTGCTTATGCTTGTGAAACTTCACAAGCATAAGCAGTCACCATCTTAGATTTGTGCAGAATAAATGTATAATAAACTAAAATATATATTTCCCAAAACATTAAAAATATGCCTAATGTATCAATTACCTGTCACATATCAGTGTCACACCAAACTTACAGCAAGGCACTGTTGGTTGTTTTTAAAGAGACAGCAGCTTTAGGCAGTCTTTCTAATGTGAACAGAACGAGGCTGGCAGCAGATCACTTTAGTTCAGGAGCTCAGAGCCTCGTCCTCGCTGTGCCAGACTCACTGCTACTGCCGCTGTCCTACACTCACCAGACTGGCCTCACACCAACAACACACCCCTCCCCCACCCGTCCACTGCTGCCTCCTCCTCTTAGGCTTGGAAAAGAAAAATACATCTTCCAAAGCAGAGATAAGTACATCTCACTTTCCCCTTCGCTTCACCCTGCAGAACTGAACACAAGAGCCACTCTAAATATTTTATATTCCATCCCACTGCCCCCTTCTCTCTCATCTCCACATATGGTTTCTATGGAGTACACTCGGTTTGTGGGTGTGGGGACGGATGACAGACGAGAGGGATTTCTTATACTCTGGCAGCAGCAGGCGGTGTGTGATTTTTGTCCAAGCGATGCAGCTCACAGTTTGAAAGCTTTTTCAGACCTGACCATCCTTGCTGGATGCTGTAATTAGACTGTGAATAAATCTCAGTGAAGAGACTCCTATAAACAACATCAAATGCCAAGAAAAAAATACCACTTAAATGAAACTCGACAGCCCACTGATTAACTCAAAGTTCAACAGCAGTATAGTGACAGATGTTTTAATCTTCTGTTTGGAAAAGCATGTGCCATTTTTGTTGTGAAAAGAGCCCATTAAAGCTCAACATTGTGAATGAGGTATGGGGGGTTAGGCAGAAAACACACTATCAGGAAAGTCCTCACTGCTGTCTGACATTTCAAGTTAAAACCTTTCTCACATTTTCCTGTGAGCAGCTAATTGCTATCCTGTGTTAGACATCATTTTTAAAGAACTTAACTGAACCTGAAGTGTATTACTCCATTAGACATCGCAACAAGTTATGTCTATGTTTTCAAAATGCCAAATGAATTACGTTTTAAAAGCCAAATATAATCTTAGTCGTGGAACATTTACATTGTTTTTACCCGTCAGTCTTTGTCCAGAGTCCAGACAGAGGGATTAAACCATGTTCACTATCAAAAATGATTTTTCAGAAAACAGTATGAAATCAGTCCTAGATCTATTTGTGTGTTGAAATATATTATTCCAATCAACAATGAGCGTGGAGGTCCCCATTGTTTAAGGTAATCAATGTAATCCACAGGCAGCCGAGTAGTGGTGCCCAGGGGCCACTGGTGGCCATTCAGCAGTTGTTCACACTGGACCACCTCTGATTGTCTCAAAGGTCACTCATTTAAAGGCCCTCCCTGCAGAAGAACACAGCTTGGTCCCTCCTGCAGAGAGCTAAAAGAAAAGTGAATGATTGAGATGTCAGCAGGTATCACAGAGCCATGTAGAAATAGCTGGAAATGGATTAGGGAGGTCTTTATTCTCATGGATTTAAGATTCAACCACATAAACTACTCAAAATATTCTGTTCACTATGTCAAAGTCTAACCAAGAATTGATTGTGATCTATATTATTAAAAGTTTGATCTTGTAATCTAAATATGCGCTCAAAATATGTGCATTCAAGAAGGATTGCTTCCTCTTTTCTCAGACTTAAAGTCACACAGCTATAAAGGTTTTTCCAAACTGCAGAGACCCGAGCAGCAGGTGCATGGGTCGAGGTGGCCTTTGTCTAAGAGTCTGCTAAACAACCTGTTTTGCGCTTCTATCACGTAAAGAGCGTCAAACTGAGCTGGCCTCATCAACAAAGGTCCAGAGGGCTAAGCCACAGTCAGAAACTGACAGAAGAAGTGCTTTTCCTTGACACTACTGGGTGTTAAGTTACATCACACACAGGACGAGGCTTTGAGAGGAGCTGATGGCACACAAGGCCCTTACAGTCCCTCCGCTATGGATTTCTGATGTGAAAGAGCACCGCTAATGTACGCAGGGCGCTAAAGCAAACAGCAATGACAAAGAAAGAGTGTCAGTAATTGTTCAACACATTCGTCTTACCAGTTCAAAAAAGTGTTTCTTTTTCCTTCAATAAACAGCTGTAGTTCAGAGTAAAGCTTTTATCCGTCATTCAGCCTCAACGTGACTCCTCCTGAGAGTGCTCTATGACACATGTAACAGATAGGTGCGGCGTTTAAAAATCGATTAGCAACGAAAACTCAAGAATCGTAAATGACTTCCACTGTTGGAATACATCGGAAGAGGAGCATTTTGGGTAATTTGCTAACCCCTGAGTGACAGTTATACTTGATGGGAGACGATAAGTGTGAAAATGTTAATAACGTTGAAAGAGGTGGTGTCTTTACAAGCCATTTTGTGAGTGTGTTAGAAGCAGGATGCAGTTTTCAGCCTCCACATACTGCACACCCTTCATCCACCCTTTTGTTCTAATGACCATAATGGTGGCTCCACACTCAGCCTTAGCACACACCTTAGTGTGGCTTTCATCACAGCTACTGCAGTCACACCCAGAACCTGCTTATGTCTGTCCACATGTGGGCAATATTGGAATGACCCCTTAGGCAAAAAAATAAGCCCTGTGCCTCTCTATGTGATGAGAGTGATCTCAAATGTGCCATGTGTTGGCTGGTTGTTTTTGTCATCAATCAGTCCCTATAGTCTGCCCTGTTGGGCTCATTCAAACCTGGGCCTACTCAGAAATAGCAAACCATCACAGCTGCTCCTCAGATCACCAGAGCTTTTTACAGGCCAATAATGCACTTTAAATTACATTTTGAGAATGCTCTAACACCACTTTAGGAATGTAAAGTTGAGAAATAATGGTTTATTAAGCTTTAATATGTGTTGTCCAATCTTAATAAGACAAAAGCACTTTTAAAGAGATCTGAAAACAACTCAGTGTCCCAGTAAATATATGGCTTGTGATTGAATTCAGCTTAACAGGAAAAGGCTGAGCTTCTCTTATTCGAGTTTAATTGAGAGACTGCTGCAGCTCACCGGACACTGTTAAGGTCATCCGTCGCATCCAGCGAGCGCACAGGATTATCCACACTCATTATGTACTCCAGTTTGATAGTGTGTCTTTGTGATAACAGGCTGCTGAAAAGCGCATTAGTAGCTGTTCAGATTCCCATCAGTGCAGCTGCCAGACGTTTTCTTTGTTTACACTCCATTTACCAACATGGCCCTTCAGTCCTCAAAGGTGCACCAGAGACACACGGCTCAGTTTGTCCTTTTTACTTGAAGGAAGACACCTCCTTTTATATCCTTTACTTCAGAAAACAAGATAAATGCACTGCATAAAAGCTCTTTTGGGTTTTAAGTTCTTCTGATTAGTATTCAGGGTTTGAAGAAGCACTGTTAAAAGTTGTTTAAATGTCCATTTTTTGGTGAACTTATATGATCAAAAAATCCAAGCAGGGATGTACCTTTTGAACATTAGTGCACCTCCTCTGGCAGTGGATCAGCTTATCAACAGGGACACACAGGACAGTTTGGCACGGGGGCATCAGGGACAGGGCTCCCCACTGGCCCAGATGTGGAGGCAGTGCATCAGCCAGAAACCCCAGCATGCAAACAGACTCTGGAGTCCACCCAGAGCCAGCTTTAAAGACATCAAGGGCCAACTGTCGATTGTGTCAGTCAGACAAAACAGGATCTAACTGGGAAGCAGAGCAGGTTTGTCCTTCATCAAAGTCTAACTGTGTAAAGGGACACTGGATATAAGGATTGTGGAAGAGAATTAATTCATGGCAATCTAGTCCAGCGTTTACACCCACAACAGTAATTAAGGTTAGCTTATTATGTCTGCATTTGACACATTTCTAAGTTGGGCTGAAAAACTTAAATGATTATCTCATCCAAATACATTAAAATCCAGCACAAAGCCACAAATGTGTGCAATATTAAGTTTACAGAAGAAAAACTAGAGAACATAATAAACAGAAATCAGAATATAATATGCAGATGACAAGAGGAAGTCCAAAAATCTACACCAACACACCCTTTTACTAAACCTAACTTACACTAAACCAAGTCAACTGTCTTATCAGATCAGATGTGAAAGAATTTTGGTATAATTAAAGTACCATTTCAGTACAACTACAGCATTTATAAAGCGATGCCCCGTCTGAATGACTATTGTTTCCTAATGTTAAAATGTTAGCTTGCGGTTAAATGCAGTGTGTAGAAGGCACACTGTGAAGACACTACACACTGGCCTGCTGTCCATTGGCAGGAGACTGTTCCGTCAAACGCAGTATTAGTGTCCATTTATGCAGCAGAATTCAATTTCCCTTCTTCTTTCATTCTATAAAATCTGATCATGTGGTCAGTCCGCTTTCACCACAACGACAGACAATAAATCTATTTAAATGCAAATCAAACAGGCCCTGAGTCTAATTTTCCTTGTGTGACACGGACCTTACTGGAATGTCCCACAATAGCAGCTGCAGCAGAAAGTATTTACAACCAGCTCAGAGATGATCAGTCCATTTATTGACTAGTCAATTTACAGCTACTCAGGTGGGTAATTAAACTTTAAGCATGTTTAACTGGATTCTTTATACACAGGCGTCTGTGTGTTTTTGTACTGTCTAGATAGAATATTCTGGTAGTTTTTTCTTCCCCAACCATTTGAGACCATCTTTTCAAATAATATTTCTAATCTCTGTGAAACATCAAAACGTGTTACATATTCAGCCATATCTGGATTATAGAGAAATCCACAAATCCAGTCTTCTACCACTCTCCCGGTTCCAGTCTGTCAAGCTGCGAGCGCTTCAAAGTTATTCTCTGTCCAACTTTTGAGATATGAAGAACTGAAAATGATTAGGCAGAAGCTGTGCTCGTGGAGAGAGAATGTTACAGCGACAGAAATGGACACAGTTCTTTGGAAAAACAGATCGAACGAGAGGCGTCCAAATGACTGTTTTCTTCACATCCTCTTTCACTATTTGCAGCGGGCAGAATACAAAAGAACTCACTGCGGCGGCTTCAAAATCAGCTTGGAACGTTTAATTCACGGTGATAAACAAACTGAAAGACCCCAGGAGATATTAAACAGAGTAAAAGCCAAAACAGAAGCATGAATATGGCCTGCTGTGAGTTTCCAACTGTCATTATTATCAAGATTTCTATCACAGGTCTTAGCTAATGAAGTTTTTAGAGGTGACAGATGAATTACAGAGACACAGGCAGTCTAGGGTAGAGCATTTCAAAAGGCATGTTTTTAAGGAAACGTTAACCTGCTTCAGTCCAAAGAAACCCTCAGATGCTGACACTCCACCTTTTATGAAGACTCTGAACAGCAGTTAATGTGATGTTACGGCGAAGTTGTGTTTGTTCAAAGACTAAAAGCAGCGGTGGCGTATTACACTTGAGCAGAATATCAGACAGACGTGTTGCTATAGAGACTCAATCGTCCTACACAGCAGGGGAGCGGCTATGTAAATGAAAACTACAATAAAACAAGTGAAGAAGAGCGCGAGTGTGTGGGAATCCTCCTGAGGGTTTGTTAAATGCACACAGCTCTGCTCAGTTTAATAAAAGCCCAGTTTGTGTATAGCCGCTATTGCTTTTATACGGGTTTCATTACCAAGACTCCAGTCGCTTCCTGTCACTTCCCATCAGCCTCGAGGAGCGGTGGAGATTCACCTCTGCGTTGTCGGCGAGGACGCAGACCAGCAGGAGGGGTTTGCTCCAACAAATGCACAGACAGGCTTTGTTTGATTTGATATAAAAGTTGCATTTAGAAGTATTGCGACTGAGGGCGGAGGTGGCGTAGTCAGGACTTTTACTGTAATAAAGACTGTAAACCAAACAGGCTTAGAGAGGTGAGCACGGACCAGCAGCAGCAACAATAAGGGTAAGAAAGGGTCAATTAAAGCGAGAAAAGAATAGAGGCTGTGTACTCTTACGTGAACAACTACTCAGAGATAATACTGCAATCAAACAACAGAAAGCAGGGGTTACTGGCACTGATTAAATGGATGCTTAGTAGCTGCATTGACTCTGCTGTAACTGGGCTCCACATTTAGATTTAAGGGTAGTGTCAGTGTATTGGTATGCTACAACACATATACCCATACACAAGGATCTCCTGAACTCACATTGTACAACAGTTTAGGATAAATAACATCTAAGTAAGTATCTCTATATACAATAATATATTTCATTGTTAAAGATGCATAATTGGTTGAACTATCACATACAGTGTAAACCCCCGTCGACCAACTTTTTAGTAAAATGCTTTAGTGTGGACAGAATCATCCACCGTCTATTAACCCATTCCCAAAAGCAAACTGTTGTGACAACTTTTTCTCTGCTCATTCTCAGAAATAGCCTCACATATGGTCATGGAAACAGACACTATTTGGAGACTGTATTAATTCAGTCTGGACTTGGCAGGGTGAAGAGGAGCGGAGAGCACTAGACCAGGACCTGGGGGGGTCCAACAGAGTCCAACTGGCCTGTGGGAGGCTACAGTGCCAGGGTCGGTGGCTAAGAAAACAACCGCTTAACATGTTGGATTAGCCGGGATTAAGGACATCTGTTGAGCAAAATGAGATGATTCTGTTGGTTTTATCTTTCCTGCTGCTTTCCAGCAAAGAAACAGGCAAGAGTGATGGAAAATTAGAAGTCAATTGCCTGAATGTCACAAGAAGAAATGACTACAGCCAGAGGGGATTTGGCTTCTGTAGAAAACGTCTGTGTTTATTTGACTTACAAAATCAAAAAAACTGTACATACTAGCAGCATTTCTAAGTTAAAACAATGTAAAGAGCTTCAGTAAAGAATGAACCACTTAAGCATACCAATGTGATCTGAGATAATGCATCAGGATTAAACCCTAAAGATGTCAAGTCATGTCTACTGCAGTGTGCACTCATGCCAGGTTAGGGGTGGTGTTGGAAACAAACACAGCTTGGTTAAAGTTTGAAAATGCTGTGAAGCAAAACAAGAATGTTGGGGCTTTCACAGAGAAAATAAATAAGCAATAATCACTATCTTTCTTTTCCACTTAAAGCAACACTTTGAGTAACTTTCAAGGTTTACAAACACTAAAAGGGGTCTACAACTGCAAATTCACATGGGACTGTTACATCTCAGTATTTATCTTGTATATATCTACTGTGTCTGCCTTTTTATGTCAGGAACCATCAACATGAGTTTGAGGCGGTACATTTTAATAATTACACAGCTAAGTATTTTGTTACACAGTGACATAGTGCTGCTCTAAGTTTTTTAAATAAATTATATTGCATCATAAAGTCTTATTCAGCTGATCATTAAATAAAGTTAAAGTACTCCTTCACAAAACAAAAACTTTTTCCTACAGACATCACATCATTAACCAAGCTACTGTTAAAGCCATGGTAATATTTATGTCAAACTATCCACAGTGTTAGTTGTAGACATTGGTACAACTTATAACATGTAACATGTATTAAGCAGGTATTGTGTTAGAAATGGTCAAAGAAAGTAAAGAAAACTTACAGCTCGCTGTATGACTCTCACTAATGAAAGTCTAATGTAAAGGTTTGCTCAAAGTGGACTCTGTGATCAGTGAGAGGACTGAGGGCTCAAACTAAGGACGAGAGGGACAGCTGGCTTTCTACACAGCTCCAAACAAGAGCCTGATTGGCTGAGAGGGAGGGGGCCGGGGGGTGATGTCGGGGTGTTCGCTGGGGGACTCTGAGGGGGAGGAGGCCAGCAGATGGACCCCTGCAGACAATAGAAGCAGACAGATGCAGCCACAAAGAGCAGCGAGCACACACAACACACAGGGCCACACTTGAGCGCACAAAAACCTAAGGAACAATCTCCAAGTGTGAAGATTAACTCAAGGATGCTGCACTTTCTTTGATGACCACCAGGGCCTCAACATGAACTGTACTCAAGAGGTTAAATTAAAAAATCGAACAGGGAGACATAGTCATTTATGTATCAGTATATCATCTTACTTTAACTTCAGAACCCATTAAGTACAACTTCATAAGCAGCCTACTGCTAATATTATTCATTTAGAGTAATCCTCTCTTCATCTCGATAGTCTCTGTTCTGATGCCTTCACTTTTCATGAGTTTTAGTACAAATACCGTAACTAAAAGTCTACTGTCACTGGCGGCAATAATATTTGAGCACTTGCTGTAGTCACCCAGAGGGAGTGATGAGGGGACAAAAGAAGGTTTTCTCCACCCAACCCCCTCCTCCGTGGGGCGACACGGCCCGGGGCAGAGAGGAGACACATCCCAGCACACTCCATGCACACGGACAGGAGGGGGGCAGGGGCCTGTGCATTACATGGGGGTTTAAATGATGTAACAGGGGGTTGGGGGCTAAAACACTGGAGATGTTACCATGGAAATGACACTCAATTAATAATAGTCAGCATAACCAAGACAGCAAAGGGTTATAACAGATGCACATGTAAAACTTACCGCTTTAGAAATGTTTTTATAAATAGCAATATTGATGACAAAGTACATTTTGTAGAATACTGTTTACGTAGTTCCAGTTTTTCTCTCTTCCCATCAGGTGAATTCTGCTGATCCAACTGAGGCTGTTTGCAGTCACTGGAGAAAAATTCTCCATGTTGATATGGTACATCACAGTTTGGTATGGGTAACACCAAAAAGGGCCACACACGCACAGACACACACAGGCTTTGCATTATTTCCAACTTTCTAATCTCCAAGTAAAGAGCAAATGCAATGTTTTAAGTTCACAAAGATGGAGCCATATGAAACCTGCTGTCTACATTTAGCATTCATTCCTTGTCCTGCATTCCCTCATGATATAGTTGCAGCATAAGAATAACAATTTAAACACAATCAAGCTGACTTCTTCTTTATCTGTACAGTACTTGGTAAATTTCTACTTTTTATTTTCCTTTCAATCGCATAGTCTCATCTAGCAAGAGAAACAAAAGAAAAAACCCACTGTCAAAGACAAGAAAAGATGTGTGTGATTAATCTCTTGCATAACTTAACTTGCATATATTTGCAAAAACAAAGAAGAGACAAAACAATAATCTGTCCAAATGCACTTCCAAAGAGTGGGCCTGTTGCTTTAAGTGCTGGCTTAAGGCTTGCTGTCACTTCATGGAGGAGGTGTGGCGCTCCATCCACACCTCACCTTCTTTATCTAGCACATTCCTCCTCCTCGCCTCGCCAAGTGTGACGGCTTTCAATATCTGTGTATTTGGTTTGGGCCAGCGGGCAAATATTGACACAGTGGATCTCAAAGAAAGATGTTCCATTTCTGTGGCTCAGCACGCTGCTTGCTGATGAGGTTTCCTTGGCGGCAGCAGGACGAACTTGTGCATCACAGCAGGGCTTTTGGAGGACGATGGGGCAAATTCAGACTCTGTGTGGTGGTTCAAACAGGCTCTAGGGGCCCCCCATAAACACAAGCTACTTTTTTTACTTTCCTTACACCTATCCCACAACATTCACGTTTAAAAGACAGTGACTCAGGCTTAAATTGTCTATTTCTGCAGTTAGCATTGCATTTTGCACTTAATCAATGTACTCTAGCATTTCCTACTTAGCCAGAAAACATACAAAGGCCTACTCCTTCTGATAGATTGTAACAGGATAAGACTATTGTTTTATGAGTTGCAAAGCAGATGGACTAGGACACACATGTTAATGACTGAACACAATAATGTTTATTTCAATTTGAGCTGTAAGTTTTCTTCAGAAACGGTGTTGCTTACTATAAAACTGTCACAGACTTCTGTTATTCCCTTCAACTCAATGATTCACTTCATCCAGCCAATTACAGCAGTCTTAACAAGTGACCGGCAGCACCCCATTAAACCCCCCCTCACTCTTTTTCAGCACCATTACAGCTCATCCGCAATCACTTCAAATTAGATCTACAAGTCAATACCAGAAGTCAATATTTAATTTGCTCATAGCAGGTGGTGATTTAGTCCGAGACATACTGATTCCTGGTACGACGCATTGTCATACACACTGTGTCCTTCATATGAGGCAGTTAACTGTTGTTAACTAGAGACTATAATGGACATTTTTTTTCATTTTGACAATACTTTAAAAGCTGAAACAATCCCAGCAGTGTGGACGGACGGGGGCTTGTTCTAACCTGAGAGACTGATATTTGGGTATTTAAGACGATGTTGTTCCCCTTGATGTTGACTGTGTTAAACACTGAAGAAGCTCAGAAAGCCTCAAGAGAATCATTGAACAGCTTGGCTCTGTGTCGTATTATGATGTTCTGAATTGATCTCCCTTCTCAGCCCAGCCTAATTATGCCTCAGGGAGGTAACAAGGGAAGGTGAACTCTTCATTACTCGGCTCCACACCCAATGCATATGAGCACAAAAACTGCTAAAAGGACAGTTGACGGCAACAATTCACGTTTACTTGTAGTTTAAATGTTAATTACAATCAAGGTCATGATATGTTGATTTGACACTGTTGCAACTGCTATAACCCTCATCAAGAAAAATGCTGTTGTCGCTGTTCACAAGGTGACTAACTAGTTCAACACAAATTACACAAACTAATTCTATGACACAATTATTCACCCATCACAGCGCAAAGAGCATTTAGAGGATTTTTATGCACTGCATGGTCTGCTTTGCAAATGGAATAAATGCAAAGCTGCTGCAATGCAAATGGACTTCCATGTGGCAATGAATCACAGTTCTGAAAGTGACAAGTAATGAATCTCCAGCTGTTTTAACTCTCCTTTGCATTCAGCAGCATTTTTCCTCAGACACTAGTGCTCAGTGGCACTTTAGAAACGCCATCCCTGGAAAGCATGTCCTCTACATTTTCTAAAGCAGTAATGTAGTCTTGTAACATAATAGAAGCATCTGCTCACCTGTCCGTTCTGGAGTTCATTGAGGCCTTTGCATATCGTCTGATTCTGTGAAGAAAATGGAAATGTGATGAGCTGCAGTGTTACAACAGTGTCACACAAGAGTTGGGGCTGGGCTCAACATTAATAATAGCGTACAAACATACAAGTCGTCAGTAACGTTAGTCACTCAACATGAAATAATATTTATCGTTTTGTTCTGCAAACTTTCTTGTTCTGTCTGCTCCTCTGTGTGCTGCAGTGTATAGCCCTCCAGCACTGTAACAAACAGCAGTGAAACCTCAGGAGGCACCTATCACAGCTGGGCCGCTCCAGTCGACAGAGGAAGATCTGTGCCTATTTGTCATCTGTAATCTAATGGATACATGTAGAAATGTCTGGGGAGAAGAAAAACTCCTCTTTATAGTGATTTCCCTGCAGCAAGGCAGGTGGTTAGGAACAGCCGAGGCTGTGTGTGTGTACCACGACTGTCAACTAGATAAATTCAGGTGCAATCATTTGGTATGAATTGCTTTTTCACACCAGGGAAATGTAGAAGGAAAGCACCGATAGTTTCCTAATCAGTATGTTGCGTCAGAGTGAGATTACAGTACTGCAAAGCACTAAGCATTTACACTGTGTCACTACGTCAGCTCATTTACCATTAGCAGAAACGAAATCCAGCAGAACAACTGTCAACAGAAGAAACTACCTTCCCCTATTCTGAATTAGCATGCAGATTTTGTAATGAATAACTGAATTAGAATATTTGTCTCACAAAACTTCACCCTTCTCTTGTGTACCCTAAAGCACAACATCTCCAATATGACCCATGTTTATGTGGTTAAAACCACAGACGGACCTTAAAAGACTGACTGATAACCATAAAAACGTGAGAGATCAGAAGCGCAAAGCATGGTAGAGAGATAGCAATGGATAAAGAAGCTTAACTTCATTGAGCATTAATGGTGCATATTGCTTCTAGACTTATCCATAGATGTAGGGAATACAATGGACCAGTTCAAAATTTTCAGACAATCCCAGTCTCCTCCTGAATGCAGTAAAATGAAAACAAATGGCATTTTCCTTCATATTTACAGCCAGAGCATCTGTTCAAAATGTACACAAACACAGCCAGCTTCTGCTTGCTTGTTAGCATTTGGACGAGGAAGCTTTCTGGGGAGGGCATTAGCGCTGTTTGGCTAACTCTGACAGGCTTCATCTTTCAGTGCTGCAACTGTGGACCCTCGTGGGAATGAAGGCCACCTAGCCAGCTGCCTCCCTCAACTTCCTCCCAACTCCACTTACGTATAATATCAGAACAAGAAAGAAAAAAAAGTCCTGCCGCATGGATATGGAATTTATTCTCAGTTGTTTAATCAGCAACACTTAGACCCAAATCTTAAAGCATGTCCTGTGAAGAAAAAAAACAGATCTTTACTACTACACACCCATACACTCTTGAAAATGTACAGTAATGCCAGAGTATGGTTGTGATCTTTGGGCACACACTGAGTTCTTGAGGCATCTGCTGGGTGAGGGCTGTGACTCATGAAGGACCAGACCAATATGAGTCAGGACAGTGGTCGAGGGGTCGGCCCAGAGAGACAGACAGTACGGGCTGGGTGGTCTGTCTTTGGTGTGGAGGCTGCTGATGTTGGATTGGACCAGGAACATGTGCAGGCATGACAGTGTTCAATTAGAGGCAACAGTGACGCCTTCACAGCTCCAGCGGGACAAACAGAGGGTCACAGTGAAATGACAATAAGAAGCTGCCTTTGGAAACTATTATATTGTTATATGTTGTATTTACTATGTACTCTTCCATTTTAAAAGGAACACATTTTCTGTGTACTACTATTTTTTAAGTTTGGAAACACAATAAGGATCATATTAAACTATATTTTGCAGGTATACTGACAAGAATATGTAACAAAAAAAACAAATATGTCAAAGATCTTTAGAATAAGAAGAAGCAGATGAAGATTCTTGTTTCAAAGAATTTCGGTTCAGTAATATTTTTTAAACTGCAACATTTTACATTAAACATGACATTAAACAAATGTC
Organism: Rhyacichthys aspro; assembly: GCA_036850595.1. Classification (NCBI taxonomy): domain Eukaryota; kingdom Metazoa; phylum Chordata; class Actinopteri; order Gobiiformes; family Rhyacichthyidae; genus Rhyacichthys; species Rhyacichthys aspro. The sequence continues at coordinate 19,316,254 of CM072159.1, read as the reverse complement.
ATTGTAGAAATCAAAGGATTTTTCATTAATTCAGCAACTGAAGAAACAAGCCTAACCTTTTCCCCTCTTTCCAGGTCTTGCATCTACAGATGCATGCAGTAGAGAAAAAAAATTGAGTTGGAGAAGCACAGACATGGCATGTAGTTTGCCTCAGGGGACATGAACACAACACATTTCCATCCACTCCTGCTCTGCAGCCCAGAGACAGGATGACCCTCTCTGTGCTATCACGCGACAAACTGCCTTTTCATTACAGTCAGGTAAATGGAATTGTATGCGCTGCTGCAGCAGTGGTCTATCTATGGTCACAACAGTTCATTACGGCACTGAGTGTACATCACGCTCAAGCAACTGCTCTGGAAACTGTCACTCAGAAAGAAAAAAAAATTGATGGGCCTCTTCAGGTAGATTCCTGTCATGTTTTATAAATGAATAAGGTCAAATTTGAACCTGACTACATTCATTGGACTGTAGGAAAAAGCAAATATTCTGAATGTAAAGGAGAAGGGGGAAACCTGTTGCCCTGTACTTCCAACAAGATATTCCACGACACAATATTCCAGGATTTCACATTACACTACAGCCTGTGAGCCTAAATGATGTATGATATGGAGAATAACCACTATCCTGTTATGTATATACATGTTGTCAGCCGTGTCCGACAGCCTCTGGAAGAAAATGAGGCCTTTGTACTTCACACAGACTTCTAATAAGCGTCATTCCTTTTGGCTTTGATGATCTCCGTATAATGTTCCACACATAAAATTCAATTTTGCTTCAATTGGAAAAGCTACCTACTGAGCCTATTCTAGTATGCAGGTCTTTTTTTTGTAGAACTGGAGACAGAAACCTTTCAGTCAGCATTTAAGTTTATCCATATACAATCACATATAAATGCATATGTTTTGAGTTTTCAAAAAGGGTTTACATTTAAATTCACAAGGACACATTCAACTGGCCTAAATCCACTAATCCAATGCATTGTCAAAACAATGCATTTTCTTAATGCCACGATTTGTATTTGTAGTTCTCCTCACAATCTACCTGCTCCAGAGCTTTAGCAGCTATGTGTCCTCAGTGGGACAGCTGTGATGCACTCCTGTGCCCCCTGACTTACACTGTGTTTACATGAGGTCTGCCAAGGCCACCAGCTGCTATATTAGCATGTGTGAACCAAATCTGAACGCTGCACAGAGAAATAATAAAATACCAGAAGTGTGGCTCAACAGAAGCAGGACTCTTCACCACGAGTTTTCTTCCACCACATGGCATTTTAGCCACCTCTGTAAATGTATTCAAATTAATTTCCTATTATTGCCTTTGCTTATCGGATGCCACAGAGACGTAAACAAAGATGCAGACAAAGACAGAAAAAGCAATTAAAAATAAATGGGGTTTGGACTGAAGTGCCCCAGAGAAAGAGATAAAGGCTGGAGCAGTGTGGAGGCTATTTGAAGCTACAGCCATTCACCATAACACAGTAAAAAACAAGTCGCAGCAACAGCTTTGACTTGAGCAGACGTTTGGGGGCCTGTCCTGGGGCGTCATCACACTAAACAGCTAAATTAACCCAATTATTTGGAGCAAGTTGAAGTGGCACTGCTGTCTATGGAAGCTGTTATTCTTGGAGTATATGAACATTGTCCTCTGGATATGAGCGTTGATTTGTGCACAGTTGTGTTAGCTACACATTACTCAACGGTCAGCTGAAACTGTGCCTGGAAAAGCAGAGTGATTACTGTGCGACTTATAAATAACGAGCTGTTGTGTCCATGTTTTAAGATTTGCTGTTCCAGAGTTCAGCGTCAAAATAATAGGTTAGAAATAAAAAGAGAATCCTTGGTACAACCGGTTCTTCATGAGTTTTTGAAACAAAGGTTGCTTCTGTAACAACTTACAAACATAACCAACTGCTGTTAAACTCTATTTATAAAAAATGAAGACAAATAAATGAATGCCAACATCCTGACAGAGGACAACTGCAGGCCCCTCCACTCTTCTTCTTTGTGTAATTTAAATGAAAGCATCTACAAGCAAAAACAACAAACACAGTACAGTGCTTTGCTTTTCTTTCCTTCTTCTTTAATTATCTGTGGTGAGGCAAACACTGAACAAGTCATAGATTTAACATGTGATGGGGTTATATCTAGAGGCTTTGTTCTATGTTGTTAATTCTCTAAAAAGGTCAACTACGTACTGAATTTTTAGGGAGAACTCTGTAAAGCAGATGTCTCTAAATACTCAATGGTCCTGAGCTAAAAAAAAATACACTTTTAGGGTTTGGTAGCATAAAACCCTTCAGCTTTCTTACAATTGCTCTGTTCAGACCAATGCTGCTTCCTATCACTGCCCTCCACCCATCACTCATGGCGACCTTGCAGACGAAAAACAAATTAAAGTGCCATTTATTATGCGGTGCTCTTTGTTTGCGCCCGAGTGCCTGACTGACGCCACAAGGACAGCCTCTTTCACAGCTAAATTTATACCCAATCTCAAGCTTTCCCTCAAAACTCTGAACAAATTACCCAGGTTTTATCATCCACCTAATGTTTTTATGGTTTCATTAACACTGGAAGGAACAAGTTGCACTGACAAACTTATTGCCTAAAGACCATCTCCTTGTTCACTGCATGACATGAGCTTTCATTTACGAGTTTATTCTTCTTCTCCTGACTGCCCTTCATGTGATCCTCTGTGCTTGGCCAAAGACACATCTCATTACGCCTTAAAATCTTAACTACCGCTGCCTTAACGCTGCACCAGTCATCTTCCTCTTGACTCTGAGTCTGTGCATTTCCATTTTTAAAGCTGTTCTCCGAGTGCTTTTGTTCAAGAATTGTGACTCTTAAGTCAACTATTTCTTTTGCCATTTAGTTACCAGGCAACTTGACTTCCTCCTTTGAGCGAGACGTGATTAAGCACATATTTTATTCTCTCCTCTGAAGGCCTGATAAAACGCTTTTCAGGCCTGCAAGTCCTTGTCTCTATTGCTTTTAATTCCTCACATGTGGCTCTTTATCCCGTCAGAGCTTGTTATTTCCGACGCAAAAATCACACACCGTACCGACGCTTTGATAAAAACCTTGGGAATATAAATGGTTTTCTCCTGGAGCTGAGAGCGAAGACTATCATCTTGGCAAAGTAAAGGTGATGCATTTACAGCTCTGCTCTCTAAATCTCAGCTTAAACCAGGAAATCCCTCTTCAGTTTTCATTACTATCATCAGCAGCAATAAACTGTCATGTTGCTTTACGTGCGCGTCTGCATTTGTGTTGTGCAGCGCGAGGCCTCTCTTCTCCAGTTCTGTTCCCTCCTGCGAGCAGCCGTTTATTTACAGACTCTCACACACATTTAAAAGCATGGCAGGCCTATTAATAGCATGGCGGCCCTGATCTCTAGTTTGAGGAGAGAGTACATACGAACCATGCCATCTTCTGGCTGCAGCAGAGACAAAAAAAAAAAAAAAAGGGCTCAGTGTGGAAGCAGAAACAAATCGCTGCTGACGTCCAACTAGTGAGGAAGTGAAAGCGATACTGCTGCTCACAAATGATCAGTAACAAAAAAAAAACAAAACAAGTGTTCTCAGACATTTGATGTCCTCAGCATGGTTTTTCCACCTCAGTTTTATCTAACTACAGATCTTCTATTTCATCCAACTCCAAATGCTTCCTATATCAAGGTTGAGAGGATTCGTGTAGACAAAGGCAAAAACTCCTTTTGTATGTGGTTTTCAGGCCTTATTTAACACAGCATCACTTTATATTGAGCATTCATAAATTACTTATCACATACTGTCTATTCAATGTTTATAGAGACCTGAAAAAACAGTATCATTACATAAATACAGCCACTTTATATTCCACGTATACATTACATAATAATCCTAGAGTTTAGTATTACTAGTACCCCAGGCCCCTACCATCTAAGCAGGCCTCTTTTTATTTTCAGAATCTATTTCTACAGATATTTTTAGGTCTTCTGCATTTATTGAAAGACAAAACACTGAAAACAAGGCTTGCGAGTGGGAGGGGGACATGGAGCGAACAGACTCAAACGAGCTGTGACTCGAACCTGGGTCTTCCCTAAAAGCAGCAGTCCTTACCTGTGTGCTCTGACAAACATCAGTTTTTCTGCCTCCCTGTGAACTCTCATCCTTTCCTGGTAAACCTCTGAGTCACAGGTCAGTGGAAGCCCGCAGAAAGAACATAGAAAAACAGCGGATATTTTTAGGGAAGTGATTCACTCTAGCACACATCACTTTCCTTTCTCCACGCTCGTCCTCCTTAACGTCTTCACAGAGCGCGGGAGCCGTGATGAGCTAACGCCGAGAGGATTTGCGGTGGGATGAAAGGGCTCGCTCGCCGCTGGATGGTGTGTTTTTCATTACGTGAAATGCAACCAGGCTTTCTGCTTCTCCTCAACACACAGCTGGAAATAGCTCCATACAAATCAGGGTAAAAATTACAATTAACTCACCTAATGGCTCCGTCTCTCCGCGTAAAAACAAATAGGGCTTAAGCACTTTTACACATGATCACAAGCTGATTAAAATAATCTTTGCAAAGGGAAGAGCCAGACATGTAATCTACACAGGTGTTCCAAAGTCAATTCTATGCAGCACTGCAAATCTCATTAATTTCTAATTTTACACATCAGATTATATACCTATTTCAATTAATGCAACTTTTTATGAATATTCTGAGCCCAAGAGGCAGTTGCTGCCTCCACAACACTACTGTATGTGTAGAAATTGTATTAGTAATGGTTTATGGGAGCTTTTTGATGATATATTTATTTATTATTTCTATGTTTTGACAGTTGTGAAACAGAAACTTGGTGCCTAATTGTGAAATTGTGGGTTTGTATTGAAAAATGATTTTGTGTTGTTTCTGTGCCTGCCTTGACCATAATATATGAGGTGTTGATGTCTTTTTACCTTGCTTGTGAGTTTGAGTTCATTCTGTTCAGTTGGCAGCAGTAACAAATCTGGTTATTAATGACGAATTACTGAATGAGCACGTATAATATAACTGCACCTACTGTGACTGTAACCCCTTCCCACTTCAAAGCATAAAGACTTTGGAAGCAGAACTGTCCCCAACTTTGAAGCTGATCCGGGATGTTGCCAAGCGGAGGCTGACAGTGGGAAGGGTCTGGATGAAGGCTCAGAGCCCCCCCAGAGGTTTCTTCTCTAAAGCAAGAAAAGAAAACGCACTCCACTTCAAAGCAGAAGGCTCGTGCGTGGTGGCAACTCTCACCATCTTCACTGTTTCTGCTCCCTTCAGTGCACCTACATGAGGAGAGTCCTCCATTCTCCCAACCGTTTGTTTCTGGGTCAGCAAAACTGGCAACAACAGCCGTACACAATGCACAATGGAGGAGGATGCTGGGAAATAACTTCAAACAACAGCTGCTTGCCTTTCTACATCAAGACGGTTTGGGCAGAAGTAGCAGCAGGGCAACCCAAGTCTTAAAAGAAGGCATTTTTATTTTTCTATAGTAGATAACATTGGAAAGTTGATCATTTTGAAACTTAAAAGACATTCTAAGTCGCGATTTGCCATTTTAAGTCTGTGCCCAGCCTTTTTCTGATGCACCGTTACTGTTACTTTTGCTGCTTTGATTAAAAGGATTTCCAAAGATTATATTCTCCACAAACTAGAAAGGCATTATCAGTATTAAAGCAGTGATGCCTTGAGCAATGCTGGCGATGGAAGGAAGAGATCAGATTTGGAGGGATGGCAGGATTAGACACAGAGGCGTAGACCTGACAGCTCATCACAGATTAACACAGCCATGATCCGCAAACCTCCAATATCCCTCCGTCCTCAAATATTGGGAACCGGAACAAAATCCTCTGCAGCAAAACGCAGTGAGGCTGACTTTTAAGGAAAGGTTTGTGAAAGACATTTGTTGAAGAAAAGGCAGAACACAGGAAAACATTTCTCCTCAGTTCTTTTTTATGTCTTTTGTTGAAAATGTTCCTCAGTTCCCCTTTCCTCTGTGTTGATTATATGCCCCGGAGAGAAAACCTTTTCAGGCAGGAATGTTAGTGTTTTATTCACAACAGGAGCAACACATGGGGACCAAATGCAGCAAGAGTAATTAAAATCTCTCACTTCACATTCATACTTTCTGCCACAGACTCCACACTCTAAAAATGGAAGACATTTCACAACTGAACAAGTCGACTAACCCAAGAATGCAACGCTTTGTAACCTAAGAACAGCAGTCCTTTTAAAGAGAACATCTGTGGGCGCCATGGAAACACAAACACTATCTCAAAATAACTCACACAGTCATACAAACAATTAGAAATAAAAATAACATCAATGGTTTGCTGCAAGTGCAAATCTCCAATATCTCATATTGTTAGTGTGTTGTTGCCATGTTCCACACACTGTCCACATCACTGCTCCAAACTGAAATGTGTTTGTGACAGTAAACACTAGCACAGCATCAATGTGAAACTCATAGCCAACATAAAAAAATAGTCCATGACAACGTGCTTATCAGTTTTCTATAGAATCCTCAAAGGTCCTGTTTTACATTTTCACTTTTACGCTAAAGCTCCTAGCTAAAATTCTTTAGTTAAAGATAAAAACACAATGAGACAGTGTTTTTTAAATACAGGCCCATATGTCTATGAGGTATAAATCATAAATTGACTGATGCAGTGGGACAGAAGGCCTCAGAGTTATTTATTAGTGCTCCCTGAGAAGCTGCACGTGAGCTTTGGTTTTATTATCATGTGGGTGATGTAATGAGCTGTACGACCCTGTGACCTTCTGCACTGAGAAGGCTGAGGCTGTTTCTTTGACTTTTATTGCCTCAGACCAATGCAGTGCCTTAAATCCTCAAAACAGGAAGAGTGTTTTCTCATCCACTCTCCAACTCCATCCTCTGACTGTCTTTGATGTTTTTAATGAGAAAAAAAAACATAAATAAAACAACTCTGGTCTGAGCTGCAATCATCACTTAATGATTAGTCCAAGCAGTGCTGTGTTACCACGGCAACACTCCACGATATTGCTGTTACTGCTCACAGTAGTAGAAGAAACTATTGAGTCCAGTGCTCGGAGAAAGCTGTTTTTGTCTACAACAACAAAGTGGTGACCTTTATAAAGTCACTAAGACGGCCTACTCTGTCCAGGACACACAGAGTTACACACAAATGTTCTGCTGGTGTTTGCTGTTGTTCACCTGATGAAAAGGCCTCAGCCTACTTCAGCTACAAGCCCACCTGATCAATTTTTCAAAGGGTCTTTGAAGTCAAGTCCTACTTCCTTTTATGGAGGGGTTTCTTCGCCTTTTTAGGATGTCACTAAGAGACTCAATAATGCATAAAAACCAGGGCACTGGCCTAGAAGTAGTGTGTAAATGAAAGAAGAAGCGACACACAAAGATGTTTTCTTGAAGATGTTTTTGTTTGTGAGACGCAATCCACAACAGTAACAGATAAACCTAAAGAAACTAAATCTAATATCTAGAGAGAGAATGAGGCCTGGGGTGACCTCAAAGTAGGAAACTTTTCAATAGTAGAGACTTTCTTTCATTTTCTTTGTCCATTTTTAATGTCTGCCCCTTTTTGGTGATGTCTGTTGAGCTGGTTGAGTAAGTCCATTGTTTGTTCTTAAAAAAGGGAAAGAAATCCTTGAAGAATGAGCTACTTCCTTGCACACACACACAGAAATGGAGGGAGAAGCAACAAAAACCTAATCAGGGAGCAGTGAAAGGGGCCTAGACAGCAGGAGCTAAGAAGGAGCCAGCTGCAGAGAAAAAACAATAGCATTCCTTTTCCCTTTTCTTCTGCGCACTCTCCTTTAAAACAAGTACTGCCTCTCAGTGCTGGTTTATACCTATTCAGTAAATGAGGAAAAAGTGGTGTGGTACAAATACAAATCCTGAAAACTACTGCCTGTGAAGTGTTTGCTGTTAAAATGGCTCATGTCTAGCTCTATGTGTAAGTCTAATACTCAAAGACATCAATGTAGAAAAAACACTGCCTCATAATGTTGAACTTCACTGAGGCTGTGAACAGACCCACTAACAGTTTTTGTACTGCTCTATAATAATTTTAAAAGTTCTGAAGATCAAATCAGTTCTGCAGCAAACCCCAGTAGGCCAATTTAGAAAGAAGACTACTTGAAACTTTCAGTTTTCACTCTATGTCTCCAATATGCATCACAAAAGTAAAATAGCCTGGTCCTGTTAATTTTACATTCTCAGTTTTCTACAAAGGCAACACAGATTAATCGGATAAAGAGAAAACAGTGAGTCGTCAGTTCTGTATTGTTTACTGAGCACCTCTTCATACTTCCTCATTTACCAGAGCCAATCAGAGGTCAGGATACTGGGAAGTGGCTGATTCAGCAGCCCTCCAGTCGGAGACGAGCCCACGCTGCTGTCTGACAATAGGCCTGTGTTGGTGGTGGTATTAATAAACTGTAATTGTGAGTGTAATTAATTATACCACAGGCTCTACTGCGTCTCAAACGCTCCCTTACAATTTGCTCAGCACAAGTTCACTGAAGCATGAGGCAGTTGTTTGGAGAGAAATGGGCTAAATGTGGAATACAAGATATTTTGGGATTACTGGGGCTTTCTCTAATCAATTACTTCCTGCAGCAGGAGGAAGAGGTAAGGGCCACTGTCATAGACAAGACAGAAACCAAAACAGCAATTGATCCCTTCTCTTCCTCTCAATATTCTACGGCCTTTTTGAGCTAACAAACCCCCAATCTGCAACCATCTTTCTAACTTTCAACCAGATTACATCTGTTAAACAATGTGACCTGATGAAGACACTGGACAATGAGACATAAATACTGTTCAGCTCTCTATGGACATTTGTTTAGTTATCCATGGCTCATGTTCAATGACCTGCAGCAATGATGTTGTGACTGTTTGTAAAAGTGGATTGTTGTATTTAAAGCAGCCTTTTACCATGAAATACATAGTTTTAAAATAATAGCATCAATTTTCATGGTCCTTGACATGGAAAAGGAGGAATAATCCATCTTTGAAACCAAAAAGCCAGAGTCATGGCACTTCCTGTTCCTCGTGATGTTTAGGTTTACGGCACACAGTCATGTATCTATATGTCATACATTTTCAAGACTCATGTTGCCCATATTAAGTATATTGTACTTTGTCTTACATGAACTCATTTGATGCCGGTGTCACGGTAACGGTCAAAAGACTGTGTCATAAAGCAACAGAGATAGTTGTGGCTCTGTGCACTCGGGCCAGGTCCAGCTGCTGACGGCGCACCGTGGCTTCGCGAGCAGGTGAGCTGCTGAGCTGAGCTGCTGACCCAAGCCCTGGTTGGCCGCTACAGGCCTATATCTGCAAATGGAAAACCTTATCAAGGAAAAGTCAATATGGTCACCTTTCTAATGCTGTGCCCTTTACCTGCAAATAGGAAATAAAGAGGACGTGATTCCCATAGCCTACTTTTGCCTGTTGTATCAGTCCACTGCTGTTCACTGACTGACAGATAAGCAGCGACTTAAACCTGCTCTGAAGTGGAATGTGTTATGCATGAAAGGACGCACGTACACAAGTTGCCTCTATGTCAATGAATTTGCTCTAGTCTCATCCTTCTGCTCAGAAAGACATTATTCATCTTGTCAGTCAGCAGGACGCTGGAGACGCAGACGATACAAGTGGGCGGAGACAGAAGACAGGCCCTGAATATGAACTACATGCATGGATTCACACTGACTGTCAGAGTCACTTTTCTATTAGAGGAATATTTACAACCTTATGCCTAACATTCTGACCTAAAGACAGCCTTTAAAGGTCTAAAACTTAAACCAAACAGCACTCAATAGACACTGAATAATTGTATGAATTACTTGTTCATCTGATGATGTAAAAATGGATGCCAAACAGGCCTTTAGATGATAAAGTCACAAGTGCCGCAGACTTAGCTTATATGATTCTACCGTTTGAAAATGAAATACCTAGTCACCTATACGCAGAAAAAGAGTAGGGCACAGTTGAATAGAGGAGAAATGTGAGGAGCGCCATTAAGTTTGAGGCCTGTAAATGTAAAAGGAAATGAATGAGTGAGGCTTTTGTCCCTCCAGCTCATCACTGAGCTGCAGACGGACTGAAGCCATTTATATCTGACAGCACTGCTGACCTCACAGACTCACTAATGTCAATACTGAGGCTCTGCACTGTGCACACTTCCATCACTATAACACACACAGCTAACTCTTCTGTCAAAAATATTTCATAAAATCCACAGATCATTTTAGGAATAACTAGGGTCTGCTCTGAAAGCCAAACAGGTCACTGAGGCCAGGTTAGTTATGAAAAGAAACATACTCCTAAAACAAACGGTTCATTCCTGAGCCAGAGAATTTTTTTCTTAGTAAAATGTTTCTTTAAAAGGAAAGCAAAGGCTTCTTTATACAAACCTTTATCTCAGTCTGACCTCCAACTGTTCTATTAAACTTAAATATACAGTATATTTAGCCCAAATATTTAAATTGGTATGCCCTATTTTCAACATGAACTGAGTCACAGTTCTTCACAGTTTTTCAATTCAGCTCTGTCTAAATATGCTCCACAGTGTTTATGCCAACTTCCAACAGAGAAAATAAAAGCTGCATGACAATTAACTTCAGGTCTGAGTCAAATTGAGCAATAAGGCCAACTTCTGCTGAAAATATCATCTTTACAAAGGGCAGTGGCAAATAGCTCTCATAAGTAAAGCATGTCGATTACTCAAGCAATTTGTCTGCGACAGAGAGTCTCTAAACATGATCCAGAGGCAATTTCTTAGTTATTACGGCCATTTTCACGGATTATCCAAGCTCTGCATGACTCATTCCCAGAAGATGTGTTCAAGTGAAGACCAAAGACAACACCATAGAATAAGACAATCATGGGCTATAGCATGTCTAATCAACAAACTACACTCTGCACCAGTCACTGCACTTCATATCCTCGCCTTTGCAGACAGCTGTGTTTTGTCCTGCCGCACTTGGGGCTCAGTATGAAGGCTTCTTATTACTGAAGGCAAACAGTCATTTCAGCGACTGTGAGAAAAGTGCTGATGTAGCCGTGCTGCAGGCAGCCAGAGCAAAAAGGCTACAATGAATTAACCCATGTTGACTGCCGCTCTGCTGTTCCTCCATCTCAGCCACTCATCATCTTTTACCCAGTAGCAACAGGGTGGAACTACAGACGCAGCTCAGAGATCACACTTTTTCATCAAAACGTCATCCTTTCTTCAGACAGACAAATATTTCATTATTTTATGTCTCGTCTGATTTTGAACTTTAAAAAACATAATCTGTTTTGAGTAACACGTTGATATGAAGTTTTAGGATTGTCTCTAAGCCAGCCACATAACTCCACTCTTATTTTTGTTTTGTGTGTGCCATGTCTGAAGCAGAAGCAGAGTTATTTAATTTCATCTCAAAAGCAAAAGCAAACTGCACTTGTTTTCACAGTGGATCCTGGGAGACATAACCAGCAGCTTTAGCAGAGTGATATTAGTGAAATCAATAGGAAAACAGACGGTGCAGTACCAGCTGCAGAGCGTTTTAAAGCGGAGAATCTGGGCTTTAGTTTGTCCAACTGGGGCTCCGGTACTGCAGCTCAATATACCGTCCTACACATAATTACAGCTGGTGCAGTGTTTTGTTGAACTGCAAAAAAGTTTCAGAGAAGCGCTGTCTAAGAATAATACATCAAATCTAACTGTGATACATAGGTAGGCATGGCATATATCAACTCCACTCACAGTAGATTGTTGTATACTGCTCAATAAACCCCTGGTGTAAAAACAAAGGAGAATAATTAGGTTATACTTTACATTTTTGTCAACATGTTTGTCATGTTATCTTGAAAATCCATTTTAAAACCAGTAAAGATGTGCTGAACTAAGACTTAAACTATTAGCGCAAGTCAATCCTTTACAATATCAGATTCAAAAGAATGTAAATGACCTCTGACTAAAATCGTCTGTATTTAGGTCAACATGTAACACTGAGCTTGTGCAGCTAATTATGCGTGTGTTTTTCTTTGGTGTAACAGAACAAAAGGAATATTTGGGCCTTTCTTTCAACAGTAAAAGTGGGTAAGCCTAAGGGGAAATGGTGATCCCGTCTGCTCTATAAAACCACAAGTTAGTCCGGCAGGATTCCCTAAACCTTGGTTGGTTTAATCAGCCCAGCAGGAGTCTGTAATGAGCCGCTGTGGGATTAGCGGGAGTTTGGTTGGACTTGCTGGGAAAGTTGCTCTGCTCGGCGGCCTCTGTACCATCGCCTGCCCCCTCACAGAGACTAACAGGGGTGGTATGGAGAGAGGGAGTGGCCTGCCTCCCCCCCAGAGACCACCAACAGCTTCTCTTCTGTCCAATCACAACACTGAGCTGATGTGTGACACTGCCAAGCTGACTGCTAACCTCTGCCAATTACAAACAAAAAAACAAATTGATTCACTCAGTTCACAGCTGACAATCAACAAAAAAGCAGCATCAAAATAATAAATTAAACTGACTACGGTCACAAAAAAGACATAAAGACACAGTTTCATCAAATGCTGATAAAGATCGCAAGACAAAAAGGTACCAGTGTATTTTATTCATGTCAACAGCTATAGTCTGTCTTCACACAAAAACCACATTATTATTACACACTGGTCTTGAATCAGTGCCTAATACACATTTAATACATCAATATTTTTCTTTTTTAAAAGTAGTGTCACAGATCCCTCAATGAATGAGTGGGATACTTCAGTTCGCACTTCATTCTAACAACATCTGTTTGCAGTGGATACTATAGACTTTTTGTTTGAAACTGAATAATACGCAGACATTGAACCCCATGACCTGGCAACATAAACGCATAATGGCCCACTGCATCTACATTTTAAAAAAAATACTGTACAATATTATAAATCCCATTGCATTTTGCCCCATAATATACAGTACTATAAGATTTATTAAACAAGTAAACCATAGTAATTTTAGACTAATGTGCGTAAGATTAATAACTAGGATTCCACGTAATAATTTTGATTTTAAAGAAATATAAACCAAGCACATGACTTCCCTCAGGATACATGCTACATGCTGCTAAGAGCTGAATTGTAGGCTTTGATTCACAGCTATCACTCATTGCACAGTGTGACATAAACTAATCTTGTAGGACTGTCTCAGTGTGGCTTTAAGGCATGAACCTTTTAGAAGAGGCCACATTGTGATCTAAAAAACATCCACAAGAAAAGGAGTGGAACTGCTTTACACTGAGTCAAAGGAACAAAAACAACTGGTGCCATGATGCAACCCAGAGCAAGTTGAGCAAAATGGAGAAGAATCAGTGAATCCATTCTTTTTCAAGTGTCCAAATGCTGTGATCAAGGCTAAAGGTGGTTGATGTAGATTTTATGTGCCACAGACCTTGATGCGGAATGAGAAGGAAGAGAGTGTTTCCTAAACACATCTCATCAATGTTGCAGATGTGCATCTAGTTAGTCGTATTTTCTAATCATTCTTGATTTGCATTTCCATCCATCAGCAGCAGACAGCAGCCTGTTCCCTCCTCTTAAACACAGCCTGGTATTAAAACATGGTCTTCTACTCGACATGGAGGAGGAGACAGAAGGTGCTACATATTCAAGCTCAACACCGAAAACTCTCATCAGTGAAGCATATATTCAAACCTTCTCTCACGTAGATAAATTGTAATAAAACTCCCACGTTTGGCCCGTCAGCCTAAGGCCTGCCCAGTCTGTGACCATGAAATGACCTCCAGGCTTTTCCTTGCTGGGAGAGATTTTCTCATGTAATAATACCAGTAATCGGGATAATTATTCCTGCAAATCATGAATTCTTGCTCTGTGTGGCTGCTTAAAGTTTATTTTAGAGCTTTTCAAATGTTGACTCAACCTCAAAGTGGGCTTACTTTTAACCAAGCGTATCATTAAATCAGCCCTCGATTAAAGCAGTTCTGCTCCTGTGTATAAAGTGGAATTAATTGACTTTAAAGAGAAAGTGGTGTATATATATGCAAAAAAAATGTAAAGGTCACAATTGGCTGCTAAACAGAAGGAAATCAGTAGTGAGTTGTGATTAAAAACATCGCCATGCAGTGCTGACTGGGCTTTCTGGCTCTCTCTTTCCTGGCACCCCTCCCCCTCCAACCAAAAACAGCATCAAAGCAATCAAAATGGTAATGTTAGGCATGAATGGGGCCCATCCCCCCTCCTCCTCCTCCGGTATGAAACTCTGCAGACTTTTTTCCTCTCCATGTCAGAGGGGGGAAGAAACCACCCCCCTTCCTTTCAAAATGGAAGATTCCACTATAAAACTGAAAGAACAAGGCTGGCAAAAACACTACAAACATTTAGGGCAAATTGAGGACAAAAGTAAATTAACATAGATGTACTTAAGATTGTAATGCTGTGGTAGAGTTATTGTGGCTACAGTAGGTTTAATTGCTTAACTGCAACCGATTAAAATACTGTCATATAGTTGTTATCGTAACAGGCATTTGTTACAGACAGAAGGATACTTGGTTGCGACATATAAAGCGCATAAATACAAGGGTAGAAAGCTCCCTTGAAGAGCACGGAAGTTGTGTGCACTGCTGTCGGGTTGGGACGGACCGGCGGGGCGGTGCAGGAGCCGGAGAGCTGGCCGAGGTCCTGAAAGCAGCTGCTCAGCTTCTCTTTCCAGCTTCTCTTTCCAGCCTCTGGCAGAGCAGCTCCAGAAACGTGCTTCTGTTGCTTCAAAGTTAATGTAGGACACCGTTTGCTGGCCATTAGATAGTAAAAAGTGAAAGCGTAATCGTGGGCGAATCACAATCACCAGTGAGATCACGTGACCGTGAATAAATAATACCGGTAGACTAAGTATAAAGTAACAGAACCGATGTCTTTGACAATATAAAGACACCAAAAGACGACATGTCGACAATATCAACGCTTTGTTAAATTGAAAGTAATCAATGTGACTTTTAAAGTCTTAATGGGATAGTTAGCTAAGCTGTTCCTTTTATTACCCCAACCTCACTCTCCAGAAACATGTCGACCTACTCAAAATGGACGCTAAAATTTTCAACATAACACAACTTTGAGAGCCAAGAGGGAAGACTAAACGAAGCCTCTCGGCTAAGTTATATCTGCAAGACGTCAAAGCGTGACAAAAAAGATCGCAGCAATCCACTTTTTGTTTTATTACGTTAAATCACTAGTGTTGTGAAGAAGACCGACCACAAGAGACATGGGTAAAACAGTTCCCAAAGCGTGTCTAACCGAGGAAATATATGGTGCTGTTTGTTTATGGCTAAAGCAGTGCATGGTGCCTGCCGTGCATCACTATTCAAAAGCACAAACCCAACAACGTAATACAATTTAATTTAACACAACAAAACTCCACAGAACATACATCCATAGTTTTAGTCGTTTTAAACAATCGAGCCACTACAAAGTGGCTTTAAAAACAAAGAAAAGCGTAGGGGTGTAAAGCCATAAGAGGAGAGATTTGTGATGATAAAGTTTCTCGCACACTCCCCAATTCGCAGCCCCCGATGTTTGAAGCCTTGGGGAAATATAACAATTACCCATGGTTCTTGATTCATTTGTGCAACTAGTTACAAGCGACGATGGGGCATATGGGTGTTACAAAAGTGTCTCAAGTTAGTAAGTAAGGTACGAACAACGCGGCGATTATAGCCACAACGACTCTTCTTGCAGCTCATAAATATTCAGGTCGCGTCCTGATCGCCACACAGCACCGCCGCATCATTACTCCAAATTCTTGTTGCTCGGAAAAAAGAGCAACTGCAATTAACCAAAGTATAGTAAAAAGTACATTTGACGAGACTTGGAGGAGGACGTCGTGTCACCGACAGACATTTTAAGCGACATGTCGCAGAGTTATTCAGTCGGACTGTTAACCTTTCATCCCTTCAGATTTCCCAGCTGCTCTCACTTGCTCGTAACACCAATAAGGATAGAATAACACGATGTTTCATTTACCTGATGACATTGGATTTCTACTTTCAACGCCTCCTGTAGGCCTTGTAGTTCCATGTTCCGAGTAGAAAAACACTTTTCTCCCACTTTCGATGCGGTCGAGACAAAGTTTAAGTGAATTAAAGATTTTAAGGCGACAATAACAATTGAAAGAAGAACTACTCGGGCTGCAAAGCAAGTTCTCGCTTCTTTTACAAGCTAGGACTCATCACCCACTTTCCGCCCGTCTCAAAAAGTGATACAAACACGACAAAAAGAGCTCTGGTCCCATGCAGGTCTTTTCTAAATTACATCCGAACGTCAAGGAGTCCACCAGAAGAGCTAGATGGGCTTTCATTTGATATTTTTAAGTTAAAAAATGGGGACTATATTTTGTCCGAGTCCGCGGCTTGATTTCACTTTGCCTGGAGAAAAGTAGCGCTTTGGCTGTCAATGGTAATTCTGAAGTTCCCGGATGGAACAGAGAATACACAGTGCGCATGCGCAAAGACAAGGCACCCACAACTGTTAAAACAAGGTATTTACGTTTAGATCATAAATGCATAAATTGTTTAAAATGTGACACTATACAATTTATAAAGAAAACATGTCGGTATAGGCTCGTATAGAGGACATTTTATTTACCATAGCCTACATGTAGTAATGTTATAAATCTAAAAAGTGTACTATAATCATGCCTCAGCAATTTTAACAACAAACAAGTAAAGAAACTTTACACTTTTTTATTGTTTATACTTTAACTTATTGTTTAGGCTTTCTTAACTTATTCTTATAAGTTTCTTAACTTAATATTATTTTTGAAGACCAGCTGAAAGTCTAACTCTCTTTTATTTATAATAGTGCCCCTGAAACCGTTATCTTAAAAAGGGTTTCCATGATTCTCACCTTTGGTTTTAAATAATACAAGAGGAAAAGATAAAAAATCATCTACAGCTACATCTCAAAGACAGAAACTGAGACTCTGGCCACGTTAAGTAGACGTGTAGTAGACTTGATTATTTATTTAACGCATGTGGGTATATTATTTGTCTATTTAAAAACATGCCAAATGTGATAGTTTTGTTCTCAAAAACCTCTCATTCCCCGTTTTGACAGCCTGACCCCCTGCTACCTCCCACTTCTGCTCCCCTCTCCACCCTCCCTCACCGAGTCGCTATTGGTCAACCTTGCAGCAGGGACAAGGGGAACGGAGGAGTGTAGACCAATAAAATCTTGGCTATTTGGTGACGTAGTAGAGGGACGTGGATGTAAGCCAATGAGCATAAGAGCCTGACTCACAAGGGAGGGGTTTTACGCAGCGATATGTGATCTGAGAGTTGATGTGAAAGAAAAACAGTTAGTGCTGGTAAATGTTATTGTT
Source organism: Rhyacichthys aspro (assembly GCA_036850595.1). NCBI lineage: Eukaryota > Metazoa > Chordata > Actinopteri > Gobiiformes > Rhyacichthyidae > Rhyacichthys > Rhyacichthys aspro. Next base: position 19,298,892 of record CM072159.1, on the reverse strand, counting down.
AACTCGACGACAGAGAACAAGTTAGTGCATTTTATACTCAGCCTTCTCAAAAATAAGCAAAAATGCGCTGACTAGATGTGTTATTACAGAGAATTTTCTTGTCTTTCTAAGCCAAAAGTAGCACCATGGACAGAGGCAGTAGCTCGAAGGTTTCAAAGTCTCCGGCGCAATGAGTACTTATTCATGAAGGCGAGGCCTTCTCCCGTGAACTTTACTCCACTTCATACATATTACAATATACACATACAATTAGAATAAGAGTTCTAAACAACCAAAACAAGTCATTAACCGACATAAGCCCTGAAAATAAAGTTGCAGAATGGGTACAGCTTGCACCGCTGACAGAAAGTAGTCCCACCGCTCACCCACCCCCTTCTTTCTGCTCTTCTTTCCGCTGCTCACTGCCTGCCCGTTGTAACCCTCCCCCACACGGGCCAGGTCTGCTGCTACATCAGCTGCTACTTTTCATTTCACGGCTCAACGGTGAAACTCCTGAAGTCTTCTCTGTGGTGGCTTTTGGGTCCAAGCTGCTTGCAGTTTTTAAGCTGCACTTGTCCTAAATAGACACATGTCAGATGTATGTGTTCATGGGAGATTGTCACAATAATAAAAAAAATTGTAACAGCAGCCATGAGTAGGCTTCCTTCATACCAATTCATCACTTACTGTTGTTGTTCACATTGTCAGACAAACACAAATATATATAGCCTTAGCAGAAATGGTTGTTGTTCATTGTAGCCTACATTTTCAACATTTAACAACATTTAAATAATTTGTCATAACTTGTCTGTGTTAATGTCATTTTGTGAATGTCGTTTGTCCGCTTCACATTTATGTATGTGGTTAGTAGCTATATTTTGAGGTACAATAGGGTAGAACCTTGTTATTCCTAACATAAATAAGAGCTGAGGATAAAGCAAGTCAAACAATTGATGGAACTGTGTTGTCTGCTATAACACTGCTATAATGAGATGGTATTCAGACACTGAAAACATTTCAATAAAAAAACATCTCTTTTTCTCTTCAAATTAAAAGTTCTCTGTTAGTGGAAAGGGCAACAGCGTTTTTATATTATCTTGTTTTGGAAATTAGAAGAATACACCGTGTAGGACTGTGGATTGTCACACAGCTCTAGAGATGATTAGCCAGTAAGTACTATGGGAGTCTTGCATAATTTGTACTGGATATTATGCTCTACAAAACCGTTGAGTACTGATAAAATAACACATAGACCAAAAACAATGAACATAATGACATGTGATGGTAAAACAGGGACATTTTGTGATTCAGAGCTTTGTTTATTTCATAAATATCAGTAATAATGTAGAGGGAAATTATTCCTAATATCATCTCAATCCTTCATCACTGAAGTGATGCACTGACATTTTTATTTGGTTTTGCAAATAGATGGTTGCACCATGTAGACGGAGCAGAAGCCAAGAACATACTGCTGATGAAAAGATACTCTGACATTTGTAAGGATTGTGTCTTTGGGCTTATGAGAGGTTGACATAAATGTCAGCCAAGCACAGTCAGAGAGCTGGCAGCAGAGACAGCACTGCATTCCCCTCAATAAACTCACTTTACATCATCTTATCTATTTAGATAAAGGAAGAAACACTCTAATATATTCATTTTAATACAACCATCTCCAATCAATGGCAATTAAAACACATTTGTTTGTTTTTTATGTATTAGGTAATCTCTTGTTTTACTATAGGTTTTGCTACACTTTCCAGAACAAAAGGTTCTGATTCTTTCAGAGGGATGCTAACAATCTTTCAGTTAACATTGAGAACGTGACACCTTTGCTGTTTCGCTGGTGAATGCTTTTCCAAGCCTCTGCAAATAAATGTTCATGGTTCTATCTAAGTTTTTAAAGTTTTATCTAGGTTTTTTTTTTTTTTTTTTTAAGTCTATATCCAAAACGTTGAAAAGAAACTGGCTCATTTAACCCAATTTTACAAACACACATTTTGCTGCTTGCTCCAAATGACACCTTACAAAAATGTGCAAAGACAGAATGTATACCTTTTTAATGTTACAATGAGTAATAATAACATCTATGTCAGACTAAATGTGTGGCATGTGCAGGGTGGAGCACACTTTACATTTAAACTTCCTAACCTAACTATACCACAGTGCTGGCAGTGAGAAGAGTGGGAAAGGTTGGACACATTTTTTTTATCTAAAAAAGGAAGTTGTGACACAATTTAATTTATGTGTTACGTCTAATAAGAATTGTATGTAATCCTTTACAAGCAACAAAACTGTGTTCTTAATTATGATTTGAATAGACTATCAATTTATCATCTGTGCAAAGCAACAAAGTCACTGTAAAGAATGGTAACAGGTGTGGAAGGTAAGTGATATAAAGATTCAACAGCATGTATCAAGAAAGAAAAAAGAAAAAAGAAAAAAAGATGCAGAATAATGAATTTGGATATTTGGAAAAAAAAAAAATTAAGTTGTTTTTAAACTGTCCACCAGAATGAGTCTTGAGCAGTGATAGTGTTGCCAGAACCATGAAAAGTTACGTAGCAAAGGGGTTTATCAGAAAGGTTTGGTGCTTATTATAAGTGGTTATTAGACAAACAATGCTCTAATTATTTTAAAAAATTAAGAACAAATGGAATGGAAAAATGGTGTAATCCACACTACAACAAACCAGCTCTTAGGCAAGCTTTTATTGTAAGTTTGAATAGGAATGAATTATTAATCAATCTAATATAATCAGTGCAGTTTAATTGCTGTATATTCCCTTTAGAGTCTGCCAAGCAAACCAAACAGTTCATAATCAAGAAGCTTTAAAAGTGGATGAATTCATTTAATACGTGGGTATTTCCCCAGAGCATGAGCATCAGAGATGGTTGTGATCCAGAGCAGTAGGAAACCAAGAGCTCCCCAAGAGTGAATGAAAATGCACTGTTAATGTCGCACCCAGCAGAGAAAAATCAAATGCACCATTCATAGTTGTCACATCAATCATTTGTCTGTTATACTGAAGTCAGTCATTTTGTCATGGACAGCACAAGGTCTCATATTTGATGACCAATTTATTATTGTAAGTTGGCAATTCTTTAAATATGTTAAATATGTTTATGTGATTTATGTTTACTTTAGTTTACTTTTTCAGTACCACTCTTGAAGGTACTTGAAAGTGTATTTTCTTGCTGATATAGCTCATGTTTAATTTAACCCTTCATTTCTTTCATGAAGATAATTCAGGCATGGATTGCTCTGCTGCTTTTTTGACAGTGTTATGGACTTTGTGGACTTGAGTTAGACTTTTTTTTTCCCACACTGCAATCATGATTTACCAATTAATTCAAACTAATTATAGCTCTGTTTGTCCAAGCCTAATTGACACGTTGGCTGAATCGGCAATTAGAGAGAATGTGACTGAAGTATTAGATGCATCAAACCCATAGCAAGGACATAATGATTTAATCAAATACAGTCATTAACAGAAGGAAAGATTAGGAGGGTGGGATGTGTGGATGTAAAAGGTGATAAGCCTCTGGTGGTTATGATCAAATAAATAAATAAATAAATAAATAAATAAATAAATAAATAAATAAATAAATAAAATGTTTTTATGATAATATTTTTTGCAATTTAATTGGATTTGTTGACACTGGACAGAACATGAAATATTAATTCAAACGAGTTGCTAAAGCTAATTAACATCAGCTGTGTGATGTTTTTCAATAGCCCCCTTCTCCTGTGATCTTAATATCACAGTCTATAATGTCACTTCATTTGCACTAAATGTTGATGTTCAACACAACTTCATAGACATGGATCAATTGCTTACTAGTGCAGCTTTGATATTACTCCCTGCTCTCAAGTGAGGATCCTTAAAACTAGCCCAGCTGAGCACCGAGGAGCCCTGCTGCCTGCTCCAGGCTTCAGAGGGACACCTGCTGGGGAAGTTCTCCCACACTGAGCTAAAAGGGACCTCAGTATTTTTTATTACAATGACTAACACAACAGGTATACACACTGTAGTCAGGCTGTTTGACCATCACACACTCAACCATATTCGACTTTTTTTTTTTTTGTCAAAAATTCTGTCATACCCTTTACATTCCTTTGGAAAGAAGCAGAAATGCAGGACTTTTGGAGGCAATTTTTAGTGTTTCCATATTAAACAGGTTTTCTCTTTTTTTCATTGCCAAGTCTCTCCATTTTCTCCTCGCCAGCTGGTCAAGGGTCTCCTGCTGCCACTAGGGCCCACAGCTCACTTCCTACTTTCTCCAGCACCTGTTTCTGTTTGGCAGGGCCAACTGGGATCCTAAAAGCTTGGAGACAAGCCATCTGCCACCAAACTCTGCACCACTTTACCCCCTAATCCCCAGTCTCAGTCTATATCTAAGATGAAAACAGAAATTTAGATAAAATGTAAACTTCCTTTTAGTACATTCCTTTTTTTTCCCTTTGGGACTCAAATAAATTGCTGATTTGTTATGTTTTAGTTGCAGGAGCAAAATGAAATTAACAATACATCGAAATGTAATAAACTGAACGTTAATAAATCTGTGGTAAGCTGTGGTAAAGTGGGGCTGAACCATACTAGAACAGGCTTGTCATAATACTGCATAACCATAATTCATAAATCTGTAAAAAACAAACAAAACAAAAAAAACAAAACCAAAAAAAACAAAAAAAAAAACAGTCGGTCAGTCCCATTGAGCGTAAAGGTCAGTTCTCCATTGTGGACTACAACTACCAAGATCCTGGACTCCGGTGGTGCGCATGCCCAGAAGGTGGGGCGCGGGAACACATGCGGATATGCCGCTATGTAAAATGGCGGCGTGAGAACTACTGGTTAAAATACAGCGGATTTACCTCGAAAGGTGTTCGGTCGTTGTTTGTGTAAAATAATATTACGTCGCTGTTTGGAATAAACATTTATGAGAAGGTACGTGGCCGCACATGGATATATACCAAAACTAAATTGGTCTTAAATGTCTAACTAACCTACATTCGCCGTTAACATAGACTTTAGCTTAGCTGCTAACTACGATAATAGACTGTGTTTAAATCAGTGCCTTTTTTGCCTTGAATGTTATTTGTCGAGTTTGCAGTTAGTACAGTACGTAACGTAATGTTGAACATTTCCGCATTTAATACGCAAAAATCCACCGTTCTCTAGTTCCTCAGCTGAATTGCTATCCGGTAAGCACTACAGCTATGATACTTGCTGAGTAAGATGAGGAATTTCTCATTGTCAGTGGTCACTGATCACTTCGTGGTAATAAAAGCAATTTTAAAAGATGGCGTAGCTAAATTTTAAAATGGATATTGACACTTTAAACATTCAACTCTATTTGACTCCTTAACACTGTAGTAGAGGCTGATACTCCAGAATATTCTTTCACCCGTACACGTTAGAGTTGTCATTTTGGATAATCGATAATATTTATTTGACCTGTTTTTAAATATATAAATATAGAATGGTCTATCCTTAATTTCCCGATAAACAGCCTTAAAAGAGCCTGATGATCTCTAGACTATGTTCCCTGCAGGTTAGTTGGTTAATTTTGTGTTTGTTGTATTTTTCTGTCACTATAGGGATGGCGAAGAGGATTGCAGACAAAGAACTAACGGACAGAAACTGGGATCAGGAAGAGGAGGGAGAGGAGGTCAGTACTACCATACTTTCAAAAACATTCAAACTATCACTTAAAAGCCAAAATTGTAAGTATATACCAAAACCTCCAGGAAAGATATTGATTGTATATTTTATTTTCAACTTGACTCAATGATGAGATAAATAAAGCTGATGAATAAAGCAATTACATTACATACTCTCATTTTATTAAATCTTTATAAAAGTGCTTTTCCCCCCCCATGTAAACTAATTGTTAAAATGTTTTGTTTATGTTGTTTATCAGGCTGGGATTTTTTCTGTAGCCAGTGAAGATGTATTAAAGAATCGAGCTATTAAAAAGGCTAAACGCAGAAATGTTGGATCAGAGGTAATATGAAATGATAACTATGTTGCTGAAAACATTTTTGAATCATTGTAAACTTTCAACCATCATATACTTGATTATGTTTTTATCAGTTGTTTAAATAACACATTTAAACTTGTTTGTTAGTGTTATCCGCTATATATTTCTCTTTTTTAGGCTGACGGTGGTGGAGCTTTCAAAGGTTTTAAGGGCTTTTCTCTGACGCCGTCAACTGCAAGCCCACCATCAACATCAGCACCCTTTTCTGGTTTTGGAAATGGTGGCAGCTTCAAGGGATTTGGTGGTTTGACCAATGGAAACAACGGCACTTCTTCTTTTGGAAATTTTTCTGCACCTGCTACATCCACAGCTACAACTGGTGAGCAGTTTTAAATGTTCTTTACAACTGGTAAATTGTGATAAAATAAATGGTAAATGGCATACATTTATATAGTGCTTTTTGTGTACTCTTCTGGGGCGCCTAAAACATCATGCTTCCATTCACCCCATTCATGCACACATTCACATTGCCCTGGGGCAGACTGACGGAGAGAAGAGTGTTACACATACATCTCTGACCACTGCAATCGTACACATTCATACACCAGTGCTGCGGGTAAAGTGTCTTGCCCAAGGACGCAACAACAGTATGAACAGTTATTGGACACCCCGCTCTTCCACCTGACCCACTTTGTTAATATACTTCTTGCGTAATTTGGGAGGCATAAAGTGCACATAATTGTTTTTTTGCAATGATGACAAATGTGCATGTCTCCCAAAAACATCTTTTAAGTCCTTACACCTGAGATGTCTATATCACATCCACTTTTTCATTCAAATTTAAATAGTAATGCATGGTTCTGATGTATCATCTTATTTCCTCCCCAGTGATCACATAACGCCGTTTTGCGTTTATGTTCTATGTAATGGAGGTGAAAATATGTTCTATTGTTGCTTTTATGTAGTAGTGTAATGAAGCTGAATGAGTGTGTCTGGGCCTGCAGGGGGAATGGGCCTCATCCAGCTGTTTGTACTGTTGTACTGATATCTCTGTCTTTATTATGTGTTTAGCATTCAATGGCTCCGCCTCTTCCAAACCCTCTGCTGACATCACTACAAAACAGACCAATGGCTCTACTCCGAGCCCAGCTCCAAGCTCAAGCTCCTGCAGCAGCAGCAGTAACAAGGAGTACAGTCGGCAGCTCACTGCACTCAACTGCTCTGTGCGGGACTGGATCACCAAACATGTCAATGACAACCCTCTGTGCGATCTCAACCCCATCTTCAGGGATTATGAACGGCACCTGGCCAGCATTGAGCGGAAGTATGGGGCAGGAGCCTCAGATGTAAGCTCAAATGAGAAGGTATCTGTCCCAGCAGCCTCTGCTCCTTCTCCAGCTGCTTCCTTCTCCACGTCCAGCAGCAGCACAGCAGCAGCTTTGTTCTCATTTGGGAAAGGGCCTGATGATTTGACACAAAATAAAAGTACCACAACCACTTCGGTACCCACTGGTGTTACATTTAACTTTGGCCAGAAGGTGGACAGTGCTGTTTTGGGCTCTTTTGGGTCAAAATCTGTGGCTCCAAGTTTCTCTTTTTCCTCCAGCAGCACTTCAAGCCAAAGCCCTCTTTTTGGAGCACCAAGCTCTGAACCCACGCTGTCCCTCAGTGGACCGAAAACCGAGAACACACAGCCTACAGGTGAGACATACATTTATAGTAGCAATATGTGCCATTTCAAAATTACTTCACATTTAGTCTGTCAGAATCACACAGTGCTCACGACAATGGCTGTTAAAATAATCCAGTAAACAGCTGATTGTGGCTCTATTTGATTTAAAAGAAAGAAAATATACTTCTTCTTTTTCTTAACCTTTTGTAGATGAAAATGGAGATGAAGAAACAGAAGAGCCACCCAAAGCTGATGTCAAAGAAGTTAAAGAGGAAGATGCATTCTATTCTAAGAAGTATGTGCAACACTGGGGGATCACAACATATGTAACAATATTGTGTGATTTGTTTCCTGCATAAACCCTAATAATTGGTTCTACATGTTCTGTGCAGCAAATAGGAAAAATAGTTTGACCTTTTCTGGTAAAAACTTAACAAGGTTATATAGTTTGGCTGTAGGGATTTTTCTTCCTAAAAGAAGGAGCTCTTTCTTAGAGCCATAGAAATATTACTTCTTACTTCATTAATTTAATACACTTGAAATGTACATTATTATTTCCTAACAGAGAGGTGGACGATTCTTTGAATAGTCATAGTTTCTAGTAACACCATGAATAATTATTGTCTGTTTTTTTAAAAATATAACAGGCACTGTGTGTTCACACTATTAATCTGCTTCATTTAGGTCGCACCAAATCTGTACGATCCATTTAGTTTGATCCACTGCAAAAAGTCCCAGTTCACCTCTCGTTCATGACTGGAAAACTGCATTAAACAACAAAAAAGAAGGCCTTCGCCTAGATCATAGCATTAACACTTATTCAAGTGAGCCACACTAACGGCAACCGCAGCAGAGTTAGTTTTAACTGTGCTAAACACACTCTAAATGTATTGTGAACTATTAATTGTGTATTTCCTTGTTAAATGCAAGTCATGTTTGATTTCCTTAGGTGTAAAATGTTCTACAAGAAGGACTCTGAATTTAAGGAAAAAGGAGTAGGAACTCTGCACCTGAAACAACCTGGAGAAGACAAAACTCAGATGATAATTCGAGCAGATACCAATCTTGGTAAAGATCAATTGCTGTTTCAAAATTCTTATTTGCTAAAGGATTTGTGTCAGGTTGGAACAAGAGAAATTATTGAAATATCCTGGTACCACTTCCTTGAGTAGATGTCTTGTTGATGTCTGAGTCTTATATCTCTATAGGTGCTAGTCTCTACCCATTCTTGGTTTGACCAATACATGAGATAACACAGCCTCTGCAAAGTGGAAACTTTTGTGCTTCATAGGATTGGACAGTGGCTGTGATAGCATGGCTCCACCTAGTGGTGTTGAAGAAGACTGATTAGTCACAAACTGACACCTATAGATATTTAGACATGTGCAATTGCTGCAAGGGTTTGGGGCACTTAATAAATGATATTATATTTAACGCATATCTATAAAAATTGTAGGCTGCAAGCTGTGTTTGTTTCATCAAGTATACCCTCTCACCTGAATACTGACTTTCTCTTTTAATAGGAAACATCCTGCTGAACATCATGCTGCAATCGTCCATCCCATGCTCCAGGGTTGGCAAGAATAATGTTATGCTTGTGTGCGTTCCCAATCCGCCCATTGATGACAAAAACCCGAACACTCCTATCCCACTTCTCATCCGTGTCAAGACTGAGGAAGATGCCAATGAGCTCCTGAAAATCTTGGAAGAGAAAAAAGTCTAATCATTTGACCTTTTATCACACATCACCAGCTCTGTTCAGATCTCCCCTATTGTCAAATGCCACTGGCCCAACCTCATCGACCTCACCACAGTGGTTTTTATTAACATGTACACATTTGCACTTCACTCATCCTCGGTAATTTGGTGGTTATACTGTGAAATACTTTTTTTTCTTAAATCACATGTTCTCAAAAAGGTATTGGCTTTACCACACAGCTACATTCCTCTTGCTGCTGTTTTATTTGAAATTGACAGAGTGTATCTTATTGGCCTATGTATTTTAATTTTACTGTTTTATAGACGGTTGTAGAGTGACTGGGAGTTGAGTGTATATCCATTCAAATTATTGTGCAAAGAGTGTAGCATCACTTGATAGTTGGATTTTGGAGGGAAAAAAAGCCGAAACCTCCAAATAAAAGTCCAGTTGATTTGGTTTTACAAATTAAATACTTGCAGGAACAGTTTATTTTATAAAGAAAGTGTGGAGGATTTAGAGGTTTCCTTCCTCTGTGGGTCAGCAGAGTGTTTTTTTGCTCGGGGAACTATTTATTGCATCGACAGGTTTTGTCTGAATCTTATTGATTGAACCCTGTGTGAATGTTTCCCTGAAGAGCTTCTTTAAACAATATGGAAATGTAAGTATTTTTTTTTTCTGTAAACATGGACTGTTCTTTTCCAAGTGTCCTTTGTGTGGCTTTCAGTCCAGCCTTAAATATGAGGCATGCTGTCATTATCTAAGAACAATTGTGAATACATTTATTAGGGAATAAAAAAAAGAAAGAAACAACTGCAGTTGTTAATCTGTACCTGTACACTCTGTTTTGTGTGGCATTTTTGTATATCTGGAAATAAAAAAAACCCATTTTAGGTATTATTAAAAAAACAAAAACAAACAGGACCAACTAAACGTGAAGATAGTTTTAAGTAAGAAAAGCTCAGGATCCCCGACGCTAGATGTCATCTCCAAAAAAATGAAGTGATTTATTTGAGCTTCGTTGAGGCGCCTTCCTTTAAAGCACGACATAGGACACTGTAAATATGAAAACCAGCACACTTAAAACGTTTACGGTAGTTTTGATTTGTTTCTTTTTGGGGGGGGCTCTGGCGTTTAATTCATATTTGATTACGGAGAGGCAAAAGTATCACTTCCTGTCTGTGACCCGGATGCTAAACGAGTGGACACGCCGCACCGTGGCTCCTGTCGTGTGAGTCTAAACCAAAACGAGCGATCTGCCTTTAAAAACGACTTCGTGATGAGTTAGCCGAAAAACAAAAGCACTTGACCCGTTGAGTTTTCACTAAGGTAAGCATTTTGGAGTCGCTTTTCTGTTTCAGGATTCTTTACTTGAAATAACAAATGTAATATTGTACTTTGTTTGCCACCGTGTGTTTTTTTTCCAAGCGTTGATGTGAATGAAGGAGACACAGCAGATAACGACATGCTAGTCATAGTCCACCAGGACTGAAAATTAAACATATTCTTCTCTCTAAATGTCACCTGACTGACAATTGAATCAATGTCAGTTTTCGCTCCGTCGTTGTCGATATCTAGTGTAATGTACTGATCTTTTCACTTGTAAGGCTAACATTAGCCTAACTTAGCCGTCGCTCATAGTTGCTTCAAATTGAAGTTGTTAGCTTCATATGCCTGTGTCTTGTAGCGCTGTGGTGTCAACTTTTAAGGAGTGGTAGTCGTCTCATATTCACCCTCCAAAGCAATCTGCACTTTTCTTTATTGTAATTTTCAATCAGTAGTGTTTTGGATAGTTGCTGCTGTGTTGCATCATGTAGGCTGTAAGCTATAAGGGGAGACTATCAAATGTCCATATCAATAGCTGTCGCTACTTGAATATAATTGTTGACAAAGTGTACCAATCATGCCTCTAATGAAACTAATTCTACGATCTGTGCATATGTGAGCTACATTAATACCACTTAATCACTCTGCTGTACATTACACCACGTTGCATATGGCCTTAGCCTTGTTAAGTTCTCAATTCAATCAAAACTGAGCAATAGTGCGAACAACCCCAAACATAACACAAATTCAACAAAAAACCTACTATGTTGTATTTCATAGAAGTATCATAAGCATTGTTTGATGGTTGGTAAAACTGTATTGTTCCTCATCAGTTTTGTCTCTTTTTACACCACAATGATCATTTTTGTTTAGGTTTACATAATAATGAATAGTCATTACTGTACTAATTTTGGTATATCAGTTGTCTTTTTTCCCACAGTCACTCCTTACCTGCAAGGAGCCTCTGCATTTCTGGACTCAACAGCCTATATATACAAACTGTGAATAGCCTATAGTGTATTTTACACCCTGTTAACTAATGTCTCTCTCTTAACAGATGAAAGGGTTCTGTCTGCTGTCAGAAGAGAGGAGTAAACCTGTAGAAGATAGCTAACATACTAATGGCCTGCCAGTCTATCACTGCAGTCATGGACGAGCAGGCCCTGCTGGGGCTCAACCCCAACGCTGATGCCCGTTACAGGCAGAGGGTATGAATCTTCTTTGACTGACCACTGATCTGATCTATTTTTTCTTTCCAATCCACTCTTTTACTTACTAAACCTGTATAATGCTTTTAAAGTGGCAGACAGTATCAGTATTAGATTTTTTTTTATTGTTGACTATTTTAATCTTTTCAGTTTTGATTTAATTACTATATTTAAGATAAGAGTTACTTTAAGAAACTGTACTGCTTACTCAACCTTAGTATAAAACAGGCAAAATACTGTAGCATTCTTTTTATTAATATTCGTCACAACAAGCATTTCCTACACAGCTGAATAAATGAACATGCAGTGAAATATTATTTTCTTCCCATCTTTAGTTGATTTTTAAGTATATGTCATATAATATGTGAAGTGACTTGTTTGTGCTGCCTTTTCGATCAGGCTATGGCATATTTTGAGCAGCTGAAGGAGTCTCAGGATGCCTGGGAGGTGTGTGCAGAGGCCCTTGCGAAAGGCATTTATAAGTGAGTTGAAACATTGTCACCAGCTGCTTTTCATATTATAGTCATATCATGTGGGGATATGTAACCAGTATTAAATGTGTTTATCTTTTCAGTGATGACCATGTGAAGTTTTTCTGCTTTCAAGTTTTGGAGCATCAAATTAAGTTCAGGTAAGGAGTAGGGCTGGTGATGACAACCGGGTTCATTGTAAAATATAACAGTAGTTAAAACCACTAATACTGTGATATACCATTCTTGTAATATGAGCTGTAATAAGATTTTAAAAAGCAGAACGTACCATAAGACATATTTAGAAAACAGCTTCTCAATTTAAAGAACTCCTTGCAGGGTATTTTATCAAGTGAGCTAACCTGATAAACTAGATTAATTTTGATAAGTTGGGCTCGTTTCATTGTAATTTCATAAATCAGGCTCATCATTAGTCAGACTCAATCCCCATGGAAACGTATACAGGAATGTTAGCCTGATCCCGAGCAGGCTTAGGGCTTAGCCCAACATTAACAAACTTTATGAAAAATTAAGTGGAAAATTTCTTATTTTACAACCCTGTATTGTTTTGTCAGATTGCTGAACTTCTAACCAGTATGGCCAGAAATATAACATATAAGTACTGAAAATGACTAAATTAAACTAAACTGAATTATGGTCTGAGGTTTAGAATATGTCTGGACTGGGATTTTAATGTGCCCCAGTGCACTTTTTGAAGGGAAAATGCATTGCTTGCTAACTGATGCTAACTGCTTGTTAGCAGTAAGCATCTCACAGGGCTCTCATTCACTCATTCTACGTATTCTTAAAGTTTATACATTCTGCCTCTTCAGACTGAGGGGAGGGGACTGAGCGTTGTTTTGCATTGGTTTCTGCGCTCCTCGGGTGGCATCTTTAACTTTTAGTGTTAAAGGGATGTCTGTGGAGGTGAACGTTTCCTTTGCCGTACTTCATCATTGTGGGTTGATTGAATCAATGCTCAACTTCAGTGTTCTGTCGCTTATCAAGTCTCACTGCTTTAAGTGCAATACTGTGATACAGTCATATCATGATATTTTCCTTTATGCATCATTCCATGTTAAGTAAAGACTCTGTGTTTTAGTGTAATATTATGTTTTACATAAATATTAATTCAGAAGATGATGCTTAAACACATCTTGTATTTCTCTAGTTCTCTAATGATATTGACTTGAAAACACAAATATACATAAATATGCATGAATAAAGAGGTTGAAACTGGTTGATGCTGATACTGTGGACTACTGCTTGTTTTATAGACATGCTGGTCTAAGTGCTCCACAACAGCAGCTCATCAGAGAGACTCTGATGAAGTGGCTCCAATGTCAGGTAGAGTAAAGCACAAACTAACTGAAAACAAGTGAATTGCATACTATAGTTAATTTATAGAGTTATGGCTCTTTATACTTCAGTATATTATAGGTGTTAATTTGTTGAACTGTTTACACATCTGACTAAAACACATGGTATTGGAGGAGGCCACAGTGATGAGTTTAGTGAGAAAGGAATCTTATGCACTTGGATTTTGCATTTCTCCTTCAAGTGTTGAAATTAATTAAATCATTTGTCTTTCTCTTGTGTGCAGCTAATGAACCCTCAGCCTGAAAAGTCCTTCATCAGAAACAAGGCTGCTCAAGTGCTTGCTCTTTCGTTTGTCATGGAGTACCTGACCCTGTGGCCCAAATTTTTCTTTGATATTCTGTCAGTAGTTGGTTCAAACCCTCATGGTGTCGACATTTACCTGCGGACACTTATGGCTATTGACGCAGAAGTGGTTGACCGGGACATTATGCACTCACCTGAGGCAAGAAAGCACAAGTCTTGTACTGTCAATATTTAAAACAAAACAGCAATCCATTAGTTCAAGCACATTTAATTTGTAGAAGTTGTATCATCTTCTTTCTTCATTCATTTAGGATACCCGTAGGAATACTCTAATCAAAGATATGATGCGTGAGCAGTGCATCCCTAGTTTGGTGGAGTCTTGGTTCCAGATCCTGCAGACGTACCAGCAGTCCCACCCTGAGCTCACCTGTCAATGTCTGGAGGTGGTTGGTGCTTATGTGTCCTGGATCGACCTCAACCTCATTGCCAATGACCGGTCAGTTGCATCACACATATCACAGGAACAAGGATAAATGGGGGGAAAAAGTGTGTTGATGTTCAGACTCAGTTCTAATCTAACATGTTTGAATTTTCTTACATTCATAGGTTTGTGAACCTGCTGCTGAGTCAAATGTCTATGGAAGAGCTCAGAGAAGAAGCATGTGACTGTTTGTATGAAATAGTTAATAAAGGAATGGACCCTGTGGACAAGACAAAGCTGGTGGAGTCTTTGTGCCAAGTGCTGCAGACTGCAGGGTTCTTCAATGTGGAGCAGGTCACCTGCAGTCTTACATATTCTTATCATATTCTTGCCAGCATTGCATGTATGCAAGTGCTGCAGTAGTAAATGTTATTCTGGTGGCTGTTAAATTGTCTTGTTTATGAACCTAATGATACCTAGACCATTGTTTTAAGATCCATACAAAAAATAGGTTTAAATTTTCACCCAGAGGTCTCCCGTGTTTCCTGACGGACAATGTGTTGTTTCCTCTTCCTCTGCCATTAGGAGGAGGATGTGGACTTCCTGGCCAAGTTTTCTCGGCTGATAAACGGCATGGGGCAGAGTCTGGTGCAGAGTTGGACCAAGTTGGCTAAAGCTGGCAACGGGAAGGACACAGCAGAGACTCTTCAGGCTTTGGAGGCTAAAGTGCCACTGTTGCTGCAACTGTTGGTCCATGAGGACGATGATATTTCAGCAAACATTGTGGGCTTCTGCTATGACTATCTGCATGTCCTCAAACAGGTCAATTTACTTCTGGGAGATATAAGATAAATAAAGTATATTAACCATAGTTTGGGTTATAAATTTACTCTCTTAATTGTTGAAAATTTTATCATCAGAATTTCCTTGAATTTCATGTTGTGTATTGTTTTTTTTGCAGCTTCCCCAGCTGACAGATCAGCAGAAAGCAAACATTGAGGTGAGATTTGTGATATTTTGTCAGTGATGTTTAAAGTTTGGTAACTGTAGAGGAAAATGAATGCAATTAATATTTTTGCAGGCAATTATGCTTGCTGTCATGAAGAAACTTACCTATGATGATGAGTACAACTTTGAAAATGAGGGTGAAGATGAGGCCATGTTTGTGGAGTACCGGAAACAGCTAAAGATGCTGTTGGACCGCTTGGCTCAGGTGTCTCCAGAGCTGCTGCTGGAAGCTGTACGTCGAGTCTTTACCAACACAATGCAGTAAGACTTTTTTTTCAGATGTGTTTTTCTTATGAAGATTCTGTTCTGTCTGGACATACAAATATCTGGACAGCTTTAGCTTTTACAAAGTCCTCCTTTAATCAAACAATTTTTTGTTTGTTCTCAGGAATTGGCAGACGGCTCCCTTCATGGAGGTGGAAGTGGCCATTAGGCTGGTGTACATGCTTGGTGAGGCACTGCCTGCTTCTCATGGTGCCCACTTCTCTGGAGACACAGCAAAGACAAGTGCGCTGCAGGATATGATGAGAACGGTTAGTTGAGACTTGAAATTGCATTTTTTTGCTTTTAGTATTTTGGTTGAATTAACAGTTGATTAATTAATGTGTTTCTTGATTCTTTTCCAATGTCCAACCTTAGCTGGTGTCCTGTGGTGTAAGCAGTTACCAGCACACCTCAGTGGCCCTTGAGTTTTTTGAGACAGTTGTCCGATATGATAAATTCTTCATTGTGGAGCCTCAGCACATTCCCAATGTTTTGGTGAGTCAAACTTGGCAGCTGGATAACTGGAACATTTCATGTTTTGATGTTATTTTTCTAAAAGCCGTGTTTAATGAATTATGAACAGATGGCATTTCTGGACCAAAGAGGACTGAGACATAACAGCCCAAAGGTTCGCAGCAGAGTGGCCTACCTCTTTTCCAGATTCGTCAAAACTCTGCAGTGAGTCTTTATCATTATTTATTCTATATAACATGTATATTTCTTTTGAAAATCGGTATAAGATAAAACCTGCAAGTCTTTAAACTTTTGATGTCTTCTTGAAAGTAAACACATGAATGCCTTCATTGAGGACATCCTGACCAGAATCCAGGACCTGCTCGCACTTGCTCCACCTGTAAGTATCAAAATGCAATATTTAACAAAATCCCTTACTAGAAACATTCAGTCTGAATGTAAACTGTAGAAGAATCCAAAAAGAATCAAGTAACTTTCTCTCTTTGTCAAATTCAGGAAAATGGATTTCCTGCACTCTTGACAAGTGATGATCAGCTATTCATGTTTGAGACGGCTGGTATTCTGATTGTCAATGGCGAAAGTCCAGTGGAGAGGAAGCAGGCAATGATGAGAAGTCTGCTGACACCACTGATGGACGCTTTTTGTTTGCTGCTTGCCAAACTGCCACAGGAGACAGAGGAGGAGAGACAGGCTGCCCTTGCCGACTGTCTGAGCCATGCTGTAGGCTTTGCCAGGTATGCATTACAAGACTAGCCTATGGTCATTATTTCAAACTAAAATTTTTACCAACCATTATCTTTTCTGTTAGTCGGACCAGTAAAGCTTTCAGCAACAAGCAGACAGTAAAGCAGTGTGGCTGTACTGAGGTCTACAGAGACTGTCTGCAGACCTTTCTTCCTGCTCTGAGCTGCCCAATTCAACGAGGAGTGCTGCGTAGCTCGGTCCGCTCTTTCCTCCATCGCATGATCATCTGCCTGGAGGAGGAGGTGCTGCCCTTTGTTCCTGCTGCCTCTGAACACATGCTAAAAGACTGTGAGGCAAAGGACCTGCAAGAGTTCATCCCACTCATTAGCCAAATCACTGCAAAGTTCAAAGTATGGCTGTAGAAACATTTAAACATTCTGTATTAACAACCGAACCTCATTTCCCCAATTACTGACCTTCATTCCTGTTGCCATGACAGCGGCAGGTCTCCCCCTTCCTCCAGCAGGTCTTCATGCCACTAGTACTTGCCATTTTTGAGGTTTTAGCTCGGCCAGCAGAAGACAATGACCAGGCAGCTGCCCTGGAAAAGCAGATGCTGAGAAGGAGCTACTTCAGCTTTATTCAGACTGTCACTGGGAGCGGTATGAATGAAGTGATGGCCAATCAGGGTGAGTAACACTACCAATGTGAGACTAATTTTTAATAAAAGTCTGAAAACCTACAAAAAGCAATATGACTTGGTTTGTGTGTGTGTGTTGGTAGGGGCAGAAAACATTGAGCAAGTTGTTTTCACAATCATCCAGGGGGCTGTGGACTTCCCTGACCCCATTGCTCAGAAAACCTGCTTCATCATTCTCTCCAAACTGGTTGAGCTGTGGGGTAATGAAAATAAAAACAAACTAAATCCCATTTGAATTTAAAACATTTGAAAATGTTTTGTTTGTTTTTTTTTAATGTCATGACTGCATCTCCAGGAGGAAAAGACGGTATGGTGGGCTTCCCTGACTTCATCTACAAACACATAGTTCCTGCATGCTTCATGGCTCCTCTTAAACCAACATTTGACCTCTCTGATGCACAGACAGTGCTGGTAAGATCTTACACTAGACAATTCTCTAAAATCACGTTTGTGTCCTCACAGTATCCTAAAGAGCTATATGTGTCTTGTAGACACTGTCAGAGTGTGCCGTCACATTGAAAATGATTCATCTCAAACAGGTAAAAGGCAGAAATCCTTTTACATTATTGCTATGATTATTGTCGCTTTTGGTGTTGTTATTATTAATGATATGAATTCTAATGTTAATATCAGTATTCTGAATGTCTCTTTCAGGGGCCGGAGTTCATCCAGTTCCTTCAACAGGATTATTTACCATCTCTGCAGGTGTCTCCGGAAATCTCACAGGTACAGATTTTATTAGTTTTATAAATTATTTCTGAAGTTGATTTAATGTATTCTAATAGAACAAAATCACAACAAAGCATAGCAGAAGGAGAGGAAGGAGTAGTTAGGTGTTTTGGGGATTTGTTTTAGATTGACGTGTATTTGTTACTTTGATTTATTTTTTTTATTACTTATTACTAGGAGTTGTGTCAAGTGCTGCAGGAGCCAGATGTCAAAGTCCTGAAAACCTACATGAAGGTCTGAACTGATTGTTTAATTACTTTTGAATACAAGTAAAGATGCATTCATTCATTCTTTTTTTTTTTTTTTTTTTTTTCCTTTATGCAGGCGTTTTTTCAGCAAGCTAAGCTGTAGGGAAAAAAACATTTTGCTGGGACTGACGGGACACTTCATAAGAAGTGGTAATACTTGCCTCTTAAAACATCAAAAAGATCCTAGGAGCTGCACTTAAAAGTAAATCCATAACAAAGCCCAGTCTCCTGGGATCACGGGTGAAAGGATGGAAAAAATCCTCCAATGAGACGAGCTGTCCACGACTGAGACGACTGAAAGAAGCTCTGCCGTGGGTCAGAAACTTTCTTGAAAGTAAGAGTTGTTTAGAAAGGACTTGTAGATGTAAACCGGGGAGAGTAATTATCCTAAAATGTTAGGATTTGTGAAAATATCGCTTTATTGTTAAACATTTAGGAAACACAGTACATCTTAGAGATTTGAAAGTTGTTTGATGCCACAAAATGGACAAAAAATAAGGGCTGGAATTGTGTTTTTTTTTTTGTTTTTGTTTTTTATTTAAAATTTTGTTTGTTTTTTTAATTTGGGAAATGTGTGATTGATTTTAGGTTTGAAGTGATACAAGTCACTGCTCGAGTCCATGTGAATTTAGCCTTCACAACTATTGGGAACGTCTGTAAGTTGAGGTTTAGTTTAAACATTTTACAAAGCAGCCTAGTTCTAATTATTAGCTATTCATAGTAGGTTAGAAAATACTACTGCGACTAGTCAACTTTTTGGAATATTTTTGCTTTATGAAATATGACTTTATGAATAATTTGGGCTGTTTTTTTTTTTCATTTCAAATGAAAGTAAATACGAGATGAAACAATCTGTAAATAAGAGAATACAATGTTCAAAAATGTAAATAAAGTCCCCAGGTTTATTTTTTATACTTGGCCATTTGTACTTTTATGGGAGCTCATTTGTGCCAGAAAATGGAAATGTTACGATATTAACATGAATATTAAATATTGTATCACAATATTAGCATTTGGACCTCTGTTTGATCATAATTAAAAAGTACTCACTGATCATACATTAATTTTATTTTTACCACTTTTTTTCCCAGTCACTAATGGGCTTCCTATAAAATACAAATCTCATAGGAATCATTAATGTACAGCTTGTGTAAAAATATTTCCCATGTACAGAAGCAGCTCACTGAATTGGCACTGAAGTGTAGTATTTGTGACAATTCAGGATGGTCAACCAATTTATTATGCAACACTTACTGCATATACTGTGAAGATGCTCTATAACATTTAAATCTTGCATGTAAGACAATGCAATCACAGACTGCTTCTGGTACTTCCCTTTGATGTTCTAAAAAGTCCCTTGACATCCCTGAATCTGTATTTATGTTCATTTAGTTCAAATAGCAACTTGATATTTCTCTGAAGCCTGTAAAGTGCCTGTTCTAAATTAATCAGGCATAAAATTAAATCTTATCAGTAATGGATAGAATAGACCAGTGTTATTTTTAAACCCGCTGTAGTGTTAATGAGACAAACTGTAGACTGGCACTTAATTCAGTTATGGATTTGTTGAGTCTGTTTAGGCATTTTAATATCAAGATGCATATAATGTATTTGGTCTGTATGTTATTAACTAGAATAACTTTCAATTCAGAAGACCGTGCGTTACTTCTTTAATGGTTGTTGCTTTTTCAATTCGGCCTAAAATAAACACACCTCAGACCTGTATTTGTTCTCAAATTCAGGTTTAATAGTGGCGTGTGTGTGTGTTTTTTGATGCTGCTAGGCCTGCAGTATTTGGTATTTGGATATATTCCAGAAATAGTAAGACATTCCCATGCATCTCCTGGTAAAGTTAAAGGAGCTAAAGTAGTTAGGTGACACAAACACAAGCTTACATATAGCTGTGCCACATCAATACTGAATTAAGTATGTATTTGTTAATATTTAACTAAAGACAATATCGTATATGACCCCTGAACTTATGCCTAGCTTAATTAACTTGATACAGTGACTGATGAAGTGTTTCATGTTCTAATGCCCACAGTTCAGTCTCATCTGTTACAGTGCTCCTCTGCAAAAGAAACTCCACTGGTTTTGCCTCTTTGCCCTACTAACTAAATTTTTATTTAAATCCCCCAATATATTATGCACACAAAGTGAATTTTGTGAATGTGTGGTTAATTTTACTGTAGTTATATTCACTGCCTGGTCAAAACAAAAACACCAACACTGAAAACCTTTGGGAGATCAGTTCTTATTGAAGAAATTCTTGCCAAACAGATTCATTGGTGAAAGATGATGAAATGTGCTTAGATCATGTATTTTTTTGAGATGCCATTGATAAACCTTATGTTCAAACACCTGTTAGAACCAATAAAGTGTTAACTCATCTTGAAATAAGTCATTTTCTGTGTTTTTTTTAATTATGGCTGCACAAATTTTACATGGCCTTTAATTTTGATGGATCGCCATTACAGTCTTAAAATACAAGCTGGAGGGGAATCAATTACATTGACAAAATAAATCTAGTTTTGTGATCTTTCATTAAATCACATTTAAGCCATAAACATAATCTTTTGAAATAAAAAATGACTTGAAGGATAATTTCATTTTAACACAAAATTCTATCCCAGATGTGGTAACTCAAGTGATTATCTGGGGGTTTTTTCAGATTCGTTTGCATTTTTGCTTTTCACTGTCTGTAGATAAAGTCCATTGTGCTTAACCTTTAATCACTGCAATGGGTCTCAGTTTAATGGCCTTTTTGCTGATTCCAGCGTCATGGCATGTGTTGACGACATCTGTCACATTTTTGTACGATTCTGGAGCCTATAACATAAGAAATTATGTTATACACAGAGAGGAGAACTGTGGCACAAAAAAGGAAAAATCTCATCTCTAAGCTATATTACATTCAACCGTTTATAACTATTCAATTCTCAATGTAGTAAGTCAGTGATATGGGCTTGTTTTACTTACCTCTTCCATCACCAGTTTGGGTGAAGCCACTCGTATGGCAATGCCCATATCGGCCAGTTTGTCTAGGACGTCCTGGAAATCCAAGTTTCTGCGTGACTTTGCTCTAGAAAGAGCTCGGCCCTGGACCCAAAGAAAGATAAAGGAACATTATGATGATGATATGATTTAGTAGTCTGAACCATGCAATAAACGTTCTCAGGTAAATCATAGCTTGCTTTGACTTGTCCCATATTTGTGTTGTTCCAGTGTGGCCGCAAATTAGAATTTTTTTTTTTATCTTTTTTTTTTTTTTTTAAGAGACTGAGAAAACTTCAAAAGCTGTACCGCTCCATGACATGTTGTGCCAAAGGTTTCTGTCATTCCTTGCTCTGTGCCTGTTAGGACGTAGCTGCAGGTTCCCATTGTTCCTCCGATCAACACCGGCTGACCTGTAAGCTGATTGGAAGAAACAAGGGTGATTGGGTTTAGATTTTTCTCACATGGTTACATCTGAATAGAGATCATCACTATGACTATGGACCTGATAGTCAACAGGAATGAGCGGATGGTGTGGTGGAAATGCCCGGGTGGAGCCTTTGCGATGGACAAGTAGTGTTTTCTGTTTGCCGTCCACTATGTGTTCCTCCACTTTGGCGATGTTGTGGGAAACATCGTAGATAACGTGCATGTCTAAATCATCTGGTGTTGTCCCAAAAACTTTAGAGAAGGCCTGGCAAAAATAAAAGACGTTCAAACCCACTGCTCGTATATACTACCACAAATAGCAGATCCAGCTGTTCTTACCTGTCTGGTGAGGAAGGTCATTGATGAGCGATTGACCCAAGCATAATTCCCAGCAGCAGCCATGCCTTTCAGATAGTCCTGTCCTTCCTGCGAAAAGATACGAGCACAGGCTAGCTGTCGGTCATTCACTGTGATCTTGTCTCTTTTCATTGCCTTCTCCATGGCAACCAAGGCATCTGTAAAAAATAACAACATGTCATTAGATAGTGTAGGTGCCGCTTCAGTAGCTCATCAGTAATAATAATAGGTCTTGAACTATAAGACATTGTACTAATTATACTAATTGCAAGATGACTTAGTAAACCGTTAAGAAGACCTACCGGTGGCAACCTGGTGGCCAAGCCCTCTGCTCCCACTGTGGATCATCACACACACCTGGCCTTTATGGTCAATACCCATCTTTTTGGCAGCATAGTCATTGTAGATCTCATCCACCACCTGAATTTCCGCGTAATGATTTCCTGCTCCCAAAGTCCCCAGCTTTATGAGATATGAGAATACTGTATGAGTACAAGGATTTTACGCAATATTATTAAATTTTAATGATGAGCTTTGAATGTAGAGCTTCTCTTTTGCTCCTTGTAGGCTGTTGGGATACCTGGGGCAGTCCTCTCTTCTTAGCCTTGGAGGACACTTTGTTAGGGTCAGCCTGCAACATCCTGCCATACTCCTCACAGTGCTCCTTATCCTCTGCCCAGGCATAGCCCTCTCTAAGAGACCAGTCCACACCCATCTCCAGGGCCTCCTCCAGGTCCCTGATAGGAAACAAGTACAGAGGCAATAGCGGAGGTCCGTGTAAGCAACAGTATGGATGCTGGCATATGAACCGTAACCTACTTGGCACTCATTGGAATGACTCCCTTCGACCCGACTCCTACTGGGATGTGATCAAACAGAGACTGAGCTAACTGCTCTTTAACTGGCTGAACATCCCGCTCATCTAGGTTTGTTCTGAGCAGACGGACTCCACAGTTTATATCAAAACCGACACCACCTGCAGAAATTTACAGGCATTGTTGATTTTATACAAGAGATTAAGCATTTATTTGACATTCTACTATAAGATGCTAAGATAAACATTGGTTAAATAATCTAATTAGTACTACATAATATCATTAAAAACAATTTAGTAGGACATACCTGGGGAGACCACAGCATCAGGGTCATTCATGTCAAAGGCCGCCATGTTTCCAATTGCAAACCCATATCCCGAGTGGACATCTGGGAGACCAATGGACCTCTGCAGTGTTGTAATTGAATGACATATCAGAGAAATTGTTCGTTAAATTATGAATATTTCGCATGTCAAAGTTTAATTCCTGTGCATAGACTGCTTAGGTTTTCTAAAGTGCTCACGTGTACAATTCCAGGTAGAGCTGCCACATTCCCAATCTGTTTCATGGCAGGGAGGAATCCACCAACCCCTACAAATTGAGACAATATTTTTGTTTTAAGCATGCAGAGAAGCTGCAAACACTGAATTTGTAAAATAAAAACAGATAAACAAATGCATATACTACTTTATAAATATGTATGTGCACAAACCTCCTCCTCGACAGGCATTACGAAGCTCCTCAAACATCAGTTTCTCTAGGGATTCGTTCACGTAGAAGTTTCCTTCAACCTGAAATGACATATTCAAATATTTTCTGTTGCCCAGGTTTAAAGAGCACCACATATATACCACAGTATACTAGAAGCTTTAAACCAAAGTGATGTCACATT
Organism: Rhyacichthys aspro; assembly: GCA_036850595.1. Classification (NCBI taxonomy): domain Eukaryota; kingdom Metazoa; phylum Chordata; class Actinopteri; order Gobiiformes; family Rhyacichthyidae; genus Rhyacichthys; species Rhyacichthys aspro. The sequence goes on along the minus strand of CM072159.1, from coordinate 19,274,922 downwards.
TGTGTTAAAATGACACTGCAGATGTTATCTGCGTTTTCAGAAGAGAGTATATTCCTCTTCACTGTGCTCATTGACATTACAATACTGATTCCTGCATAAAAGAGCTACGCATAGTATTGTTTAAATGTTGTACTTATTAGACTCAGATCTCCTGATAACAAAATATAAGCATTTTAATGTTTGATTTACAGCTTGGAAAGCCTTACCCCACATGTGCTGGGTAATTGTGCAGTAAATAGTGGGCCATTGGCTAAAAAGCTAGCCATGTTAACAGCTTCTGTCTCACCTGCATATTAGGCACAAAGCCCTTTTTAATGCGCCAGCAGTTACTGCTGATCTTGTCCAAGTACTGCAGCTCATCATTGTAATTTCGACTCATGGCGTTTGATTCTAGACTGAAGTATTTGCCAGATATTAGAGCTACGTTACACCGGCTGTCTAAGGCAAGTGTCTGTCGTCAGAGAGGTACCTACGGAAGCCCACAAGAAACAAACATAGGCCTTGGGTGTAAAAACGGTACGAAGAAATCAAGTGAATAAAACATACACATAAACTACAAACTTTGCAGCAATATTTTTAGAAATAAATGCGCCTTCTGTGTTACAAAATACATTTGTTTTTAGTTTTAAGCAGCTTTGATATTGTATGAGCTTCTGGCTTGCCGTAGCTGTAGTAACACAGTAAAATCGGAAGTGATAGAGCCACCCTTAAAAACAAAAGCATGATATATTCTTACCGTACCCCGCTATTTCAGAAACGAAAAAATAGTTGACAATCCCACTGCAGAAGTTCAAAAAAGTATGACCCAGACTGCATTAAAACATGCAACTGTCAGACTGTCATGTGTCATAGAAATCAAAAGAAAAACAACAAGCAATCTTTAAGTTTATCTAAATGTCTTTTAACGAATATTCATTTCCCTGGAGTGATCTAACGAGGATTTTCTTAAGAGCGCAGAGTTTTTGTTTTCGTTTTTTTTTTTCAAGCTTTTATGTTGGCGCTAGAAACCGTCCAGCGGAAGTCGTGTGCTCGCCTCTGCCGTGCCTCTGTTTACATATGTTTACAGGGTGATGTTAGCATCAAAATGAAACTTTTTTAACTCGGGGACATTGTCATATTAGACAACAGGGTAAGTGTCGTGCTTAAACCATCTGGCGAGTGCTTTTCACATTGCCACTAAATAATTGTCGTCGTCATCATTAGCTAACTAGATATCTTGTATACGTTTGGTGGAGGTTAGGATAATATAACGCCAAGAAACGAAAGTGTAACATTATTTTACATCTTTTTAAAAACATTTTATGCAGTGCATTTGATGATATATGACATTGTGGACAACATAATCATAATGGTGGGTAATGTCGTCGTTATTAAAACGAAGATTTATCATGGCGTTAGTTAAATTGTGCAGTAGTTAGCTCAGGTTGAGCTCCAGTTGTCCGTCTTTAAACAAACTTCTAACTCCAATTAACGGGTTAACGGGCACCGTTTACGACGACCCTCACAATAACACTGCATTTACACTATCAATACTAACACATTACGATAAGGGCATAAAGATACCCACCATTCAATGACTCATCAAAATATGAAAGATCCCAGAAAGGAAGGTCTTTGGGACATTGAGACATTGTGACGCATTAGGGAAAAAAAAAAAAGCTCATTATTAAATACTTTGAGCAATTGAAGGTACCTGATTATTTTCATCTTCACATTACAAAAACAAGGACTTGAACATTAGCCTGATGTTTTTATAAAGCTATGTCGCCTACTATTCCTATTTGACAAAATCTAAATGTACTGCTAAACAAACCTTTGTGCAAGAATTAGTTAATACATTTTTATTTTTATACTCTGCTTCATAGCATGAGGCTGCGGGTTCGGCTCAACAAGCAGACTAGTCGTTTGGAACTACCAGGAGAAGATCCTATTTTAAGGGATCTTAAAGAGCAGATCAGACAGACTGTGCTGCCTTCCCATGGGCTGAGGTCAGACATTTTTTCTTTTTTGTTATTAGCAGTATTTTCAAATGAAATTATAAAAGGTTTTATGAGTCTCCCAAATTTATCTTCTTTAAAAATGATTGGTGCGAGTATTTTAGGCCTTGTTCTTTCTCTTTCAGTATAAACACAGAGTTCAGTCTTTCACTGAATGGTACAGAGCCTCTTACAGACGATGGTCAGACTCTGTCATCCTACAGCATTGTCTCTGGAGATCTGATCTGTGTCATACTGCCTGAACACATAGCTGCTGTTGCTGTTTCGCCCTCCACTCCCACAGAGCAGAAATCCAGCAGCACTGCCAGCCAGACACAGACCCAGCACTCAGCAGCAATGTCCTCCAATCTGGTGACTGTTTTTGTTTTATAGTTGCATTTTTTGTTAATTTAACACATTAAACAGTGATAGATGACATTTTTATGGAGAAGTTAGTGTTACAAAACTGAAAATGAGATCTCTTGATGTGAGGATTATTTTTACCTTTGCTTAGCATTTTCACAGCCGCAGAGTTCAGAAAATTCCAATGGTGATTGTCTCCATTTTCTGTTATAGCCAAGCTGCAGCAGTCCTGCTGCATTAAGTGTCACAGATGGTCACACTGAGGCCTTGGACCCTGGACAGACAGTCCCCAGTTGGGAACCGATGCTGTGCAGCGAGGCAGAGGATGGTCAGGCCCCCCTGTCACTGGAGCTCCTCTACCATGGAGCCAGCATCACAAGCCCAAGTGATGCCATCATTGTGGCTGGAAACCTGCTGATGCTTGAAACAGGATTCACTCACCAGGTGTGGCTGCCAGTTGCACATTTTTACACTTTACCTTTCTTTGATTTTCACCTAAAGATTACCTGAATAATGAAATTAAAACATATACTCTTTATGTTTCAAGAGGCAAAATTAAGAGTATTTGGCAGTCTCCATACTTGGTCTTGTCTGTGTGTTCAGGGATGTGAGCTGAAGTCAGTGGACATGCCCGCTGGGTGGAGAGGAGCAGGCGGAGTTTATAAGCTGCAGTACACCCACCCTCTTTGTGAAAACAGCCTAGCAATTATAGTAGCAGTGTGCACAGGCCCTACACTTGTCATTAACAGTCAGTTATTCCCTTTTATTGTATTATTATGTATAACTATATTACACATCAGGAATCCCCAGCACAATTTCTAATATGATTTTGTCTCCCCTTTAGCAACTCTGAAAGTTAATGAAACAGTTGATGCGGTCCGCAAACTGTGTTTGTGTCCATCCAGCTATGTGACCAATGAGTGGCCAGGTAGGCAGCCTAGACTTGTATTTTCAGTAATTATAAAATAATTGAACACTCTCTTTAAGTGTCTTTGTTTAAACTAAGAGATGTTGGCAAATAAATCCTTGTGTAGTACTACTTATTTGCAACTCATGGTGGAGTCACTTTTCTTTTACAAATGAGTTCCTTAGAACTAGATAAGATCTATTAAATCTGCCTCTGTTTTAGGAGAATGTGCAGCTGTTGCCTTTAAAGATCTGAAAAAGTTATCCAGAATCTTCAAAGATCAGCTGGCATATCCACTGATTGCTGCTGCCAGAGAAGGTGCAAACTCAACACTTCTGACATTACACCTCTGACAACTAATCGTTATTATTAACTGGCTTTGTTATGTGTGGCATTTTTAGCCATGGCTTTGCCTGTAGCCTTCGGTCTCTCTGCTCTTCCGCCGGAGCTCCTCCTCCGGGTGCTCAGGCTACTGGACGTCCGCTCGGTGACAAGACTGTCAATGGTCAGCAGACACTTCCACAACACCACGTCAGACTCCACATTGTGGAAACACCTCTTCTTGAGAGACTTCAGAGGTAAGAGAAAATTCGGTAAATATGGGGGAATGATTTTAAACATAGCCATAAAGAAAGTGCCTTGGAGAATGTTATAAATCATTAATGTGAATTGTTTGTTGTCATTAGACCCTGATGCCAGGAACAGATCCAGAGACACTGACTGGAAAGAGGTGAGGGAGAAAAAACATCTAACTTCAAACTGCAAAGACACTGCTTATAAATATGTAAAGTTTATGTTATTTATTTAAGGTACTTTTATGTTGAATTTTAATTACAGATTTGTATTTAGTACTCATTGGTTACCTACCAAGTAAGGAAGTTATGCTTGGACTAAGACCATCTGTTGAATTTCTTTCTCAGCTTTACAAAAGGCATTTCAAGCTTCGCAAGGAACGTCAACAACTAAGACATCACCGCTCCCTCCCTCCATATCCAAGCCCTCGAGACATCTTTGGCTCCGTGCCCATTTTTGAGCCACTTGTCCCAGGGATCATTGGTGGGGCATACGACCAGAGACCAAACCTTCCACATGGCCTGTTACCCCGCCCACGTCATGACCCCATAGGTCCATTTAGAAACTACAATGCAAGAACAGGAGGCAGAGACCGAGGATTCATCTAACTTGTCTAAAAAAAAAACTAAAAAAAAAAAACTTGTCTAAAGTTTAGTTCAAGACTTGCTGCAATAAAACCAAATCAAAGTCACAATCCTGTTTTTCAGTCTTATTATCACTTTTAAATTTTCTCTGCAAACAATCAGACAAAAATATTTTTAACTTCTTGATATGTTTGGTATTCAAATTAAACATGTACATTGTGTGTAATCATCACACAGAACATAATTTTGACTTTAATATTTGACTTGACCATCACTAAGCTTCCAGATGCCTCCAAATAAATACAGATGGATAAAGAAAATGAAAGAAGAATTCTTTAAATAGCAATGCCTCTGATATGGAAAATCTTTTGGTTATGTCTCCAGTTGTAAATGCAAGTGTTATAATGTAAATAGTTACACTAGATGTGTATAGTACGTCACTAAAGTATTATAGTCTGTAGTGTCAATTTAGTCAAAGCAGAATATTATGGAGTATGTAACTAAGAATGAAGCTAATTACTTTAAAAAAATGCACAAAATATAATTAATTGAGGTGATTTCTCCTGTGTATCTGGGATGTTGAACAAACAGAAACAGGCAGCGGATCAAGACACTGACGTCATCCTTTGTCTTCAAACAAAGAGTGCACTTGGTTTAAATCACCGAGCAGCCGTCGAAGTCCTGTTGGGGTGGGCGGAGTTTACATCCAGTGCCTCGTCGATGTAACGCCAAATTTCGTAACCCAAAAGATTGAAAACCGGTATCATTGTCACAGTTCTGTTTCACATTTGAGTTATTTGAGCGCGACTCCATGCAAATCAGCACTGTTGTACCAATTAACAACCATCAAAGAACTAAGACTACTGGTTCACAAGTACACTACTGTTGTGTCTAAGTCTGGTCACTGGTCACACGAAGTAAGGTGTCGCAAAATACGCTAGAACACCAGTGACTCTTCGCCTCTCCTTAAGGGTGCTCTGTCACTTTAAGAGCCTCGTGTTGTTACCGGAAGTATGAGGGGTGTTTCCAGCTGATCAACAGTGGGACTAGTCTCCCCGTGCTCCGTGATCCAGTCTCTGTTATTTTCTCCGGCCACACATCGAGGAGAGCGGCCATCGAGCTCCACTCAGTGTACGGTCAAAGCGAGGCTCCCTTTCGCTGTTCGACCGGGCCGCTCCGGGAGCTTCTGGGCACCGTACCACCGCTTCGCCCTGTAGCCGCTGTCGGGAGTTGTTAGCTAGGACTGTCATGATCCCAGCTAGGAGATGGCGTCTTTCCCCGGTTTGTGTAAGGATGTCGGGCCCGCTTTGGAAGAGGACAACGGAGAGCTGGACCAGTCTCTGGGGCAGATGCTGAAGGCCATCGCTGACGAACGGAACCGACTGAACATCAGACAGGAGCTCAGTGGACTCGGTGAGTCTGCCTCGCACTGCTCAATGGGTTTTACCGTGTAGATTCGTCATTTGTTTCACGGACTGATGATGAGCAGGGTCCTACTGACTTTAACACACTTTATTAGTCCATAACAACACGCCTCTGCTGCCATTAGTGATGTTTTAACACAAAGACGCGAATATGTATCACTCTATGCATCTCCCAAAGCTGAGACTGGAAGGCCTATAGTGAAATGATTATTTTTTACTTTAACTAAATACATCAACAAAACAATAATAGTGAAAAGTATAAGCCCACCAAAACACGGTATATTAACATTTACAATAAAGTAGACGAGGCATAGAAATGCACTTTATGAAAACACTGTAAAGGTGCTGTGATTTTTTTGTTTTCACAGTTAATTATTAGGAGAGTTTAATGTTGCAATCTAGGCAACTATTAAAGTAAAGTAACTACTTTTAATTATTTATTTCATAATAATGTTTCAATGCCTAAAAGCTGTTGTACATAGAGATACACACACAGTAGCGTTTGTAGAGCAAACCTCATCCTTATTGTCATCTCTGTAGGTTCTCAGTCATCCAGGTAGTCATAATGTTAAAGGGTTGAAAAGAAGCCTTTAACTTTATGACATCTTTCTTGTTGTAATAGTCGTTTGTTGTTGTTTCTTTTTTTGTTTGTTTGTTTTTTTATTTTTATTTGCTTTTAATCATACTCATAAAAGTCAAAAGCAAAACTGAGGATGAATTGTGAGACAGCAGTTGGGTCTCTTGTGAGCCAAGAGACCAGCGATGACAGTAGACATGTCTGCAGATACAATCACAGCCACCGTTTGATCTCAAGAGACTCTTGTGGTGGTTGTTTCTGTAGGTCGTTTGTTCTGACAGTGAAATCAATAGACCTCTGTTCTCACTCATGAGTTCATCGCTGCTCATGTGCCAGTGTTTGCTATGCTTACTACCTTTACACAGGTCTCGGCATCAGCAGAGGAATGAGTATTTGTCTGTCATTCTCATGTGGCAGCTTCCACACTCTTTATTTATTTGTTTGTATCACCTGTAGTGTGTCTTTTACTTTATGGTATTAGACATTGGATCTGGCACCAAGTTTCTCCCTGACTTATTGTTGAAACTTGAACAAGCTATCAAGAGCACTTTACAAATCTGGAAAATATTTTTTGTGATGTTTGTTTGTGTTCAGTTAAAACAAATATCTACTTCTAGACAAAAAAAGTTATTTCTAAATATTAAAAAAAATCCTTTTTACATTTCCAGTATGACTCCTTCACTTCCCGTTTCCCTGTGCATTACTATTTTTTCACGTGATACCGATTCAAACTCTAAAACATGCAACTCTGATCATGCAACCAAATCAAACTAACTCACAGCAGCCAAGAGTTTATCTCAGTAAGCATCTCTAGACCATGTGATGCCTTAAAGGTAAATGCAGCGTGCCATGAATTCATCGTCACATAGTATTGATCACATGATGTGACAGTTGTTCAGCTGCCACAAGGGCTGTCCTCTCAGGGCACTTAGTTCCTGCTTTTTCCTGTAACATGTTTCATTAGGAGAGCACACAGGAATCTTGCATAACAAGTTTTTAATTATGATACAATACAAAAAACAGATGATGTAGTTGATCATACTCTATCTCTTAATTCTTCCCCCTTCTACCCTGAAATATTATGTGACTAACTAAAAAATGTGTTTGTCTTTCACCAGTATTTTCATTACCTGCTGTTGAGGTGGTGACTTACCATTGGCCATTATTATGTATTACCATCTGTTTTATTGGTCACCACCAACTTCTTTTTTATATTCACATATTCATAAAGAGAAAAAGATAAACCATTTACCTAGAAGGCTGAGTCAGCACAGTTCCTATCCATCCTTCTGTTTTCTCTGAGTTTGCTGCTTTCATCATTCACTAGAGCGTGTGACAAAGCATTGGTCCAATCACTTCTTATATAACAACCATAAAAGTATAAGGCTTGAACTTGTCTTGACAGAAATGGATGCTGCATGATCCAGTTTTATCAGATGAGGAGTGATAGCTAGCTTCATAACACAGCTGATGTATTTTTAAATTCAGATGTGCAGCTATAAATAGCAACACTTTTATGAATCTCTGCCACTGCTTAGCATGAGATATGCAAGGTAAAACCTATTTCACAAGAAGAAGCTTTACAACAACAACAAAATGGTTTGGGAAGAGTTGTTGTGCTTAAATTGGCTCAGATACTAATGGCATTCCTTTAGCTTTAAAACACTGGCAGGCAACCTTATTTTTGTCATGTCTACAAGTAGGATAAGATGGTCTTAACACCTATGAGAAAATGGATGCTGAGACTGTTTGAACCCCACAGAAGAAAGTGCAATTTGAATGATGACTTATTGGTGACTACATTGGTTGTTAAGATTATAGTCAATGTTGAATGACAAAGCTGGATTTCTAGAAGGTCCTGTTCTTCTGTTGCCAGCATGGGACGTATACTCACCTCTGTCTGAGAAGACAAACATCATGCCTGGTGTGTCTGGAGGGAGGCCAATGGTCATTTCCTTTCTGCAGCCACGGCTCAGTGGGCTGCAGTTGAGACCAGAGCTGTGTTGTGTAAAATGTAAAGGGCTGCACTGCTGCTGGGCTCTGCACTTACTCCACTGACTCATTCATTATCCTGCCTCAAACGTTGTTGAAGGCTGAACACAGGCAGTGCTACTGTTTTAATGTCAATAATTCCAATATTAGAGGTTGTTAAAACATTTAAGGTCAATAACATTTATGTAATAAAAATACATCTGTGTTCATTTTATTATGTATTAACACAAACACTGGAATTTTATTAATAACACTGCTATTAAAACATTCAAATTGGGAATGATAAACACAACAAAACTTAGTGAACTTTAATATTTTCATAATGAAGTTTCTGTTTCCATGTCTCTGTTTTGTGACTTGACACTTGATATTTAATCATCCATAGGTAAACAGTGTCAAGTGTTAAGTGCACATATATTTATAGTTAAATTGGTCAGTTCAACTCAGAGCCTAGTTTCTATTGAGTAGAAAGGGAAAGCCATTTAACATTAAACCTCCCCTTTCTTGAGGATTGTGTGAATGTCAGTACCTCACACATTCAGACTACGATGTTTGACAGACAATCATCCATACAACCATATGGTTATAATTTCAGTGAAAATGCATTTCCTCAAGATGACCTTCTACTTCAACTGAGGCATTTCTCAAATTAAATCAGAGAGAGAGACGATCAAAACAAACAAGGTTAATGTGCTGTATTAAATTAGCAGTATCAGATGAATTGCCATTAAACCAAAGCCCAATGTCCATTACTAAAATATTTTAATGTTTTGAGTTGTTGAGTTGTTCTTTAATGTTTTCTTACAGTCACACTTTAAGATAAGCATAATGTAAATGAGGCTCAGTTTGAAAATCATATTTCCTTGAAGGTTAATAAAATACGTAAAAGTGGCTGATGTGTTTTCAGGGTTTCCTCCTGCAGCAGCTCTTGTAGGAAGTTGAACTTAATGCCATATCATCCTTTGCCTGGTTGCTTGGCAATAGTTGCTAGGTGGCAAGTGCTTCTGCTTATAGAAAGGTAGAGGACCCTGAGGGGTTGTCTGTCACTGCGAATATATAGTTATTTGTATTTATTGGCCATTGACAGTATTTCTTATCAAGTTTCTATTTTTTTGATCATTCAAATGAAATTCACTCTGTCCTTTAATCCCACTTCAATCCTACATCATGAGCAATAACAGCTGATTCAGGGCAACCACATGAGATAGCTCTTGATCTGCCTGAATCAACACTTTAAAGCTTCACATGATAAAATATAAATTCCCCCAATCTTTTAAAACTAAAATCCAGGACATGTAAAGATCTTAACTCAGTGCAGCTCCTAAAAATGTGTTCTCAGTTTTTCTAATTTTGCCAGACGATGTTTTAGTGTACATTTACCTGGTGTCCGTTAACATTATCTTAGTTTATTTGATTCATGTGGAATTAATAACATATTAATATGGTCCTGTAGGTTGCTTTAAGGATGACCGTATTGTGTTTTGGACATGGATGTTTTCCACATACTTCATGGAGAAGTGGGCTCCTCGACAAGACGACATGCTCTTCTATGTACGAAGGAAGCTGTCCTATGTCAACACAGACAACACTGAGGGCAAAAAGGTGAGGAAGAAGAATTGGGACTCCTTCCTACTGAAAACACAAATGGCTCAGCAATGTCAAATGCCCTGATTATGTTCTAACAATTTATTTTAAAAAATGGATATCCTTTTGCTATATTAAAAGTACACCAGACAGGGCATATAGAATATAAAATATATGTAAAACATGACATTTAACCTTGAGCACACACAGTTCCTTCATCTACTCATTACATAAAAGACACTTTTGTGCTTCATCTGTGCTCCCATCTCTGGTTGCCACGGCTACCAGCATTGTTCTATGTCCAGGTTGGGTAACCAGTCCCATTATCACAATCTCATCATACAGACTAAGTGACAGTGGTGCTGCAGTAGTTTGGACCCTGTTTCCCTATTTTTTCAGAGCTGGTGTCACATTCATGCTATAGATTCATATTTATAGAGAACAGACCAATATTGTAACAAAATGAAAGCTTTAAAAATGTAGGTTGTAATCCAATGTGTTGCAGGTGGAGGTGGAGGTGTACAGGAGAGACTCCAAGAAACTGCCAGGCCTCGGAGATCCTGACATTGACTGGGAAGAAAGTGTCTACCTGAACCTCATTCTTCAGAAGGTAGTATGAACACTGCAAGATTTATGTTCGCCACAAACATTTTTATTAGCTTTTACTTATTAATTGTAATTTAATAGCTTGTTGCGCTGGTCTTGGACAGCGTTGAAATAAATGATTTATGGACTACTCTGTGATATGCCATCTTAATCTACTCATTTCTATTTCATTTTAATCTTTTTTGTCTCTCAGTTGGATTATGTGGTGACGTGCGCTGTCTGCACACGCTCAGATGCGGGGGATATCCACATTCACAAAAAGAAATGTCAGGTGGGAAACTACAGTCCAAGACAACCGATCCGTTCTCCTCATTTCAGGCCTCATTTACTTATTATAATAATGTTAGAAGTGGCTAATCTTTACTTTTGGGTTGTTTCCCATTTTTGCAGGAAGTCTTTGCTTCGCCCAGCAAACATGCAATGGACAGCAAAGGAGAGGAGTCTAAGATGAGTTACCCAAACATATTCTTCATGATTGACAACTTTGAGGAAGTAAGAACCCCCCTTCCCTTCTGCACCTGCAACTTCTTATTCATTCATTCATTTTATAATGTTGCCAAGATAAAGTATTTACAACAGCTAATTAGTGAATATTTGAATTTGGTATGAGACTGCTTCTTGTGGCGGCTCCTGCTCTGTGGGCAGACAGAGCTAACGCTGCAGGGGTAATGATGTGTGGCTAGATGCTTTTTCACTCCATGTAAAGACAAGCTCCTGTGCTAACTGTTTATTGGTCAGCAGTAGGCAGAAACTGCAGATGTCAGAGATTTCTTTTAGGAGAAAATCAATGGGCATTTTTTCCAACTCAAATGCTGTGCTAAAGTCTGTTTTCGTTTTACAGTAAGGTGTGTGACCTAACAGTTGTATATATTTTTGAAGGTGTTCAGTGATATGACAGTGGGTGAGGGAGAGATGGTGTGCGTGGAGCTGGTGGCAAGCGACAAAAGCAACACTTTCCAAGGAGTCATCTTCCAGGGATCAATCCGCTATGAGGCACTGAAGAAAGTGTACGACAACCGGGTGAGCTACACATGGTGTTCTCTAGTAATTTGCTCACACATGTGCTCAAATTGCCAACATCTATGTGCTACAAGACAGAGAGCAGTACAGCAATTCCATTACCCTCTACAAAACACAAAAGCTTTCTTGTTATTAATGTACTGTATACAGATGCTTGGCATGCCATGGCAATACCAACAACAACTCAAAGCAAATTAACTTGGGTTAACATATTTTCTCTCACTGCCCTAATGATCTTTGTTATGTGTGTTGTAGGTGAGCGTCGCTGCTAAAATGGCACAACGGATGTCTTTTGGCTTCTACAAATACAACAACATGGAGTTTGTAAGAATGAAGGGTCCGCAAGGCAAAGGTCATGCAGAAATGGCTGTGAGCAGAGTCCCAACAGGTGACACGTCCCCTTACGGCACAGAGGAGGACCAGGTGTCACCAATGCATGAAAGGGTGAGAAAATGATCAATAGCTACACTATACCATGCTTCCATCTTCTCTGAATTGGTTTTCCCATTTTTTTGCAAAAGTGTAGAGCTCTTGAGGCTGAAGCCAAGCAGCAAAAGTTGTATAACAAACAGAACTGCAATGAGCTTTGTCTCATAGAAAGTCAATCATAATTACACTTCAAACACATTTAGACTGTAAGCTTATACTGTATGTAAAGATTAGCATGTCTTCTTCTAGGTGACGTCCTTCAGCACCCCTCCGACCCCAGAAAGAAACAGACCCTCTTTTTTTTCGCCTTCGCTGCGTCGCAAGGTGCCTCGAAACAGAATTGCGGAGATGAAGAAGTCTCATTCAGCCAATGACAGTGAAGAGTTCTTCAGGGAGGAGGACGATGAAGGTACACCTGCTCCCACACTGTCTTGATTTTAATGTTGCAATTATGCAGAGGATAGGGTTAGATGGAGGCAGGTGGTTCGTTGAAGGGAACAGCCTAAAGGAGAAGAAGATGCTAAATGTTACCTGTTATACAAAGTTTAATTTAAAGAAGGTAAGTGAAAGTCCAAAAATAAAATGAAAGGTTGTCTCTAAAAGAGCTTAAAATAATTGAAATAATGATCTAATAGCTGGTGTAAAATAATTACATTACTTTAAATTTAATTGGTCTTATTCCTATATTATAAAATAGTTACATTCAATTATTGATTAATTCCTTTCATTTATTCACAGGGCTAACTTGGACAGAAAATGACAAAGAGCCATTTGCACTTATATTAGTTTACAATGGGCAATTTAGAGTAATTTCTTTTCTAACAATTTACCTCCAACAGTGTATCTAACCAATTTGCATAACTTCTTGCCTTTTGATGTCTTTAGATATCCACACAGCCACCAACCTGCGCTCGCGCTCTCTGTCAGGGACGGGGCGGTCGCTTGTCGGCTCTTGGCTCAAACTGAACCGGACCGAGGACTATTTCCTGCTTTACTCCCACTTGACCTACATCACTCTGCCTCTGCATCGAATCACCACAGGTCAGAGGTCACCACACAAAAAACAGACTTCATGTAACATGAAGCCAGAAAACTTAAGCAAAAGCTCATTTACATTGTTTTGTGTCTTGTCTCGTAGACATACTGGAGGTCCGGCAGAAGCCCATCCTGATGACATAGCAGAGTTAGCCCTCCACCCAGAGCATCATTACCAAGTGCCTCCCTGCATTAGGCCACTGAGACAACAGCGCCACCCGAAGTCGACATGGACGACTACAAACATCTGCTGGAAACTGAGGAAGGGACGATCAAAACCAGCCATTCAAGAAGTGCCTCTTCCTTTTTTAAGTTCCTGCTTTATGGACGGGATGGTCGTCTCTATGGAAACAGCTTTCAGGAGCACGTGACCTGAGTGTGAAAAGGCATTGGTGAACTCTGATCAGGAGAACAAAAAGAATGTCAGTTTTCTTGTAAATATCCTGCTGCTTTCCTCACCGAAACACGGCAACTAGCCACTTATTTTGCGATATTGACCCTTTTCTGTTTTTTCTGTCATTTTAATTTAGATTTTTTAGTAAAGTACAGTGTTTTATCGGACAAGGAACGGCGAGGCTATGTGTTTATGCTTTTAGCAGAAAAGTTCAAGGCGGGTCAAATACATCTCTGTGGATTTAGGTCTGTCATGTTCCAGTAAAAATTACAAATGATTGTGAGAAACCATGACTTAAGAGACTTGGATAACATGATAATTTGCTATTCATGTTGGTCAGATTGTTTTCTCCCTTGTCTAACTTTTTACTGTGCTCTGTCCTTTCATCAAAGTGTGTCACTTCAGCAGCACTAAACACAAGCCACATCTGACACAAATATTTTCAGGTATACTGTTACTTATTAACCATAGTATGCATTTTATAGCTATTGTCAATACACCAGCTGTTAAATCTTTAGGTTTATTTATTGTTGTATTACAGAATAATATATTTAACTAAAAATGGATGTGGTCGATGCCAACTGATATAATCAAATCCTGTTGGAAAGCATTTGCAATTCAAACGTTCTAATAGTTGGGACAAAAGGATGCTGATAGAAAAATCTGACAGATAAGACCATTGTCTTTCCAGCTGTGTGTTGTTTGTATTGTAGTTGTGTTTTGCTGTGGCTTTTAACCACATATTTAAGAACAAATGAAGTGAAAGGAAAGAACACTTACAAAGGGAATAAGAATTGTTCACACAAGACGATGAAATTTTCTAAATGTTTCGGAGGGTATTCCGATGAGCAGATGTGATATATGTGATATATTTCCCCCCCTTGTGCTCCTCAAGCCTTAAATCTCAGACTGTGTAAAATGTCATTCGTTTTTATTTAATTAAAACCTTTAAACTTTTTGATTCGCTGCCAGGAACAACCAGCCGAGGCTTCCAAAGATCCTGCACTCATGTAACTAATTTCTTTACATAACTATGTCTCTACACCACTGTTACTTTTTGAGAACTGAGTAGGATCTTCTTTGTTTTTATTGTAAGAAGGTGAAATTCACTGAAGGTGATAGGGAACAATGAATAACATTAATCAGTTGTTATTATAATTAATATATACAGCTCAGTTTATGTATCAGTATATGTTTAGTTTCCTAATATACTGCAAGCTCTTTAGTAGATGTACAGTATATATCTCATACCAATTACAGGCCAAAAATAGTCCAGCTTAGTCTCTAGTACAAAATTTCAGGCCAATAAACAAATATTAAGGCCTTCATTATTATGAAAAATGATTGCAACAAAGGAAAACAAAATAAGTGAGCTGTTATTGACAGGCACCATATTGATTTGCACTCAAAGATGAAGCCATTGATTAAAGTCAGTCATCAGTGTTTTTCGTGTTGAATTTTGACATTAAGCAGGGCACCTTTCAGTGTTATGTAATGATATAGTTTAGGTTCTCCAGTTGAATGTATACACACTGTTTGATAGCACCGCTTTAACTCTTTTATACTGTATAAGCTAAATGAGAGTGTGCACTGTAAAATGCTACTAGAACTTTTCTGAAATCTTTTGTTGATTGAAAACCTTTTGTCAACATGTTCTTACGTCACATTAAATGCTTTGATTGTCAGCTTTTGTACACATACTATACAGTGTGCATGTTAATTCACTTCTGTTGTTTTGTTTCCAAATTGTAGCTTGTACATTTTCCTGTATTTATTTATTAAACGACACCTTATCTATAAAAATTAGTTGTTGGTTTATGTGATGCTGAGCATACACAGTTAAAAATCAAACAGCATTACAGCCGTAGGCCTTGAGGCTATTTTAGACTAACATATAGTATTGTTTAACATTAGACTCTTGTTATGCTTTAGTGGAATATGAAAGAATATTATGTTATGTTATATTATTATTATTATTATTATTATTATTATACTATGTGTAAAACTAACACAGTTTGAGTCGGTACAACCACGTGACCCAGCGCTCTTCCTGCGTCCATTTGACGTACGGACGCTCCGCCCTTCTACTTCCTCTTTTACTGTGGCAGTGAGCGAGAGACACCATGAAGGCGTCCGGCACAGTACGTAAAACCCCTTATTTCTTAATTTTAAATACAACCTGACGACTCATGACAGCGCCTTCAACACAATAAGGTTATTTGCCATCAGCATATGGCTTTATTGTGTACCGAAGTCACATTTATAGGCTATAAACGGTTATCTTAGTCCCGGACCTTTAGCGGCTACAACATGGCGTCGGGCGCACCATGTGGACGATGGCAGCTTGTAATGTGATTCAGCGTCCTTTTTTCTAAGTGAAACACAAATGTCTAAAACGGCTTATGCACGAAGATGGAGCGTTTTGGGAAAGACAGAGCATTGGCACCAGACTTGATGGTTGATTGCGGTAGCTGAAGCAGCTGATGCTAATGTTCATGTTGTGATTTTTATGTAAAATGCTTATGCTGATTTATTTGCCTAATGTCTTAAAATTAAATTCAGTTATGATTAAAACATTTAGCAATTTCATACACTTGGTAAACACTTGTTCATCCAGAGCTAATATTTTCAAACTAATCTTTGAACATCAAACGTCGTTAACGTATCAACAATGTTCACGCAGTGACTGACAATTGTTTAAAATGTTTGTATGCACCCAAACCCAAAGGTCATATCCTTTTTAGTGGTATGATTTTGTCTGGTGTGCAGACAGTAACGGGAACCTTGTCGCCTTTCTCTGCTGCTACTGATGTGCCTTTGAAAGTGAATTCAAGGTTCAACATCTCTCACATGTTAACCACTGATTCCGTGATTATCATACACCTGTACAGTGATAATGTTTCTGTTCAGCTTAGGGAGTATAAAGTCATTGGGCGTCTGCTGCCCTCTGCCAAGAACCCTACCCCTCCTCTGTACCGGATGAGGATTTTTGCCCCAAACCATGTTGTGGCCAAGTCTCGCTTCTGGTACTTTGTCTCCCAACTGAGAAAAATGAAGAAGGCATCTGGTGAGACTGTCTACTGTGGACTGGTAGGTTTCTAATAAATAATTTTTTGAGAGTTCATTTTATTCATGAAGACACTTACAGTATCTTGTTGCGTGTGTTTTGTGCACCTCCTCAGGTACATGAGAAGACCCCACTGAAAGTGAAGAACTTTGGTATCTGGCTGCGTTATGACTCTCGTAGTGGCACCCACAACATGTACAGAGAGTACAGGGACCTGACAACCTCTGGAGCTGTCACTCAGTGCTGTGAGTGACACTGAAAATCTTTATAATATTAATGTGGGTCGTCACTGCCCTACTCACTGTACTTTTCATTACTCTGAGGGTTTTGCTTTATTTTGCCCACATGGCTAACAAACTGTTTTTAAAACCGTTAAACTGATGATTGTATTTCTTTTCATTACTGAAGATCGGGATATGGGAGCTCGCCATCGCGCTCGTGCTCACTCTATCCAGATCATGAAAGTGCAGATCATCCCTGCTAACAAATGCCGCAGACCTGCCATCAAGCAGTTCCACGTGAGTATCCATTTTCAGCGGGTTTTTTTTGTTTGTTTAATAGCGGGTCTCTCTCTGGGCTGCCTTTATACTTTGCCAGTTCCAGTTAACACACCCGCCAGACTACCTGCCAGATTCCTCTTCCGGATTTTCAGCTTTGATCCTAAAAATCTGGCGGTTTGAAACTGGCAACAATATCATACATGTTTAGAGGCTGCATCATGCCCATTGTGGGAGAAGGTGTTTTTATGTTGTAAGAAAGTATAAGGGAAGAGGATGCCTGTAAATCCTTGGCCTTAAAGAATGTGAAGGCAGATTTTGTGGCTTTGTGAACTACACAAGTAGATGTTCCCTTGTCAATTTACAGTAGGCACTTACATATAGAAATGCAGTGAAGATTTACAACATATAAGAGGGAATTGCTTTCTGTGAATCATTTCACTTTTTTTTTTATCCAGGACTCCAAGATCAAGTTCCCTCTGCCCCACAGGGTCCTGCGCCGCCAACACAAACCCCGCTTCACCACCAAGAGACCAAACACCTTCTACTAAAAGAACAGTTTTTTTGTTTTTTGCGGGAAATAAAAACTTGGAATTAGTGATTGTATTTGTGTATGTTTTAAGCCCTGTGATTAAACTGGCATTTGTCTGTCATAAGATGGGATAGGTTTCACCCTCAGCAACATGCAACAGGATTAGTGGTTAGAAAATGAATTAGTGAATAGTTCTTGGTTATGGAGGGAAGATCAGGTATGTTAGAGCACCCATACAGCTATGTAAGGTGTGAAAAACCTATCATTAGGCCCCCTTTAAAAAAGATGGTAAAGCAAAGACGTTTCTTTTATAGGTTTAACTCTGCAAGAGCTGAGTACCATTGTCAGCAATGACATTACTAAAGACAATGAGGATATTTGGGGAAGAACTTGAATGTAAAGATTTGTTAAATGATGCTAAAATCATCTAATTGGTCAAACTTTACATTTGATGAACTGCCTGGATTCTGGGTAAAAACTGCATTTATTAATGGATCATAAAAACGCTAAACTAATTTATTTTAAATAAAACTACAAATGTTATGTATCAATACACATTTAAATATTTAATCAGACTTTTATATATTGTAGTGTACTGGGTTTCTCTTGTGATGGTGGTATCTGGTCAACTTTTTCAATGTTTTAAATTCTCTGATTCAAATAGACTTGAAGTACGTAATTATATGGGCTGCTCAACATAGGCCCACTTGAAGTTGGTGAGAACTAGGCCCATCGCACCGTGTGCATGTTCCATGCATAAGGCGCTGTTGTCCATTTTGTCCACACGATGGCAGTGTTCTTTAACAAATAAGAACACAGTGTTGTACGGAAAGCGAAAAAACAAAATTCGGCGCATCATTTGTGCTCCATTTCCTAAATGATGATTTGTTTTTCTCCTGTTAATGACTCCTGAACGACAAGCAAAATAAGAAAATCTGAGACAGTTTCTTAGTTCGTTTTTATTTATTTCTTTTCATTATTGCCCCTGAAAGGCAAGGGAAAAAAATAGGTTTTTGTTTTGTTTGTTGCTCTGCCGCTGGCCCTGAACGGCAAGGGAATTTTTTTTATTTTTTTTATTTTTTTTTTGCAAACGCTTCAGAGCCTGAGTGTTTGTGTTGTAATACTTGTTTTAACCTCTAAAGTGCTCTGAAGTTCAGCATACCTAATTACCTCACTGGGTTGAGCAGTGATCCAAGGTGCGAGAAATCACGGTTCGAGACCCATGATAGTCAAAATGTTACGGTCTTATAATTCCTTAGTAGATTTTATTATGCTTCAGGCACAAGATATTTAGCTCCTATGGATTATCATCATCACCACCACAGAGTGAATGTAGGGCCTACCTATAATGGTAAAACACCCCCTCATGTGAGTGGAAGTGTCCCCCATTCCGAGTTCAAACTAATGACCTACTGACAGACTACAATTCACAGATGAAATAAAACCCAACCCAAGACAATATGGTTGCCTTTTGACTATTATACAATAAACATTTCAAGACATTTTAGACAAAAAGCATAACCCTCAAAATAAAACAGTTCAACCATTGTATATTTTTAAATAAAAAAAAAAAGATTTTTTTGGAGGGGCAACTCAATAAAAAAACTTTTTTGGGGGGAACAACTCAAAAAAGGGAGCAAACAGGTACATTTTAAACATTTTTATTATTATTATTATTATTTTTAGATTATTCAGTCATTTTATAAATTATGTAAATTGAAAATCACCTTGTTCAGCTCAGAATTAACTGTTAACATCAAATATCAGTCTCATGCTAAACGTAGCGTTGTCAGACAAAAGCATAGCATGTCAACTGGTGAAACAAATCCATCTTTTTATTGATTCATTGATTTGCTCAATCCTGCTCAATCTGGTAACTGACAAAATGCTGATAAAGGTAGTTTAATTGAGATTCAAACTTTATCATGTACACAAAACATTCAGCAAAATTGTACTGTGCACTGCCAAAGTGGAAGAAAAATCAAATACTATAATCTACACACACTCTATCCAGCCATCCTAATAAAATAAGTTATTAAAATCAGCAATAAAAGACCCCAAGTATTGGTATTTCATGAATATTGAGAGTACGGAGGAAACTGCAGTGTGTGAGAGGCTTTGTTTCTGTTAAGTTTGATAATGGCTCTAGTCTTTTTCTGGAGATGCTACCCTTCAGTGCTCTGTAGTTCCTTGCAGAGGCAACTGAGCAAACAGGTACATTTTAAACATTTCAATTAATATTTAAAAAGTATGAGATATTTTAAAACACAGACAATGAGTCGTAAGATGCATTCCATAACAAGAAGCCAGTCTATTATTCAGTCACTGTCGGTGCTTTTATTCAGAAGGCAGGGATCAGGGTGGTGGCTGGTGGAGGTGCAGTGAAGCTGGATGGGCAGCTCACTGGGTGTGAGTGGGTGGCTGCAGAATAGACCTCACTCAGTGATGGAAAACATTCTTTTCAATGCGTCACAGCCATAAACATGTAAAATCATTACAGATCCCCCCAAAAAAGTCTGAAAAGCTGACCTCACTGTGAGGTATGTGAGGCATACTCCAAAACAAACAGATGAAAAATGGGACTAAAAACTGGTGATTTTGATGGTTAATTAAATACTAATATAGAGGCCCATGTTTATGAGCCGGATCAGACTATTAGTGTGCACTTAGCAGCAACATTTTCCATTATTTGTAAGCAGCTCTTTAAAGAGCACTTCTGACGGGAAGCAGGTTATAGCTTCAAAAATCAGCCCCATACAAAGAAGCTCAGTATATTCTGCAGCTTTTTATTGTTGGGATTAAAAGGCTGTGTAGAAATGTATTAATAGGTTCTGTATGACTCCATAGCATGTTAAAGTTAGTGTTTCCCTGTGGAGCTCATTGTGAGCAATATCATCAAGAACTCACAAGTCATCAAATATAATCGTGGTGCCGTTTGTCTCACATAAAAGACAGCTAAATTATGTATAAATGTAGGGCTGTTAATGTGCAGTTCATGTTGCAAACTGAAGAAAATAACTAAAAACTGCTGTTCACACAAGGATCTGAACAGAGTAAAGTCATGTAAAATCAGCTCCTGCCAGGATCACTGTAGTGTATAGCCTCTGTGTTTGCAACATTTCAGACTGAGTTATTAAGTTAGTGATTCTCCCTTTCTGTGATTGTTACCTCTTACTGTTTTAAAGCATGATGGACCTCTGTACAGACACAAAGGGTCTAACTGAGGTACGAAGGCTTAAACCTGACCACAGTCTGGTCTTGGTCTTTGCCAGGTTTACTCTCCTGAGGTCTGGGCCACAGGCTTGAGGGTGAGGTGGCTGCACGTCCTTGTGGCAAAGCTTCAAGCCACAGAATCCACAGGGTATAAAGGCGCTTAGTGTCAGAGCTTTACCAGGCAGTTGGCAGGTCCAGATGAATGACAACTGGGATAACATGTTGATGGAAATGTAGGAGCTGAAGGGTACAATGCATTGTCTAAAAAAATATCTCAGGAGCTCGGAGTGTCAGGGTTCTGCGCAGTCTCTTGGCTGTTCCTCGGAGTTGGCTCTTCTGGACAAAGATCTCATGTCATTCCAGGGATCTGCTAGAGCCAGTCTCCAGCAAAAGAAGCCCCCCTCGTAGAAACTCAAGGGGGGCTTCTTTTGCTGTTCCCTTCCACAGCTTCTCGAGATCTTCTTTCAGTCCAGGTGGTGATTAAACCTTAATACTCTGTCTTCCTGATGTTGGGATTGCGTTATCTTTCACTATGGCCTTCATCCTCGCACACACGTCTGTGAGCATCTAATACCCTAATGTTATGTATGAGTTGAATGTAGGCTCCTCACTGGTGCGGCAGACCCCTGCCCTTTACTGCTCTTGTGCTGCTGGGATTAGGTCCTCTTTTTGTCCAGCCTTTTCCAGCGTTTAGAAGGATTTTTCAGTGGCTGCTTAAGCTGTCTTCTGGTGGTGTATACCTTGCCCTAAGCAAACACAGGGCTCTGATTGGCCGTTCATGATGATTTAGCATGAATGTCTGCCATAATACTGCTATGGATCAATTTGTCCTTGCTACATGCATATTGCAATTGTTTATTTTGCAGTTATGATAAAGCTGTGATATACATTGCAGCTTTACCTTGGATCATTTTATTGGAATAAAAAGTTGTCCAGCTCAGCATAATCCATAGCCTGCAGGCTCAGCCCTAATGCCTTTGATTGACTCACTGTAAACCTGCACAGTTTTCTCAACCCTGCGTAGATCAGGACTTAGTCCAGACTTTGTCTATGAAGGGCTTCAGAGGTATGCACTAAAAGCTGCATCCAACCTTTCAGTAATATGTCTGAGAACTGCATGTCTTCTGACTCGACTTTCAGTTTTAAGTAATTAATTTTTACTACACATAAACATATATGGCTCTGGTGTATTTGCCAGTATCCAGTACCAATCTTACTTCATGTTTTGTATGTTCATGTTTTAGGGTGAAGTGTCAGGGAGTCGTGCCCTTTGCAGATGCATTGAGTTACAATGAAGAAGAGTTGCCCTTTGTATTAGCCCCATTCACAGATTCCTTGACTATTTAGGACCAGTATCGTGGACACGTATCAGATATTAGTGCAACCCAATGATTGAGGGTATTTACTACTACTAATACTCCAAAGTCACATTGAAAATAATTCAACATTTGCCATGCCATGAAATTATTTTTAAAATCGCAGGACATATTGATTAAAACACTTAGTGTAGTGATACAAGTGATACAAGATGGTGTTGAGGAGTTTGTGCTGTATGGGTTCATTTTGAAGAATGATGAGTAGTAGGGATATAATAGGATCTGTAACATGTAGACCTCTTCTAGAAAAATAGAACATTTTGTTTTTATTTTTGGACTTAAATCCAGTGTCAGGAAGATATAAAAGATTGTCTGTTGAAGTCCTAGAGCCGTCATATACAGCAAGCATTAGAGCGACAATCAGTTAACCCCTCATTGGTCCTGATCCAAGTCTAAGCAGCTTTCATCCAATATGTCATTCTGATGAAATGCTGCTGTCAGTGTTGAGGCCATAATGAAGCTGCAAAATACTCAACAGAAGAAGCCTTATTTTTAGGAAGCTCTCAGGGCCAGAGAAGGGAAGGAAGATAAGAAATGCAGTTCATCTCACAGAGCTCACTGGGAAGAAAAAATGCAAATAATGAATGAACAAACAATTATGGCGGTGTCTATGCATTGACATATTGTTTGGCATTTGCTCACTTTGGTAAATCATATGGATAAAAGGTCTTGAAAAAACCCCATTAATGATTTTTTCAGTTTTCATGTTTCAGTGTTGGGGTTTGCTCCATGAGTGACCAGGTTCTTCTTTGGTGGCCTGCAAATGCCAGTGTTGTTGTTCAGGTCTACCGGACGCTTACTCCCACTTCAATCATTGGCTGATTATTTTTGGAGGGACCTCAGCTGGATGGGTCCCGAGTGTTTTAAGGTTCATCAATGGAAAGCTAAAATGTCAACAGACACTTAAGTGCAGCTCGTTAATCCTATTAACATGCGTGAAAGTGTGTGTTTTTTCAGCTAATTGGCCTGAATTATTCAATTTCTCTGTTTTGAAAGTAATGTTTGTGTAGCTAATTTGTGGAGGACAGTTTCCATAATGAGAAGAAAGACAGGGCAGCAGTTTGACTTTGCAGTTTAGAGAAAATAAAGCAGATTATGTCTAAATGTTGGCCATGTTCAGTAGTGTATCAGTAAAGATAGAAAGAGTCAGATTGGTGCAAATGTCTGCCAGGCCATAGTCTTTCTGAGTAAAGGTGTCTAAAACCTGCACAAGACAGATTGATAAAGTGATTAATGTTTTGATGATAAATACATGTTTTAGTGTTGTGGATGGAGTACATTTAACATCACTCAGGCTAAACTTCTACCTGCTCTGGGACAGGTAATGATTTAAATGGCCATTTCAAACGTGGCCCAACACTGACCAATGACCGAGCATGAGATATGTGCCTGAGATAAAGAGAATCAACACAACAAGCAACACAAGTGAAGAACACTTTCTCACATTGGGTTGTTACTCCACGCTCACTGTCACAAACAACATGCTTTTGTTAACAACGCTGACAAAGATCGCGAGAACTGACATGGTGCAGTAATATTACTTTGTTGTCCTTATTTTCTTTTGGTCAATTATTTGCTTACTTCACAAATGTAGCAGCCTATGTGCAGATAGTTACTCATGACAATAATGTAGTTTGTGGCCAAAAACAGTAGCTCACAACAATGGAGTAGCGTGTTTATTACATAAAAGTTAGATGAGACTTTGTGAGCTTTTAATCTCTTTTAATGCTGACATGAAGAGAAAAAAGACAAAGGTATTTGTCACAGAAAGATGTCTCCAGGTCGCTCATTTTAACTTCAAATGCAGCTTCTCAGCGGCCAACTCAGACTTTCATGTACAGGAACTTTCCAAATGACAGTGAAGCTATACATTTTACAGTAAAGTTATGTGTTGTATTTATGTAGTTGTGTTTTAAGTAATGGTTGTGGCATCTGAAAATGAGAATATTCACACTGGTTTATGGGAGAGATTGATTGAGTTTGTGTTTCAATGAACTCCTCTAGTCATCTTCAATGATGATATAATTAGTGGGCAATAATGTTTTGTGTTGTCATCTGATGGACAAGAGCATATTTTTACTCATGGTTCCACAGAATAATTAGAATAATTGGTTGTTGCAGCACTACATTTATTCTATAACAGTTTTAAATTGAGAATGTCATTGTTAACTCATATTTAACTTGTCATGTTTCTGTTTTCCTGCAGCAGGCATTGAGGACATGTTGTTAGGTCAGTGGACGATCAGCATCCTGGAGCCTAAGTTCGGGCCCACTCCCAGCTCACAATCATAACAAGGAAGAGCAGTTTTCAGTGCGAGACTCCACACCCCGACCAAGGGTAACCCAAGCCAGGGTGGATCACACAGAACGTCCTGAATCCTGGAAGATGAGTGGGTTGAGCCTGCACTGGATTTCCTTACACCTCAATAGACAAAGAGATAAGAAAGTACATTTATTAACCTTCCAGTTGCAGTTGCACATCATAGTACATTATACACTATGAAAGAAAGACCCGTCCATGAATCACACGCTGTCAAAATACATCAAACTTATTAGTGATTTACACTTAACAGAAAAGTTAACGAGGAGAGTTATGGCTCAGCAGAGGGTACTTGATGAAGGGATACAGAAAGATTCATTACACGGCAGTGAATTCTGCTAACAGACAGGGAAAATGGCCAAAAAACACACTGTTAACTGTGTTTCTTTATGTTAGGTAATATGACTTCTGTCTTCACTCCCAGTCTTGTTATTCAAACAGTCTCTGAAGTCATTTGTTATATTTGATGTAAAGAGCTCAACGAAAGGAGGAGACAATAGTGAGATAGATATCACCACAACTGGTGAAAGATTCTTGGCTTGTTCTACTTTTGTTAAAAATAGAAAATGACGAGGCTACATTGAGACACAGGAACACAGGGAATAAATCCAGATGAAATCACTATAGGACAGAGAGCACAGGGATATACAATATCTGGAGATGAAAATAAAACAAGCCTACTCCCTCTCCACCCTCTGTGTCTTTTTATCAGAAAATCAGAGACACATGACAAAAGACTAAACAGAGTCTTGTCTGGGGACAAATTAGAGGATTAAAAGGCAATTATATTGTGTGATTTCACTCTGATGACAGCTGATATGCTCAGATGGAACATCTTATCTTGAGCGGACAGATTGCAGGCACATGTCCAAATTTTCTATTTATACACTATTTATCAGCTCTAGTATTGGTAAAGGCAGTGTATTGTGCTGCGATTAAGATTACAGTAATTATTGTAAGTTTTATAATAAATCTAAGTTTTTCTCAAAATAATGTGTAGTCATTCTAGGTAAACACTGTCCAATTTCAATCTACTGTACTCACAGCAGTTTTAAATTTAATCCCATTCTTCACAGCAATGGTTTTTATTTTTTATAGACAGGTTAAAGCTGTTGTGAGTGAAAACACAAAACTGTGTTCTCTCACAGAGCATTGTTGTGTTTTTAAACCTTCCATTGCTGCAGTTCTCAGTATCTCAGAGTTAAATTCTGAGGAGTCTATGTGTTTTAATTCTGAAGGTATCCTTCCTTTTTAATTCCATGTGTGGCCCCTATGAAAAGCAGGCTTCCTGAACCTGGATCTGAACCCTGGTCCACTGGTGCTACTCGACTGCCACACTTTTGTTTTATGCCTAATTTGTTCATTTCAAATTTTTCTGCTTGTCTTTGATGTTGGAGTACAGCACTTTGGGCACTTGTTGTTTTTAAAGTGCTTTGTAAATAATGTTGGATTTGATTGGCAAACGTGCTTATTTTAGAAACGGATAGACTCTGTAAACTGTAACACACAGAGCCAAAGATGACCTCACCTAAATCAACTTTGACCTCCTGTAAGTTAGCTGTAGTACGTGCCTTATGGACATCTCTCAGCTGGGTGTGTGATCCCTGCTGTCAGCACCAAAAGCACAAGAAGCAGCACTAGGATACTTTGAAATGGGTTTCTTATCACATCAACCAATCAAATCAACTTGTTTACAACAATGTCACATCGAGACAAGGTAATAATACACCCAAAACTACACATGCTTCTCTGTAGGCTGCACTTACAGCCTTATGTAACTTCTTCCACCAACACGTCATACATGTTTGAACCAGTCGGGTGTCTTTACGCTGATGTTACTCACTACAGCTTTCTGGCTCTTATTCTCTGGAAGTTTTCAGTCAGAACACTGGTCCTCCAACCACTAGATCATTTCCTTTATGGAAATGGACATGCTGGGAGTCCGACAGGAAACAGGCATCAGAACTGGATTTTACCCTCTTACTTGACCCATTTGGCTTAATGCCGTTTCAATTAGATCTTTATAATTCAGTTAGTTGCCAAAATAAAAGACAAATAAAAAGGTTTTTGGCATTTTAGAAAAATACTTCAAATCACATGTATCATATTTATCTTTTTGTCAAAGAAAATATGCAGAATATATTGTTTTTTTATAGATACACGCCCTTTTTTTTGTTATGTCCAAAAGGAACGTAACTGAAAAACACTCCTTACTTACTGCTTCCACCATAATGTAAGTGCAGCTTGTTGCCACAGCACGGCGTTTACGGCTGAGATGTGTGCTCAGAGGATCCCCCATTCTGCAGCTCCTCTGGACCTTATGAATGAACAAGTGTTTCATGTGGAAATTGTTATTCTAACCACATACATAAGTGTTTCAGGGCTGTTATGGAAAAGTAATTACAGAGAAGGGGGACATCTGTCAGAGCTTTGGGGGCTTTCCCATAATAGAAACTTTCTTCTGGGGAGCTGCTGTAGCTACATAGAAACAACACAGAAACAAACACCTCTGTCCTTGTGTACAGTCAAAACCTGAGGCAAAACGAATAGAGTAATGCATTATACCAGTCTAACAGATCAAGTATTTATCCACAAAAGTAAATATGCTGCATTTTGTTCAGGCCAGATTAGGAAGTACATTCCTGACATTTTGGGTTTGAGTGCATTTGTAGGAATTGAAACTGTAAAATATAAAACAGGAGAAAAAAGTTTGTCTCTATGTCAGAAACAGAAAACAGAGCGAGTCCCTAAATCATGCATTTCTATCACACTTTTATTGACTGCAGTTAGTACAGTACAGTGCATTTTATCAGCAAAGTGTCTCTGTGTGTGCTCTGTCTTTACATCTGATTTATTTTCCACTCCTCTCTATTTTTGGCACACGTGGGTAAGCCTCATGAGCTAACCTTTGACCTCACTGCTGTCCTAAAAATATACCAACAGGTTAAAGAAACATCTCTGCTGCAGGTCCGGATCTGGAATTTTGGACTCGGTGAATGGTGGGAACATGGAGGACATCTGGGCTTTTGAGAGATGCGAGGATGGAAGAGCTGTCCTCGCTGATGGAGATATGTTGCAACATGAAAACAAAGTGAGGTACAAGACAGTTTGTGAATAGTCAGTAAGCGCATTTCCATAAAAGCACGGTATTCCTCTTGAATTATCCCCCATTTTATGTTGCCTCCCTTTTCTCTGTTTTTGCACGGTATTTCTTTTATTTTGTTGTTTAAAAAGATGTATCCGGCTCTGAATATACACTTTCTCCATTTTATCGGTAGCAGTTACTTCCATATTGACACACGGTGTTGACCAATGGGAGCGCTCCTTTTTCTGGAAGCGAGCTGTGATTGGCCAAAGCTTCCTTTCTGCATCTTTTAGCATTCTGAAACTGGTTTTTAAATGTTTGAACAATCGTGTGTCACCACTGTTTTCTACTCTCACTGTCAGAGGTCAGAGCTTTCTCAGATCTTCCACCTGAGCCTGTCTCAATCTTGCTTCTCTTTCAAAGGGCCCAGACTGTGGAACTCTCTTCCCACTGACTTAAAACTGCAGACAATCGTTAACATCTTAAATCGAGGCCTAACGCAATGGCTTAAGTCTGGGCAGAGTTGAGACGATAACTTGAATATGTGAAAATACGTCTTTTTTACACTGGTCTCATTGCTATATTCCCATTTTAATGCTTACACACGTATTGTTCACACTAACCTTTTTTCAAACAATGCATTTGGCAGCTTGGTCTGGTCATTTGCCCAATGTCATTCCCCACTCGTTTTTTCACAGATGAATCCTGTTACAATATGATATTAGATAATTAAACTGTTCTTTTTTTCACATGCATAAAAAAAATGCATAAAATTCCCAGGGTTGCGTTGTTAGGTTAACTAAGCAAGTGATCATGCTCATTGTGTACAATATGCATTTATAAGTGCATATTAAAAATTTGACTTCTCACCGGGATGTTACCTCGTTCTTAGTGTTTTTCTCATAACTACACTCTTTACATTTGCGTAAACACAACAGACATGAAACCGATCTTCACTCTGCTAATGACCCACATTAAAGATCTTCCCCTCAACAGGGTTTTACCTACGTGGAAGAAAATTAAGAGTATATGGTTGAAACAAGGAGTTATTCTGCTCCTGGCAAAAAGACTCAACATATTGGTTTACACCTTTACTGCCAGATGTGGAGGCTCTCTTTGTATCCACATTTTACCTTTGATTACTGTAATTGGCACTGAGGCCCAGTAGAACACAGCGAGTCTCAAAACCCAGGAGGCCACGTAAAAAAAAGTACCCACTCACTAAAGCCATTAACCCTGTCATAACAAGGAGTACGGGGAGGGGGCTCTAAAGTGCTTCACTCAAAGACAACTTCCCAATTAATGAAGAAAAGCCTAGTGGCCTGCTACCTCAGTGTAAAGGAAATACAAGTGGAGAGGACAAGGCACATAATGGTGTCTGTAAAAGGAAACTAAGAGCAGGCACTGGCCAATGAAAACAATTTGCCTCATGTCCAAATCAGAACCACATGCAGGTGGAAAGAAACATGGAGGGCTGTAATAATGAGGAGGTTCTACTTCCTGTCGGCTGATTGGGGGAGTGCCACCGGGAATTGAAGTGACTGGATGTCCTACAGCCAATAAACATGGCGTTAAAGTCACACTAACAAGCCAATTACATTCATTTACAGGGATACATTTGCTCAATATCTGGCACCTGGGTATTAAAAGAACGATGGTCACAATCACCTGCTTAAGATATCATTTAACAGTCCATTTCCCCATTATGTGAAAGATGGACTGGTGTGTACACATCTGGGCTTCTGTAGTTTATTTTTCTAATGATTTAATTATTTTTTTTCTCTCCAGATGTTAGCATCATTAGCTTCATGAGCTGGAACTATGGAAGTATAATTCGGTGACTGTCATGTTGCATGCTTCCAAAATGTGACCTATTTTCAATAAGGTAATCACATCCGACTCCATCTGCATCCTCAGGAGTGTTTATGGATAATGTCACAGTCCACTGGGGTGTTTTTTCTAATGTCTGCACAGGAAACAACAGGGAACGTTCGTAATCTAATAATGCCCATTGGTTGTAATTCAGACATTTAATAATGACAATCAATCACTCTCTCAATGACTTGAGAAGTGCATGGGATGGATGTTTTCCCCCTATAACACTATTATTTTTACTCTTTTGTTAATATAGTGATTATTTTAGAGCCATTATTTTAAACTTAATTGTTGATATCATACCTATAAATGTTGCCACCAGATTTCTGGATGAATTGCTTTCAGAGCATTTCATTTCTAAAAATACTTCTCCAGACAACTGCAGAGGACCACAGAAGCAATGTGTCGAGACACTGCACATGTGCTAGCCGTTGATATTCTGTCTGGAAAGGCATATTGAGTTGAGGTCAACCGTTGACCAGGTGTTCATTTTTATAACGTGTCTGAAGGACTTTGACCCGCAAAGCTGGAGCTCCATAGAGAAAAATATCCGGCTGAAGTACACCATGTGGCGGACAGAACTGTTTGGTCCATCATGGTCCATCCCAGACCCTCCTTTCACCACCACTGTGGAAGGAAAAACAATTCATTTTTAAACAATTCAGAGCTGCTTCTGCCCTGCTGCTGCAGACAAAACATCTGACATGTTTATGATGTGTTGCACAAGGATGGGATTATTAGAGTGATCCGTAAATAAGACAACTGTTTAAAGGGTTTTGGGATCAGTCTGAATTCTTAAGGCCCTTTTTTCAGGTTAATTAAAAGCACATCTCTTTTGTTTGGCCGGTGGCTGTGAGATTCTGTAATTTTATCAACACCTATACTGAACGTAGTGAAACAAGAAATTAATTTGTCTGGAGGATGTAAATACTGCTGCAAATATTGACTGTCCAGTTTTTCTGTTTTACCATGATTCATGATTTTAAGAATTGTTTAGCTTGGCCTCGGCAATGAGAAAGTTAAAAACTTTGTTTTAAAACTGAGAATTTTTATACAGTATAAAGCAGAATAGTAGACCAGACCATTTAAATGTTCATTGCTCGAGCTGACAGTACAGTCATATAATGGTCAATCGTTTATTGTATCTCTTTAGTGAAAAATGCTCATGTTTCCCATGAGACTATACTTTTTTATTTTACCTATTAAAATGAGCTTGTTCATTAGCTCAGTCCTGCTCTATAAAAACACTCTCACGTTGTGGGACGGTCTGTGTCCAAAGGATAAGAAGATGAGAAGACTAATGTAAAAAACAGCAGTGTGGGTGGATTCGGATGACTGTCATGCTGCAGATCAAAATTAAGGAAGTGCAGCAGTTCATCAATAGAGTCTGGAAAGTGTCACCACACACTCACTTATTAGTTTCAGTGACAGCAAAGACAATGGGCTTTCCTGATTCTTTTACCTGTGCAAGTACTTGACATCCTCTCAGTATTAGTTTGAAGAGGATGGCTCCTGAGTGTCTGCACAGAACATTTCTGAGCTAAGAGCAAATGTATCACTGTGGATGATTCTGATCCTTTTACGTATAAGCTATTACAATCATTAAGAAACAAAAGAGCACATTGGCCTTTTATCACGAGACATTTAGAGTTAAATGGGCACATTTATTACAATGCTCTTCATCATTCGGTTGCAGTTCTTTGTCAGGGGAATCAAGCAAGATTTTCAAAACCTGAAGTGTAATGCTAAGTGAAAATAAATCAACAAATAAAAATAAACAGTTATGGTTAAATGAATGTCCTTTCAGCACCCAAACCTCTCAGTGGAAACATTGCTTTAGTTGTTTGAAGGTGAAATACTGAAAGTTGTATGCATCTAAGATCTTTTTTTGACTCCCACCGAGAACATTTACATGAGGATGCAGTCCTCTACATCCCTCCACTGTCCCTCCACTCACCTGGATGAGGTGTGGTCACCTATACTGGTGGGGAGCACTGAAGATTTACTTTAATCTTCAGTCTGTAATGTGACTGTTGAGGTGGTGTCCACTAAAATATCTGGGACCAAAGTTGGACTAACCTCTAAATACAGATGCATAGGAGGGATCTATTGTCTTAGAAGTCTTTGAATTCTTAGTGAAAGCACTCCTCTGCGTTTTTCATCATGCATTTTTTTTTTTATTATTGGCTGTCTTTTAAGGGGGTAGTCTGAAAAAACAGTGGGAAGAGGTTTAGAGAAGCAAAATCAATAAATTTAACAACATGGAGCTTCCATGCCACAAAGTAATCATCTAACAGTGAAGCTGCAAGTGGCTGCTCAGTCTGTTTATATTTAACTTTAAATTTAACTGCAATTTGATAAAACACAAAAAACCCCGTAGAAAGCTTGTCATCTCGTCATGCTGCGGGTTGACTCTTGTCATGGGTCACTGAAAAACGAAACACTAACCAAAAAAAAAAAAAAAAAAGAGCTGAACGAAGTCAAGCATGTACAGTTTAAGTACAGTCATGAAATCTGAGCTCTTCATTTTAACAGTTTAAAGCAATAAAGGAGACCCTTAAAACAGCCCTTGACTTCGCCACCACCACCGCCACTGGTCATCATCTCTCTTTGTTCCTCTCTGGCTCTTCAGAACATGCTATGGTTTTTCCAGTGTTAAACGCCGGCCAGAAGCATCTTTGATCTTGCTCATCTGCGCGTGTCAGACTCTGCCCACACTTTTCCCTGCAACTGTCCCACCAGCTCGCTCTCTCTCAGACTGCTCCATGGAGAGTGCTCAGGGACTAAACCCAGATGAGGTGAGGGACTCTTCCAAGCAGCTCTGGGCCTCCACTTTTCATCTCAAATGCTTTTATCAGCTGTTAAATGAGATTCCACAACTCCAGCAGACCTCATTTATATAGTGTGCCATTGTCTTTTACGTTTGTGGAGTGGCTCTGCTTACAGTAGTTCTGTGACTGTTCTCCGTTGGCTCGGGAGATGAAAAAAACAGAGTTGAGGTTTTATTGCTCCTGGTGGTGAAATTGTCTTTTCCATTGGCTACTATAATGGGGTCATCTTTCACCGAAACCTTTCAAACAGATCCATAGAGTTCTGAGAGAGTCTTAGTAATACTTTGAGGCCAGATAAAAGAAGCATGGGTATTGTTAGGCCTTCAATGAAATGGCACAGATATTGACGTGATCTATGAGTGTATCAGTTTGGGATTAGATGAAAAGAGAGCATTTCTGGCTGTCGATTGAATATTTCATTAGCAAACTATTATGGCATACAAAAGACGGGTCATGACCTGCAAAAATGTAATGCTAATGTTAAGTGGTGTTTGCTGGGCCTAGTTTCCTGTGCCGCTTTCACTTTTCTCATTGAACCAATCAGAGATGACAGCCGACTCCATTTGCAGCCACCGACTTCCACCACTAATGGAGGCCACAATCAAAAGAGCAGTGTTTTCCCACTTTGACAGTGCCTTCTTTTGTCCTTTTGCGAAGTGACCTTTGCACAGAGAGGTAAAGCCTCACCAACAAAGTGCATTGGGTTTGAGAGTTACTTGCTGAAGAAGAGTAAACACTGAGGTCCAAAGTTAAAGAGGCTGAACAGGAATAACTGCAGGGATTCACACGGAAACACATTGTGATTAAACAGGTACAGTCTCCTTAAAAAAAACACATTTATTTGAAGCAGAGGCCTTTGGGAGCTTAAGCTTTTGTACCGCTGTCTCAAAGACCATCAACATCAGTTCAATGTCTAGTCTAATCAGAATAAACTCCAAAAACTGCTGTTAATGAAGTTCACGAGGAGGTTAATACAATACACGTCAAAAGGGGCAGTATTATTTGTCAAGAGGTAATTGCTGGCACCTCTGGAAGTGTAGTCGTTCCCCTGCTGTTTAATGGGACCTCAGAGGCAAATATTGTTAAGTAGATGACAGCCTGTGAAGCGCTCCAGGCAGTAAGCACATCAGCGGTGGAAGTCCAACAACTGGGTGCTAATTTTACCCAGAGGGGTGACTTAAATGCAAATGTGTTGTGGAAACTTGAACCAGCCACAGAGGGGGCTGCTGCAAAAAGGAGAGTCATTTAGACACACTGTATTATATTCTTTCTAGACGTAAACCCCTTTTTATCACAATCCTCTGAACTGTATTTGGACTTTATTAGGAGAGGCTGCAGTTATGATTTTCTCATCCAGGGGATATCCTGCTGACGACCTAGTATAACCTCTGAGTGAGCATTATGCTTTTTGTTTCATTTTGACAGCTGTACATGCGTCATATCCAAGTGTCAATAATATTCAGTGAGGAACTAAACCAGAAAGCCAACGACAGGTCAATGTAAGACCAAAACATTACCAGCAAAACAAAATGTTGATGTTGACAGTAAAGTAAAGATGTCAATTCCATTTTGTTCAAAAAGTAATCCGCTGTTTGTTTGAGCATCTTTCTGGATTTTGATGAAGGCATGTGAAAGCAAAGTGTGGAACACCAACATATTGTCATTTGTTTCTTCAAATTTTCTTTCAAATCTTTCATGTTGCTTGCCCGGCCAAAGGATTATGGATGTGCTCACACAGTTAAAGAACCTGCAGATGCTGAAATTCAACTGCAAGTAATCAGTGATAATGTGATCTCTTTTGCCTTTGAAGTCTGTCTTATCTGATTATTTGTTGTCAGAGGCCTGGTTCAGGGCTTTCTGCACCTGTTGCTGTTTCACTCTACAGTTCGTTATTGGCCCTAAGACCCGTGGGAGGTGATCAAGATCCCACCCAGGCCTTTCGCTGTTGTACTGATCCACATGTCAGCGCATACCAGCTCAGAGACTGAGCAGAGGCTGGGATTTGACTTCAATCCCCCGACCTGTTGACAAAAGCTGCCAGCGCTACTGTGGGAACATGCTTTGTTATGGTGTGACCCTTCAACTCATAAAACCTCTGCAAACTCAGGCTCTTAGGTAAAATATTAGGATGCATCATGCAAGATGTGACTGCCAACAGTAACAAAACCCACTGTAGGGTTAAAGTCCCTAAAGCCCCCTCACTGTTGAAAGACATTGTTTATTAACATCAGTGCACTGCATTACATTACGTACAGTGCTTGAAGTATGTGTTTATGTGAGAGTGCTATGGGAAGGTTTCTGGGTTGCTCCGTCCAATCTGTGATACTGTCCTGAGAAAGGAACTGTGGGCAGCGATCAGTCGGCTTTGGGGCTTAGCTCCTCTAATGTGCTCCAGACCTGGCGGCCATGCCCTCCAGATGCTGTGAAGTACAACACAATATGCCTCATCAGCACAAGCACCACCTGGCTGCTCTCCAGCACCTACACACTCTTCCACCTCAGGTTATTTTGACAGGAGTCAAATCATTGAGAGCAGTGTCCTCTAAACCTGCTGAAGGTGGGTTAGATCAATAAACACATGAGCTTCCATAGAGCTACAGTTAAAATGCAACATGTCGTCTTATCAAACAAGGAGTAAAAATTGCTTTGTTTTAGTCTCTGTTAACAAACAAACTATTTGAATGTGTAACAAACATTTTTTTTATTGTTTTATTGTTATATATTGACATCTCCATCTTATATCTGTACAGCAAGGTTAAAGGTCAACAAACAAAAAACAATAATTTGTCCTGTGTGATCAAGATGGGCCATGAAAAAAGATTGATATAAGATAAATACAGAAACAGAACTCTTAGTTTAGGAATGCTATTTTCTCCACATGGCTTTATGGCCCAGACAAGGCTTTAATTGGTCCAATGAGTAAAATCTCAGTCTTCTGGGGTCAGAGGCAGTGGGCTGCAGGGACTCCTTACTCACACTTCCTGTTGTCTGGTGTTAGATTGTCATTTTCTGCTAACATAATAAGAACAGACAGTGACAGACCACAGCCCGAGGGGGGCTTTTACAGCCTCAGAGAGATGACTCATCACTCAGAAATAACATCTCACTTTGTGCTTTATGGTGTAGCTCTGCTTCAATATTTTCAAGTTTTCTAATTTATTTGACAACATTGTCACAAATGATTCAATGTCTGAACATGGAGTTTTAAAAAAAGAGAAGATACAAGGCCTTATGGCTGTTTTTATGTCGATTTAATGTGGCATAAATGGTTTCCAAAAATAACTAATGGTGCTGGTTCACTGTGTAAAATGTGCTTGCTTTTATACAACATGTGGGCAAGGACAGGAGATGGACTGTGGAGGCACCCACTCAGACACCCAGTGGTTTTGGTTAGAAATTATTTTACATTGCTGGTTAACCACAGCATGAAAACTGCACATGTATAATTTACCCAGGGCAAACAAATTGAGTTTTACAGCATTTTCCTGACCATGTAACTGCTGGGTGAATTACTGGGGGCAGTACGACTCAGTGAGATGGATGACAACACTGTTAGTGTGGTCTGTAATAAACTGTGCTGTCCTCACTGAGAGTTATTAGACTGGGGGTCTCTTCAGATACACAATGTGCAGTTACATATCTGTTTACCTGATTTACTCATTTGGATTTTCTCATTCATTGGAGAATTCTACCACAAAATACTTTTAACAACAACGTATTACATAATTGGGTTATTTTGGATTTCATGTGGACTTGTTTGCCTTAGTGACATTGACAGGCCTTTTTACCGTCAGTGCTTGGTGACTACATTTTTGTTACTTTGTTGTAAAACAATGCTAAAACTAAAATGAAACCCTGTCTGATTATACAAATAAATGGGAAGTATGTAATTTTTAATGCATGTGAAAAAAAGTGTTTAATCACCTAATCACACAAAAAACAGGACCTTAAGACGTCAGCTAGGCTTTATTATCAAGAAATTTAATAGATGAGCATTTTCAGTTCTGGACGGGAGCTCTGGCCAATCACAGCTCGCTTCCTGAAAAAGGAGCACTCCCATTGGTCAACACTGGTTGTCAGTAAGGAAGTAATGGCTACCAATAAAACAGAGAAAGTGTATATTCAATGCTGAATAAAACTTTTCACACAGCAAAACAGTGCCAAAAAATGAGAAAAGAAAGTGGGATAAATGTTGGAAATTCAGTCACACAATGTTCTTAAGGAGGCAGAGATAATAAAAGTAAATAAAAGTTTATGTGTATGTGTGTGGCCATAGCCTTTGATACAAATGTAGATCAGCATGAATTTACTGATCTAATTTCCAGTGCTGTGGACATCATGATGTTGACGTCAAATGTAGAATAAAGTGGCTTAAGCAGCACTTTATGAACAAGGTTTGGATGACGTGCTGGGACTCTGTGAGTGCAGGGGAAGGCCCCGAGAGCCGTTCAGCAGCAGCTCAGAGATGATCTGGGTGTGGACCACAGACTAAGATGTCTTTAACCTATCGGACTGATGAACACTTGGAGTGAACCGGTTTGTTTATTGGTTTTGGAGAACCACCCTCCAGTCCTTGAAGCGGCTCGATGTGCTTTAGTTGCTCTGACAGTGTAACAGAGCCGGGCTGAGAGCGCACAGGCAGCTTTAGAGAAAACTGATGACACAGCTGAGGCTCCACCGAGTCTTTAAGGTGGAATGGATAATAAGAGAACAGTTTTCCTTGTTACAGCTTATGAACAGACACAAAGTGTTTTAATATATGTGTATTCTATACAATTTATACAATACCTCAAAACTTAGCCAAATTCCATCATTTAGTACAGCTTAATCCCTAATTTTTACTTAAAAATGTCCATGTTTGACAATGCTGGAAAATGAATGCCAAATGTTTTCTGAATCCAATAAGTGTGTTAAAACCTAAGTTATGTTGTAAAAACCTTGAAGAGCATTTCTTCCTTTTGTCTTGAGAAACCTCAAACATTTGTTCAGGAATTTCTGGTGGTTTACATTACACTGATTAGTTTTGAGCAATATGAAAAGCTCATCCAGCACTGCACTTTCAGAACCTCAATCAACAACTCTTTGACTCAGACAGTAGCTCTTTATAGAGAAGCAACTAAAATCAGGAGATACTATTCCTCAAAAAGACATTGTTTGTCTTGGCCTTCATTAAAAAAGGCTGACGCCTTCTTCCTTCTCTGACAAACTTCCAAGGAATGTCAAGGTTTACATGACACAAGCAGAGATCTTGCTCCAACTGAGTCTGTAAAAGGGGAGTTTGTTCAAAAGTAGCAGGAGAACTGCTTTATAAACCGGATACAGAGAAATGTTCCTCTGTGGAAGGAAAAGAGGGCTTCAAAGAGCAATTTATGTGAGGAGTATTGTACACTCTGGAGAAAATGCCCACACGCAGCAGAGCTGACCCGAGAACTGCTGAACAAACATGAAATACAGCGAGAAAGCTAAGTATTACTTAATTCTCCACTTAAAATGTAAACCGTGAATGTATTATTACACCCAGAGAAAAGCTAAATTACACAGGTATCAGGTCACATCAGTATTTTCACACACCTCCAATGTTCCCGTCTGATTACTTAGAGCTGTGCCGCTTCAGCAGCTATCGGACAATTTACATTGGGCTCTATATATTTACACTGTATATGTTTCTCTGTAATGGTTCCCATGCAGTTGGACTCAAAGAGACACTTGTGGAGGGATCACAAAGTGTGTGCTTCACATTTCCACAAAGTGTTGTTTTACATCACTTTGTGGCCTTATCTGAGATCTGGTTAGTGAACTTGAACACAGCTGAGGGTAATTTCGCAGAAACAAAAAATATTGACGAAGGTATAGCTATTCTACAGTAATCCAATTTCAAGTTCATGTCCACTGCAGCCAAGAAAGAGTTTTTTTTTTTATCCCCCTGCAGCGCCACACATTTTCTCTCCAGGTTGTTTTATTATAAAAATATAATGGCTAACCTCATTCAATAGCTTGGCACTGATGTATGGCTGTCACCAAAAATATATTACTTTTATATTCCTGCACATGCTGCAAACCTTTATCTGCTCATTATTCCAACAACCTTGACTTTTCCAGTTTTTTAAGTTAAAATATTGTTCTGTACTGTTTTCAGCTTGTGTAAGACCTGCCTCCCAAATTAAGAATATCTTAAATGATCTTTGAGATGCAATATTTAGAACTTCTTTGTTAA
Source organism: Rhyacichthys aspro (assembly GCA_036850595.1). Classification (NCBI taxonomy): domain Eukaryota; kingdom Metazoa; phylum Chordata; class Actinopteri; order Gobiiformes; family Rhyacichthyidae; genus Rhyacichthys; species Rhyacichthys aspro. Next base: position 19,236,448 of record CM072159.1, on the reverse strand, counting down.
CAAACTCGTCCTATTATTGTGTCTTCCTTATGTCATTTATCATTTGCCTGTAAGTCAGTCTTAAATGCGCCATAGTCCAGTGCATTTGCATGTGTATCATCTTTTAATATCCAAAATATATATATTTTCTATGAAAAGTGTGTGTATTTCACATCATTTACAAAACACACCCATGAGCAATAAATGTTGAGCCAAGTCTTTTTGTTACTAAAGGAGTGAAAGTCACAAAACATTGAGTTCTATTATTAAAACCATGAAGTAACTGTGACAGACAATATGTGATGTGTATGGAGTATATTGATTCTATGAAAGAGTACTTCATTTGTGCAAGTTGTGCAAAAAATTGAACAACACATCAACAACATTTTAAATTTTGAATTAAATAAATAAAGATATCTTGTATTCAAAATAGAAAAATAATACATTAGCCAAGTAAACCTTACAGACACCACGGCCATTTGGCTTGGGCCTTGTTGCAATGTGATGCCAGAATCAAACACAAATTCATTTTCTGATTTTTGTACGACCTTTAGCCACCTGTAGCTTATTTCACATTCTTCAGTGAGCTGTAAACAGAGCAGTTGGTTTGTCTGTACATAAACCTTCACATTTAAAGGGGTAGAATAAAAGGGATTGACATTGTGTGGCATTTAATTTCCTTTTTCCTAACATCCTGCATGCCATACCTTAATTGCACATGCACGTTTGTTGTCCTGATGTTTTGGTGTGATTCAAAGATCACTGGTGTCGCTGTGTCACAGTGTGAGTTTGTGTGCATCAGTTTAGTTACTGTTCTCATGTGTCAGTTTGGAACAGAGAGGCAACAGGGACTCGCCAATTTACTGACATCACTTGCTAAATAATATCACTTATGAGAATATAAGCACCGCCCTGAAGCAGGACCCCAGCTTCTCTGAGCTTAATTTAGCTTTGGTCCTCCTTGCCTCTGAATCACTGCAACTATTCATGCCACACTCCCTTCTAGCATGTTACCTCCTTTTTCCACACTACTCCTCACTGACTGCACTGAGTCCTCACATCATTACGCCCAACCACAACAGTGGTAGTCTGCAGAGGGCCTCTGTTGGTCGAGTGCATATGAACTGGAAAAAAAACAGAGGAGAAAAAGAGCTAGAGGTTCAACAATGTCTAATTTCTGTAGTTTGCCCTTGTCAAAATAATGTTTAGGTTCTTACATTTTACATTTTGAATCCCTTCATATCCTTGCACTGTCAAAAATAATCCGATCACATAAATGGGGGCCATGCCGAGTTCAGGTTCACACACAGAAGGTGACAAGTCCCTCTGATGTTTACCCCAGAGATGGACCACACAGGCGGAGGACTGTTTAAAGAGCCGAGGAGAAGAATGTCGAACATCTATCATTCTCAAACGGAAAATCAGGTAATCACTGTCCAGACTGCAACCAGTCCCAGAGGGCCACAAACATGTTCCTCTGAGTAGGTCCGGCCCATCAGGATGTAAAAGAGGAAACCAATTCATCTCTTTCTGTCTTGTTTTTTCTTTCCTTATGATAAATATAGAGGAGTATTTAATCGTAATGAATGCAACTTTCAAAATGCAAATGTAAGGCCTTTTAACCTGGGTCAGACCACTCTCCAGAAGAAAAGACTGTGAGACATGGGTTCCTGCAAAAACATAAAATAATAATAAAGTAAACAAACTCTGTATTTGATATGGTTTGATGTATTATGGTAATAATAAGGTCAGGGCGGCTGCAATCTAAAAACACGTCCTGCCAGGGTCTGTTTGAGAGGAATAACTTTGTTTTGAATAATAAATACCATTACTTATAAACTACAAGCTTAAAAGCGCGGTTCTCAAATTGAAGGTATAACATCATGAGAAGTGCCCAGCTGCAGGACTCTTTGAAGATGTGGAGGTGATACCCTGTGTTGCATTTACATCTCCTACAGCTCATAATTTGTTGGCTTTTCATTGCAATAATCCGGACTCTTTCTTCATCTCTAATCCTTACAACAACACAGGTGATGAAAACTAATAAATGGAAGGGTTTGATTTCCGCTGCCGATGCCAAAGACCACAGACTCACCTTGACGGCTCGTAGGTCAGGCAGGATTGCATAGGACCGGGGGGATGTTTTCCCACAGGGCGTAGCCTTATTGATCTTATATATCAGTGCAGTGAAGGTGCAGCCAACAGGGTGCGGAACAATAAAAAATAAGCACTGTCCAAATGTTCATATCAAAGCCCCTGAACTTCGTTTTCAAAGTCCTCGAGTGAAGACTGTGGGAAATTCCACTTTTTACAACTCACTGATGTTTTCATTTTTTCTGTTAGTGACCAGTGTGTCTGCAGAATAAATAGAGCTCATCATTACTAAACAGCTTTTGTAAAAGTCCCATCACATTTTGCCATCTCTGAGATTCACTGAGACTCATCTGCACCCTTCGATTCAAATCTGGTGCTGCGTAACATCAAATGAAAGGAAGAATGAGAAGCAGCCTGCACCTTTCCACAACCTCACATCTCTGGACTCTTTTGTTTGTTTCCCCGGGTGTCTCAAAGGGTTTCTGGTTTACATGGCTCACACTTTTATGCACTGGCACAGAGGAACAGGAACGGAAAAGTTTTACAGCTGGCAAATGAATTGAGTGTTAATGTGTCGTTTATCTTTTAACTTGTTGAAAATCGGTCGAAGGAGAGAGGTAAATTTAGATTTGTTTAATGGGCTACTATTTTATTTTATCACACACGCCTCACACCTCTTTTTAACTTGTCATTTCTAAATTAAGACAATTGTCTGGTAATACTTGTGGCAGGTTAATGAGTAAATGTGAACAACCACATTCACTGAATCAACATTAAGTGTTTATACTGTATTGTCTGATATGGGGAAAGGATGTTTAGGTCTGAGCAGAACTCAGTGCTTGTCTGTCAAAATAAGTATCTGGAAAGTCTATTTTAAATATACGCAAGTCATGACCTGTTGCTAGAGGACTGTAAAAGTTCATAAAAAAAGTATAAAAAATCTTGTTCTCATAAATTTGACATCACAGTGACAGCCCACCACATGGCGGTATCACTAATCCCCTCCACATCTGCTCTATAAAGTGCCAAAATGTCTCCTGTCTTAAGTATTTTCCTATTGTACTGGGTCCAGGTGTCCTGTGCTGTTTTCCACTGAATAAACCTTTTTGCAAAAGACAGAGTCCAAACAAAGGCCAGTGATTGTAAATCTAAATCTGGTTCTTTGTGGGATCCGGCCTGAAGGTCCGGGCTACCTGCCCTGTCAGGAAGGGGGATTCCAGACAGAGGTTTATGTCGGATGAAGATCTATTTAAGGTCAAAAACAGCCGGTTCAAAGCACTCGGGCACATAAGAAGGTGTTTCTGTGTTTATTATGCCACCCAGAAGACACTGCAGTGCAAAGGGCTAATGCCTGGCAGCACCTGGAATCTCATCTTTTTAAAAACGACGTTGGACACTCATTTCTCTGAGTTCTGAAAACCAGAGGTGGAAAACATGTCCATTAGCAACATTTCATTACTAGTCTCCCAGCCACTGTCACCAGATCTGGAAAACAGTGGTTTATGAGCACACAGAGAAACCTGATTTAAGCCTGATCACAATTAATAAAGTCATATATGTTTTCCAGAGCAAACACATGGCTCTGATATTTTTCAGGATACCTAAATATACATACTGTGTTTCAGCTGAACGCTTGAATGGAGGTTGGCACTAGCAGAGGTGCAGATGTCATACATCACTTGCTGACAAACATCCTCAGGCTGTTTTGTGAAGATGTAGAAAGTTTCCGTACTTTGTTTTTTTTAATACATGTCAACACAACGTCATAACAATGTTGCTCTTGGCAATTGTTGCTCTTCTACCTGACCAGGAGACTCTTGGGTAGAAATTCTGTGGAAGGATATGAGTCATTTCATCTGCTCCCACCAGGCAAAGGCACGGCGACAAAAAACAGGCCACAATGCACCAGCGCTGAGGAGGAAGGAACAAGAGAACAAGTCTTTTAATGACAGGTCAGGTTCAAGTGGGGACACGTCTTTTGCCACAGAAGAAGAAAGACAGCTCCATGTGTACATCATGTAGTGACCACAGGTGATGCAAAATCAGACTAGCACATGCAGAACATATCAACTCCTGAACACTGTAAGAGAGGAGCACTAACTACACCCCAACAGACGTATAAACTGCTATTTGCATTTGGTGATTTGTTCATTTCAGGCTTTTCTCCACAGCAGCAGTAAAGTGTAAAAAGAATGAGTGCATCACTGCTACGTGTCTCCAGAATACCTCACATTCTTTTCCCTTTGAACCTTTTTCTGTGTTCCTGTAAGCAGCCTCGCCTCGTTAAACTCCTCAAACAACTCACCGACATATAACTGAGTGTGGAACAGCAGGACACACACATTCCTACAGACACGCCACTATTTTTAGGTCTTTGTCCCCCTTGACATGTGGAGGTAAAGGGTCATCTTTCCATCTGACTCCCTTCCGCCGTTATGCCACCCAGATGTGTTTTCCACCCAGAGTTCACAAAGATGAAGGCAGCAGACCCTAGTTTAGTCCCCTGAGAGTCCATTTCTATTTATAGTAATGTCTTCACCTTGAATTGTGAATTTACAGGCTGCACGTGAAGGAGCACACGTGTGACAATGGGAGACTTCGCTTTACGCATTTTAATCGCTCAAAAACTGTCCAATCAGTGACCGATGACTAAATGATATTTGATTTAGGATATTTTTTGTAATGACCTTCATGCGATGTCCCACTGGTTTGAGATCATTGCCTCAAAAGTAATAGCTAAACCAACTCATGACTCATTCTTAGTGCTGTTACTGGAGTGTTTTTTGTATGAATTGAAACCGGGACAATAAAGTCGATCTGATCCTAAGATAATTAAAAAAGACAACATTTCTAATGGCCAGGTCTCTTCTGATTTTATTCAGTTTGACTTGAATGGGTTTTAGTTGGATTTAAACAGGTTTTAGTTGGATTTAAACAGGTTTTAGTTTGATTTGTGCAGGTTTTAGTTGGATTTGAACTGGTTTTAATTGCATTTGAACAGGTTATGCTTTGATTTGTGCAGGTTTTAGTTGGATTTGAACAGGTTTTAGTTTGATTTGTGCAGGTTTTAGTTGAATTTGAACTGGTTTTAGTTGGATTTAAACTGGTTTTAATTGCATTTGAACAGGTTATGCTTTGATTTGTGCAGGTTTTAGTTGGATTTGAACAGGTTTTAGTTGGATTTGAAGTGGTTTTAGTTGGAGTTTAACTGGTTTTAATTGCATTTGAGCAGGTTATGCTTTGATTTGTGCAGGTTTTAGATGGATTTCAACAGGTTTTAGTTGAATTTAAACAGGTTTTGGTTGTATTTGAAGAGGGTTTTAGTTGTATTTGAGCAGGTTTTAGTTGAACTTGTGCAGGTTTAGTTGGATTTTAACAGGTTTAAGTTGTATTTGAGCCGGTTTTAGTTGTATTTGAGCAAGTTTTAGTTGACTTTCAACAGGTTTAGATCCATTTGAGCAGGTACATGTAATTCAAATAAAGACATTGTGAGTGATTAAAACCATATCTTCAAATTCCATTATAAAAAACTGTTAATAAAATAACGTAAAGCCAGCAAACATTACCTCAGAATCACTGACACAATGCTTATTGTGGTAAATTACATAATGTCTGCAAGAAGTTCAAAAACATGAACAAAACTGCCTTTTGAACCGACTGTACAGTGTTGTGTGACAGAGCTGCTGGGGCCATTAACAATTCATTTTCTCATGGAAGCATAGGGCTGCATAAAATCTCTCCTTGTGCCATGATTTGCCTCCGGGGCCTGACTTTGGACATGCTGCAGGGCAATTTAACAGTTAGTGCATCCGCTAAAGTGTGCTGCTGCCGGTTTGGTTCAATTGTCCATTTTAAGTTGTAGTTGCCTCTTTGAAAACCACAAGTCTAAACACACTTAGCTCCACAGCCAGCCACAAAAGCCTGCTGTTCACCTCTCGCCTGACCAACATGCACCCATCACATTTAGAAAACAGCCATGTGGTCCAAAACACACAGCCGCCTTCACCGCTGAAATAAATCTCAATTTCCCTTCAGCCACTTTCTTCATTTAACAGTTATGTAATGAATTATAAATCAAAGCCTCTCCGAAACAGACAATTTCGCATGATCCACCAGAGACAGAGAAGCAAATTGACATCGCTTCTAATAAGGTGTTTGTCGGCGAAGAACTCAAAGTGACATCCCTGGGCTAAAATGTGGAGCTGTGTGCCACGCAGATCATTATTTCTCCTCGCAAGCACACCCACGTCAAATTTAATGGGGCTGTCAGAAGAGGCTAAGGTGTGGTCACTAGCCATTTTCCAAATAATTACCTCTTACAACAGAGACTTTATTGTGTGGAACGGCGGGCCTCAGGAATTAGGTGAAGTACACGGTGGAGAGAGGAAGACGTGAACCTGAGAGTGGCTCTGACGCTGGGACTGGGTACCCATCACCACCAGCAGGGAGCTTTTCCTGGAGACATGTCACATTCTGCTTCTTGTTTGGCCCATTTATACTATTCTAACCCTATTGTCTCTCAGAAACATTTGACTTACACTCGCTCAACTCCACCAGAGCTGTCACTGTCTGCCCCAGCCTCCGTCATCCGTGGAAATGGACAGCTCCTGTATTTATCCAGGTTCAGGTGGGTTTCAAAACACTGCATTTCCAAAAATAATCAGCTTTCAAATATTTGTGTAAGTCAGAGGCCTTGACCCTGCAGAAGCACTTAAAGCAGTGGCAGCAAGTTTCCTCTGTTAATCAAAGCCCCTTGTATAAGATGGACAAGACCCCCCTAACGGCCAATAAAAGGTACAGCTAAAAAAAAACAAAAAACCCGAACAAGGTTTTATTGATGCACCTACTTGATTTTATTGTATATTATTTGAGAACTAACCACTCATTTTGCATAATATTGTTTTATTTTGATATTTCACTGAATTATTCACAGTTGTTTTGAAGCAGCATCCCAAAGAGGAGGGTGCTGTTCGCGCGTTTGTCCATTAGGGGGCAGTGCACTAAACTGAGCATCATCTATATGGAATTACATAATGCTCTGGAAACTTTTGTTCACTGATGGTGTGGAAATATTAATTGAGGCTCCCACTGTGTGCAGTTGTTTTGACACTTGTTCAATCAGATGTTATTTTCTCTCAGAGCCAAACACTCGAGAGCTGAAGCTGTGATTTACACCATGAGACCAGGCTCCAATTATTAATAAGTATTAAATTGGAACAGAGGCTTTAGACCGCTGTGATTACAAGCAACTTTCAGATTCATGATTTCCGCATAGTATCAAGTCAGTGTAATGTTTGTCCAAACCTTTTAAGATCAGAAAGACCTCAGAAACCATGCTGGTCAGTTCATTGTTGACACAAGCTTTAGTATCACACATTTTTGAGCAGAACATTAATCACCAGACACCTGACCTCCCTCTCCAGCTCCTACAGCTCTGGTCAGGGATGAGGCCCAGACCAGTGGCAGAAGTGTGGGCAGACGGCGGTGACAGACCATACCTCCACAAACCAACTCCATAAAGTCAAGGAGCTGAAGGGAAAATCTGATATGTCCGGCTTTAGTCTTTCCTGTCCTTCCTCTTCTTCCTTTAGTAAAGGCTATTCATCATCTCATTGGTGGAGGGATGATGCACCAGGCTTCTGTCATGGAAAGAGTGAAAAACCAGAAAAGAGCAACACAAAAACAGGGAACACAAAACTAGGATTCTTAGTGTTTAGGTTTATTTGCGTATTATTTGTAGCCACTTATTGCCAGAAGCCCATTGTAAACAGACACATTCCCCTGTTTGACTGACTCTCTGTACAGTATAACATTGGTTTCTGGCACAACATGGTTTTAGGTGAACAGAATAGTATGAAAAACTTTCTTTCCCAAAAAGGTGTCTGCCCAAGTAACATCATTTATTGGAGCAAAGGTAGCAAGCATTAAAGTTGACTAGCTTCTTTCCCACAAAAGTTTACCCATTTACACCAAAAGACATTTTGACTCTGAATTGCTTAATTGTCTTTTATTGAGATTGACTGAAGGATTTTAAAATCACATTTAAGCAGTAGACTCCACATTTATGTCTGTTTTTTAGTCTTCATCTTAGTCTCCAACCTGTCAAAGTGATTGGACTCTTTCACATGAACACTCTCCAAGCTCCACAGAGAAACCCAGGGTTAACTCAAAGAGTGGATAAGCCATTTGTCCAGAGGTTTGTGTTACGGGATAGGACAGAGTTTTCATCTTTGCACGTGCAAGAATGTATTTTTAGTCTCAGTGAATCTCTTAATGTGGTCTTATTTTGTCTTCTAACACTGTATCAATATTCCCTGAGTTATGATACTGTCAAAGCCTGTTCTAATTCATTCCTGATGAAAGTTGTTTGTATTGAGCATCACATGTCGATGATGAATTGGAGTCTGTCAGCAGATATTGTGATGCAGCCGCCAGCTGCAGAAACAGACTGATCAACAGTCCTGCTGTTGCTACACTGTCCTGATGCAAATGAGGCTGAGGTGTGGATGTATTTAAGCGAAGGGTTTTGACATAAACACTTATTTGATTGATATGTGTAGCCGATGTGGTGTCCTCTGTCAGACACCCAAAACACACATTACGGCATGCAGGGGAATTCTGAGCTGTGATTGGTTAGTGGGGCAAGCAGGTATTGGTTTTGCAATGTGTTTAGACCACACAAGACACAGCAGTTTCCTCTTGTAAATATTTGGAAGTGTTAGAGTCTACTGGTCTTGGTCTGTGCAGTAGAGCCTTAAGGCGTGCTTTAATTACACTGTTAACAGTAAAGAGGCTCTCTTTGATGTGGTGCATACCTGCCTGCAGGTACTTCAGGGGGATGGGGTGTCTGTAAGAGTCTTTATGTTTGTGCCTCAGAAAATGACGCTTTATTAAGATGACGCTAACTGCCATAAAGAAATGAAAACCTGTAACTATATACAGTTCATGAACTACATTTTACATTTGAGGTTTTTTGGTGACAGAGAGAAGACAATTTACAAACCCTGACTCAGATCTGTCTTACACACTGTGATAAAACATTTCTTAAACCTGCTCAAACCTTCATTTTATCATTACCATTGGTTTGTGCATGTGTCAGACACAAAAACTGTTCACTCTTGATATATGTGTTGTTAACTGTGTCCCAACTGTCTGCTCTACAGTGAGTCACAGACTGAGTGGAGCTGAACACACTGATGACCAAGCAGTTAACAGTGTCTACTAAATGCCATATGTGTATTTTCGGCTCAAAGAGTGCAGATGCCTTTCTTTTTAGTGCAGAGAAACAATATACAGAGTGTTTACACTGCTGCAGGGCTCTAAAGACCAACATCACAATGACATCAGCAGGTGCCGTCTGTCTCAAAGCTGCAGCAGCACATCTTTTGTGTAAATGACAGAATCCTGAATCACAAGTTAACGTCTGACTTTTGTTTGATCTGTCCTGGGTCAGCTGGTGGCCGCATGACACACATTTCCACACATTTCCACACAGGATTATGGGAAGTGTGACTGCATTTTGTGATCTCTTTCTATACATAAAAAACTTCAATAATGTTTCACAGTGATATCAAGAATTCAATTCAATTTTCAATTCAATTTTATTTACATAGCCCAGTATCACAATGACAGTTGCCTCAAAGGGCTAAACACTAAACAGCAAAAGACAGCAAATAGACAAATAGTAAAAGACACCATCCCCTTCAGGCTCTGTGTCACGAACAGAATCATTTTAAAAACCTGAAGTGGGATTACCTGCCCTGCCCTGTTTCTTCCAACAAAAGCACCATCACTGATGATTTGACCCATTTGTTGCCCACTGCTAATCCATAAACCATGCCTTAGACAATGTTCCCTGTCATTATGCATTGCCCTCTGACTCAAAGGTGAACAATGACAAACCAAACACTCCCTTCAACATCAAAGACCGTCACCTGACAGCCCAGCAATTACTGTCCCGGTATTTTGTGCTGTTTGATTTGGGTGTGTACGTTCTGCTTTGACGGCATCTGACTTTCAGGTTAAAGCTGATTATTACCTGCTCAGAGAAAGGGATTTACTCAATGAATGGAAAGTAATGGCTGTTCTGGTTTTTATCAAGACATTTGATGCTGTAATGAGTGAGTTGATGCTGAGTTTGAATGTGTTTCCGGTTTGATCTCATAGGTGTAAGGACATTTTTGTGGCAGATGTTGCTTTCATTAAGGCTATAGTCAATATAAAAGTAGTGCTGAATTAACAACCCCTATCGCCACGCTTTATTGGGTTTCTTCAAATTAATGAAATCATACTGAAATCTCTATCCTGATTACTATTTTTCAGTGTAGAAAGTCGTCTTTGTCAAAAACTTTAATGGACTTCAAATGACTTCACGTAAACTGTAGCTACGTGTTTGATGTGGATTAGAGAAAGTCCACTGATGGCATCAAACTGTCAGCACAGTGAGTGAGAGACTTCACAGTTGAGAACGCTAAAATATCTATAAAATGAGTCTTCTTATACATCCAGTGGTGAAAGATAAGTAACTCTACCTGAAGCTCCGATCCTGTGGGTTTGTGGTGATTCAGTGAGTGTGAGGCCCGCCCGAGGGGCAGGAAGTGGAGCTGGAGCCAATGCAGCACTGATTTACAGACTGATGAGGCTCTTCTGGAAATGAAAGCTCACCAAGACTGGAGGAGGATTCTTTTTTTTTCTTTCTTTTTCTTTTTCAGGAGTATTCTCTGTAATTTGGCCTACATCTGTTCTTCTGCACAGTCGGAGGATGAGGATTTACTGGTGGAAGTGTGTGCTGGTATAAATTGTTCAGATCCCTGGTGGATCAGCTCCAGTGAAGCCAACGGTGGAAATATCCTTTATATATATGTGACCTGTTCAATAAATATAGAGGTGATGACTGCCATACAGCTGTAATCATATATATATATATATATATATATATATATATATATATATATATATATATATATATATATATATATATATATATATATATATATATATATAATCTATGAAGCAAATTTAATGACCACTTTTACATAGTATGTCAGTATTTTTTATTCACTGGTGCTGTTGACATACATACCATAAACTGACTTAGTTACTGAGTCTGGCATGAACATACAGCAATGTCATAAATATGACTCATTAAGTGTCATAAGTAGACTTTTATGGGAATTACATTTTTATAGAGTCTTTTCATGGTACAAGTGCAATGCAAATTAACTGTCATTAAATAAATGAGAGTGGCTGCTGTGCCAATCGAGTGTACAGTGTGAATATTCTTGCACTACATCTCCCGCTTTTAGCTTTCACTACATCATCACTTTGGCTTTTAAAGACACAGAGGAATTGTGTGGAAACTCCCACTGAGCTACAGCACTCTTTAATATGTCTCAGTGTTTTGACACAAATATAGCCTCACAAATAAGTGAGCAGCATACATGTCCAAAGAAAATATGGAGTTCCTTGAAAAAAAAAAAAGTACAGCTCATCAGATGAGTCAGAAATTCCCTTGAATATGATAATAATAAAAGTCAAATAAAAGGCTGTTTTTGTAGACACATACTTCCTGAACACTTTTGTTTTTGAGGAAATAAAACTCATTTTCATGAAACACCCGCTTCACTAAAGACACTGTCCTTTTTTATTTAGTGTCCTGAATCAAAACCGTAAAGGGCACTAACTTAGTTGAATGCAGATGAATCAAAATAATATTTTTTGTGCATTTACTGCTACTCCACCCCAAATAAGTCATCAGGGTCCTGTAATACTGAGCTGTCAGACTTTTGTTTGAGCCTGGTTGACCCCGCTCAGCTGAACTCTGTGATAATTCTGTGGAATTCAGACAGAGTGTTTCACACCCCTGATGAGCTGTATGAAAAACAGGAATACCCCGCAATGAAAAGTGAGCATAACTTGCCTGATGACTCATCAAGTGTCAAGCACAAACATGTGGAGTTCAAATTTCAGTACGGTCATTCAGAAATCCCCTGTACATTAAACATGATCCCATTATACTACAATGTCACTTAATGTGATTGTAGTGTTTGAGGAGGAAGCAGTTCCGACGTATAGGATTATAATAATCTGTCCTCTAAACGTGCTGTCAGGTCCACATCTGTGCAGGTCTCAACTGATTCAATTAGTCTAGAGAAACAAGGACAGCTGATGTGCAAATGACAAATTTACATCTGTTGTCACATGCTTTTGTCACATGCTAATCAACACACCTCAGATGAGTGTATGCACAATAGTTAAACTGTCTTAAATCCTTCTTTGTTATTGATTACATTACACCATTTCCAAAGTGCATCTGTAAAAACAGGTACAGGTTCCCTTTGTAAATTTGCAAAAACTCCAAAATGGCAAAAGCGACCTGTCTGTGCTTCATCAGTTATCAATAAAACACTCATCTCAGAATTATATTGAAGACAACAAATAAACTTGCACCACCTAATTATAAAATTAATTATGAAAGTATTCTATAAAAAACTCACCATCTTCTTCGTACTCACTCAGACGAACTACAAGTGGCAAGTGACACCAGAATCCAAGAGTATGGACAAACACTGAATCTCCTTCTGTCTTTATTGCTTTTTCCTATTCCTAGTGTTTAACAGTTTTTAATCGACCTTGTTTTCAGTTCATTCATAAACTTTACTGCATGTATTATGAGTCTAGACAGTGGAGTCCAGTTGCCAAACACTTGTCTGTTAGATGGGAATATAAACAGACTCTTTGATGGGAATATAAAGGAGTATAAAACCGTAAGACAGTCATTCTAGTTTAAGATAAAATAACATCTACTGAAGTCAACTTGTGAGCTATGTGGTTCCAGTTTGTTTGTTTGCTTCATTTTTTATTACAACCTCAAAGTCATTTGTGCCTCTCTGAATGTGTGAAAGAAGGTGTGGTCACCTCCGAGTCCTGCTTCACGAAAAGGAGAAGGATAGTTGGATTTTTACTGTTTTGTCTCCTGATAAATAAAGCCATGATGACAACAGCCCACACGACAAGATGACACAGAGCCACAGGCATACTTGTTGTCATAAAGTGTATGGTGTTTTTATGGCACGGAGATTCATCCCAGCAACATCAATTATTCACTCGTTAAAGGTTCTTTCTGCGTCGTTACTGCATGTTTAATGGCGCATGATAGTCCTGCACTATTACAGTTATATCTACTGAGGTTTGCTTTAATGCATGGCAGGAACGCAAAGAAAATGTCTTTATGCATTATTAAAATTAAATATTCCAACTCAGGTTTATGAGATCTGAATTAAAATTAACATGTGTAAATGCAGTAAATTCTGGCTCATTGCAAAGGGACAGAAAGTGAGTAATTACTGAAATAAAACTTGGGTAGAAGGACTGAGTAAAAGAAAAACTAATGCTATCAACAAAAACTCATGGGTAATAAATCTTGTTGACCACAAAAACTAGGATCCACTCGTCGTGGCTGCCGCCCAGGCCCTACCCCGCCGTCTCGGGGCTTTGGGAAATTTGGAAGGAGTTTCCCAGTAAAATGCGTCAGCTCCTGGGCTGGAGAGAACACACCCATCTCCTCCGACAGTTGCATCACTTCTTGTGTCAGCCGCAACATCAAGCGCTGCATCACTGCTGCAGCCATGGGTGGTGGCCTGAGCTACATGACACATCCAAAATATCCACTCAAACATTCCTGGGATTGAAATAACTCACCGCACAGTGCTCCGAAGGCAGCCGAGAATGCTGCTATACTTTACATACATTACGCATCGTTTAACCCGAGAGGAAAGGGTAAGAGTTGTATATTTGGAGCAGGCCTCATCAAAAATAAATGCTTTTTGTGACAAATACATGGACATACAATGCATGCTTATGTTCATCAGAGTGGAAGCCCTGTAGGTGCATGCCCATACACAGGAAGCATCATCATGTTCACCACCGTCATCATCATCAAAAGCCTGGCCTGAGGGACTGCTTCTCTGCCCACAATGGCACCAGTGCAACAGCTCACAGCACATACCTACTGCTCTGCAGGAGCCACTTCCACTATACTCCACACACTCATGCATCCGCAAGGTAATGGGCATTCCTCAGCACTAAGCCAACAGCGACGCTTTGAAGAGGCCCAAACCACAACAGAGCCAAGCACAGGGCTTGATCCAATCAGACGAACAAGGGGGTAAAATGATCCACATTTCCCTGCAGAGAACAAAAACAACACCTCTTTAACAAAAGAACTCATTATGAACGTGGGATTTCACCACGAAATCACAGGCAGTGAATGCAGCATTATGTATTTTGTTATTGTGGTACACTGTTACCTGCCTCTCATAAGTGTTAACACTACCAGAGGTGAAATGGGTGTTGCATGTCAAAGTCACCCAAAGTTTAAATAATGTGCACAGACATTTTGTTTTTTCCACCAAAATAAGTTTGGCTTGTCATGTCACCACTCACTTCTATTTCCATTCCACTCATGGTGGAGCTGTTTAATTCATGTAGATATATTTTAACTTAGATAACAAAACACTGGGGTCTTAAGGTACTGAAAATAAATCGGGCGACAAATTGATGACGTGCAGAAGCTTTGAAGGATTTCAGCTTTTACCTGCCATCTTTTTATATGACGCCACCAGTGAGAGTCTTGACTGGGTTTGGACTTCCATGAGCAGCAGCAGCAGCAGATGAAAGAGAAGAAACAGACTGGGTGATTTATTTCATCAGACAGCTCCATGAGTTCACTGCCTGACCTAAACTCCAGCATTAAACTGAACCAGTCCACATTTAACTACCAGGCCCAGTGGGAAACGGAGAGGGGGTATAATTGGAGGGACCTCCACGCTGCCAAATATGTCAACATCCCCGTTAATGTGCCAGATGGCTCGGCTGTGATCCGGATTTATGTGCCTTACCTTTCCTGATTGTCTCAGAGCTTGGCTACACTGTGTCCCCCGCCTGCCGCTTTGAGTCTCCATCAGACACTCCTCTGCTGGTTGTTTTCGTTTTGAAATCACACTCTATAATCAATTTGTTTGTCGGAGCTGAAATAAGTGCCGTCATCACCAGTCACAATGTTTTAAGTGCAAAAGAAAAATGTGATGATTTTAAAATAGAGCAAAACAGATAATTATGACTGAGTCTGCAGCACTTTGACACACTGACAACAAACCATTGAACGCATAGAATATACTGGGACCTTTCTGTTTTGTGTGTGGATTTGTCATTTTGGGAGTTTTGATTGGTTGTGCTTCAATGCTTTTCAAAAATAAAAAATAAAAAAAGAAGAAGAAAGAAGAAGAAAAATCTCTCCCTCCACACAACGCCTTTTGCTCTGTCATTTGCCATCCCAATTTGTTTTGAGGCCGCTAAGGCATGTCTTTTGGTTTGCCTCAGTGAAGCTGTTAACACATAGCACATTTTTACATGCTGCCATTAAAAGCCACACTCCAAAGGCCCAATTTTATTTTTAGTTTCTTGTCTCTGTTACAAAGAAAAAAAAAAGGGTGCCTGGATCGCCTGAAACCCTAAGACGCACTGCCAAGGGTCCATGACTTTAATTGCAAAGCAGCCAGATTCTGCACGTTTACAGGACTCTTTCTGATGCCAATTTGGTATCAGGCTCAGAAGGTGCCCACCCATCTACCCCCATTACCTCCCCATCTCTGCAGCTCAACACGGCGAGACAATGTAATTATGAGAAAATACTTGTAAAACTAAAAGCAGATGGACTGTTCTCATTGGGTGCCAAAGCTGCAAAGCCTCAGATCTCTACCAACCAAAGCCTACTACCCACCAAACAGCACATAGTTTATATGTCTCAACCCAGGCTCCAAACTCCAATGTATTTTTATAACATTTAAAGCAACACTGAAGCCTTGATATAGGCATATTTAATAAACAGGAGATAACAGTGGTGCATTATTAACAAAACAGGGTTACATTCAAACTTCTATCACTGTTAAAGAGTCAATAACAGACAAAGTGATAAGGTTTTTTAAAAAATACCCTGTGAGCAGTCAACAATGGAATAGTTCTAGTTTTCTTGTTCGCTGTGTCTTTAAGGTTTGGGAAAGACTCCATTGGTGCTAGGTTTTATTCCTCCTTCATCCTCAAAACCTGATCAGACATGACAAAACATTTTCAATGCGGACATTACAATGTTGTGGTCTTACAGTGAAGCTTCAGAGGGCTAACATCTCTACTCGAACAGCAACATGAAGTATATTGGCATGTTTCATTTTTTTAAAGTCACACTAAAACTCACCACACACTCAGTCCTGCTTTGTCCTGAGACAATGGCCCATTTATTGATGAAAAAACACAAACAAGGAGTCTGTCTGTAATAATACTTAGGCCTGGATCTCAGCACTGAGCACTTTGAGTGACTCATGGAAATAGCCTGCATGTGGATAGGAAAAAGCACACAACAAAGAGAGTAATTCACAATAGAATGGCAAAGGGAAAATAGTAAACTGCGGAGGAAACACACAACAGATGGAGGCTGTAATCAATACTGCAGCCGAGCATCACATCTGTATCAGCCTGAGGAGGCATCTTTCCATCCTCGTGATACTGAGGAGAACCAGACTATGTCCTTCCATGGGAAACGGCCACTGTGTGCTGATAGGTGACAAATGTACAACAAATGCACAAGAGAGCAAAAGAAAGAAAGAGTTTATGTTCTGTATGAATGAGGCAAAACTGGAAGTGATTTAGTTTCAAACATTAAGATGCATTGAAAGACATCAAAACACAACGACTCTGGTTTTCATTTTCATGGCATTTCATAGCAGCTAAATCTCATAAAAAGACCAGTCAGTTCAATTTAATAATTTATTGTCATTGTTATAATTCAACGAGATTACATTAGAGCATCATTCGACAGTGCAATTTCAGAAAGTGCAAGTGGAATGTAAACAGTACTATAAGGCACAACATCCAATGTAAAAGACGTGTTTTATTGTGTGTGCTGCAGCAGAGTCCAGTTCACAGTTACTGCAGTTGTTGGAGTTTAGTGCAGAGTGGGAGAGTCTCATCCAAAACTGCACTGACGGAGCCCTGTTGTTTCCTACATTCACCCAAGCCTGTTGGAGATGTTTCAAGTTTAATTTGAACTTGGAGCTCAGTCTAACCTACAATAAGTCTGATTGTGAGTGCGTTAATAAACTTTAATTATACATCCAGGACACTCCCGGTGCCGCCCCGTGTCATGTGAGGACAGAATATTTGTACAATACACCCTGAGAACAAGCACAACCTCACAAAACATAAGTCTGAAGACTGACAGTGGTGAAGTTGTGAGGGGCAACATCTGTAGACTTGCCCCTAATCCATATGTGGTCACTTTACCATTTTTAAACATTTTCAAACATCTGCAGGAACTTTCAGTATCACTTTTTTCACATCGAGGCTCAAAGGCATTAAATACCTGCGGCAACAGCAGCTTCTTTTACCACTTCTTTAACTAATGGTGTCAGCTGGAGCAACAGATGGAGAAACGCTGAACACGCTTCCTTCTTTGTCTTTTCTCCCGCTCATTTACAACCACAGAGTCTCAACAAGTGCGCAACCATACTTGACGTATCTATTACACACCGCGTAGAGTTTGGTAATGTCATTAAATAACACGACCTCGACTCAACCTTTGGATCATTTAACCAAAAACGAAATAAATTGTAGTAAATAAATACTGATAAATCTTCGAAATGAAAAAAGTTGTGGACTGGTTTCGCTTTATGTTGGTAAATGCTCCCAAAATTTTGTGGCAGCAACAAAGCTTATACCAAAAAAGAAGGACTATTTCCTGATTGGAAGGCTGAGTTTCTACCTGAGCGAGACAAGCTACCTGTAGCCAGATGGCAATACAGTAGAGCTGCTGTCCTAAGGTGTCCTTTTCTGCGTAGTCATCTCCTCGGCCTGTTCGTGGAAAGTAGCATATCCTGTACATGGAGTTAAAATCACACATCTTTGAAAACAACAGCTCTACTTTGCAGTCTCTGAAGCGCTAGTGGAAAAAGTCACATTTTCCTCTAAGGTTATAATGTTGCCTGTTATTATCTGCTCCAGGTTTGGAAGTGCAAGGAAATTTTCAAGATTTTGTGCAGTCACAAATTACTCCAGATTAGACCCTCATCACATTGGTCCACCAGCCAATGGGAGCGTCCCTTATTCGGATGTATGTGAGCACGTAACTAGTCAAAGCACTGAACTTTAGAATCTATTAAAATCCTTGATGACAATGATCATTCTTATAACAATATGATATTAGGTGATTTAAAAGAGAACCCCACAGCCTTTCCAGAAAAAATCACAAGGGCAAAGTCTTTCAGTTGGAGGCTGCTGATTCCTAAACAAAAGGTGATTAGGTGACCTTTAAGGACATTTATTTCTCTGTCTATGTACTTTTATAATCAGACGCCAGAATAATCAGAAAGATGTCATATAAAAAATGACATTGCAGCACATTTATGCACATTTTTTAACTAAAGTGATGAAATCTGCGTGCGTGTAGAAATCTAAAATGTATCCGACAGCAGGTTGGACACCGATGAAGAGCGCTCCGATAGTGTCCCTGTCTCTGCTGTAAAGTGTTTTACAGGATTTTCCCTGCATGCATTGCCCTCATGAGGAGCTGTGGGGATTTCTCCGTGTTTGGCACCAGAGTCTGCCTGTCAACACGCCCCATCAACAAAGCTCTGTTTCCATAGATACCCCGAAAATAAGGGAAAAAGACATGTGAACAGCCTTGGCCAAATTGCATTTTCTTCTCCTCTCAAGTCGATTGGTATGAACAAGGGAGTTAGGTTAAAGGAGCTGATACTTTAAACATGTCATATGGAGTTAAACAAAGTAGAGCCTTATTTACTACTCAGCTTTTGTCCGTATGACTTTAGCTCCTGTGGAAGGAGGTAGAAAAAGAAAGAATCAAGACGTGGAAGAGTAAATTGCAGCCTCACAGATGGTGGAACTATCAGGTTAATCACACCAATTGTTCAAGAAAGTCTGCTTAGCCAAAAATTCAGTTTTCATTCCCACTGATGAAATTAATCTATTTAATAGCAGCAGTGTTTGTTCCTGAATATCTCTTAAATACATCTTATTTTCAGATAATGCTCCCATCCAAACTACCTTTGAACAGTCATGTAAATATAGTATAAAACCACAGTAAACTATCACTCTGAAAGGTACATGTGAGCACATGCTGAAATTAAACTAGCGTTTTCTTTTCTCTTTTCAGCCTGATGCATTTTATTACAGCTATTACAAACTGTCTCCTGTCATTTGAAACAGTCTAAAATGTAATTTCTTCTACAACAATCAGTCTAGTTACGTTTATCACCCACATCCTCAAAACATTAACCCCTCATCTGCTCCAAATGAAACATCTCTGTATAATTTCTAATGTAACAAAGAGGAGAATGATAAAATGTTCAAAGACAGAGGCCACACAGATATCTCATTTCCTAGTTTGCACTGACATATAATATATTTTATAGATGTTTGTAATTTAAATAAAAACCACTTCACAAACTTTTAGTATGAGTGGGTTTAACAATAACAAAGTGTCAAAACCACCAAAGTTGCTTTGTATTTACCAGTGTTGTGCACTACACTACACCTCGCCCACTTCATCAAACCGTTTCTCTATATTCTCTTTGTACAGGAAGGACCTCATCGTTTTGGTCCTTGAGAAAAACACTGAGAACATCAGAAGGTAGGTATAGCTCAGACTATAGACACTGTCTCCCAGTGCTTCAATAGGTCAATGGAATAAAGCAGTGTAATAAAACTCATGTACAAATATATAGATGGAGTTGACCTGTTGAGATACACACAATGCCAAATTTGTCTAAATTCACTTTGGAAACTTGGTGAAATATAAAAAACTAAAGCATATTGTGGTTGAAGCCATCTGAGAGATGTTCCCCTTTCATGTTGACATTAGAAGAACAAATGAAACTACTTCAGATCACATAAAACATGTTTGTTCATAAAACAGGCAGCGATAGATAATAATATTAATAATAATAATAATAATAATAATAATAATAATAATAATACCACAGCCACACATTTGACCTAAGAATAGAATCAGTCTTGTCTGGAGATAAAACATTACATTACATTGCACTTTTTTTTTCTTTCTGGGCGTATGTCTGGAGACAGTTTCTTTTTATTTTCTATCAAAGTCTGTTTATACATGGGCACACCCACATCAAAAGGGGCATGCTCTCACTTCTTTATTACATTACATATAGGAGCCAGACACTGGGGCTAATCTAATGTGAATGAAGTGTGCAGTAAATGCATTTCTCCAAATCCTGAGCTGAACAGAGATCTGTTGGAGGTCTGAAGTGACTAATGTCTTCCAGGGCGCAGACATTAACACCACAGTCTTGTGGACTGATGGGCGCTGTGCTGTGGTGAGCTGCAGTGAGCCCTATTTTCTTGTGTGTTATGTTGTTGCTCAAAGCCACTCGACTCTCAAATGAACCATCCTTACCCTAAAGTCGACGCCACCAGACCGCCGTCTTCCAAGGAGACAACTGAGACGATAACTCCCTCTGTCTTTTTACTGTGCGGTTGGGTAATTTGATCCAAACCTCAGGAACAAGACAAGAGCTAATAAGTGGAGCCTGTACAGTAGCACCTACTGTACATTTACAAGCCAGAGCCTCTTTTTGCTGCTGCCGTTGTACCACATCCAGATGTTTGGCGAAGTCTGGATAAATATAGACACTGTCGGAGCCTGTGAAGTTATGGCTACGTTCTGTAAACATTTTTCTTACCATAATTTGAATTTTATTATAAACCTACCCTCTAAAAAGGCAGTGTAAATGCAGTAATAAACAAGAGAGTGGCGACCGAACATGAGACACAGCTCAGCAGGCAGTTTGCTTTCAGAGTCTAACGTAAATGTACCCCACTGAGACAAAAGTCCTTTTTTCTTTCACTTGGGAAAACAAGACAGTGGAGAAACAAAGAGTTGGCAATTACAATGAAATGGCCTTTATTAATATTTTGGTAAAAACAACCATTATGTAATAATGAAATGTTGCACAGAAGTAAAATGAAACAGTGATCAGAAGCGTATAAAATGTTGATAACGTCTTGTGCACGGTGTATTTTAAAGATTTTATGCTGCTCTTTGTGGTAAGCTAAGCTACCTTGACACAAGTGGAGTAAATGTGCTCCATGTTGAAATGGAGATACACATTTTCCTACAAAGATTTGAGGTTGGCCTTAACAATAAGGGCTCCTTTAATCACTTCTGGACACAGTGAATGTTTCCCCCTCCACATTTTAAGAGCTGTCTGACATTTACAACTTAAAGCCATGCGCCTGGACTTGTAGCAGCAAGAGCAGATTTGTGGCTCAGTGGAAAATGGAGGCGAGGGGAGGTCACATTATTAAAATCAACTCCACTACTGCTTATTATCTTCTGTCAGCCTGTGTTTTCAGAAGGTGTGGACATGGTAAGTTTTATGAGCTCTGTTTTAACAAAGTGTTCTTTTTTGGCTCTTATAAATTCCTCTCATTATATTCTCACCGTGTTTGTCGCCTGTGACCAACAACAGCAGACCATTAAGATCCTGGTGAAAACGTCATCACTTCAGGCACTTTTTCTCCATGTGACTTCCCATACACCAAGATTTAAGTCTTTCCTCTTAGTTCATTTTTCTGTGATGTAAGACTTTTGTTAAAGCATCAAACAATATCATCATCAACAATATCATCTCAGACTTCAAATATGAATTTATTTCTCAAAATGTAACCAAAGAGTCCTTTGCCAAACACCCTCCAGAGTGAAGATAACACCAGTGGAACTGATATTTGTTATTGAATGCTAATCTAAAATCTGATAATGGTGTATAAGAGTGGGCTCTTGAAATGAAGTCACTGAGTGTAATCTTCATTTTTGAATATATGGATGCACTTAATATTTAATATATTTAATAAATGAATTGTGTATTGCATATTAGTCATTCTGCAAACACTATATAGGATTTGTGGAACTGCAGCTGAGAAAATATATGTTTATGAAACTCCAGGTGAATCACTCCCATTTATTCAACCATTACATCACACGTTCTCAACACAAACTCACAAATGGGCCGGAACAGAAGTGCAGACAAATTTGCTAAAATATTATGCGTGTTGAAGGGAAAGACTCGTATTACTCTGCTCAAATGAGTACCTTTTCTAATCATCCACATTTTTGAGCATATATTTTGAAGCACAGTTAAGGAAACTTGCAAAGGTCAGAGTAATTATTGTACAAATGAATAGGAGCAGTGTATGTATGGCACAGAGTTCAAACATGGCTTGGCAGTCTGCAGCAGGGGTGGCCAGGCTGCTTGGCATGGACGGCGATGACGTGACACGTCAAATAAATGTCCACACACAGCCTGGTCGACACAAGAAAAATGTACTTGTGTTTCACTTAAGGACTTTCTTGATGGCTTTCCTGTTGTATTTTTGGCTGTTCAGGAAACAAAAGTGTCAGAATGAAACAGCCCAAGGATTTGGGCTCTTAGCAGTTACTACGTGTTGAAATCTTTATAATTAAGGCAGCAGTGAGGTATTATTTTTGAAGTATCATTCTTGGCACTTGAGAGGCAAAATAAATATTACATCTGTTGGATTTGAGCAGGAACCCAACCTGAGAATTCTACAAAACCTAAGGTGTAATACACAACATACATATGGCACATCCAAACCATTAGAAAGGTAAAATTACTATTTTTCTCCGGTACTTATTATGTGTCTTTAGCTTAGACTGACATGTACCAACCGGCTAAGTGGATTGCGGCCAACGCAGTCATTAAAGTTCAAGGATCTCCTTAATCTCACCACCACACTTTCCAACAGCAGCTGAGGACCTCGAGCATCACCTGAGCCAAAGTCATGAGGTGCTTACAAAGCTCCACAGTGGCAAAGCGCTGGAGCTGGAGCTGGAGCTGGCTGATTGCTCAGGTCGCTGGATGTTGTGGTATATCCTGGCTGACACACCTCTGCAACATCATGTAGAGGCTGTGGACTGTGGTTCCTCTTTTCAAGAAAGGTGAACAGAGTGTGTGTTCCAGCTACAGAGGATACAGAGGACCACTCCTCCTGCCGGAAAAGTCTGTGCCAGGGTTCTGAAGGATCCAGGCATTAGTCGAACCTCAAACACGGGAGGAATAAAATGTTATGGGTAACAAAAAACTAAAACTCATGCCAAGTCTTTGCTTTTAAGATGCTTTAAGATGGATTCAGACACATGGTGAAACACATATCAAAATATAATATTTAGGTAATGACACCCAGCTGGGCACATTTACACATGCCATTAAGTGTTGATGTGATTTTTTAAAAGAAAAACCTACAGTCACACTGCAGTCAACTGGCCTTTTACCATTTATGACTTTTCTGTTTTAACAATACTGCAAACACCAATTGGTCACTAAATACAGTTGGTCATGTTTTACAAAGTGCACTGCATAAAGCAGAAGTGCTGTCCTGTTAAACCACAAGTTCTTTTGGCAGTCACACGTGCCTTAGCCACTCTTTCCCAGCTTTTGTGCCCGCAGGCCTCACCACTGCCACCAGACTGCAGCCAGTGGACGTGATTGGTTAAAGATGTGATGTTTATTTAGGAATAAATATTGACATATCATTTATAGATTTAATCTATTGCACAAGGATTAGGAATGTAAGTAATAATAGCATAATAATACTCAGTGTGTATGAATGTGAATGATTATGTTAAACCATTGTGGTGGGAAATTCCTATTAGGCTATTGATTTATTGTATAATAATTGTGAAACAAACCTAATTGAAGTGTTGGAATCGATCCATTTGCAAGTAGCGTCTGGGGCTGCTGTCCTTGCATTTAATGACATAAAGACTTGTTCATGGAAAGTCTTGAGTTTGTGGCAAAAACTAATTCCTCTTAACAATGACTGACATTTCACATGCTGTTTTTAATCATTTATTTAAGACTGCGGTGTCATTTGCTACTGACAACTGCAGTAAGCTTGTCTGCTCACCCTCGCCTCAGCACCCCTCATTAGTTTTCACTTAATCAAGCTGCTAACCTCTTGCCCTGGCTGATCGTCCACATTATGGAGGCAATTGTTTCCACACTAATTGTACAGAAAGCCATTCAGTTTGTAGAATGATCTTTGGATGGCACTGAATCTGCCCTCTGTAGCTCACAGCCAACTGGGGGCCAAAGCCTTGCCTGGGTCCACCCTTAACAGAGATGTTCGCTTGACATCCAGGAACAACCAGTCACTTTTTCCCCCAGAAAACATAGAGGCTAATGTAATCATTGAAAGGTTGAGAAGCCGACACACGCCGGTGTCTACCCTCCAAACAGCCATACTCTGAAATGGTGAAAATCAACACACTTAATGACACCTTGATTCAGGGTCGGACAGGGCCTGCCCACTTGAAAAGTCTAGAATATGACCCCACACACACCTATGTCCCAGACGATAAACAACAACCTGCCAAGGTCTACCTGGGCCCAAATACCCACTGCCTGTGGAAATCAACAGGTTTAATGACACCTTTATTAGTCATCTGGTCAGACGCCCCTGGTGGCAACGTTCTCCCCATTGAGCTCTGGAAACTTTGGTTCACTCTGGCCGCTGACTAACGTACTGTTTACATACCAGAGAGGGCCAACACTGGGGGTGAGGGATTCAGACCTGCACTTCATTTTATTTTACTTATTTATTTTGCTGATCACTTCTTTGATTTCTGTATAAGATACAAAATTGATGGTCTATTTGTCGACTAGTTCACACTTATGTATTAATATATGGTCAACATTACATAAACAAGTGTTCATACCTTTTAAAAGATAGTATGAAGCCCCAGTGATCTTTCCTGGGACTTTTTTTCATTAAAATATTATATAACCTGCTCCAAGGTACAGAGGTGAATCTTGGGTGAATTCAAGAGAGTCACAATGGCCTTGTTTCCATTTGGGTCAGTACAGCAGAGTCTGGTAGAGGCTCACATTTCCACTGTGCTGTGTCCAGAGAGTGTCTGCTCCATAAACAGTGATGTCAAGTGCAACAAAAGCTGTGTCTCTATATAAGACATTATTTCAAACATTAATAGACTGCTTTCAGTTTATTCCCAGCTTCTGAACATTAAATTCTGCTACAGCAATTTCTTACATTTCAGGGATTCACAATTTAACGTCACAAGTTCAGATGGTGTTGAATGCGATTCTATTCCAACTCTATAAATGTTTAAAATACACTTGATGTTTCATTTGGGATGTTTTTTCTATATATTTGAGATGCATCATTTGATTTCACTTAATGTTTTACCTTTTGCCTGAGTGAGGATTGCCAGCTGAAGAAGGCAGGGGTTCATTGTGCATTCTTGGCTCTAAACATGTTCTGTATGGACGAGGAAGGTCTTTTATGACTATTGTGATTTTTAGGGGCACTTAATTGTTTAGGGTGGAGTTAACGTTTCAGGATTTTCATGTAAAGTCATGTTGTGTTATAAAAATAATGTCATGTGTAATATAATTAGGAGTGTGGGAGTTGTGGAAATGTTAGATGTTGAGTTGCCATAATACGACCACAAACAGACAGTCTCGAGTACTCCACTCCGGCCTCTCCTTTAATGCACCCACTTCTCTCCATTTTATTAACCAGACCTGAAAGCTCAGCCCTCAGCCATGCCACAGCTCTGGACTCCAAACAGCAATCAGCACTGAAGGCACGTGTCCAAGCCCAGTTGCCCATTTACAAGCAATTAAAAAGTGATTTATCATCCTCCTCTTAAGGTGCCTAACCACAGTCACACATTTGACTGTGTCTGCGGTGAACTTTCTCAAAAGTGTCCCAGGTTTCATTAAAATTTTCAACAGGACCTGCTGCTGTGGTGACCTGACAGCCAAAAAACTACTCAATTTGGCCATTAAGTACCTAAAATATTACAAATCTGACAGAATTGTCCATCACTTGCGCTTTGATTTGTTGAAATGCAAAAATGAAGCATTTTATGGCACATTGTTACAAGGGTGGTCTGGAATGACAACATGTTGGGTGTTTGTTGCTCTCGCTTTAGCAGCCTTGAGTGGGCTGCAGTGGTTTGTTAGCAGGAGCTCATTTAGTGTTTTACACACTTGTTTAAATGACTGTGAGCCTGGCTGGTTTCCTGAAAGTGGTCAAACACGCCCATGAAGGCGACAGCTTTGCTCGGTGTCTGTAACCACAACACCAACATGACTCACAGATGAGAAGGGTTCCTCAAAATATGAGGGCACAGATGGGATCTCAGACAACTTCTGTTGTAATTCTAATAATGGCCTGGACTGGATCTAGCACAGCCAAAATTAGATTGTGTACCCGATTTGCCAAATGAAAATGATCCCCTCCTTCAGGAGCATTAGGTGGAAAAAACAACTAATGCACCAACAAATGGTTTAATGTTAAACCAGTTCAAATATTAGTTCAGTTTCACCAAAACTCTAAACTAGGTTTTTGAACATCTTAACATAAAGTACGAAGAGTAAAGGAAGTCACACATCTTACAGAGATATCCCTTACAGTTTGTGAAGTTATCATATGAGTGGTGAGTATTGTTGTAGTATATTTTATTTTCTTTTTCTGTCAAAAGACACAGGACACTGTAACACTGGTGTTATATATTTCACTCACATCAACACACTTGCACATTAAGGCTAATCTAAACAGTATATTTTGCATAAAGAGAGAAAAAGATTGACATCCTCAAGTCATTGAGCAGAACGGCCTCGCTGCTAAGTAAGTTCTCTACTTTTCTCTTTGCTTTCAAATCATTTTGTTAGATTAATCAATGTATTCATGTTGATATTGCTTCTAGACGCTCCTTTACTACACACACATCAATTTAAAATGACATGACTTCAAACTTTAAAAACATGCCCCTTTCCTAAACTTTGATTACAATTAACCTAAAAACCTTGTTGGTGCAATCCAGGAGCTTCTTCAGTGAAAATGCATATTTATTAAAAAGCTGGGGAGCACAGAATCTAAACCGGTGTTTCTGAGGCATTATATAATATGTTCTGTAGCCGTTGTGCATTAAAGCTCCAGTTATTCCTGATTCGACTGCAGGTGCGACAGGTTGGTGTGGGGCTGGCACTGCACTGTTTGTTTCAGCTGGGCCATGTGGGGGAAATGCCCCATTTGTAAAGTGACCATCAGTCATAGTGACAGGCCTGAGATGATCGCAGAGGCAACTGAGTGAGGCCATTCAGGGCACCGTGAGAAGAGGAACACACAACCATCTCTGTCTCAAGCAGTTATGGATAAACAAGTCAGGGCTCTCGCTGGGGCGCTCGCTCACCACTTCAGACCTCACACATTAGAACCAAAAAACCTACAGTTGCACAGCCACTGACCTCTTTGGATGGACAGCTCACTTTTATTCACTACAGCCACAGACACCAACAAATACTCCTCACTCTTTATGTAGTGCACAGTGATAATTTACTGTCTATTTGTGTTTTGGAGGAGTGCACCTTTCTGCACATTAAATCTGCACTTTTGCAATAAATAAAGCAACTGTTGAGTGTGTTTTTCTGACTCATAGTACTATGACTTGTTGAATGAAATCTTATTTGAAGGTAGTTTATATACATGTGAATGAAACTCCATAAATATTAAACAGAGACAATTCAAATCTATAATATGCCAGCTGTTCATTAAACAACACCATTGATCCTGGCACAATGGAAATTGTCACAGGTCTCAGCATGATGTTAAATGGAATAAACCTAAAAGATGAGGTGTGGGGCCAAGTTTGCCAGGTTTATGGCTTTTTGTTGTTATTGTTGTGGCTGTATCTTTGTGAATAGTGCCTTAAACTTATTATTATTATTATCAAAGTGTAGAAGTTATTCTCATGTTTAACTGCCATACTTTTAAAGTTTATGTGATAAATGTGGTGTAAAGCTCATGGACCCCAGGAAGAATAGTCTTGTAGTGTGATACAGACTAATGGGGATCCTTAAATAAACTTATAAACAAGCGTCTCCAGTTGTTTACAAATTAAATAAAAAAGACTTTTTATTGCTTATTTATTCCAGAAAATATGTGAAGTGTGTAAAAAGTATGCAAACCACTGAAAGCACAAACACTGACTCACAAGAAGAGATTGTTTTTTCTCTCCTGGAGATGGGGCCTGGACAAAGGGTGTTGTTCAACATTTTTGTTGGCTACATTGTCAGCCCAACAAAGCCGACTAAGTTGCTGAAGAGCATCACTATTTTGTGGCTGTTCCTCGGAGGACTGCGCTGCCCTCTGCTCGGCTCTCGGCTCCATCATTAACCTGTCAGCTCTGATGAGTGTGTGGCCGCACTGAGCATGCTCACACAAGCTGTGGCCACAGAGCAAACTGCTGGTGGTCTGGGGTGTAAGACCCCAAACCACAGCGGCTTTCACCCCCCTCCTCCTCATCCCCAGCTGACGGGAATCCTGCAGCACCTGCCACAAGCTCCTCAGGAAAAAAACTAAACAGCCATCTCTATAAGCACAGATAAATACACAGAGACGCACAGGCAAACATGTCCAGATTGGTACAGCTTGTCCACCTGAGATCTTACACACTGACAGTCGTTTTCTGTGCCTCATCGTGTGTAAATACTGTGTTTATCACAGCTCGGCATTTTTCTGACTGCTGGATGCTTACTTAGCAAATTAGTTTGTTCAAAAGGCTAAATACCAAAGTATAGACTTCAAGTTGCACTTAGTGGAAGATTCATGAATTTTATATAGACAAATACAGCACAGTTTTTTACAACACACTTAGTATGTTACCTATTTCTTTAAAATAGGGCAAGAAGATGTTAGTGGCTCTTTACTGCCATGTTTTGCACTTGTCCCAGCCAGTCCTGAATCCTGCTGCCTGCAAGTGTAACAACAATGGCAAAATGCAGTGCTGCAGTGTATCCAGACCCTATTTAAATCTGTCTGTTGTTCATGTAAACATTTCCCTGTTGAGAGGACAACAAGGTTCAATCAAACACAGCAGCAGATCAGCTCATGTATTCAGCTGAGGCTCAGGTTCACCTGGAAGACAGCAGTGACCTGCCTCTATTAAAATAACTGCATAGAACAAACATTTTGTGGTTTTCACTGGTGCATGAACCATATAACATCCCATAGACATGTTCCTTCTTTCATGCTGTCTGAATGAGGTTGAAGCATTAGATAAATTGTTTAGAGGATGAATTTAATTCAGAGGGACATTTGACATAAACTGTAAAGCTTGTAAAGCTTTTTCCAGCAAAACAAGTCAAAGAAGCACAGTAAATCCTCTGGACTAGTCACACAAGTCCAACATGTTTGAAAAACCAAACTAAAAAAACAAAAACTAAATTTTTAAAGCAAGTTGACGTGAAAAAACAAGAGAAGTTTTGAAGCTCATGGTCCTTTTCTACATATCTGCCTCGCTGCCTTTCCTAAGCCTCTTCCCCAGGGCCTAAAAGACTGTTACCTGCTGACAATCAGTATTTGCAGTGGGAATGCAGCATGAACCGCAGGTATAACAAAACAGCAGTACCTATTGACTTCTGACTGTACTGCATGATACATTTTGGTCAGAAATGATTAGTTTCTGGTAACTTCAAATCACCTCCTTTCTCTGCCAGTTTATTTTGTGTCTATATTTTGATTTGAATGATTCACTTTTTTAAACAGCCCACACATTCACAAATTAGCACCTAACGTAAAATTAAGTGGCCATTAAATCTGTCCCTGTATGGTCACTTGACTATTGCTGACAGAAGTTATACACCACAGCCATCACAGCTTTCACACGGCCACTCATAACAGGGAAACACTTGTGAATGATGTGATAAAGTTCATATTAAAGATGGAAGGAAACAACTATTTAAAAGACAAGGACATGTGATGGACGTGGACCATGAGAAAGAGCATTATCAAGAATAATATGAAAGTCCTGTGAAGTCCTGCATAATCAAGAACATGAAAACATGATAGTGGGGTTAAATTTATTCTCCTGCAGTACAGAATGAACAGCATAGTCTCAAGCTGACTCTAACTCAATCAAGACCACTGATTTAAATTACCCTCGCTTGCCTGACCTGTGCTTTTTTTATAAAATAAAAGCAGAGTACAGTGGTCCCTCGTTTATCGCGGGGGTTACGTTCTAAAAATAACCCGCAATAGGCGAAATCCGCGACGTAGTCAGCTTCATTTTTTACAATTATTATATATGTTTTAAGGCTGTAAAACCCCTCACCACACACTTTATACACTTTTCTCAGACGGGCATTAACATTTTCTCACATTTCTCTCTTGTTTAAACATCTTCCTCTGCCTTTTGGGTGCGACCGTCGGTGCAGAACGTTTCGTCAACATTGTGGGTTTTGTCGGGGAGAAAACTTGCAAACATACAGCACTTCAGAGTCACACTGCTAGCGATCGAACATTTATGTAGATTTGGCCGATCGCATTCTGTACTGTACAGGAGACACGGCACGGAGGAGATTGATTGACAATGGTCTACAGTCCCTTAGCCAATCAGGATGCAGAACACAATACGCGAGTTCTCCCTTAGCCAATCAGAACGCAGAACACAATACGCGTTCATACGCTGTAAAAAAAAAAAAGCATGCAAAATTGCACTAAAAAAAAATCTGCGAAACAGCGAGGCCGCGAAAGGTGAACCGCGTTATAGTGAGGGACAACTGTACTTAAAACAGTTAATAATGATATCTTTTTTAATAATAAAT
Organism: Rhyacichthys aspro; assembly: GCA_036850595.1. Taxonomy (NCBI): domain Eukaryota; kingdom Metazoa; phylum Chordata; class Actinopteri; order Gobiiformes; family Rhyacichthyidae; genus Rhyacichthys; species Rhyacichthys aspro. Next base: position 19,205,630 of record CM072159.1, on the reverse strand, counting down.
AAATGACACCACCCACCTCTCTAACCCTAACCCTACTTATTAGTCTTCCTCTGTTGCTGGCCTTTGGCACCATGGCATAGAGTATTCCTACTGTGGATCCAAGTCTGTGACATCAGCCCAGAGGTGGGGTCTGCTCTGTTGGTCTTTGCTATAGATGACAACTGCATTGTGAACACTGTAAATACTGAAACTGAAGTGTCCCACAGCCCACATACCTCAGTATGTGAAACACACTGTGCCCTGTGGCCAACCTCCATGTTTCCTGTCACTGTGGGGAAATATCCCCGTTTACTCTTTGTGAGGTTTAGATAAAGAATTAGCAAAATCATACCAGTCTTATCTCATCATCCAGATCTGCCCTCAATTTGTACAATAAAAAATAACACACAGCACAGTATCAATAGGAGTCATTGTTAAATACACTGTTTTGTTCTGTTGGAAAGAAGGCCAGTTTGAGGTCTCTGATTAAAATACATATTGACAATATTTAATAAAATCCTGTGATTGTTAAGATATAGTTCCTCATGAGGAGGATGTGGATATGTCAGTTGGGTAGAGCAAACACCTCTGGTTGTTTGTGCATTGACCATAAACTGCTGGTAAAAGGCATTAATTAAAAAGAGATTCAGTAATTGTTTTCTAACAATCAATCAAATATTACATGTTGCTTAAGTGAGTGAACCACCTGCCACTAACTCCTATCACTCAGCAGTTGTATTCAGTCCTAGTAATGTCATGTAGTTTACAAAGTATGTGAGATTGGCATCAAATATTTGTTTTGAGTTGACTTGTCAAATTGTTGTCCACATAGTGACGCTAATATAAATATAGATGTTCATGATCTCCATGTTTTATGTGGATCTCTGCCTTTGCTGTCTGTTTATACCAGTTGTAAAGGGGCTGTTATGGTTATAGGAGCATGGGTTTGGTGAAAAGTGATCATGGGAAATGTAATACTAGAAGCAGTGTCTTCTACAGCGAAGCAGTAACAAAGCTAATAGTATCCTGAGCTGAGAGCCACAGGCTGGAGACAGACAGAAAACAGGCCACTGGCTGCAGATCAATAGGAACATCATTCACTGACAGCCCAGCGCTGAAAGGAGGAAAATGTGTGGTTTGTGGCTCTCCTTTTAAGATAAGCAATTTAAACATTAGACAGAATGGCTGTAGTGTGTATTACCCTCATTTTCAGGAATGTATGTGCAGTGAAACCAGCAGGCACACTTGCACGCACCGTTGTTAGCGCTCACGTCCAAGATAGAGGGGCAACCTTGAGAGTCTTCCAGATCTCTGGAATGCATTATTGTCAAGCACAGGATCAAGCTGGTTTTAATAGAACGTGACATTTAACCAAGTTGTTCGTTTACACACAAAAATATCTTTCTTTTCTGTGCTCCATTCAAAAGAATGAGGTCAGAGGCACATTGTGTGTGTGCTTTTTTCCCCAACAGTTAATACATCTGTGAGCCCACAAGTCTTTCTCAATCTGTGACAAATGTACATTTAATGCTCTCTTCATCAAAAACTGAAGGGGAGATTATTTCTGACTTTATTGTCTAAAATTTCTCTTTTCTGAGTTTGACTGAGTCAGTAGAATGGAGCCTGCAAGTAATCTTTTAAAATGAGAGTGCATCTTCCTCTTAACTGTGTCAGGACATTTCTTTTCACTTTTTTGGGACCCACACCCATCTAAGCATTGTCTGAGCCAATCCCAACATGCCCACTCCCCAGAGTTCAAACTGAAGTGAAGAACTCAAACAGCACAACGAAAACACTGCAGTGAACTGAGGTGATGCCTTCACGTGTTTAAATAATGAGAGAAATACCACATTTACTGTTGCTCACTTTCAGATGATTATTGTTTTATATTACACTCATTTAAAGTGAAAAGTTATTGTCAGGAAAAAAAAAGTGGATGAATTATCTCTGCCACTAGGGGGCTTTCAATTAAAACAATAATATACAGCCACATGACTACACACATAATACATTCATGAGTCCTTTTCATGCTATATAACTTTTTTTATTGTGATCATGTTATGTTCAATGTCTTCCTGTCATGTTTGAGATACCACAAACTTGAAACACACTTTCAACCTGCATTAAAGTTAAATAATAAGAGCTTTGTGTTTCTTTTGGCCTGTTTCCACTGTGTATATAACATCATAAACATAAATCATACCGATTCAATGCAACTTGATTCATGTTAATGGGACATCTCAAGACAGAATCATTTGAAAATAGAGCCATGCCAAAAGTGAACTATGCTTTAAACATACTAATCAAGAGCTGCCTCTCAGCGGGTGGAAACACTGTGCTGTCTGAATTCAGCCCACACTTGCCATCTTTGAATAAAAGCCTGTAAACAAATGCCACCAAACATGACGACTGAGCCTCATAGTGACAGTGAGCGTGGATAGCAGCAAACGTGAACTCAGCTGACTACATCGAACAGAGTGATGTCACCTCTGATACATATCACAGTGTCCTCCCACTGTTCAAGGCGCCACACATAAATTAGTCCGCTCTATCTGTCAGGTTTGGATGCCATAAAAAATACATACGGGGTGGATCACGAAACAGACTTCTGAGGCCAGAGTTTTAGTGAATGAAGTGCACATTTTCAAGTTAATTCTTGACTCTGGATATTTTTATTTTAGATGGTACTTTTCAGGATGCAACATTTACGTGAAGTGCAGTAATTTAACAAGCAATGTGACAGGTCAAGACATGAAGTGACAGTCCATGCTGATGAGACACGAGCAGCCAGGGGCAGTTACATCCAGGCAATGATAAGCACTTTCTGTACTTAAGTAGAAGTATAAATACCTGTTAAAAAATGACTCTGGTAGAAGTTGAAGAAGTGATTCAACTTCTTTACTCGAATGAAAGTTACAAAAAAAAAAATTCTCTGAAACATAAGCAAAAATTGATGTTGCTACTAATGATACACCATATATTTGTGATAACTCTGCAATAACTCTTTCATCTAATCTGCAAGTTCGTGTCAATAGGTTTCAATTCAGAATAATCAAGACTGAACCAGTTTTGCAATAGTGATTTGTTATGCAGTTATTCTCATTCTGCATCATTCACCACACAATCACACAATCACAAAGAATATTAGATGTTTGACGTTTTTATGTGAATAACATATTTTGCAACGTGCAGTAATTGACTCTTGGCGCTTGGCTTTCAGTTCTTCTTAGTTCGTCTTTTACTCCATGTCGTCATCTGTGGAGGTCGTTAATGTACCGGGGCTGTTTTGACAGTGTGAGGAGTAGAAAGTACAGATATTTGTGTCCAAAAGCAGGAAGTGAAAGTAAAAAGTTGCATTAAAGTTAAGTACACACTAAGTACAGCAACGAAGTACAAATACTTCCCACTGCCAAATATAAGTGACTATTTAATTTGTTCAAAAGACTCATTACTTCACAGGCTGAACAGAGAGAACAAGACAGTCAGCAAAATTGGTCAGTCTTGATCAGTTCTGGACATAAGTACAGAAGACACCTTTAGTCACACAAATCAAGGCATGTTCAGTACTTGTCTGAATCCATGTGATCCTATTTCATTCTCAAAATGAAAGTACATGTGAGAGCAGCTAAAGCGGAGGTCAGGGATAAAGAGGACAGGGGTGTCCACAGTCAGTCAGAGCGCTGGACTCTCCTCAGAGTCCTGTCTGGGAGGTGTCAGCTCACAGACCTCCTGAGAAGCTGCTATTGGCTCCAGCTGGCACATTTCCCAGCAGCCCCTCCTCGTGGCTGTCTGTGGGGTCCAGATGCTGCTCAAATGCTCACAGGCACTTTGACAAACTTCTCTCATTTTAAATTCATGGGATTAGAGTCCTAACAGCTGAATCATTATGATAAAGCTCACAGTCGGCCTTTAGGACACCATCTACACAGTTTTCTCACAACCAAATCAAAGACAAATTGTGACATTCCTGCTCAGGATTTACAGGAGGCTTTGCTTTAACCAGAAATTTGCTGACACTCCAAAAATGAGTCTCATTAATGTGGTTCATCTACTGTAATGGAGCCATGTGCTGAACAATAGACATGTATGATTCAAAACATTTGTATTTTAGTAAAGAGAAAATAATGATTTATGGGCAGTAAGAAACAAATTAAAAAGTAGTAACTGCAAGCGAGGCTCTCCTTTGATTTAGTAAAGCAATCTAACTTGTTCAGTGTGGTAAAGAGTTCAAGTCTTCAAAAAGGTCAAGGCACAAAATCAGGCACAGAGCCTAACATGGCAAATATTTAGTCCACTCTTTCTTTAATAGTAGTGTTTCTGTTTATGTCTATATGTGGTCTACTTGAGTCAGATTTTGCCTTTCTAAGAATAGTTGGTGTGTTGTCCTTGTTTTATTTGAATGAACTGAAGTGATTGAGAGGTAGGCCTTTATCACATCTTCACAATCATGTAACTGATCATTAAAACAAAAGTGGCATTGATTATATGCCTCTTTATTGTCATTGTATTTCACTGTCAGATGTGTATGTGTATGTGTATGTGTATGTGTACGTGTATGTGTATGTGTATGTGTATGTGTATGTGTATGTGTATGTGTACGTGTACGTGTACGTGTACGTGTACGTGTATGTGTACGTGTATGTGTATGTGTATGAAGGCACCTGATTTCAAAGTTGGATGGGATTTAGAAATGAGAAAAGTTTTCAACCAAATTTTATCAACCAAAACGGCGTTACTTGGGGAACCTTTCCATAAACTCTTCATCTTTAGAGATTTACACATCTGTGATCAGAATATGGAGAAGGAGCAGTGATGTGACGTTTGATGCCCACTAATGTTTGGAGACGACAGGGCTGTGCAGGCAGACACTGGCAAGCCCCTACTTACTATTTTCTGACGTGGGCCAGAAGTGTACTTTTTCTTTTTTGGTATCAAAACAAATGAGGCTGTCGGTTTTAGACTGACACCACAGACATTATCCACAACACAACGCCCACTGATGCTTTTAATAGAGTGTGTGATGCAGATACTTAGTCCCTAACCTAACCCCTGTTCAACACCATCATGAGCATTGAGTCAGACAAGCTAAATTAATGTGATCTAAGACTAATTCAAGAGAAACACAGATAGTGAAGGAGTTGCTCTATGAGGTGGATGTTTGACCATTATGATGCAAAGAACTGGGTCAAACTTGACCCTGTGGCCAATCCGCCCACATCATTGACGGAGCAGATCAGAGCAGTTGAGCCCACTGTCCTGCACTGCTCCTCAGCTTTATGACATCACAGCTCGCCTAAAAACAAAAAAAGAGGGCTTTATTTAGCCGCCTGTGGAATCCCGCCTTCGTCAAGCCACCGGCCGCCTCCGATGGTGTTACAGTCGGCTTGTGTTTACCTCGTGCAGAGGCCAAGCTCCAGGCTCAGACTGGGAGTTTTCTGCTCTGTGTTCATTGGCAGCAATGTCAGCCATTTGTGGTGATGCCTGAGGTTTAAGGAGCTGTGGGGGCTGCTGGGAGCAGAAGCAGAGAGTCTTGCCTGTGTGGGCCCTCCAGCTGGCTTACACCCGGCACCCAGGAGAGCATAGGAGAGCCTTGCACAGACCGGGCCCCTAGGGGCCACAGGCCAGCTACCTGAGGAGCGCAAGGGTAGGGATGAATCGAACCGTATGACGCAGCTGGATCAAAACCAAGCCACACACTGAAGAAGAAAATAGAAATGAAGCCTAAAAATACTTTTCTAGCTCTGAGTGACGTGAGTTAATGCACGCCTGCTGTAGATAGCACAGCCTGTGATTCTCTACCTCTACATTAGAGGTGGCCCTAAACATGTGCCGTTTAACTTATTGAGTCAACTCTGATCTTTTTGTATCATTTGAGGTCACTTCTGACTTTGATGTGAATTGCCTGATGTGAATCAATGTGAAAGCTGTGTCCCTGTTTGTCTTTTTTATGGTCCTGTTGAACTGTTCCCACAGTGTGATGGCAAACAGACCCATGGGCGTCAAACAAATTTGTATTTTCTAAGACTCCCAGCTTTGTTGCTTGTTAATGTTTTGAATTATTTATCCATAAAAAATAATACTGGCCAATGTTTGTATATTCCAAATAATATAGATAAATAAAAGTTACAAAACCTTGAAGGTCACTACATAATAATACAAATAAATCACTTTGTCTTGCAAAATAAAAAAATTAAAAAATCGTGAGAGCGTTTCATTTGTCTGTGTGAAAAATTGTACTCATATCCTATGGTCCCCTTCGTACTATTCTAATTATCTTATCCATTCTAGTCCTCAGCACAGACTACATGGTAAACATGTAACATAATTGGTTTCTTTCATAGCTGAAATAGTTTGTACTAAAAAAAAAAAACATGCATTGAACATGCCTTACAATGAAGTTTCCAATGATACTATTATACACAGCACACCTGCAGGTTGAACAGTGCCCAATGGTCTCCAACACACCTCCAGCTGCCACAGCCACTCATACACATAAGTACTCACCTCATTTTAATAAACACCACCTATTTATTGCCTTTCATTGATCATTACATATAAAATTATAAGATAAGTTACTTATAGTGAGTAAATAAGTCATATTGGGGACTGTTTGGCTGAGCACTGCACTAACATGAGATCACAGAGTTGGGTTTGTTGCTTGACGCTGTCATTTTACAACTTCGTCAGGCACATTTAGACTTAAAGCTTGGTTTTAGCTTGGTGTTAATGATTTTCTGTTTAATTTGTACTTATTGCGCCACCAACTGCCCAAATAAGTGCTAAGATTAAACAACTATTGAACTGAAACTGTGATATGACTTTTCCACATTTTTGTTGTAGAGTTCTAAATAAACTTTGTGATCTCTCCAAACAACATTCGAAGAAGTACTTTCTAAGTTTGGCTCCATCTGAGGTCTGGGGGTCTTTACAAATTTTTCTGTGACAGGGGATGACTCACTGTTGGAGGGAGGGGTCTGTGTTAGACGGTCCTGTCCTACAGCGGGAAAGCCAAAAATCTGAATGTGTTTCAGGGCTGTTGAGAGTCAAAACCACGGCGGTCACTGGGCACAAATCAAACTGACTGTGGTGCTCCTCCACTATGACTCTCCGTCTACTGTGTTATTATAGCATTATCCAATCAGTCTTGTCTGGCCCAGAGGGATTGCCCCCCTTTTTAACACAGCTTGTTCGACTACCCCCGTATTACAAGAGGTCAGCCACTGAGATGAGCTTAAAGACTAATGTGGGCCTTCGGCGTTTGATCGGGCAACTGCGAAATCAACAACAAACCTTTGATACAAATGTCATTGACACAAAAAGTAACAAAGCCTGCATCAATAAAAGAAGTTATTCATTTTGACATTCTTTGGGACAATGTTGTACCAGGATTAGGAGTTTTTTGTACCTTTCTGTTTTTCCAAGAATAATGTTGAAGTTTCTAAACTGATCTTAATTGCCATCAAGATTCACGACATCTAAATGTTGCATTGTTTTTTGCTCTGTTTTGTGTCCTACTCTTAGATTTCTCCGATTTTGTTTACCTCTTGTCTCAACCCATTAAAACCCTTGTTAGACCCTCAACTCTCACAGAAATCAAATCAGAGTAATGAAAAAATATTTAAAAAACACTCTTCTAATCAGTGCATTACTGTAAAATAATAAACCGTTCACATATTAAATCTGTTCATTATCATTGGGAACAGTTAATTATAAATTCCCAGAAACAATGCTCTTTTTATTGCCTCTGTTATGAAACTGGTGCTTACATAACACACTTAATACATTCTTTTAATGGCTTCCATGCTTCAAATCCTGTGTCATCCTGTTAATGAACCTTTCAGCTCCACCAATGATTATCAAATCAGTCCACACGGAAACTTACAGGGCAGTGGTCTCGCTCATTTAAATCAGCACGTCTCTTTGCACTCCGTTATTAGCAATGGAGCTATTTATAGTAGTGATAGCTGTCTGATTTGCTTCGTGTGGCGGAAACTTGGAACTTGAATCTAACTAAAGCTAATTCATGTGAAGAGACATTTCATTGGCTCACATGCTGCTTTGTGCTGAATTGTACACTATCTACAAATTCACAGTTTCATCTCAAGGAGGCTCAGTTTTAGATGTACCCTTCCTCTTCCTCTGTCAATCAGTGCCTCCATCTTTGTCCTCAGACCGGAAAGTGTCTGGCGCCATCCTTCGCTGCCACACTGCAGCCTGGCACGTTGGTGCTGTAGTAGTGGAAGAAAAGCGTCTGGAATTACAGAATCATAGACATTCCTAATCTCCAAAGACACCTTTGCACATGGAAAGTGCTGTAAATCAACCACAAGAAAAACAGCTCATCACAGCCGGACAGTAAATACTGAGAGGACAGCTGAGTGAGAGGATCGTGCAGGATGATTTAAAGAGGAGCCAAGTTGACTAACAGCAAAAGAGTCTCAGACCAGATCACACGGTTTAATCGTCGACCCGAATATCCCTCATTTATTTATAATTCTGCAGAAGATATGATGGTTATGGACAAATTATTGCTATTGAAAATCACAGGGCATTGACACAACATTGAAGCTCTTTTGTGGTTTAGTGATGTATGTGTGAAGAACTGGCCTGTCAATAGAGTATAAAGACCTTATAGAGTGGCACTAGTTTGTCTCATTTACACAACCAGAGCATGTTTCATCATATTTTCTTTATTTTGAGAGATTACAGAGCTGCAGAACGATTGCTGTACGTGTGCTGCTCCTTGTTTTTTTTTTTCTCTTCTAACTGTCTGACTATTCTGCATGAAGTGTGACTGAATCAAATTATGCTTTGAAAGTGAAACGGTCCTGGGAAACATATGAGAGCTGACAGAAGGGATCAGGACAGTAATACATGCTCAGTGACTCAAAGGGAAAAGGGATTCTGGGAAGACATCAGAAGAAGAGCAAAAGCAGCTCCTTAATTCCACACACTACTTCGTAACAACCTCTATACATAAACATGTTTTCATTGTCAAGGAGATGAAGACGACACACCAAGTCTCTACTGATCTAATAAAAACAACCATTTGAAAAAAAAATAAATAAAGATGTCTGGCTTCACATTTCATTCTATTTTAAGGTTTTGGTCATCTTAATACTTTTTCATCTTAAATACTGTTAGCTACTTTGGAAAATAGGATCACCAGTATCGGTTGCCCACAAACAGTAACCAATGGCAGTATGTTTAAAGCAGCCCTGTGTAACTTTTAGCCAGTAGAGGGCGTAGATCTCTCTCAGCAGCCGCCATATTTGTTTACAAGTAGAGCTTCAATTGACATCATAAAGTAATCCCATCATATCTACCTTTCTTCTGTTTCCAGTCTGTCTTCTAATACCATTATTTTTGTTGTTTTTACCTAGTTTAAAAAAAATCAGTATGCACTAAAACAAATTCTGATCATTTAGCCTTTATTATTTAGTAAGTAGTAATTAAGTAATTTTAGTGAAAGTGCACTCTGCTTAAGTGGGCTGACTGAGAATTAGCACTGGGTACCTGACGTGGTTGGAGCACAACACTGGTACTTTAAATATTTTATTCAAATGTTTGAGCTTGAGCTCCAACAAGTTGGTGACTACTGGCATGGCGTGTCCAAACAGTGAAGGTTGTTTGGTTTACCACAGATTCCTGGCCATGGCCAAGAGGTGAACTGCAGTGAACTACAACTGTGGATCTCTTTTTTGGAGTCATCAATGTATTGTCAATAATGTTCTGTTAAACATGCAATATTCAACTCAGGTAGAGCACATGCCCAGCACATGGGAGACCTGGGCTCCAGTCTTGGTCGGGTCATTTGCCCAGTGTCATTCCCCACTCTCCTTCACACCTTTTCCTGTTCAGATACTGTAATACTATCAATAAAGGCCAAAAAAGCCCAAAAAATAATCTTAAAAAAGAGGCAATACAGAATCTGTTCCTCTGTATAGTTTTAATACTACAAATGTAGCAAAATCTGAGTCTAAACAGCTTAATTTAGTGTAAAAGAGCAGAATCTCTGATAGTTCTGTTTAGAGCTATGGTCAAGTCAAGTCAAAGTGAATTTCTGTAGCACACCCATCAGTAGCCATAAAGATACAAAACAATAAAAATGTTCCCCACGGCAGAGTCAAGTGTTTTGATGTTTTTTATGTTTGTGGCTGTCTGTATTCATTTGATTATCTTTATAAATGCAGTATCCACGAGACACGCTTTAATTATATATTTCCACTTTTAAAAGTGTAAATTAGTCACATGTGTTAATTGTGGTTGCCACCATGATACAGCTTCAAAAACAAATCCCAATCAATAAATGTGCACGTGGAAACATTTTAAAACACCATTTATGTCTGTTTTTAAAACAAGAAAGCCTCTAAATAAAATCCACATTGGCAGTATAGCAGACTGCACACACAAGACAGAATCACACTAATAATGATTCTTTCATCTTATTAGTGTTGTTTCACAGTTGTGTGTCTATCTTTAGCCTCAGCTCTGATGTTAAGAGTGTCAGACATCAGCCGGACATTTAATTAGGAAGAATATTTTCATTTGCTCACATTGATGACTAACATTTCCCAAGGCAAACGGGAGTATTTCTTGGTAACATTAGTTTCATTGAACAAAATAAAACAGCTTCCAAAGTTAGGTTATTTTTTACATTGAACATTAGACATTGTAGACAACCTTAAGCTTAAACTGGGAAAAGGAAATAATATTCAAAACATGCCTTGTATTCCTCCGGTTAAAGAAAATATGAATGAGAAAATGTTAGTAGCAATTCATAATCGATACAGAGGTGTTCTCCTCACTTTAGAGGACCAATCCCAAGATGCTGTCAAAACTTTCATATTATATATATTAAACATATCATACTATTTAGTAAATTGCATGAACACATACCTATGGTTTTCTTATTGTGGAAGCGAGTAGCTGTTAATAACACTAATATCTGGTGTTGCCCTGGAGCAGAAGAGGTTGCGTAGTCCAGGGCAATCGAGAGGAGTAAAATTATGTCTAATTGTTAAAAAAGTCATGGTGTCATTTATTAAGGTATGATATGTCGACCATTGTAGTTAAAGTATGTATGGACCCCTGCCTCACAGCGAGACGGTTGGCTGATTCTCAATTCAATAGAATATAAGCAGAATATATATTGCCCATTGAAAAAAGAATGTACTGTATGTCAGTGCCATGTGTCGTCCTGCGATTGTTCCCAAAGCAGCTCCAGCCTGCTGCACCCCTTAAAGGATAAGTGGAGGAACATGTAAAAAGTACATTGTGTAACATCACTGTATGAAGTCTGCCCCAAATGCTTCAGGCTTAAAAAGAGAGAATAAAACTAGTGTGAACAAGCTTTAGACACTGAGATGAACTGGATCTAATGAGTGCCTGTTTAGACGGTACATACTCATTCACATTCATTTAGAAATGATCTGTAATGTCTGATTGTACAAAAACACTGTTATGGTACTGTAAATTGATATTTTGCCTTTATATTATTACCAGTCGTCTAACCCTGTCTGTCTCTTATGGGAACAGTAGCTGCTTGTCTTCACTGAAGCCAAGCACTGGCAGCCAGCGTCAGTGCTGTCTCCGAGAGCCGTTTGACCCGTTGTTCACAGCCCCAAACCTCTACTAAACATAGAGAACCTCAGACCAGATGGCAGGACTGGAAACTACACTCTCTGCTTTCGTGTTGGAGATTAGGAGTGATGCTACGTAAGCAGAGGAAGGCATGACGAACAAAACCACTACTACCATGTTTCAGTTTTTTCCTCCTCTGGCTCGAGTTTTTCAAGTTGTTTGGCAGCGGGGGACTGTTCCTTAAGAGGGTAAACTTAGATCGAGACAATAATAAAGACAGCACCAACCTTTAGCGCCCCACGTCTCAACCGTGTTTTGGGACTTTAAATTATTACATTAATCTGCCCAAGTAAAGTTTATGTAGGTGCAAGCATAACACTCTAAGGCTGAATTTAACAATCCGGTTTTCTTGCCATGCCTCAATGACGTGTTTAAGAGTAAAATGTGCCGAACTGTAAAAAGGTTTGAGAAGAAATACCACAGAAACCACAGAGATGAGAAGAACAAGCGAAGTCAAAGTGAAGGCAGGGAGTGAGAGATAAGCATCCGTCTAATTGCACATGCATCTTCATGGAGTTTTCTTTATCCAAAAGGCGGAGATGATGCTGATGACCCTCATGTGATGTCAGCAGGAGGGCTTAACCTTATTTATAAAGCTTTTTGAACCTCCAGAGGCAAACAAAGTGAGTGCAAAGCCACTCAACAACAATCTACAAGAAAGCAGAGCACCGTCCCTTTATCGAAGGACAGCAGACAAGAGGAGACTCTATTTATACAGACAAGTCTTCACAGGATTCACAAGATCCAGAAACTGAACTGCACAAGGTGAGCTCTATGTCTATGATGTTACTTTGTAATCCTCTATTTACGTCGAAACCACAGGCAGTTTTGAATTTGGATGAATTTTTGTGTTTCATCTTCTTAAATGACATTTTTGGTTCAATATTCAGATGTAAACTGTCAGTAAATATTGTATCTGTTCAATAATACCCAGAATGAGTTTTTCTGAACTTGATGAGGACACACTGATTTGTTAGGTCCTACTTCATCGCCTTGTTGACATCATACACCCAAATGGCCTACATGATTGTTTAGATTATTTACTGATAAAACTATAATGTCTATGACAAATAAAACAAGACACTTTTGTTAAATATAAAAATGATAAGCTGCTCTCAGTCTGCCATCAGAAACATGCTCCATTGCCTAAATAAGAACTTACCTATTAAGCTGCCTGTTTAAATCTAATGCAGTCATTTACGTACTGATTTAAAGTACACAATGTGGAATAATATGTAGGATTCTTGAAGGACTGACAAGTTTTCATCACGTTACAGCTCAAAACCACTCACTCCTTTCTCCATAATGCAGTTCGCTGGCAGCACAGCGTTAACCATAATCAGAGCTAATTGAGCGCAGGAATATGATTGCCTCAGTGGGATCCAAGTGTGACACACAGCAGATTATGTACACCCATCTGGGGACATCTGCTAAAGTTACGAGGAGAAACACAGACTGCAGGCGCCTTTCTCTTTCCCTGTGAATATTAATATCAGTGTTGGTTGTGTTGGGTGTTTTACATACAGCGCACAGTTAATCGGTCCAACTTTGCTTTTGCTTAGCACGGCTGTTCCATTTTAGAGACTTTTGCTTACGTAGGGTATCTTATTTATAACTCTGAGGCTCACAGCTTCAGTGACACACAAATTAAAACAGGCTGTTCGCTTTGATGCCGTTCAGGAAATCTGCCTTTTATTTTGATATTCAAACACTTAGCACTCAAAGTTTTATGACCACCTTGCTTGCACACTGTAACTAAAGCTGAGACAGTTTTCATTGCCGTCCAATGTTTTTGAGCTTCGTTTCACTTGGGAAATACAGTGGATATCATAAATCACCACGTGATTTCATATAAACGAACTGGCAAACAATGATGAGAAAAGCATGGCAGGCTTTTTGTTAACACAAATACACCAAAAAGAAAGGGTGTCATAATAATGTCCACAGTTATGTGCAGAAAGTGGAAATACCCAAGAGTGGAAAAGGTGCCTTTTCTCGTCTGGTCTAGATTTTTATGATCATGTACCCATGTAGTTTTATGTCCAGGGTTCTGGTTTTGGTTACTGTGTGCACTGCATGTCTTTACTTCATTATTCACTTCTGTTTATTGGTTATTCACATTGTAGAAATATTCAAACTGCTGCACTAAAGGCCAAACTACCTTGACGTAACCTAAATCACATGTTGTTTATTGTGATAGTTGACCATCATGCATTTTCATTTCAAACAAAAACTCAAACAGGAACATGAACATTAATACTTCATGGATTTTGTATACTGGCCTATTACAGTGGTTTTGTGGGCTCCACTTTACATATTATGTCAAATGGCCATTGGGGTCAGCCAGAGGAGCTGCAAACATCCGCAAATATGTCTGTGCGCTGTAAGAGACCCTGTAGTATTAGTGTTTGTGGTCGTAGAGCGGCGGAGCGGCATGTCTTCCTGCGGTGGGCGTATGTTGTATACCGCATATAACACAAGAGAACTTGAAAATGGCAAGTTTGTCTTTTACAGTTTCCATTCATCCCATCCATTATAAAAATGCACATTCCCAAATTCCTACACTAAAATATGTCACCACGGAGCAAAGCTTGGGCCGTGGGGGAAGGAGGTAAGCCAGAGGTTAGGATGAGTGGGAGCAAGGCCACCCCTGAGAAGAGAATGAGCCAGACGTCTCATGGACTCTTCATCATTCTTCAATCATCGTCATCTATCATCGCGCCCCCCTTTTCCATCTTTTCACCATCAGACCTTTATTTCTTCGACCCTGTGTTTTACTATGAATCACACAGCTGCTGTACGCCCTGTTCTCTCTATTTACAGTATATATATCATTGAATTGTACATGGAACATATTTGTCTGATATTAAAATGCTACTTATTAATACTTAATTTCTTGATATAGTGTACCAATATTCCCAATTACAGCAACTCTGCACATCTTTAGACGATGAACTTTTTAGCATAAAGCATATCAGACTAGCTCTATTATAGCAGTAAACAGAGAAACAAAATGGACATAGGTACATAGTCTACATTAGGGATAAATGATGTTTACAGGATGAACATGCTCTTCACTTCAGACTTTACCTGCGTAGCATTTAAATCCCATACACTGCTTTTTCTAATACTGAAATATTGATAAGCCAGTATCATATGAATAATCATGTTGCTTTGATGTCCTGCTCTCCACCTGTGAATGTGTCTGCACTTCTTTTTACACAGGCCGAGTGCTGAGTGAGCCATAAAAAGGATAAGCTGTTATTGGTAGCCGTGACCTGACAGGGTTAGCATGTCTTTGTATCAGTGTGGGGCCCTTGGGACACAGCGAGTGGCACAGTCTGGCCCACTAATGGGGGCCGTGCTAACAGTACGTGCCTTTGTGAGGAGAAGAGTTTTCAAAAGCAGAGGCAAGAGAGAGACTGCAGAGGTGGGGGGTGTGGTTTCAAAGATTAAAAGCGGACATTTGTTTTGTGTATGTTGTGCTTTGCCAAGACACAGCAATTTTCTGTGAATCTAAAACAGCTTTCCTGGCTCAGACCCCACGTACGGCCTGCTGCCAGGAAAAGAGTTTTCTTTTTTCTTTTTTTTTTTCATCTACCTGTTTACACACAGGTAAAGTAGCTCTCACGGGTCAAAAGCACACGAGAAGGCTATTTTCCAGAGTAAAAGTGCTGCTCAAGGTGGGTGTCTGAGGAGTCTGAGTGAGTAACAGGTAGACTTTTCCGTCACTGTTTGTTCCCTGTCTAAAAATTCCTTGGACTTTCTGTTTTTGAAATGCCTCCAGTTGGAGAAGCTTTGAAAATGGAGGGAACCTGATTAATTTGCAGACAAGTGAGGGAAAACCACTTCCATGACTTTCCTTGGTAATTCTTATTCACTGTCCAATTGCTGACGTGATGATCTGGGAAAAAATGTGGACTTGTTTATTTTGAAGCATTCAACATTAATACATAAAAAACTCTTAAAGTCTATTGCATCATTGCATTGAGACCCAATGTTGGCAGTCACAGTTTATGACTCCGAACACTACAAATAATGTGTTCATTCGGTGCTTTTCATATTCATAATGTTCATAATGTGACCTTTACAGTCAAGCTGCTATTTCTGGGTAAATATCAAGGACCCATCCACAGACCAGCGTCGCCAAGCAAGACTGTTTGAGATAATTGAGTAAATTGAAAACATCGAGTGACTCGACTCCACCAGCAGACTGAATGTTGAGTCAGAGTGCATAGGGAAGTCCTGATAAATATCTCTACCCATGCCTCATGTATAGGATCTCTCCCCAGAAGGAAAACTTCATTGGCCTTCGAAGAGTTTCTGGAGTGAGCCGAGAAGTACTGCCTTTCCCAAAACCCTGGAGGCCATCCATAACATTAGCCAAACATTTAGAAGTGCACAGTGGGCTAATCCACAGCCTTTAAAGCTGCTCTTTACACTTGGACAGGCTCACAGAAGGACACATTAGCTGTTGCAACAACTGAACTTGTCCCAAAACATCAACTCATCGGGCCAATATTTGCCCTTTTTCCCTAGAGATAGTCATCTAATACAGTTTTAAGCATTTTTACGTAAGAGTTCATCTATTTCTAATTCACTACTAGTTACACAAGCCCAATACATCTTTTGATAAACAACACTTAAAACTTTTGTGGTGAGCTAAACATACAAAAATACAATTTTCACACAAAAATCCCACTGTCACAAATCCAGAGAGCAGACAAGGACGATGGTACATCGCAGCAAATATTTACGTAAACTTGTCCGTTTCCTGAATTAACCTGTACACATAGGTACCTTGCCTCTAATGTAACAACAGTAAGTCAGACAAACACTCCGGGCAGCAGCGCCATTCCCCTGCACTGCTCTGACTGACACGTGTTGAAATATCAGCAATGTTTTCCAGCTGTCGCCTCTGACAATTAAGAACAGATCTCTGAGGGAGAATATAGTCCAACACACACAGCATACTCTTATCTCTCTATGTGAAAATAATTGTGGGAAAATGTTTACACAAGCTTGAGGAATAAAAAGATTTATGTGTAATTGCAGCAGTTTTTATTATATTCTGAGTATACCATGTGAACACTGGACTGAATCATGTTTAGACACTTGAGTTACATGATGAATGTTGTGTTGTAGCCAGTTGATTTCTCTGTGATGCAGCCTTCACACAAAAACATTTGGAATGAGACTATGTTAAACAATAGCGGAGTTCTTGGACCATAAAAAGTGACAGTTCATCAGTCTGGTAAGATCTCCCTCGAGATTATAGTCCTGCAACATCAAAACACTTCTCAGACCATTATTTAAACGTTCTTGAGTCACCAATCAGCTTTTGTAATTATTTATTATGCTGCTTGTAACTAAACCAAAATGTGTATACCAGATTTTCACTCCCTTTACTTCCTTTTTCTTTTCTATTCAATGCACATGAGTGTGGCGTTAAATTAGTAAGTAAGTAGCAGCATGTGGCAACTGTACAGTAAAATACAACTTACCTGTTGCTGGTTTTTATATGGTCCGCCATTCTTTGAACGTGTTTTACAGGCACAGAAGGCGTGTTTGGAAAGTTCTTGCTTTTGATTGGATAAAATATGCTGGGGTGCCAGAAAATTTATTCTCTGTTAATTGTAAAGCAAAGGGATAGGATTGCCACGTTACTCGTCAAATACATCATTACATTGATGTTGAATATAGACTTAACTCTGACCCAAAAGTGGCTTAAAATGTTTCTTTTCCTCAGGTAAGATCATTTTAAACTGACTACTCTCCAGCATCTCCTTACTCATTTCCGCTGCTAAATCTTGTACAAAGAGGGTGTAAATGTCAAAATGTCAATTTAGGGGACATTTGGATACAAGCCCTTGTAATTTAATTAGAGAAAAGATGTGTTGCGTGATCCTCTAATGACAAAGATCACATTTAGGAGCTCACTGGAGCGAATACCAATAGCGCTGGTGAGACGAGGGGTGATATGGTCAGATGAGTCATCCCATATTGCTTATGTGGCGTACACCAATAAATGAGAAAAGAAAGCAGAGAGGTTTACTGCCAATTAATACAAAGATGCGTCATTGTGTTTGTCCTTTAATGAAACATGTCCGCACGCAAGCACTCAAAAAGGATTGGAGGCTCAGTGAATGCTTTCATAAATCTACAACTGAATGATTTCTTACTGAAGCTTAATCCATATCTCACACAGTGGTCAGTTAAAAGCATCTGGCTACTTCAAATGGAAAACTGTAAGGTGAATTGAATATTGAGTCGAACATCACAATACCATTATTTTTATCAAAGTAACATCATGGTTTGCACTAATGTTTTCTGTTTAATTTGCAGACATGATCTACCCAGTATTGTTTATTATGCCGTTTAATATTTACCGCTCAGTAAAAAGAGTTACATAAGAGCATACAGTGAGCCACTGAGCCCTGACAGTGTTGGTGGTCTGAGGCTTGTAAGTGTGATGCTGTTTGATTGAGAAATATGACAAATGTTTCCACCCACAGACTCACTCAGCATGATTAGATTAGACCAGATTAGACTCTTGTAATCTAATGCTGCACACTCTCTGGGGCATCAGAAGAAAATGTGTTAAATAACCTAGAAGCTGTTGTATCTGTCAGGCTTAAAGGAGCAGTCAGTGACACATTATGAACACCTCAGAACACTTTGAGAAAGGCGTTTGGATGTAGTTTTATGCTCTAAGCTTTTCAATCCTGCAAGACCCAGTATCAACAGTAGTGCATGTGTTGCTGCTTGTTGACACCAGCAGAGGGCTTAGCCTGCCAGACCCCATTACCTGAGTTCAGATATAAGGTAGGCAAATTTGTGACACATGACTTTTTAGAGTGCTGCTGGCTGTACAAAGGCCATCGATAGCCTACAGTCACTGCACCGGTTCAACACAGATCGGCTGTCACAGTGCATCAGCAGGTAGTACAAACAAGTTACAAAACAAAGCCAGCATCCATATTCTGACATGTCTGTGTGCCAGAATCTGACAACCATTCAGTGATTTCATAGATTTTCCAGCTTCATTATTTACAGATTTTGCTGTTACTGACCATAAACTAACTTCTGTTGGACCATAAAGTGCCATGTCAGTTTAATCTGGTCCAGTTTTTGTCGAGACACTTTGAAAGTAAAGTAAGAAGCCAAATCCAGATTATATAAAATGCTTTGCAATTAGCAAAAATCCAAAACTAAGCCCTCAAACACTTTTAGCTGCTTTATAAGATTGGCTTACTGTACACTGCTTGGGCGCCACCTACCTTTCACATGGTCCTGCCTGTACTCCATGACTCCTCTTACAGTCACTTGGGGCAGAGACATGATGGAAGCCCTCCTCTTTGTTATTAAGTCCTCCCCTTTCCTTAGCCTCTGACCTGCCAAGTCTCTCAGACAGCATGCAGCCAGCGTTCCCATCACATTGACCTACAGCAGTGGCAGTGCACGCTCAGCCCGTCATTACGTAAATGCTCACCTCACACTGCAGGACACCTGGACGACTGCTCACACTGCTCATGGACACTTCTCATTAGCTTTGAGGAGTTTGTAAACAGAGGAACTAACAGTGAGACCCTGGATGTCTTTGGACTTGAGGGATTTTTCTTCTTTCCCAAAGTGTCACCTGGATTGTCTCCTAGACGTTTGACATCAGAGCTGAGACGTCAGACTGGAAACTTAGAGAGAGGACATTAGTGAATTAATTGACTTTCTTTTGAGCTTTGTGTGTGCGGGACACACTAGTGTGGAAATGTAAGTTTTCACTCAATCTTATCCACTCTTTTGCTGTTTAATTCCACCTTTTTGGTGTTTTATTTGGAATTTTCTCTTTAACATGTTTCAAGGATCTACAGGTGTCTTGTGTGCTGGATTCAACAAGACTCATTATTTCACATATTGGAGACAAAAGTTTGACTATGTTTATGTGGATGTTTCAAATTAAGTAATTTCTTCATTCTGTGCCTTCTTGTGTCCACACAGAAATTGTCTCCAAGATGCTTTGCTCCAGGAGAGATCTACAGCAGTGGTGCTTCGCTCTCTTCTTACTCTGCTCCCCAGTGCCACATTATGGACGACCCATTGATGCTCTGAGCAACAGAATGTAAGTTTAAATTGTATTTTTCATGCTTACTATCTTTCTTTGCTCATTTGAATTCCACAGTCTGCTCTGGGCTCTTGACTCTTTACTTGAACACAGAAACCAGATTAAACTTTCAAGTATTTTTTCCAACATCTTTTTATGTATTTCCATGCTGCGGAGCCTAGTGGGGAGGCAGAAGCTGGAAAATGTGTTCATTTGTAAAACGTGCTGGCAGCTGTTTAGTTAGCCCTCGCCCACCTGTGTGTTTACTTAAAGCAGAGAGCGTTTCAGTGTGATAAACTCTCAGCAGTGAAGCTGAACCCTGCTGACCCCTTGCTGAGGAGGGCCCATGTTTGCTGTTGTTTCCCATCACCTGACAGCCGTAGGTTTCGGACCTTATTGACCTGTCTCTGCCGGCTCCAGTCCAGCTCTGGACAAAGTCTCTGTGCCTCTGTGAAGGAGGGAAATGAATAATGCTGATGTGCAACTGGGCTGTAGACCAAACCAAACCGCCGGTGCCAGAATGCTAAACACTGTTAGTAGCCCTTTCCTGTCAGACAGATAACACTGCCAAACAATTTGAGAACAAAATCTAGTGAAAAAGATGCTGTGAGACTCTCAGCAACACTCTCACTCACTGCTTTAAAGTAGTGTTAAAGAGATTATGTATGGCCTCAGTGTGTGTGGGATGTTGTAGTCACACAGGGGAGTCAGACGTTGTCACTGTGTGATGTGGGCTCAGTTGAATTTTAGGACGAGGTCAAATACAGTAAAAGAGGATACGGTGCGGTAAAACAGTGCTGACCTTTAACCCCTACTGTGGCCATTCACATGCTTTACAGGAGGAAGTGTGTCTGTTGTATCATTTTAGGAGCACTGTAAGCTAGTAGCAGTCTGGCACATGGCTTTAGACAGGAACATGGTGTTAGCGCTCCGAGCGTATGAACCCTATGAACCCTCACATTCAGCCTACCTCCATCTCTGGATATGATCATTCTTTCTAATTAATGCTGTGGTCTGTGTTGTTGAAATAAATACATGTGTTTAAACAGCTTATTCACTATTTTTACGGATCAAAAGTAAGGTGGAAAGGTGGGAACCTGGAAGGAGCAACGTGCTCTTGTCATGTCACCCAAAGAATTTACATGTGATAGATATCTATGAGCTCATTCATGAACAAATGTCACGTTAGACAAGTTGAAGAATGATCAGTCTTAAAGAGTTACACTCCCGACAGGATGCCGTGAGTCTATACCAGAGGCAAACGGACTGAGTCAACTAGCTGGGAAATGACCCAGAATGTTTAGGAAACTGTCATTTGTCTCCTGCTGCGAGAGACAATTACCATGAGGAAGGCCAAGGATGGTTGAGGCTGCACCACCCGTCATATTAGAAAGTATCAGGGCTGGTTTTCTCCCGCTTCCCTCTGTGAGGAAAGTGTTTTGATGTCAGCTTTATTGCAGGTAAATCAGAGCAGATCGCTTTTCAAAGGCACTGTAAGGTTGTGAACTTTTCTCTTCAAGCGGACATTTCAGGAAATATCTGTATGCATATAAACAGTGACTCTCAGAAGCTAACTCTGTGTTTGGGAGACGGGTTTTGTTCAGGATGTTATTATTATTCAGCAGAAAAATACACACTGACTTTGAGGGGCCAGAATATGAAAGGTAAATAGCTATCCAAGTTAAAGTGTTCATAAATTGATTTTACTCATGTGGAGCGACACGCCCTTCAGATAAAAACAGGGCATGATGGGAAAGTCTTACTCATCTCTAATCTGCTGGCGGCGTATCCCATTGAAGGCAGTGTGTTTGTGTGCTCAGACACCTGAAGTGTTTGGACGGTGAAGCAGAGCCGCCGTTCCCAGGCTTCAAACCGTGCCCTCTGTCTCTCTGTTTTTCTAAGAGTTAAGACTCTGAGTAACGCGACACTGCGGCAAAGCAAATCCCCGATCCCTCTTCTGCTCCCACTGTATGTGAAAGATAACGGGTCAGACCACTGCCCAGTCCCATCTGGTGGGAATCAGAGCTCCATATATTCTGTCTACTCATCTCATATGCACCTAACTTTTGAAAATCAATTTATTTAGCCACAGAAGTCTATTCTGCTTACTGGATTTTACCGCAATTGAGTAAAATGCAGCACATTGTACCCTTCACAAAAAGTGCAACAAAGTGTAATCATAAATTAGTTGGTGAAGATGGTAGTTTTTGAGCAAAAATAAAATAATTACCTTGAAATATTTGTTTTCAGTTTTTTAGGAAAGTAAAGGTTTCTCCAGGTTCTCTAGTGTAAAAATGCACTTTCTAAACACATTTACAAAGTCTAAATCTTGCTGCAATGGAGTCAGAGAGGTTCTTCCTCACTTGTGTGCAGACTGCGCCCCCGTGTGGACATAATTATTAACCCAGGGTCCTTCATCTACATTTTCATGATTGGCCGACCAGGCGGTGGAGGCGGTGCTTAGCCCTGTCACTCAGGCTCCATAGCTCAGGGGTTAGAGCACTGGTCTTGTAAACCAGGGGTCGCGAGTTCAAATCTCGCTGGGGCCTTTTGATCTTAAAGAACAATTGATTCAGAACCTCTCTGAGAGACAGGCCTCCTTGTCGGGTTCACTCCTCCAGTCAATATAATATCTCATAAGCAGAGGAGTATATAGGCTCTGCTCTCAAGCTAAATTATGTTGGTCTAAGACAAAGACTCCTTTATCTCTTTTACAGAAAGCGCTCTGTGACACATGCCCAGCTGATGCACGACAAAGGGCGGACGCTGCAGGACTTGAAACGTCGTATGTGGCTACAGGAGCTTCTGGACGAGGTCCACACTGCGGAGATTCGTGAGTTGCCTGTCAGGACCACCAGCAGTGGCAGCAGTGGCAGCACCAGCGGTGCTGGTGGGAGTCTTCCAGGAGTTAGTCTGGGCATCAACCTGAGTACCACAGGCAGCACACTACACTCCAAACCCCCTGGAGGCACCAAGAACCTCCCACTTACCTTCAAGCAGGACGAGGAGGAGGGCACCAACCTACCACAAGAAACCAACAAGTCACAAACATACAAAGATGGCAGCCTGAAGGCAACCAACAAGAAGAAGAAGAAAGGCCGGTCTGGGAAAAGGCGAGAGGGAGAGAAGCGGAAGAGAAGAGCACGCTCTCTCAGGTGGAGGTTGGAAGATGACCAGGGCAGTGGACTCCACCTGGAGTGGAGGTCTCTGCTTGGCTTTCAGAGGGCACTGCATTAAACGCTGTCAGACTCTGACAAAGGTGAGACCTCTTAAAATGACACACTAATAATCAAAGTAATAACACCAAACTAAATGTGACCTGTATTTTCTGTGTGCTCATCTTTCAGAAAACAGCAGACGTTGGGACAGATTCCTGAAAACTCATCTTACAGTCATCTGTACTGGTGATTGTTTGGAAGAAATTGGAAAATATTTATTGTGTGTAAATATTTGAGATATAGCTGAATAGATTGCAGAATATGTTTAAAAAAAACTCACTGATGCTCCGAGGGGCAACAGAATTTAACCTTTGTGAATCCTTGCTTTTTTTTCTTTTTTTTTAATTCCAATTATGTCAGATTTGTTTTACAGTAATTTATTTTGTCTGAATGGTGTATTTATTTTGTAAATGTATCGAGGTGCTGCTGACCTTCTATATTTTTGTACCATAATGCACTTTAGATATATAAATATAAATATATATACCATTAATTTAGTTTATTATATTGTGTTTATTTGAAATGAAGAAAAAGTTGACATTCGTCGTTCTGTGTTATTTTCAGTTGTCTCTTCACTCTGTCCAGTTTTTATTTCTTTAATGCTGTGTTTCAAATGGTCCTTGATGTGTCCTATGTGTTTCATTCAGCCTGTTACCTCCAACCTTTCACTATGACCAGCTCTGCTTCTCAATGCCAAAGTTCATATTTGTACATAATGGGTTCATGGCTCAACATTGTTGTTTTTGGCACTTGCACTGAGATTAAGTCCTTGTACTGAACAGATTAAATATTTGACAGTATCTGAGCTTTCAGTGTCTTTCCTATTCTTCTTTAAACTCAGTACAAAGATGGGAGCCTTTTAACATTTATGTCAACACAACTACACAGCATACAATTAGCTTAAAACTAGAGCAACCAGAGCTAAAAGTCTATATTTATAGGTCTGTTTAAACGTTGTCTTTACATATTAGTGGTGAAAGGAAAAAATATGAGAAAAGGCATTTTTAACCAATAAACATCTTCTATAGCAGTAGTAAAACAGTAAATTATTCTATGAATGAAGAAAATAAGACAAAAAGTCTCCCTTTCTTTCTTTATTTTTTTTTTTGCCTTTTTTATTAAACACCAACACAGACCTTCACACAGTGCAGCATTACAAAAATAATGTAAAAATAATACAAAAAGCAAATAATAAAATTGCGTTCAAAGATCATTAAATATTCTGACCTATGTAGTTTTAATGGTAACTGAAGAGGGAAAAGATCTGCTAAAAACATATAGGCATAATTTATTAATATTATTTCAAATCTAAAAGTATTATATTCTACCAAGAGAGTGGCTTCAGGCTGCTGTCCACAACGCTTGAGTGTGAAAGCCCTACGAAACGGAAGGGGGCAGTAATGAGTCCAAGCCTGAAGACGGTTTTTATTCTGGAACTTGAGACGCAGCAGAAGAAGAGGCTCCACGTGAGAAATAAGCATGGCGCCTCCCGGAGGAAAAATCAACAGACCAAAAACAGTAAGAAACTGTTTTTTATACTAAATATGTGTAAGGCCATGGACAGACAAAGGGAGTGTGCTGATATAAGGACATGTGCCGCATTTATTCTATCTGTGGCAACAAAAAAACCAAACAAAAACTGAAGTCGAAGTTAGCCTGCTTTGAAAAAAAGTGAACACTGTTTATTAGAGGAATAAAACAATTTAACCCGCACCAGGTATTACCCTACTAACCAGTTTATCTGACTTTTGAGGAAAATTGTTTTTACTCATAAATATGGCTAGTATAAAAAGCTCTGGTCTGTCTATATGGCTGGAGAGCGACATCTGCAGGGCAAAAGAGCACATTATTTATTGAAACGTTAAATCACTTCGCTAAGCATTACTTGTCGTTTTTGTTGCAAAGAAGGATGATGCTGAGAGACTGTCATAGATGTAATTGATAGGATAGAGCATAGAAATAAACAATAGATATTTGTGGGAGGGATCTTTCTGCAGTAGCCTAAATGGATGATGGAAAAATCATAATATGCAGGATTTTGATAACAAGCCATGCCTTATCCCTTCTTTGTGCTGACCAGTCATGGGCTCAGACGATTTTTGCTGTCTGTCATATAGTTTTGCTGTATTTTCCTCATTCTGCCCTCTCATGTTCAATAAAAGAGCTTTTATCAATGCATTTCTAATTAATATCTTGTCTTTATACCACAGATGTTTCTCTTTTAAAGTTCTCCTGACTTACATTATCTATTTGTTTTCATCTTCAAAGGAATTAGGTAAAAAGCTTTTCAAGCGGCGGCGTGTTTTAGGTCGAGAGAAAAAGAAGAAGCACAAGAAAGTGGGAGCAGTGCTTGACCAGGGGCTCATCACTATCCACCATCTGAAGAAGAGAAAGTGAGATATAATTTTTGTGCCTGTCATTGATCTGAGCTGCAGCTTTTTATTAAATGGCTATAGTTATTATTACTAGTATTATTTATTTAATTAACTATATTTGTTATATATAAGTTATTCATAGGAACCCAATTCTGGAAAAAGTTGAGACACTGTGTAAAATGTAAATAAAAATAGAATGCACTGATTTGCAAATTGCATAAAACCATGTTTTATTGACAATAAAACAAAAACAACATATCAGGTGTTGAAACTGAGAAATGTTAAATGTAGAAATGAAAAACTATTACATAGCTCATTTTGAATTTGATGACAGCAACACAGAATCACTTCACATAGTTGGAACAGGGCCATGTTTACCATCCTGTAGCATCCCTTCCTCTTAAAAAAAAAAAAAAAGGACTGTAAACGTCTGAGAAGTGAAGAGACCAGTTGTGAGAGTTTGGAGAGAAGAATGTCTGATGTCAGGTCTGTATCTTTTGTTTTATGATGCGCCAAATGTTTTATATTGGTGAAAGATCTGGACTGCAGGCAGGCCAGTTCAACATTCAGACTCTTCTATTGCAAAGCCATGGTGTTGTGATGGATGCAGTATGTGGTTTAGCATTGTCCTACTGAAAAATACAAGGCTTTTCCTGAAAGTTATGGCTGAATGGCAGCTAAAACTTGTATATATTTTTCAGCTGATAGTGCATTCTCAAAATGTTTAATCTACCCATACCACAGGCTCTAATGCAACCTTATACCATCAGAGATGAGGGATTTTTTTACTGTGTGCTGATAAGAAGCTGGATGGTTCCTTTCCTCTTTTGTATGCAAATCATTGCTTTCAGTTTTCATGCCAAGGGGAAATTTTAAGGTCTCTTCAAATGAATAGATTCAGACTTCATCTTCCATAGACTTTTGATTGTAGAGACTTATGGCAGTCAGGAAGAAGGAGTTCATGTCATGTTTTGTTCTGCAGCTTGCTAATCTCAGACCTCCACTGGCTCCTCTCTGCTGTTCAAAAACCGGATGCAGGGGATGGCCCAAGTTGTTCAGTATACAGTACACTGATCTGATGGAGAGGGGATGATAGATCCTTTGTGATCCTCTCTGAAACTGTGTCTGTAACCTGGCAACAGTTCCACTGATGATGTCACAGGAAATGTCTAGTACAGCTCTTGGTTGCATAGATACTGTAACCACAACAACATGTGAAAACTCTCTTGGAATATAATCTTTGTCCCACTGCCAAAAGCTCTGCAGGTTTTCTTTTAACTGTAACATGCCCTGGACAGCACTATCAGTTGTTTACATACACAGCAAGTCCTTCTCCCTTACTCCTTACACTTGAGGCATCTCTATCTCCTCTGATCAATGTAAATCCATTTAAGTCATATTTGTTGACTCAGAGAAAAGCAAATGGCTACACTCACAATTGGATTTGTTGGTTTTCAGAAGAGCCTCTAGTTCATCAGTCTTACTTGTAAAGAAGTTTACATTTCCCATTTAAATTCTTGGCAAATTAAAATAGCTTGTACCTCCACCTCCTGTTCATCTTTTGCTTCCAAAATCTGCAGCCTCTGTAACTTTGCCATATGTCCTCATGAACCAGATGATGTGCACCATAGATACTTCTTCCTCGTAGATCTCTTAGATTTTTTCTTTTCTTCTGTGTAAATGATTCTGGTTGTTGTAGTGAGACCAAATCTGAATAGGTCCTAGCATTGCCATTTTACAGTGTCTTACTTTTTTGGAATTGGTTTTGTAACTTTTGAAGTAATTGACAATGATTATTATCATTATCATTATCACGTGTTATATTTAAAAAATGATGAATTCGTTCTTAAGGTCAAGTCCACGAGCAAACATCACTTTGTCTGGAAAGAAGAGAAGAAAGCTGCTTAAACAGCTCAGTCATATGGATAAGGAGAAATCAAGTATGGAAGGTAACAGCAGAACCTTTTGTTTATTTGTTTAGTGGTTAACTAAGATATTCTGCTTTTATAAGAAAAGTAATACATTTGTACTTATTACAGAGAAGACAGAGAGAGGTCAGTATAAAACATAGCATGCTATTTTAGGCAGATGGCATTGCAAATTACAGGAATCATTATGAACACTGATTTTCTGGGGGGAAAAAATCTGAAAAGTTAAAAGTACATAATATTCCGCTCTTGCCTCCACAGTTGAAAAAGCGCAACCACCTCAGAAAAATAACTCGTCTGTTCAAGGCAAGAAGAAGAACAAGACAGCTGTTGCCCAGGAGGACGTTGAAATGGCAGATATGGACTGAAGCAACAGTAGCGTTATATATTTTTGTCTGATATGTAGGGTTTTGTCTGTGGTTGAACAAAGGAACTGCTCAAATACAAACATGATGCAATAGTTCACCCCTCAGGGCCCATAATCTGTCTGTGTGTGTTTCGGATGCTGTTATGATAGCTTCAATCATTCTGGAAGGGGAACAAGTTATCCAAATCCAGGACTTGAAAGTGGCTGTGTTTAAATGAAATGTAAAAATTAAACAACAAAATGTTATAAAGACTTGTTCTGTGGGCATTTAAGGCATGTATACTATTGAATTTTTTAATTAACAAAATATTCAAATGTGCTAATGGTCATTTTTCTGCGCTCTCTGTTTATCCTCCTTTGTGTTTCTGTGTGCATAGATCTCAGCCACTTCAGCAAACAAAATGTATTAACTATCTCATAACAAACCAGAGCACACTTGTTCATATACTTAATATGTTACTCATATTTGTCATGCCTACTTCTTCCGGGTCATCAGTAATAAACATATTTGTGTAAAGATTAATGTTGTGTTTTTTGTTGTGCAGCTGTATTTTTCTTCCCACTAGTTGCTGCCTTGCCATTAGAGTGGCACACCCAAGCTTGTGCCTGTAATTTTATTTTTCATGGCTTAATCCTGCATAAATTGAGAGTGAGACATGAGACTATACAGTAGATCCTTCATTAAAATTACTATTGCCTTCTGTGATTTTCTCTCAGATGCATTGTTCATGTTGTGCCTCTTCAATTATTGATAAACATGCATAAAATGGTTGTTTGGATAGAAATAAAACCATTTCCACAGATTTTCTCTCTTTGTCTTATTACCTATTTTTCCTAGAGGTTGTTTTACCTTAGATTAATTTAAAGCACTATGTTGCTGACAGAATTAGGGATGTAGGGTCCCTCTCCATCCCTCCCCCTTTCAGAGGACAAAGACTAAAATGGGTCAGACTCCAGCGCGCAGCAGATCCTCCGCACCAGCCATCATGTAATGCACTCCATCATCCCACAGACTGGGAACAAGATGCTGCTCGGGAGATTTACGGCCGACACAGACGCATATCTTCGCCTGATTTGAAAGCTGATCTTGTCGAAGGGACGTTTGGAAATTTGTCTTCGTGCTTGTGCGTATCGTTAAAATGCCTGGTTAAAACCTCACGTTTGCTCTCTTGGTGGAAATGAACCAAAGTGATAGCCACAGATGGATGCGTCCTCGGTGAAATAAGGTAATCAAACAAGCTAATATTTTTTTTCCTTGCTAAATAAACGCAGAACGGCCTATATGTGCCCCTTTCTGACATTAGATTATTGTAGAGACATGTTTTCGGGTATTTGCGAGTGGGATTAGTCAGGTGCACAGTTGCACAAAGAGAAATTAGCTAAAAGTGAACAACATAGCGGCTCGTGTGGCTCGATAACTGGCTTTTATTTATTATCTGCCTGTCTCGGCCTCGAAATACCCATTCATATGGACTCACGAGGGGGCACCGGTATTTTCACTTTCACCTACTAATGGGTATTCATTTTTAAAGCATTAGTTAGCCATAAACAGCTAACAAGCTAAAAAACAATAAGTTGTTTTGAACAGCGCGTTGGTAACATCTCTTCGGCCGCTGTCTTCTTAAAGTAGGCTATAGACTAAACTAGAATTAATTGTTAGTATTAAAGATTTTTTTTAGTCTATATTCCAACTCTCATCTCTATTTTCATTAAGCCACTGTTGCTGTAAGCTCTGTTGTTTCCATGGAAATCTGTAGATAATAATAGATTTTTTTTTATTATTTGTACGTCCATTAGTATTAACTGGTGTTAGGGATTGTATTTGACCCCTTTAAGAACCACATTTGAGTTTTTACACGACCAAGGTACAAACACACCTGTTATAAGCTCTTAGATTGTAGGTCAGATAGGAATAGCTGTAAATGAGATAAGATGAACTAATGCTATTCTGTCCCATACAGGAGACAGAGTAAAGTCTTATTCCGTGGACTGTGGACCCTGAGAAGCGTCTGATGGAGGACACCTCACACTGCCAGCCTGGTGAGCCCTTCTCTACTTTAAAACATTTATTTCAAATTTTTAGGTGAAGCCAATACAGTTTTGATTGTTCCAAGGCCTGTGTAACAAAGTCTTTGACAGGCCCAGTTAAGTTTTATTTCTATATTTCTATAACAGCAGGTGCCACATAAATGCCACTAAACAGATTTGGTGGATGTTACACTGTGTTGAATCATGACTGCCCTTGTTCAAGTGTGCTGTATTTAGCTTTCTATTTTTACGCTGCTGTTAAATTTAGATCGTTTACTTCTGTCCTCAGCTAAGACTTAGTGACAGCAAATGATTTTGAAGAGTCATCTATAAAAAGGACTTTTGTGGAAGGATTGTGTTTGAAGGTGTATCTGCAAAGGGATCTAATGGTTAGTCTGTATTTTTGCCTGGAGAAAACCTACATGCATTGGTTTTCTATATATATTTCTAAAATATATGTAGAAATATGAAAATGTGTTTACAATTGAGAAATTATTAGAAAGTTAAAACTATGTAATAAAAAATCCCAGTGATTTATACTGTTTATACAGACCTACATGTTTTGTGTCTTTATTTTATCACGACAGGACATTTGAGGATCTCTGCTTCTCTTCAGTGGACTTTGGAGTGTTTTTGATCAGAGCTGTGTAGAGGAGCCGCTGCCATGACTTCTTTAATGCCCAGTTGCCCAATGTCGAAACTCAGGCTACCCACTGCTATGGCTATGCTAATGCTGATGATTGCACCTTACGTTTTGGCTGTGGAACCAGAGACATGTTACTCTAGGCAACATCAGAGGGCTATAGTCAATGTCAGACAGGCACTAAACAAGCCTGGAGTGGTGATGGACGCTCGAGTAGTCCGTTCAGAGCGGGACTGTGTCCTGGCCTGCTGCTCGGAGGAAGTGAAGCCAGGTGAGTTTTATCAAATACATTTAGCTTAACTTTTAAAATAATTGAAAGATTTATTTTACAACATGTAGCAGTTGTTACAGTATGATACTTGTCCATATGTCAACACTCCTTTGACTTACATAAAGTTGCTTTGAATGCCTAAAGGTGCCAAATGTAACATGGCTGTGTTCAACGGCATAAAGCAACCCAGTGAAGAAAACTGCTTCCTGTTCCATTGTCCGTCAGAGCAGGACTGTCCATTAATGAAGGCTCTAGATGGCATAAACACATATGACATCTACAAAGGTAAATGTCTATATAATATTAGTAAGTAGATTCAGAGATTGGGGCTTCTGTATAATTGCCTGGCTAAAATGTTCTAGTATCTACATTTTTGGTTTACATTAATTTTGCCTGCTAAGCATTTGTATTTTTCTGTATGTTATAAGTGATTAAAGCAAGTTTATCATCTGGATTTTGACCTTCTGTGCAGGGTTGATGCATTTAACAACATTGAGACCACCTGCTACTACAACAGTCATGACCAGCACCACCACCAGCACGCCTGCACCAACAACGACATCCACTGCTCCGAAAACTACATCCACTACAATAACAACTACAACTACTCCACACACTACTACAACAGTGCCGCCTCCTACCACCACTGTTACCACAACAACACAGCCCCCGACAACAACCACGACACCAGCTCCAGAAGCCCCACCCTTTATTATCGTAGCCACCATACCTGCTGTTACTTTGGCATCCAGCACCACTACAACAACAACTGACGCCACATCCATTTCCACAAGAAGACCAAACAAAACGAGCAAAAAGCAAAATAAAAACGCCAAAAAAGGGAGGCTGCATCCTGTTAGCACCACTACAACCACGCCTGCAGCTATAAGCCCCACCACAACACTTCCTGTTATAATGGTTGATGCACGTAGAACTGCAGAGAAACCACAGCCCAAAACTGAAAGGTTCACAACCACAACAACAGCGACCACTATTCAACCCACAACTACCACAACTACCACTACTCAGCCCACAACTTCCACTACCAGCACCACTAAAACAACAACTACACCATTAACCACCGTGGCCACTGCTCCTCCTCCGACCACCTCCACCACCGGTCTTCCTTTGACCACCACAACCACTTCAACTGTTCTTCCCACAACAACAACAACAACTACTACTACTACTACAACAACCTTGAAGGAGGACACCACTACAACAACAACTCCTGCAGTAAGTCTACTCATCGTACCCAAAGATGCGGTCCAGCCAGAGCACCCGTTGCAGGACCAAAGTCAGGCCAAAGCTGCAACAGCGGGCCGAGGGGTAGTGAAGAGTAGTGTGGTGGTCTTCATGGTTCTAGGGCTCGCTGTGCTAACAATGGCATTGGCAGTCGGGGGCCGGAAGGCCATGGAGTCGTTTGACAGACGTCATTACACAAGACTGGAACTCAATGATCTGCACTATGAAGTGTAGGGACAACAACAAAATGCTTCACAGCTTATTATTTTTTTTTATAACAAAAAGTAAGCTGTTTAAAATAGTTATTAATTTTGAAGACTTTAAATTACACTCACTAAGAAATGTATGCTTCACAATGTATTCTGACCACTGAAGTTTGTTTAGCCTGTGTGGGTGTGTCATTGCAACAGAACGGCACAGCACATTCTTAAAAAAAAGTCTAGTGAACGTGTCTGAAGAGATTTGAGTAGTTGAGATGTTGAGTTTGTAGGATAAAACAGGCAGACAAGGTTATCAAAAACAATACATTGTAATTTGATAAGTGGCTTTAATGAGTAATGCATATGTAATGCATATGCAATGCAGATTGGAAAATAATGATATGAATGTTGACTCAGCAAAATCCTGTGTCATTAATCAAAACAATTGGTATGCAAATGAGTATGCTCATTGCATGTGTTGTGTAGGATTTATGGAGGGACTTTATTTGCCAATATAAATGTCAAAATTATTTAGTTTTTTTATGAATATTTACACACACAAATTAATTGTCGTAGAATGTGCCTCTTCTATCAACAACGTCCAAGCCCTTCTTCATCACTCACAAGCTACAACATCCTACACTTTAAATACTGTGCAGTACAGCCATGTTGCCTCCCACATTTATTGAAGTATAGTATAATTTTCAACACCTTATTGCATTTGATTAGACAAAAACAACTTAAACCTCTTAATGTGAGCATCAGGCTTTAGTTTGGTTCTGAGTTCT
Source organism: Rhyacichthys aspro (assembly GCA_036850595.1). NCBI lineage: Eukaryota > Metazoa > Chordata > Actinopteri > Gobiiformes > Rhyacichthyidae > Rhyacichthys > Rhyacichthys aspro. The sequence continues at coordinate 19,172,847 of CM072159.1, read as the reverse complement.
GGTTTAAATGAGAATTTAAATGTCATTTTGATTTTACAGTTTAGCATCTTTGTTATGTTATACATTAGTGTGTATACCATAAATCTACAGAGCAGCCCGTAGACAGTAGTCTTATGATTGTGGCATTGGTCTAGTATTGTATGCCAGTTTATTTTAACTCAATCGACTGACAAATATTGACAGGGATCACCACGATTGGATAATTATTATGTCACTATGGGAGCCATAAAAATTTATTTTTTCATCCTGACACAGTTTTTTAGTCCAGATAAGAGAGTTTTGTTCTCATTGAAGTGGTTTTATGGTGTGGTTTTGTGCTGTTAACGGCAAGCTACTGATGAAGTCACAAAGAAATTGAAAAGCAATATTTTTACTCTCCAATACTCAGGAAGCCTTTGGAGTCGAGTTAATGCAGATAAACTATGGGTGGAGCAGCAACCTTCTGTTGCCTTTGGATGAACCTTTCTGTATAAGATGCACACTTGCATGTTTTTTTACTTCTACATGCTTCAGCCATATGAGCATGTCATGATATCACTAACTATAGATGTCAGCCTCACTATCTCTCTGTGTGGTTTTATGTCCACATAATCACTTTCACATGTGGATCAAACTCAAACTGGATGCAATCTTTGAAATCCAATGCACTATTGTATCCTGATACTTTTTCTTTTTCATAAATATGACCTGCTTCTTTTTAAATAGTAAAATGTTTTCATAGATAAGAGTGCATTGGCTGCGCACTATTTTACTACACTTGGTTTGTATTACTGTATGAGTAACTAAAGCGTGCAGACAAAAGTGAAGGTGCTGGAGCATCAGTTCACCAGCAGGGGACAGCAGCAACCTGATCGACCACAGAACTAAAGCCCGACGCTGCACTGCACCTCTTGAGTCATTTTCAAGGACTTTTTGTTAATAATGGTAAATTGCATTGATGGTTATGGTTTGTTCTTGTTTTGTGAAGTGAAGCTTTTGCATAAATTTTAAATTTGATGTTTTGTTTATGTAAGGATTAAAATGTGATTTTTCAACATGTTACTATGTCTCTGGAGTTTTTACTATTGTTTTGTTACTTTTTGGTTTAATAAGAACGATAGTTAAAGTACATTATTAATTGATATTTTAAATTATTTTCTATAGTTTGTTTGGGTTTCTTGATTAAGGGGTTCAGCGGGCAAAATGATATGAACATCTGTAAACTGGAACTAAATGCTCTACATAATGCCTCCACCATGCTGCAAATCTTAGAGAGAGCAGCCCCTGGTGATGCAGTGATGGGCTGTGTTTTTTTGTTTGTTTTGTTGTTTTTTGCTGGAAACCCTACTAAACTAGAGTTTTTTTGCATGTTGATAAAATGGCTAGTCCAACAAATAGACAATTATTATCTTGAAAGGTTAAAATCTTACTTTAAACTCAGTCATTCATATTTTGGCAAACAGTCTAACCCCATCTTCTCATCTTCGGGTTGAAGTTCCATTCGCTTGGCCTAAAGTTTCATCCGACATATAGGCCTATGTTTTTCAATGAGACAACAGATATACCGCTCTTAAACAGATGCTGTGCTCACGTTTGTGTCATTTATAATCACTGAGAGTTGAAGTTTTAGTTGTAGTTGATACAAAGTCTCTCTCTGTCAGAAACTAGTCCCGATGGAATGTGCCTGTTTCTGAAAGGTTTCTGCTGAACTTCGTCCAGTGGCGGAGTCATATTTAGGAGACAGGGATATACTCCCATGTAGCGACAGTAAAACGAGCTGGCAGCGGGGCGTTTTCGCTGTTGTAACATTATCTTTAGCTTGAGAGCATGAAATGAGCACAACAATAGAAAACAGGAGAGCCGAGGAGCGCGGTGGTGGAGGAGGGAAGAGGCGGGGGGAGAGCTTCCTCACAGCGGAAGGAGACGGCGGATTTCCCGCAGGACAATGTGAGGCACAGAGTTGATCCAACGCAGTTAGCGACAAGCCAACCAGCCAGGATGGGACTTTGGATTATTTAACACACTTTGTGGTGGTGTTACTATCTGATTGTAGCTGAATATTCGCGTTTCTATCGGAGGAAGCCGCCGCAGCGATGGGAATACTGCGCTGAGGAGAAAGCGGCGGCAGGGCCAAGAAAAGGGAGAAAGATGGGTGTCGTGCTGCGGAGTCTGTTGTTGTGTAGTTTTTGTTTTCTTATACGAGGTAAGTTTTTGTCACCAACGTGGAGTTTTGCTTTGCTTTTCGCCCGTCTTCTAGTTGCAGGTGTACACAGCAGTTCTTAGAGCTCGGTCCTGCTGGTCAAATGTTAGATAAAAGAAGGTATTTTCGGGCCGGGGCCCACTCTAGGTTTGATTTCTGGTGTGCGGAGCTAACATTAGCCGCGCAGCTATGCGTGCTTATCTCTGCTTCAGCAGCGACAATCAGACCACAAACAGATTGGGTTGACCAAACTTGACTAAAAAAGAAAAGATTCGCGTTAGCTCCTTTATCTCTCATTATTAGAATGGGACAGACATTTGAGCTAAGTTAGCACTGGCTAACTTTAGATTTAGTAACTCAAACAGCTTGAAACGATTACTTGAAACCTAAGATTCGGGGAACAGCAGCAGCTAGCATAACAAATCTAGGTATGGTAAGCAAGCAATTCACTCCTTTTTTATTTAAATTTGTTCTTAAAAAGCACATTATTTGTAACTGAGTATGCATAACAGACAAGCATATAAAATATAAATATGTGACTCTAAACGTAGACAAAAACTCTTAAAAAATAAAGATATAGGTGAGTTAAATGGCACTATTTCTGCGCTCGTTTTACACCTCATCCAGCTATTTTCAATATTGTATCTCTTTCATTAGCACCGTTGACAAATTATACACCAGTCCTTTTATTTTAAACCAGGTTGTGTTGGTGGTTTGAGCAATTTCATAGTTTGTTTTCTTTCTGTTTATAAACTTTCAACATTTATTAGATAACGTTTTACTCTGCTCAATGTTAGTGTCAGAAACTAATATATATATGCTCGCACTGTAGGTTTTGTGCTGCCACTGACTTGTGGCATGCATGTTTTGGTTATTGTTCCAAATCGGGTTATTACTTTGTTATAGAGTTGGATTGTTGCAGTTGCTTCTGTTGTCACATTTTCATTTTTCAAAGTGAGACTTTGAAAAATGTTACTTTTATCTTTAATATTAATGGCTAAATATTAGCAAAATTGATCATTTGGTGCAGTGTTTGACCATCTGACCACCAGTGACTAGTTTTTTATGTGCCACCAATAAACAATGTTGATGTTTAACTCTTGGTAGTAGCAGAGACTTAAGAGCACCTGAGCTTGAGCTTTTGATGTTGTGATTCAGTAAATATTTGGAAAAGGAAATCCCCCCAAGTGAAGTGAAAGGCTGCCACCTGAAGCTAAGGGGTTCTGTGTGACCTTGTCAGTGATGCGGTTGCATATTGCGGTGGATGTGTCAAATTATGGCTTCGGCAAAGTGCCCAGATCCAGCAGAGAGGAAGCAGAGTCCCCAGCTGCTTCTCGCCTCCTCAACCTTTCAACAGCTTTCGAGGTTCATGCACCAAATTCTGTTTTTATTCGGGAAAAAGTTAAATGAAAGCAAAATTCTTTGGCAGAACATCTGTGATGCTTTTTTCAAAACTGTACAGACTTATGGACAGGGTTTGAGAGCATTTTGGCATGATATCTTGTGAAATAAAATGCTGCACAGATATTGTCAGGTCACCAAATAACCTATTTAATGTTTTTTATGTACAAACCTATGTCTGTAAGGATTAGAAACTCTTGGAATCCCTTTATTCATTTGAAGAGCGAAGCTAGATAACATACATGACAAAGAAAAAATTCTGTGCTGGCTGTTACCCGAAATATGGATGTTTAAAACTTGCTGGTGTAGGTGAAATTTATGACAGTAAAAAGTAATAAGCAAACCATGTGAGTATGCCTTGTTGTAATGGGATACAATTAAGATATTAAGATAGATCAAATTTGCTTTTTTGTGCTGAAGCTAGCAGCCTCATTTTTTGTCATGAGATAAGCGCCTGTAAAACAAGTGTGTGGACTTCTGAGGCTAAAGAGTCTGCCATGTTGTTGTCAAACATATTAATATATTAAAGTTAACGGATGACTCTTTGTTTCCTCAGCCGTGCCTCTGCTGCTGTATGCCAACAGACGGGACCTCCGACTCGTGGACGTGGCACATGAGAAGGCCAATGCCACGGTGGTGGTGGGTGGGCTAGAGGATGCCGCTGCTGTGGACTATGTCTACTCACAAGGCTTCATCTACTGGAGTGATGTGAGTGAGGAGGCCATTAAACGCACAGTCTTCAACCAGTCAGGGGCCAGTGTGGTGCAAACGGTCATACCGGGCTTGGCCTCTCCCGATGGACTTGCCTGTGATTGGTTAGGGAGAAAACTTTACTGGACAGACTCAGAAACCAATCGAATTGAAGTGGCTGAGTTGGATGGGTCTCTGCGGAAAGTCCTCTTCTGGCAGGAACTGGATCAGCCCAGGGCCATCGCCCTGGATCCAGCACGAGGGTAAGTCCAATGTTTAGACCACAGGTGATGTTCATGTTGCTTTGGTTTGATGTTATTTATAAGTATTGCAGTGGCAAATTGGTTCAGTTTTACTTTTTCAGGGGTGGTGGTTGGGAGCAGGACTGATGGAGTGTGTATTTAAGTATAAGCCTATAAAGATGAGGATAATGTAGTATGTTGTTTTATCTAGCAGGGCTAACAAGTAATAAATCAAGACTAAACAGGGCTAAACTATTCTAACTAACATTCTTTGAATGACCCAAATCTAAACCAGGACTTTTTTTTGTTTAGACACACTACAGTTTCATTCAGTGCTGTGTTGGGACAATGATTTTGAAAGGCAAAAAGGAAATGTCTATCACAAAGAAGACAGTAACGTTATTGTGATACAGATTTTGCGATAATTCTATATTTGCAATATATAGTCCCTATTATTTAGATGCAAATAATTTGCCCAGAAAATAGTCTGTGTAGCTGCCGTTCTGTATTTTCCTCTTTGTTGTCCTCTTTGGGTTCCCCTCATCCATGTAATTCACAGGACTTTACTCCTGTATAACAAGGTGGCTGCTTTAATCACCATTGCCATAGTCAATCCCTTTTTCTTGGCTCCACTGATAATGGCTTTCTTCTGTCAGCTGAAGGCTCAGAGCTGACTGTTTCCGAAACAGGAAACTCTGGACTGGTCTGAGTAGGAGTACCCTAAGCTCAGATGTAAACCTTGAGTATTGAACATTCTTTTGTTAAATAAGACTCTGGGAAGGGGGCAATGAAGAGCTGAATATGCCATTTAGAACTTTTCAGAAAGGTTTACATGGCATTTATTTTATTCTATATGTTTCAGCTCTTTTACTAGAGTAAATGCTTTTTAAGAAGGGGTGGTCCGATCGATCAACCACCGTTCATGATTGGCTGATAATGGCTTAAAATATGATCAGATAGAATGGCCAATCAAATGATGCAACACACGTGAGACTTTCACTGTTTTTTAATACACAAATGGCATCTCAGGTTTGGCGTTTTTTAGGTGTCTCAGCAAGACATTAAAGTTGATGTTTGCAACAATTGTCACAAGGAAATATAAAAATACAAAAAAACACACTTTATAACATACTATATAAGCTAGCACTAAGACCGAGTGGAGCAGCCCCTCACACAGCTCTCGCTGTCACAAACTCTGCAACGACAGCAACTGTAAGGCATATTCTACTTTCTTTTATGGTTTATGTAGCACTCCAGTGTGTGCCTGTTATTTGTTCCTTAATTTAAAGTTTAAAGTGAAGTATAGCCAAGGGGTGACTTTGAATAGTTGGATGTAGCCATAATAAGCACAAGTTATTTGTTGGTTTTATATTAAGCATTTTGTTGAGTGTCGTTATTGGGAGCAAAGCTTACTGTTCTTGCTGGATAAAACTAAAAAAGTAAATAAATAAAAGAAAAGAAAACATTGTCAGTTGAATACCCTTTAGTTTTACCACCCCCTAATAATTAATGTTTAAAGGTCCCATATTATGCTAAATCGACTTTTCTGAGCTTTTAACCATGTTCTAACGTTGTTTCTACCTCAAACACATACCCAAAGTTGTGTTTTGTTTCAGGATTGCTTGGCCATTTCCACATGTGCACCTATAAACAGAAGCAGTTAACACGCGCTATGCTACGGGCATACACAATAAATAGTTTCTCATTTACCAAGCAGAAACGTCTTGTAGAAGTCTTCGAGGTCTTTGTGTTTGGTCATGTTCTTCGAACTCAGAGTCAGACTCTGGGTTGAAGATATATGGCTCAGTTACTCTCAAAGCCATTGCTGAAAAAGTTATTACTACGATGTACCGTGTTTACTTCAGTCTGTTTCCAGCGCAGCGCTAGCGTGACATCATGAGTGGGCAGAGCCAACACGGAGAGCTGAGCCTTAAAGTGACAGCGCCAAATCAGACCGTCCACTTTGGACTCATGATGAGAGCTCATTCAAACCGCTTGTATAAGATCATTATTGTGTGTTTCATGTTGCAAAACGTGATATGGTAACCTAAATGTATCCAAAATACACTGTATAATGTTCAAAATAGTATAAAATGGGACCTTTAAAATAGGCTTCTGTGTTTTTAAGAATGAATTTAATAAGGTACATATAATAGACCCAATGATTGACTGAATCGGCCGATAATAATTTCAGTGATTAGGGCTGTGAGGATGACAACTTTTTGTTATGCCATTTATTGCACCAGAGTTAAATGCAATAAACAATATTATTGCGATGTTAAGACCACAGTATGCCCCTGATTATAAAATTACATTATAATATAAAACAATAACGCAAGTACACTAAGCATGCACGTTTTCTGCATTTTCTGATAGTTGAACGCCTTAACCATTAACCACCACCATGATGTCACCTGATGCTTATTTTTTTATTATAATTTAAGCACAAAAAATGTTTATTAGCTGTTCAATATAAATCATTAACAACAAAAAGTAGCTTTTTTAACTGGGGTCAAACTAAAGCCTTTTTTATTTATCAAGCTGCTGCCTCAAAAATCCTGATCAGAGCACCTTTATTTTTAAGTGTAGCAATAACATCTGCCAAAATGAAGTCAGTCATCAAAAAGATGTGTGAGTGCTGAAATGTATTAGGAGTAATTTGGTTCAGTAAAGTGGCTTAAGTTACACTATGCACAAAGTTAAACTATGCTTATCTAGACAGCAGCCTGATATATTAAACTCTGTGTTTAGAAGTTACTATAAAGGTATAAACTATACAGTTGTATAAGGTTTGTGGCATTTACATGAATTATTCTATAGCAAAAATGTAGAAAAAGGTGGTGGCAAAGGTGTCAATCCACAGGGACAAAACGCTACTGTTTCTTCTCAATGCATTGAATCTCTGAACAGGAGCAGTTTGTGCTTGTGGTTGCTTTGTAACTCTGCCATGAATAATGTTTTAGTGCAGGGACCTTGCTCTTTTAGCTGCTGTCCACCAGACTCTTATACTGTGTCTGTGACAGTCAGTATGTTTCTGTTCGGAGGCATATGCTCACTGTCTGCAGTTGTGGATTGTCTTGTTTCAGTTAAAGAAAGAGCATCTGCCTATGGGTAAACACCAACCACCAATCCCAATGCATCTCATTAAACGCTTCAGGTTTTTGGAAGGAAATGAATTATATCTTCACAGTTCATTCATTTTCTGTGTTCACCATAAAAGACATTTTAACAACAGGGAACCCTCCTTTAGTCAAGTCAAAAAGTATATTGAATGCTGTTATATAGTTATTTATTTATTCTGTTTTAGTTGGAATAATATGAAAACTATAAAAGCTCTGCCTTAATGGTACTGTTAGCTTTAGTAACTGTAGGTCCATGTACAAAAAACCTATTAAGACAAATATAATCTAAAATATCTATTGATGTGAAGGATTACCTCACAAAATCCTATAGAAATATGTTGCTGACGAGTTTGTTATATTGGAGATGAGATGTATTTCCGCACAGACATATGCACCCCTCTTCATCAACATATTTGCCTTTTTCCAGTCCATCTCCACGAAGGCCACAGAAGAGGATGTAAACCCATTAGGACTCAGATAAAAGAGGCTCTAATATATTCATTACTTTTATTTAAATTGCGGCCTGTCGCTCTGCTCTCTGTCTTTCTTTTCCATCTCTCTTGAGTGTCTATTTACAGAAACTCCTTGGTGTTTGATCCGCAGAGTATTGGAGATAAAAGTCACACTGAGCGCTTTAGTTACACACCAGGCCCCTATCAGATTGAATACTTGAGTCTGACAACCCTTATTTAGAGGCATACATTACTGCAACATAACTAAAGAGACGTTCTTCTGTGATGTCGAAGAAAAGGTTTTGTTCTGTGAATGCTCAAGTATAATGGGCTCTACCTGTGGTTAGTAACAACGGTGCGAGCTGTTAATGTCAATCCTCTCTGAACACAGCATTAGGCAGTTGTAAATAAAAGCCTCATATTCATGGCATCATACATTGTCATCAAGACTGTCATCAAAATGAAAACTCATCTCATGATATCAACAATATCGCATTCATATTGCACACAATATCGCTCACAAACCAACTATCTGCAAATGCTGTGTTTACTACAAACTTAATAAGACAGAGACAATATCAGTTAGCATGTTAGCATGGTCTCTTTTTGAGTGATGTATTATTTCACAGCACTAGAACAAATGTATCATTTGCTGCTTAAAGCCTGTAAAAATTAGAGAGAAACAGTATGAAAAAAGTAAACAAAAACACATTTGATTCATGTTGTTACACTGAGTGATGATATAATGCTGTTGGTGCTGCTGGCACATTGTGGCTCATTTCATTTAGTAAATATGAAAATAGCATTAGTTCTGTTTGTAATGAATGCACAAAAAAGTGCAAGCTGCAATACCCAATACAGTGTTTTTCAATATACTATCAGCATGACTTCTTCACAAACTAGGCCCCTGCACTGATGCATAAAATTATTGTACTTAAGTGTTACTCTTGTTTTGTTTGGTGCATGTGTTTCACAAAGGCCTATTGTTGCTGGGGCAGAGGTTTTGTTTTTTTCAGTATTTTCCCTGCCAGAGAAAGGTGCTGCTGTAGGAACATGCCAGCTGCTGCATTATGAGAAGGGGAAAGTCTGGCTCTTTTTACTTAAAGTGCATTGAGTGTATAGCCTTCACTGTCCAAAAAGAACATACTCTGAGGCAGAGGTGCTGATTTAACAACCTCTGCCCATATGGCTTGAGATTTTCCATCAAAACTGGCTACTGTTTTTTTCAATTCATTGCAATATTTATTTGAATTTGTTTTCATCATTCAGTTTATTAGCATGTTTGTCAGATTACAATTCAGTTAATTAATAACAGCTTTTTTTGCTTTAGGAAATAGTGTACAAAATCACCCTTTCTTTACACGTAGTCAAATGTTGTTGAGGGCTCCTGCCGAGACTTAGAGGAAAACTGGTTCTCCAAATCCATGGTGGAACGCAGAGCTGGACTCATTTCAACTCGGATGATTAATGCATCAGGTACCAAATACAATGCAGCTCTTGTGGCGAGGGGATGTGTTGTGTGCACGGCATTTCTCTCCTGCTTTCTTCCCCGCTCTCTTGGGACCAGATTTAGTTTAGGGGGAAAAGCCACCTGAAATCAAACCTGTGAGTGTATCATTGTAGGTTTAAGCATTACATCTTGAATTTGAAGTCCATCTTTTGGGTAATATTTTAAAGCTTTGACTCACCATGTGCGGCCAGCAGCTTGTTTGGTAGTAGGAGGTGTCTTTGTTTGAGTGAAACCCAACCAGCTGCTGTGTTTAAAGACATTTTTTGCTCCTAGGCAAGCTATCAGTTAAGGCTTTTGTTTTGAGTTGAATGGGATTACGTGGAGAGACCCAATAGCTCTGTTTTTGGGTCATTTTTTTCTCATTTGGAAACATGAAGTCCAGGATGTGACAAGTGCTTTGTGATTTCACATTTCTGTTGCTGATAAAAATTACCAGCATGTTAGATCCCACTCAGTTGCTGGTTTAAGTAAATAAAACTTATTTATTCGTTATTATAATTGAATAAAGGCTTCAGGGCACCTCAGTGGCTCACCTGGTGGAGTGACAGCCATATTTCTGGAGCAACCCAAAGTTGTTGTACTGTGCAGTCCGCTTTCTACTTAATTTTCTTTCACCATGCTGTGTCAGAAATATCTTTAAAAACGTAATAACACTATATCATTCACTTATGCTCCCAACCCCTGTGACAATTGGGGCATTGTGTCCCAGGTCAAACGTCAATGTTTACACCTGGACTGTCACACTGTAAGTACTCCATCAGTACTAAGTGGACATACAACTAATAAACTACATACAACTGATGAATAGGTGAGCAAAATGTGTAAACTTAATTCAAGTTATTACTATATAATGCTATCTTGTTTGTTTTTGAGGGGGGGTTTGGCTATTGGTTTTCATTGGCCTTTGCTGAACTAAGGGGCTGTTTGTTTAGTTTAGTCTGGTCCCTTCAGTAAGGTTAGCACTAGTTTGCCCCAGAAGTGAGTCCCCCTCAGCTCCGCGTGCCTCTGCTGTGGGTGGGGGAGGGTGACGTTTACTATGTGTAAATGGGGGAGGGCAGGGGGGCAGTCCAGCTGTGATGGTAATTACCGCAAACAGAGACAAGAATTAGCTGCACAGTGGTAACCCCCACCACCCACAAAGAAACCTCCCTCCCATTTTGTCTTGTCACTGTTCTAGGTGGAAACTTGCACTTTTTTCTGTTTAGGCGTTATACATGAATAGTACAAACACACAGGAGGAGATGGGTGAGTGTGTGTAGTCCATTAGAAATCTGTATATGTTCAAAAATCACTCTGTTAGTTAAATGTACTGAAGACTCAGTGCATACCTCTCATATTGTTAAGATGAATACAAGTACAATATCTGTCTTATTCAAATTCACTTCAACAGCCACAGCTCATGGACACACCATTACAGTCATTTATGTTCAAGTCTTTGTTACTAAACTAAAATGAAAACAGAAAACAACATACAGGGTCTAGCATCTATTAGTGTTCACTGACTCAAACCTTACAATGTTGTACAATGCTAATAATTCTTGGTCCAACAAAGTATCCAATTAGAAAAAGAATATCTACTCTATATGTTAGACAATACATTTAGTATTCATATTCATAATTTGTTGTTGGTGGGGCCCCAAATATGATTGCAACCCATTGGCATCCAACCTTCCTTGTTCCGGCCCTACATGACACTCAGAAATAATGGTGCATCTTTCAGACAGCGCTGCTCAAGTGTCAACACAGTCTCAAGGCACATGTAGCCTCTTTGCTAACTTTTATCTAACAAACTATTGTCTACACCCCCTGTCCTCTGCTGAACAAGTGTGGCGTTAGTTTGCAGATTCTAAGGGTTCCATCTTTAGATTAGTGCAGAACAGAGTGGGTTGCAGCAATGTAGGAGAGGGTAAAGTGAACTGGACAGCGCACTGCTGCTAAGGGTCAGGCAACAGTGAACAACGTGATGCACAGTTTTTATTACTTGCCCAGTCAGGAACACCCTGGGTGATCATTGACTCACAGCTTACAATTTAACAGCTATTTCAGCAACGTACTTTTACCAATTGAGTTGACAAAACCCACTATTGTAAACAAATAACTTAAAAAAGTAATATATCTTAAACTTGATCCCTAATATCAATGTGTCATTTATGATAGCTTCAGTCAAACTCTACATCTGTTAGTATAACAGTATGTAACAATCAGTGTAACAGTCTGTGTGAGGTGCCTCAGTCTTTGTGAACCTTTGTCAGAAGATTTATTCACTGAAAAGACTTTGGCCAAGGCTTCTGTTTCTGTTTCTAAAGATACTGTGTTCTTTGAGTTTGAACCTGCAAAGCATGTGCAGCCCTGATCTGATGCTGATGGACAGAGCTGGGTCTCAAGTGGAGGCTGCACATTTGCTGCTCATGTTGTTGCTAGGCAACCAACAAGAGGATGAATGTGATTCATGAAGCTGCACTGTGTTTACTCCCGGTACATGCCAGAAACAAGCTCCTGGGGCAGCCACAAGCATCTTTATGAGGAGTTTAAAAACAGCAATTCAAATCTCACATACAATTAACACATATATAACACATTAAACTGTTTTATTTATATTATAGGTAAAAGTGTAGCTCTTTTGCTCTCTTTATCTAAAACCTTTGTCACTACTTGTTCCTCAGGTATATGTACTGGACAGACTGGGGTGAAATCCCCAAAATTGAGAGGGCTGGGATGGATGGGACCAATCGTTCCATGATCATTGATAAGGATATCTACTGGCCCAATGGGCTAACGTTGGACTACAGTGAGCAGAAACTGTACTGGGCTGATGCCAAGCACAACTTCATCCACCGCTCCAATCTTGACGGCTCCTCTAGGTTTGTTGCTTAAATGTTTAGCATTTAGCCTCTGATACCTCTCCATATGTAGCTAAATCATCTCCTGGCCATGTCTGTCTTATTAGGGAGGTGGTGGTCAAAGGGGAGCTGCCTCATCCATTTGCCCTTACCCTGTTTGAGGACACATTGTTCTGGACTGACTGGAACACCCACTCTATTCACTCATGTCGGAAACAGACAGGTGGCGAACAACGTATAGTTCACTCAAACATCTTCTCCCCAATGGACATCCACGTTTTCAGCCCCAAGAGACAACCTGTTGGTGAGTACAAACCCTCTCTTTGGGGGTCTCACAGAGGCTTTTTTCATAAAATGTGTTATTTGAAAAAAATGCATGGTATCACACGACAGACACCTGGACCTCTCTGAAAGATGTTTTTTTTCTATTTTGTGTTCTGTGGAGCAGTGCCATCTCCATGCTCTGTAAATAACGGAGGCTGTTCCCACCTCTGCCTGCTGTCTCCGGTAAAGCCCTACTACCAGTGTGCCTGTCCCACTGGAGTCCAGCTGTTAGAAGATGGGAAGACCTGCAGAGATGGTGAGGATGCTGTTTTATAAAGAATCTTTATAATAAAGTATAAAATGTGAGTACAAGAGTCATCTTCAGTATCTTCATGAGGATCATAAACACTCAAATCACTAAAACAAATCCTTTTAACCCTTTAAATTCCCACATAGAATTGAGAGGTTTATTGTGTAGTTACTGTTAGCTGTTCTTGTCCGTCTTTTGTCATTATTATCTCTGTTGGTCAGGGCAGTTTAAAGCAAACTGTGGTGTGGCTGACCTGTAGTTGCCATGGTAATGCTACTCCATCACTGGGCAGGCTGTTTGAGTGGCAGCCCTGGACGCGCCTCCCCTCTCTTCCCACCACGGCTTCTATTTACATTTTTTGGTTCAGTAACCCTTGCTTTTGCAAAGGCTTTTGTCACAGAGGTCACATGATCCTGCCTCAAACAATAGCCCCTTTGCTCAGGGTTTAACTATTCCTGGAGATGTGAAACATGGCCACAGTCTGGACCACGAGACTGCAGAACCATCTCTGCATTTCTTTTCACTCAAACTCTGAAAACATTCCCAGGTTTCAAATGTTTCACTTTGGGTTATTATGTCTACAAATCTATAATATTTGGAGAGGAATTTCTACTCACTTTTAAATGACTCACGTTGACAATTACTACAATTACGTATTGTTTTATTTTTAAATTTTAATTGTGAAGGTACACAAGTACTTTTGTTAAAGATGCTTTAACAAAAGTACTTTAACATTTGTTTGCTTAATTATTAATACAAAGTAATTATATTAAGTATGTTATTCAAATATTTGTACCAACTTCCTGCACACATGCCATGATTTTTTTCTCTTTCCACAGGTGCCACTCAGATGCTGCTGTTAGCTCGAAGAACTGATTTGCGACGCATCTCCCTGGATACACCAGACTTCACAGACATCATTTTGCAGGTAGACGACATCCGTCATGCCATTGCCATTGACTACGACCCGGTCGAAGGGTACATCTACTGGACAGATGACGATGTGAAGGCCATCCGCCGCTCTCTGCTGGATGGCAGCGATGCTCAGTTTGTGGTCACATCTCAAGTAAGCCATCCAGATGGCATCGCTGTTGACTGGATCGCACGAAATCTGTACTGGACTGATACTGGGACCGACCGTATTGAGGTGACAAGGCTGAATGGGACCATGCGCAAGATTCTCATCTCAGAAGATCTGGATGAGCCCAGAGCCATTGTCCTTGACCCAGTGGAAGGGTGAGGAAGTGATAACACAACATTTAAACATACGTAAATTGAACATAATGATCTTATACTGCTCGTTTCACTCTTGCTTTTGAGTGATATTCTAGTTATTTTATTTCATCCCTATTCTGTGTGAACCGACTGAAATTTTCTGCGGGAACAAATGATGCAGCTTGAGTGTAGCAAATACTGATTTCATTTAATCTGCAGTGTGTGTTTAATGGTAAGGTCCACTGCACAGTGCTCCTCCCAAAGTTTGTTTTGATTGGTTTATTTATCACTTAGGCACTTGCACTATTTGCAATGTCATGCCATGTCTGTAAGTACTTGCTTCTAGCAGCTATTAATTAAAATCAGACTTTTCTAATGTACCTGTAACTATTTCACAAAGTTTATCCTTATTGTTGTAATTATCATAATTATCAAACAAAACAAATATTCACATCCAGTCAGTTGTATTCATTATAATTTTTTATATTGTTTTCTTTGCACAGTTTTGTGAACATTAAGCTGATAGCTAAAAGTATGAAGTTAAATTATTATAAGTGTAAAATAGATCAGGTGGATTTCAAATATGTTTGTCCAAGTTATGTTGCTGTATCCATGTTGCAGTCTGTGCTAATATTTTCACATATAGGGATGTTGCATACAACTGGGAAACTATTGTGATAACAATGTACAAAAATGTTGGACTGCTCAATATATGAGAAATGTTCAGTGAATAGTTGCAATTTAAGTACAGCAAAGACTGCTTAATCCACACAAATATTATACTATTTTATGTGACAAACATACACACGTCAGCTTAGATATTGGCAAAGGAGACATTCACATATGGTAAATCTTATTGCCATTGCAATATTTAACGTACTTATTTAGTGCTCTTCTTATATTACCTGCCCTGTTACAAAGTTACATTATACAATAGACTTTCTAAAAATGTTTGCTTTAATAAAAATAAATTACAGCCAAATGATGAAATAAATGGTCCTCTTTATTGTCATTTCACTTTGAAATTGCTCTAATGTGCTCTACCCTGTGCTCTACCCTGTGCAGGTACATGTACTGGACTGACTGGGGTGAGGTGCCAAAGATCGAGCGTGCTGATTTGGATGGGATGGAACGAGTGGTCATGGTCAACACCTCTTTGGGCTGGCCCAATGGCCTTGCTCTTGACTATAGTGATCGCAAAATCTACTGGGGAGATGCCAAGACAGATAAAATAGAGGTAATTTTCACCATTCATTATATTCTTATCAGTGATGTGATTTTTTTCACAGATTCTTGACATCAGTCTGAAATAACACGCAGCTTTGCTCGTAGTTGAAGTGTGAATATTTGGTGCTTTTCTTACCTCCAGCAGCTGATCTCAGTCCAAACACTGGTGTGTTCCTATAAAGGTTCCTGGTTTCTGTGGCTGTTAAACTCCACATTAACACTGCCAGCTGCTCCTGATCTGCCTGAAAAATTGCTGCTCTTTTTTCTTCCAACTTTCTCTGCGGTTTGCATGTCACGCCATTTCAGTTTGTGTGTCTGTGTGTGTGTTTTCTGGTTTTTGTCTCGGGGTGGCATGACCCAACCTACTCCCTCATAAGTCCAAACCAAAAGAAAGCTGGTTCTGGTCCCATTCAGTGGGCCCACAGAAGGGAGTTGGAGGGATGTGTGCTCCCTCCTCCTCAAGGTTTGTGTACAGCTGTTTTTTGTGGAACAGCCCACATCTGGTTCAGATTGGGGCGTCCTCTCCAGCTGCGGTCTACACTGTTTAGAATAGACCAGAATCTGAAACTATTGCCGCACTGCGGTCAACTCTCAAACCGGCAGAGACCTTTGGGCTGAGGATGGAACCTGCATTTTACATTTATACCCCATGTCCTTTTGTGTGTTGGTGCTTTACTTATGTAATGGGGACAGAGTGCGTGTCTTAAGAAGGTAAATTATTAAACATGTAGGTTAAATTTAACTGTAATTTCTAACGTGATGGCCAGTACTCACATTTAATAAGATACTTCCTAGACTGACTCCAGACTTTACATTAGAGATTTAAAGTGTCACAAACACAAATATGGAAAACACTATCATACAGTAATGGCTAACTTTATTTAATAATAATGAACATTTAAGTTTGTCAATAATTAAATATGTGTGAAAAGTATGTGTATGAATCAACATAGAAACAAGCCAGGCTGCTATCTTTTAAGGCCTGCCACTGAGATGTGACCCATAGCATAACACAAATTAGGCTCCAGCCACCACTTCCTAAAAGGTCAGGAATCCCATTGTATATTGTGTGAAACAATGGTGTGTGAGTTATGTTTAAGGTGGTGTTACTACCATGTTGGGGGCTAACGCACATCACTTTGGATTTATCAGAAATATCTCTTTTTTTATTTATTTTACACATTCACCTTCTTACACGTTTTACATAAACCCAAATTCACACCATATGCTGCAAGATAAGTCATATACCATTATGTAATTGATGCACGTCAATTCACACTGAATGCAGTGCGTCTAAGCACTAAAAAATGAATGTATTTACAAAATCATCTCCAGCTACATGCAGCATCCTTCTCTTAAGTTCATAGCCCAGTTGAGTTTCCGCATTGTTTCCGAGCACACTCAAAGAGCTCAGGCGACCTTGCACCACATCGCAGCATTTCTAATTAGAAGCAACAGTCCGAACAAACAAACAGCAGCATATGGCTGCCACATTTCCTCCTCTTTCCTGGGAGAGACATTGACATCTCACTTCTGTTTTAGAACTGCACAGTAAAATCTGAAGCAGAGTTTAAGTTTGAAAAAATTGTGCGGTAAAATAAAGAAATAAAACTGTAGCGCGGCAGAAACAGCAGACGTTTCAATATATTGAAAATCTAATTTCCTAAAAAACAGAAGAATTAGTAGTAGAATTTGTAAGTTAACAAACACTCACTTCCCCAACAATGCACCACTCCCTTATAAATGATCTGTGCTGGGGTTGTCCAGATCTGACAAAATTCATGCCGCATAGTTTTAATGTCCGCGTAGAGGCTTGTAATGACCCAAACATGTAAAACAAAAAAAACGGTGAAATATGGTGTGCAAATGGACTCACTGCCATGTTTCTATTAGTCGTTAATCTGTATAGACAATGAACGAACAAGGAAAAACTCAAAAATTCCTAATGAAATTTTTTTTCTTGTTTTTCATAGGTTATGAACATGGATGGAACAAACCGACAGGTGTTGGTGGAAGACAAACTCCCTCACATTTTTGGTTTCACACTGCTCGGTGACTACATCTACTGGACGGACTGGCAACGCCGCAGCATAGAACGTGTCCACAAACACACTGCTGAGCGTGAGTTCATCATTGACCAGCTTCCTGACCTGATGGGCCTCAAAGCCACATATGTACATAAAGCTTTTGGTGAGTGTCTGGTAATTGTGTATTGTGTTCTATTGTGATTACTACTACTACTAAATTTTTACTGATACAATTTTAGGCACAAACATTAATTTGACTTTTTGCTATGTGCAGGGACAAATCCCTGTGCGGAGAACAATGGAGGCTGCAGCCACCTCTGCCTGTACAAGCCACAGGGTGTGCAGTGCGGCTGTCCCAACGGTCTTGAGCTTATTTCTGACATGCAAACGTGCATCGTCCCAGAGGCATTCCTGCTTTTCTCCCGTCATACAGACATCCGTCGTATTTCCCTTGAGACGAACAATAACAATGTGGCCATTCCACTTACTGGCGTCAAGGAGGCATCTGCCCTCGACTTTGACGTCACTGACAATCGGATTTATTGGACTGATATTACGCTAAAGGTGAGTTACTCTTAGGTGCAAACTTGGAAGTGAATATGGCGAATTATTATTTATTATTTTGTAAATCCACAATAATGCTGAGGATAAAATCTCTCACATTAAATGGCAGCTCTATAGTCAGTGATGAGTGAGTCATTCAAATGCAGATAGTAGCTTCTAAAGTTATCAATGTCAATGAAGGGAACTTATAGATGCTTTAGCTATAAAACAAAATCTCTTAATAAAGTATTAAAAAATAGAATATCACAGATAGCTATTTAATAAATGGGTCTTTCTCTGTTTACAGACAATCAGCAGGGCCTTCATGAACGGTAGCTCTCTGGAACATGTGGTGGAGTTTGGGCTTGACTACCCAGAAGGAATGGCAGTTGATTGGCTGGGAAAGAACCTATACTGGGCTGATACTGGCACTAACCGCATTGAGGTGGCAAAGTTGGATGGACAGCACCGGCAGGTCCTGGTCTGGAAGGATCTGGACAGCCCTCGAGCTCTTGCTCTCGACCCGGCTGAAGGGTGAGATAAAATCCTCTGCTTTGACTATTCGCCAAGAATCCTCTCCATATTATTCTGCTGTTTTTGACTAAACTCCTCCATGAAGCAGTGAATGAATGAATGAATAACCACTCCTGTCTCACCAGGTACATGTACTGGACCGAGTGGGGCGGAAAGCCAAAGATCGACCGAGCAGCCATGGACGGCACAGGTCGCATCACACTGGTGGCTGATGTTGGTCGGGCTAATGGGCTCACTATTGACTATACAGAACGGCGCCTTTACTGGACTGACCTTGATACTACACTTATAGAGTCGTCCAACATGCTAGGTAAGAGCTTGATAAGCATGATGATAATGACGAGTCTTGTGACCAAAATAACAAAAATATCCCAAACCGTGCTCCAGTGATCAATCTACAAAATGGACGTCTTGTTGTAGTTGTTCTTCTGCACATACATAAAGTGACCATGTTTGTCATGATCCACTCTGCTGCAGTTTTTAAGACTGTACACATCAGTGAAGCAGAAACAAAAACTGTTCCAACTGTTTCCACTTGGTGTTTTTTTCCACTCAGTTTCAAGATGGATGTAATGCTGGGTGATTTTTAAACCTTTAAATAAAACAAAGAATACTACTATTGGACCAGGATACCACCACTAATTTGTGTGTAGCCTTAGGCTCAGTCTTGGGGAGGAGGTGAAGGAGAGAAAAATGGAGAGAAAATAAAATATGAAAAATAATCAAGCTCTGCATTATTTTCAGAATCTGATTGTATTGTTCAGTACATCAATGACTTTTAATAAATACAATGAAAATTCACACATAAATCTAACACAAATTTTGTTTATATTGGAGCCACTCGAGACCCTGCGATCACATAGATGTTTTACTATTGTGATGAGAGTTTACAGTAATGCATGTACGTCATCATCTCTTCAGGTCAGGACCGTGAGGTAATAGCTGATGACCTCCCACACCCCTTCGGACTCACCCAGTACCAGGACTACATTTACTGGACCGACTGGAGCCAGCGCAGCATTGAGCGTGCCAACAAGACCAGTGGGCAGAACCGCACCCTGATCCAGGGCCATTTAGACTATGTCATGGACATCCTGGTCTTCCACTCATCGCGGCAGGGGGGCTGGAACGCTTGTGCCTCCACCAACGGTCACTGCTCCCACCTCTGCCTCGCAGTCCCCGTCAGCAGTTATGTCTGTGGATGTCCCGCTCACTTTTCCCTCAACTATGATAACAAGACGTGCAGTGGTAAGGACACAGAGCCACAACTGTAAACATTTAGATTTGTCAGTTTCTTATTTGGGCAGTCTGCTGATCTATGTGGCAACATGGCGATACTGATGATGCCCTAAGACACTGGAAAATCTAAAAGAATACAAAGAACAGTATTGCAAAGGGTGGTCTTTATATTAAGCTGTTTATGGAGTCAGCATTTTTCTTCTGTTCCAATTTATTCAATACAAAAGAGCAGTGAATATTTTTCCCTAACTTTTATACAGAAATGGCCTTGTAATAGCAGTTGTTCTTCAAGCCCCACCTAGACTCTCTCTAGTTCTTTATTTTCATTTAATTTTTTATATTTACCTAAACATTTTTTTTTTCATTCCAGCTCCAACATCCTTCTTGCTGTTCAGTCAGAAGACAGCTATTAACAGAATGGTAATTGATGAACAGCAGAGTCCAGACATCATACTTCCAATTCATAGTCTAAGAAATGTGCGTGCCATTGACTATGACCCACTGGACAAGCACCTGTACTGGATAGACTCCAAGCAAAACGTTATCCGCCGTGCTCAGGAAGATGGAAACCAGGTATGTAAAATCAAACCTGTTTTTCATGTATTTCATAAGCTATTGTTTTGCTGTCAGCTGACCGTCACCTTTTTCGGCTTCTCAGAGTATGACAGTGGTGTCTACCTCGATTGGGGGGCCTACTCAAGGCTTGCAGTTATACGATCTAAGCATCGACATCTACAGCCGCTTCATTTATTGGACAAGCGAGGTTACCAATGTCATCAATGTCACCCGGACTGATGGGAGTCGTGTGGGTGTAGTGCTCAGGGGCGAGCATGACAAACCTAGAGCCATTGTGGTCAACCCCGAGAGAGGGTAAGTGATAACAGGACAAATTTCTTTTTACATTTTTGTGCATTTTAAGCTTCTTTTTTTTAATTTTTTTTTTATGGGAGTCATGTCCATTTTTATGTCCATCACCTTTGAGGCATTGAACCTGAAAATAAAACACAAAATACCAGTACAATTCTAAAAGTATTTCCCAGCAGCTAGTTTACTTGTTTGTTTGACTGTTCAGTCCAGTTATCCTTACAGCATCTGCAGTCTCGTTTCTAATCACTCACTAATTTGTTCATCTTGTTTATTCTCTCAGGCTCATGAAGTTCTTGCAGCCTGCTGTAGCTCAGCGGTGCCAAGTCGCTTGTTTCGAACCATAATTGCAGGCTTTCCTTTGGGCTGGGGTTCTCACAGTAATCTCTGGGTCATTGTGTGGTTGTGAAATGAAGTCTGCAGATGTTCTGGTTCCTTCTGAGCCCAGAATGGAAAACAGGCCAGAAACAAACACCCATGGCAGTTTATCTTTTTGCATAGCTTATCTGAAACTATTGAAAAACATTTTGATGCTGAAGGTGCCGCTTAGGACTTTTGTGACCATGAAGGCAGTACCTCAAATGTGTTTTTATACATTATACATTACAAGTTTAAAACTTATTACCAAAGGCCATGATAACCATAATATACTTTTGATTGTGTATTGTAAAGTAGCTGGATCTGGTGCCAGCAAGTATTGTGCTTTTTTGGTGTTTGTTGTTGTTTTTTTAATCCATTTTTCCTTTGCTAATCCAACTGTGGGTGTTTTTGTCTTGTAGTTACATGTACTTCACCAACCTGCTGGAGAGGTCGCCAAAGATTGAACGTGCAGCTCTGGACGGCACAGAGAGGGAGGTTTTGTTCTTCAGTGGCTTGGGCAAACCTGTGGCTCTGGCCATTGACAATGAAGTGGGAAAGTTGTTCTGGGTGGACTCAGACCTGCGGCGTATTGAGAGCAGCGACCTGTCTGGTAAGGGAAACTTAGAAACAGGCTTAGTTGTGCTTAAGTTTCAATTCAGCTATACAATGACTAAGAAGTTATTTAGTGTCTCCATTGACAACTTAAATGGTGAACTGGGGTTATTTGACATATTTGGACTCTTTTTGAACAATGAGCAAGCCCTGTCAAAGAGAAGAAAGTGGATACAGGCAGCCATGACAAGAAGAATCTATGACATAGAATTGTCAATCTTATTTAAATGTCAACTTCATTTATATTGTCATTAAAGTTAAGGGTTTTGTATATGTGATAGTGTTTTCTACACTTTACTTGTTCTTCCTGGTCACTGAAGGAGTAAGGGGGAAACAATTCATATTTGTATGTGTTAAGAACTGTCTGGTGATGGAGGTTTTAAAGGCTCAAGACACTGGAGGGTAGAGGAGCGGGTAAATGTGCGAACAGAGACGATCTTTAAGGATTTTGGGGGGTAGGGGGGGATTGGCAGTGAGCCCCGAGCTCAGCACATTCCAGTGATTCTATGGTCTCTACGAAGGCCAGTAGGAATGTAAACCATGTGTAGGCAGCTTGGCAGAAGACGTAAACACGACACCATAAGACCAGAGCAGAGGTCATTTACTCTTTGATCATCTTTTCAGCTGGTTACGTTTATTCTGAGCTCTTGCTCCATGCTGCCCTCCTCTGACTGTCCAGAGTAACAACAAAAACCAAGGCAACAAATATTAGTTTTGGTAAAAGTGTTGTGTGGTTTTGAAACAAGTTAATTAATGCGCTAATAATAATTAAAATTTTGTCTGTATTTTGCTGTTATCACACTTTAAAGAAAAGCAGTAATTATCAGGGATCAACGTCACATTATTTAAATTTTTTTGATTCACTGTTTGAGCTCTGACGTGTCGGTTCCTTGCTGCCCTTCCCGTCCACCTCCTGCCTCACCCTTAGTTCCGCTCCCATTTTGTTGGCTTTACTCCTGAAGTTTTTCGCCCCGCAAACCTTTTTGTTTTGTCCCTGCCACTTTGTTTTCAGGTGCCAACCGGATCGTGATTGCAGACTCCAACATCCTGCAGCCAGTCGGCTTGACTGTGTTTGGGAACCATTTGTACTGGATCGACAAGCAGCAGCAGATGATTGAACGCATTGACAAGACCACAAGAGAGGGGCGCACCAAGATCCAGGCACGCATTGCCTATCTGAGTGACATCCATGCTGTTCACGAGCTGGACATGAGAGAGTATAGTAAGTATGAAGTATATACCGTCAAAGCAATTACAACATTTACGTTTTAGTGGAAATCATAGTCGGGATAGAATATTTTCTAAAGGTTATTTAAAGGGTTTCTGATTCTGTAGTAATAGCAGAAGTGGAATAGACAGCATTAGGAGGATAAATCTTTCAGTGTCAGGCGAGTCGATTCCGATTTGATCCTTGGGGGTCCCGATTCATTTCAGAAACGATATTTGATTCAAAACAAATTTTGAATAAGGACCATTCTTTTAATTTGATTTAGGTATTTGTGACATGGCAAAAAATCAAAATACACATAAAAAGTATGTAAGTCTTGTTCCAAACATGTTTGTCAGTAGTTCTTATACCAAATTGTTTGTTATCCTTAAAAATTCCTTTAGTTTGGTCGACTAAAGCAGTGAGGGAAGGCTGATTAATGTAGTCAAAAAATTTATTTTTAAAGTCTACGATTCGATTTGAGCCTAAGAATCTTGATTTTGCGATTATTTTTTTTTTCTATACAGTATCATGTAAAGCAAGTAAACATTATAATCACCTCACAGTTTTAACTCTGCCTGGCTGTGTTTATTTTGCAGGTAAACATCCGTGTACATGGGATAATGGTGGCTGCTCCCACATCTGTATTGTGAAAGGAGATGGCACAACTCGCTGCTCCTGTCCCATTCACCTGGTGCTGTTGCAGGACGAGCTTTCTTGTGGAGGTAAATCCCCCACACCTGATTCATACCTGATCTGTTTTTGCTGCATGAACACTGAGCCTTGTTCTGTGTTGCCCTCAGAGCCTCCGACCTGTTCCCCAGAGCAGTTCTCCTGCACGTCCGGTGAAGTGGACTGTATCCCTCAAGCGTGGCGCTGTGATGGCTTCGCCGAATGTGACGACAGCAGCGACGAGGAGGACTGTCCTGTCTGCTCCGAGTCTGAGTTTCAGTGTGATAGCCGGCAGTGCATTGATATGAGTCTCCGCTGCAATGGGGAGATCAATTGTCAGGACAGATCAGACGAGAACAAATGTGAAGGTGAGGCTTAGGCAGAAGTATCTACCTGTATTTATTCTGTATGTGTTGTTTATGAAGTATTTCAGAATACTATTTTAACTATCTAATATGATTATCTTAATGCTAGCAATAAGGAGACCTGGAATAACATTTAGCAAATTATCCAACTCTTTTTTTTTTTTTCCCAGTGCGTTGTCCTCCTGATCAGTTTAGCTGCTCCAACGGTCAGTGCATTGGGAAACACAAAAAGTGTGATCACAACATGGACTGTACCGACAACTCTGATGAGCTTGGCTGCTGTACGTTTCGATTACACATTCTATTAATGATTTAGTTTGAAATTTTACCTGAATTGATATTGATATTGTTTGATATTTGCAACGTTTTCAGACCCAACAGAGGAGCCTCCACCTCCTCCAAACAACACCATCAGCTCCATTGTGGGTGTGGTCTTGGCACTCTTTGTCGTCGGTGCCATTTATTTTGTGTGCCAGCGGGTCCTCTGTCCACAGATGAAGGATGATGGTGAAACGGTCACTAACGACTTCGTGGTCCACGGGCCGTCTTCTTTGCCGCTTGGATACGTGCCACACCCCAGTTCGCTGTCCAGCTCACTCCCAGGTGGGTCCTGCTGTCAATGGCTTCATTTGAATAAAAAATCAAGATGCTAGTGCTCACTCGAAATCACTTTTCCGCAGGTATGTCAAGAGGAAAGTCTGTGATTGGCTCTCTCAGCATCATGGGCGGCAGCAGTGGCCCTCCGTATGACCGCGCACATGTTACTGGTGCTTCGTCCAGCAGCTCATCCAGCACAAAGGGCACATACTTCCCCCCGGTGAGGTTTGACCTCAGTTGAATGAATATCATTTGCATCATTTTCAAACAAGAACAAATGTTGATAATAATTGTGTTTATCTTTTTTTGCCCAGATCCTGAACCCCCCACCATCTCCTGCAACTGTCCGCTCTCAATACACTATGGAGTTTGGTTACTCCTCCAACAGTCCCTCAACACATCGATCCTACAGGTATTTACTGAACACCTCAATGAAGCTGAATGGCTAAATATGTTAATTTTTTATAAATTTAATTTGATATTCTAATAGAAATTTAAGCCTGGGCATGGTCTTTAATTAATTAGTACTCTTCTCTTACAGTATTATTCCTAATCTTGCAATAATTCAGAGGCGATGACTTTTCCTCTGTCATTTAAAAAAGTTATATGGCTTGTCCTTTTATTCAGCTGATTGATTCAATCTTTTGTCTCTCTCTCAGCTACCGGCCCTATACATACCGCCACTTTGCCCCTCCAACCACCCCATGCAGCACTGATGTGTGCGACAGTGACTACACGCCAGGACGCCGGGCGCCTCTTAAGTCCAGCACCGCAGCTAAGGGCTACACCAGTGACCTCAACTACGACTCGGAGCCTTTTCCGCCGCCGCCCACGCCCCGCAGCCAGTACCTGTCGGCGGAGGAGAACTGTGAGAGCTGCCCTCCTTCGCCCTACACCGAGCGCAGCTACTCCCATCACCTCTACCCCCCACCACCGTCGCCCTGCACGGACTCCTCATGAGCTTTTGAGCCCTTCCCTCCGCACAGCTCCGCCCCCTCACTGTAAATAGCAATTGTGCATATCTGAGGTTAAAAATGGGAAAGAGAGACTGATAAAGGAGGACAACAAAAGGATAAGAAAAGAGAAAAAGGAGCTGCAGAACATTTGTACATTTAAAAAGAGAAAAACATATTTATATATTTTCTATACAGTGTTTACTGATAATGCCATAGAGGTTTGTATTAAGAAATTTGTACATTTTTTAAGAAAAGGTTTTATTAAAATCATCACAAATATAAGTTGCCTTAAACTAGAAGAAAAAGAGGCTGAAGGACAAAAAGCACACAGCAGGACATTTAACTTATCTGATGCCAAATATGACAAACAGCAGCAGCTACAGGTGGAGAAGAGAAGAGCTCCCCCTGGAGGCTCCTCCCCTCAGCTGCCGCTATCTGTAGTTACCATGGAAACTGGAGGAGCAGCTGGACACAGAATGTGGTACCAAGTCTTTGATTTAGATTTACCTCCTTTTATTTATCAAGCGGTTCATCAGAGCGTCTTTGCTATGGATGTGAGTCATGCAGAGCCATACCACTACAACTAAAACACTAACCGGCACATATCTTGCCAAGCTCTCAAAGGCTGCAGGTCATGGAAAATAATATGTTTTGGTCCAAAAGTTTAATTTATCAGCTGTAGGAAGACACTAGATTTTTTTTCTCGCTGAAACTCAAAAATCAATGCTTGAGCAAAACAAAATTCAAATAATAAGCCTTTTATTTGCAGTTTATTTTTTGCAATACCGGTACGAAAAATCATTGGGTTCACCTGGTACATACTATGAACTTCTAAAAATTCTACAAAGCTCTATGCACTTACTAAAATATCAGAAAAACACTCAAATGTTTTAGACAAGGCAGATGCTAAATGACTCACCTCCACCAATATTCAGTGACGTTCAGACAAGCTTAAACTAAAATGGACGCTTGTGTTTGAAATGATAAATTCTCATTGAAAGGTTTGAATGCTTGACTGCAACTGTCTTTTTAATGGAGAACTACCCAAAGCTGCACAGTTGTGGGAAGCAGCATTTTCACATACAACACAATCTTGTGCCTGACCAGCTACACGTTACACATGTTTTATGTTATTTTTACTTTGAGGAAAAACACAGAGGAAACCAGTGCCCACTAAATGCTATATAGTATTTTTATACCACATATTGTGTAGATACATGTATTTATAAGCTATATAGAAGATCATTGTAAATCTATCCATTGAATTCTTGCAGTACTTTACATTGCATCTTTTTTATATTGCCTCATTATATTTTTCTACAGAATATCACTCCAAACGTACGACAATCTCAAATCACTCAAATCGAAGAACATATCCAGGTTTTTAGTGTCTGTTCATGTGAAGTCAGTCTGATGTTTTGACAGACTGATTGTGCCAAAATAACTTTTACCAGTGTGGAGGCAGGTGAGCGTGTCGGGGACCAGAAGCGAACATGAGATGGCATCGACTCTGTTGCCTTGACGATCATGTCAGCAATGTCTTTTTGTAAATCTGTTCTTGTCTTTGTGCTTTTCGTGACCACAAGAAATATATTTTTGAAGTTAACTTTTTGCCTTGTCTACTTGTCAAAGGAAGTTTTTTTTCCTCCTGTTTGGTTTGTTGTTCAACTTCTAAATGTGGCATCAAAAAGAAAAAAACAAAAAACACCAGCACGAGAGTGACAATCCGGATGCCTAACATTAAAATTACAAGGTTTATTATTAGTTAGTGCATCATATTTCAGTTTGATTTACCACTAAAAGCACAAACATTTTGTTTCAGTGTGGCATTTTAGGATTTAGGTGGTTATATATCTTCAAAAACAAGAAATAACAACACTCTTAGGGCTAGTTAAATCTTGGTAAATTGACCATTTATCTGTTTTCATCCAAATGCACAAAAGAACATGTTTTGATGGTTAAAATTAAAAAATGCATTGTATCTGATTTGATTTGATATGAGTTAGTAAGGCAGATGCTACAACAAAAAATGTATCCAGCTGTTCTGAAGAGGTTCACTCTTTTATGGTGATAATTGAGCCTGGAATGATCATAAAATATCTAAACTGTGTTTAAAAATTTCGTCGGGTGCCGCTTAATACACATCAGACACAACCATCTGATACATTTTAGCCTTCTGTCTCAAATACTGTCATTTTTCAGCCAACAAGTTTTAACAAGGGGGAAATTGTGACATGTTAAAGATGACTTGATGTAAATAAAACTAAGCCAGCCGTAACAGGGAAGATGCCAAATGTCCATTCATAATTTGAAATACTATGTATGAGCTACCTGTGGTACGATGGACACATCCAAAATGTTCAAGCAATTTTCCGGAGAGGTTCTCATTTGCTAACTGCACTTTACAGTACTTTTATTTTTTGAGTTTATAGTTTCTGGTACTAAACATGGTTGTGGTGCAGCTGGAGAACTGTTGTGCAAAGCTGATTGTTGTAGTGTTTGTCCCAAAAACATGACTGACTACAGGAATTTTGACTGTTGTTTTATGTTTGTTTTTTTTGTTTTGTTTTTGTTTTTTGTCTGGTTGGTCTCTAATGGCAATTAGTTGTACAGGTATTACAAATTGCATCTATATATTAAAATCTCAGAGGACATACAAATAGATCCAGACTTGTTTTGGCGTTTTGTACAGCATTATTGGAAGGTCACTGAAAAGGAACCATGAACGTTAAATTGTAGAAAATGCTAATGATCTTTTTTTTTTTAAAAAGCACTTTTGTTTTCATGGTATTGGAGGTTGAACAAGAAAACTCAGTTGTTTGTGTCAACTCAAAATGTCTTTCATATATTTGGATCTCATGCTACTTTGCAAAGATCAAAAAATGACCAACATTTGTTTCATCTTGATTACTTGGTTTCCACATCTTAATTTTTTCATCAGATGACTGCTTTGCCTGTAAACAGATGGACCTGTATAGCTCATCCAGCTGCCACCATAAGCTGTAACTCATGAAATGCTGATTTTTCCTCCTCTTTTTGTTTAATACAAGTGCGTGAACTTTTATCTGATCATGTGTGTGTGTGTTCATTTACCACTTTATTTGAGGCACAAATAAAATCGTCTGGCAGCTTAACAATAAACGTTATTATTTTCATCCCCCAATCTCTGGATTACATTTAAACTTTCTGTATCATTCTGAATTCTTCTTAAATATGTGTTAAAATAGTATTTAATAAGGCTAAATTCAGCGTTAGTCATTTGTTAAGTAAGTAGTGAATCAGATTTAGAAGATTAATTATGCCTCTAGAGTTATGAACGAACTGCAAATTGCAACTGCTTCAAGTCAATCCCATCGCTGATTTCCGGTGATATAACGTCATTTCTTAGCCCCACCCTCTCTATACCATCTCTCCGCTCATTGGACGGTCCGTGACAGCTGACCAGGAAACAGCGGAGGAGCCACAGCCGTCCGCAAAGAGAAAGGTAAGGAAATAAACAAAATACATACGTTGCATTTTAGATGACAAAAAAGGTTTTACATGTCGCTAGATTGAGATCATCGTGTTAGTTAGTGTGCTTGGTTACTGTGAAAGGTTAAAAGTTAGATATTTTTCTATCGAGCGATTTTTTAGAAAAATTTCGAGTTCTTTGACATCGAAAGTGAAAACACACAAAAGGCATACAGTCACGTACGTAAAATGAGCTATGGACATACGTAAAACACCATTTATTGGCCTAACTTTTACCTGTTTTAACCAATGCTGTTAAATGTTACAGCGGCCCGTTCCCTTGTTTGTCTCGATAAATGAAAAGACGCTGTTCAACTAAAGAAACTGATTTCGCTTTAGTTTGAGTCTGTAAAATATATTTTTCTTTAATGTGCCGTGTCGTCGTCACAAACGTGGTAGCTTGAAACAAGGTTTGGTTGTTTGAGGCCTAATGGGAATTTCCCGGTGGCTTTGACGTAACCATCTGCCTTTAGGTTTTAACTCCTATACATTCAATTAAATTAATTAAAAACTCTATTAAAATGTATGGAAACACAATTTAATTTCAGTATTATAAACAGTTAAGAACGACCTTACAATCGGTAAATTGTTTTCTACTGATGAGGGGGATATTTGCTGTGTTCACCCGAAATAACTATAATATTGTTTTGTAGATTTTTTGCTATGTACAGACCGTATCTGTATGCTCTATGTTTCTCACTGTTCATATACTGTGTTTCCTACAAGTAGAGCTGTCACTTCCTCTTTCCTGTTTTTGTCATTGTTTCTTTGCAGAACCTCCTCAGCCGTCAGGATGCAAAGCACCACTAACTACCTTTGGCTGATCTCTGACCTGCTGGGTCAGGGAGCAACAGCCAACGTTTATCGTGGGCGACACAAAGTAAGATATGACAACAAACCTTCTCTTAAGAGTGGTCAAAAACCATGCATCGGATTATCTCATTTCATTAAGTGTTAAGTAACTGCTGCACCCATTGAAAAAAGGTTTTGTGGTATGTAGTATTGCTTGCTAAGCTGCTGTGTTTTTCTCTTGTGAATGCAGACTGATCTGTTATGTATTTGAAAATAAAAAGTTGAAAGAATGGGGCCTAAGTCTGCTAAGCTATGATTATAATTAATTTACAATTGTGTACATGTTTAGAAAACAGGAGACCTGTATGCTGTCAAGGTATTCAACAACCTGAGTTTTTTGAGGCCATTAGATGTCCAGATGAGAGAGTTTGAAGTCCTGAAAAAACTCAACCACAAAAACATTGTAAAACTGTTCGCAGTGGAGGAGGAGGTGAGTACTCTTTTAATTATAACAGTGTAAGAATAGGGCATTTCAGTGCCTCACTTTGTAGATCCCATACCATATAAATGAGCGGCCAATTTTCAGAATAGAGTTAACCATTTGCAGTATGTTGGATTAATGTATGAATTATACATAGGCTACATTACTAACAGAAGAAAACTTAAATGTTGGTTCTTGTATATTTACTTTGCTTTATTATTGTTGTCAGTCCAACACTCGTCATAAGGTCCTGGTGATGGAGTATTGCCCTTGTGGCAGCCTTTACACTGTATTAGAGGAGGCGTCAAATGCCTACGGCCTTCCCGAGGATGAGTTTCTCATAGTTCTCCACGATGTTGGTGAGTGAGATGATTTTCATAACCACTGGAGAGTTCAAGATGTATGTAATAAATCAAGAATAAAACAGGTTCTGACATTGTTCTCTGGTTGTGCCTACAGTGGCAGGAATGAACCACTTGAGAGAGTATGGTATTGTTCACCGTGACATCAAACCTGGAAACATCATGCGAGTGATTGGAGAGGATGGGCGCTCTGTTTACAAGCTGACAGACTTTGGAGCAGCCAGAGAACTAGAGGATGATGAGCAGTTTGTATCTCTATATGGCACAGAGGAATATCTGGTATGAAAATTATATGAATGATTTTATTTGTGTGAAACACACATTTTAAAAAGATGTAACTTGTCTTGTTGTGGATATTTTCCTGTTTCCTGTTCAGCACCCTGACATGTATGAGAGAGCTGTTCTGAGGAAAGACCACCAGAAAAAATATGGTGCCACAGTGGATCTGTGGAGCATCGGTGTCACTTTCTACCATGCAGCAACTGGAAGCCTCCCATTTAGACCTTTTGAAGGCCCACGTAGGAACAAGGAAGTAATGTAAGACTAATTGATCATTTTCAAGCATCAAAATGAATGGGACTCTGACTGTGATGTTGTTTTTATCAGGTATAAAATTATCACAGAAAAGCCTCCAGGAACAATCTCTGGCCATCAGAAGTGTGAGAACGGGAAGATTGAGTGGAGCACAGAGATGCCAGTGTCCTGCAGCCTGTCTAAGTAAGACACACTGCTTTTGTTAAAATACAGGAAGTATATAGTTTATTTGTTTTCAGAGTCATATCATTTAGGCATCTGGCAACATGGCTGTTGTTGTTTTTTCATATTTTTTTACCTTACATTTAACTGCAAAGGGGACTGCAGAGCCTTCTTACTCCAGTGCTTGCTAACATCTTGGAAGCTGACCAGGAAAAGTGCTGGGGTTTTGACCAGTTCTTTGCAGAGACCAGTGACATCCTGCACCGCACCGTTGTCTATGTTTTCAGCCTACAGCAGGCCACACTCCATCACATCTACATCCACGAATACAACACGTAAGCTATTTAATTATCACAGTCAGAAGATGGTTTTCAGTATTATTGTTTTAAATGATCAAAAAAAAAGACTTGAACAAAATTATATTAAACAATGTAAAATCTCTCTTCCAAAAGAAAAAAGTCCCAGTAACTTAGAAAAGAAAATTAAAAAACAAACCAAAATGCAAACATCAACTCACTTTAATTACTGTTGTTAACATTTGTTAGATCCTAAATGTCTCTATATTACTCTCTACAGAGTGGCACTGTTCCAGGAGCTGCTGTCCCGTAGAACCAGCATCCCACTCCATAACCAGGAGCTGCTTTATGAGGGCCGTCGACTCATCCTGGACCCTAACCGCCAGGCCAAGACTTTCCCCAAGACCTCCAGAGACAATCCCATCATGCTCGTCAGCCGCGAGTCCGTCGCCACCGTCGGACTGATCTTTGAAGATCGTATGTATTGTCACAGTCAAATAACCTTGAAGCACTTAACGAATTTAGAGATTTGTACACAAACAAGCATGCTGTATTTTATTTAAATGTATTTGTCAACAAATTGCTGTTTCCTCTGGTGTTTATAGCAAGCCCCCCTAAAGTTCAGCCTCGCTATGACCTGGACCTCGATGCCAGTTATGCAAAGGTAATGGCCATTTAACTGTCCACTCACTTGTTATGTCTGCACAAATGTGGCCCTAGAACTATGCAGCTCATTTCTATGTGCTGTACAGACATTTGCAGGTGATGTGGGACATTTATGGAAAACCTCAGAGTCTTTGCTGGTGTATCAGGAATTGGTACGAAAAGGAGTGCGTGGATTAATGTGAGTAAAGATGTGAAAATACAAAACGAATTTCACATTTTTCTTTTCAGTGTTTATTAAACATCTAAGATCATTGTCTTGTTTTCCTATTATTTTTTTTTTACTCAGTGAGCTGATGAAGGAAGACTACAGTGAGATACTACACAAGAAGTCAGAAGTTTTCCATCTGTGTGGCTACTGTACACAGATACTTGAGAAGACAGAGCAATTGTTAGTAACAATTAATATAATTTTACATTCAAAAAAATTATCTGTGACGTGAGAAGATTGAAAGGACTGTTGTGTTTCGCAGATTTGAGGTGTTAATGCAGGCCAACATGCTGTCGACAGAATACGATGAGATCTCAGACATGCACAAGAAAATTCTCAGAGCAAGTACCAGCTACTTAGAAATGATCTTAGCAGGGCAGCATATAGTTATGTTGTACTAATAAGTTATTTGACAATTTATTTCCAGATTTCTAGCTCTTTGGAGCCCATTGAGCGAACAACACAGGACATCAAGAGTAAATTCCTGCCAGGAGGCTTGCTGACTGACACCTGGACACAACAAGTTGGGACTCACCCTGAGGACAGAAAGTAGGACTCTTGGCATATGCTCTATGTGTTTTCATGCTATGTACAGTTGAGTTCTATATGTCACTGCCTGTCTCTCTGCAGTGTGGAGAAAATCAAAGTGTTGTTGGATGCCATCACAGCCATTTACCAACAGTTTAAGAAGGACAAAGCTGAAAGACGTGAGCATTGTTATGAGAGTCACAGTAAATCAGTATTTATGCATCAAAATATAAATAAATAAAATCAAACATTTTTGTATTGTCTGACTCTTTTTAGGTTTGCCATACAACGAGGAGCAGATCCATAAATTTGACAAGTAAATATTGACTTTTCAGTCTGAACACCTTTCTGAGCATCCATTTTAGTGCTTACTGTTGTTGGGTTGTGTGTTTGGCAGACAGAAGTTGGTCCTTCACGCAAGTAAAGCCAGATCTCTGTTCACTGAAGAGTGTGCCATGAAATACCGCCTGTTCATCTCCAAGAGTGAGGAGTGGATGAGGTAAACTGTGATTAGCTTAAGTTTAATAACAATTAGTGGGTGGGTCTGGGTCACTCAGATAACAGTGAAAAGTGTAAACCATTTTATTTGCTTAGCAACAGTGCCTGTGTTTGCTTTGCAGGAAGGTTCATCACGTGAGGAAGCAGTTGCTGGGTCTGTCTGGTCAGCTGATTAGTATTGAGAAAGAGGTGACTATGTTAATGGATAGAGCCATAAAGGTAAATGTGACCCTGATATGTGAATTTTTTTCTCTGAAGCTTGGTTTGTCCAATGACACCTTCTGTGCATGTTTTGTGCAGTTGCAGGAACAGCTACCTCAGAAGGTTCTTCCTCTGGTGTCAAGTGGGATGAAGCCTCAGGCCTACCTGAGTCAGAATACATTGGTGGAAATGACACTTGGGTGAGAGTCGCCGATATTATCTGTATTAAGAAATGTATAAAAGCTGCCTAATCAAATTTTGTGCTTCTTTTAGAATGAAGAAACTGAAGGAGGAAATGGAGGGTGTGGTCAAAGAGCTGGCAGAAAACAACCACTTCTTAGAACGGTGAGACACTTCTTTAACAGGCAACTTTATTTGTCATCTGTCCTAGAATGTTCACACTTGTAGGTCGCATTATTTTATTTGGACCAAACAGTAAATGATAAGTCAAGAAACAACCGATAACCAACTCTTTAAAGACACACTAGATGGCAGTGTCTGTGGAAGATGTGTGGGTTCAAGCTGATTGGAAATGACACAGATTTTCATGATGACATAAAAACGATTAAAGGATTTTATCTTCTCAGTGCTCTTTGTGCTCCAGGGAAGGTTTCAACTGATATGCGTTTTAGGGTTGCATCTTTTCTTATTTGTTTTAATTGTACTGAACATGGCAAGCGTGACCACACTTTTAGAGCCTGTCTGTCTTTCAACACTGGTCGTACAGTCATCAGTTTTAATTCCTGCAGTTATCCTTGATTAAAAATGTAAATTTATTATGTTACATTTTTTTTATTTAATTTATTTAAAACTTATGTCAGGAGCCTTATGTTTTGTGTTGAGGCTAATGATTTTAAATGAAATTCTGTTTCCTCTAGATTCGGCACATTGACATTGGATGGAGGATTGAGGGGTTAAACTGCATCACTGCTGTTTGTACATAATTATCCTGTAAATAATGAGGGACTGCCCTAAGTCTTTTCATGAAGGAAGCTTCTGTATACTCGGATGGTTCTCCTAACTTTAAATGCTAGTAGAAACCACAGCTGTAAGACCTAATGACCACCCCTTCATGTGTAAAGTAAGACAACACTAATCATTTGGTAACAGAGCTTGTACTTTTCTTTTCTCACAGTAACTGTCAAAACAATTATTTAAAATCTAAATCAGTTAATGCTTTCACTGAAGGGATGAACTTCAGTAGTGCTTAGCACTATGACCTGCTGTTAAGAGGCACAGATGCAAATGAAATAAATTTATTTGAGAGTACATTATGTCAGAAAGTAAAATTAAGTGCAACAGCTCACTTCACATGTGGGATATAACTAAAAATAACTGACATTTCCAAAGTCAGTCTCTTTCAATTTTGAAGCTCTTTTTCCAAATTGTTGTTTGTATTAAAAGGAGATTCAACATATAATTAGTATAAATCACACCCACTTATAAAAAGTGACTCACCCAGTTCACTTTTTGTTAAAGGATATCTTCATTAAGAATTTAACACATAAAAAAAGTTTTTTGATATAATGTTGATCACACTGAATTGGGTTTTAGGTAAGAAAATTTTTTTATTTATTGTTCTTTTATCCTGATATAAAAATATCAACACATTTAACTGTTCAACATTTGTGTCCATCTGTAAAACTGTAAATAAATGTCTTATGATAAACAGTAATGGAATTTCCTGTTTTAGTGGTGTTAAAAAGTCCAAGAGGAATCATTTTGGATAACAGTCTGGGTTTTTTCAGTTTTTGTTTTATTTTTTGTCATATGCTAACGCTTAAGCATCAATAAATCTACTCACAAGGACACGTTTAGAATTGACAAGATACAAATAAACTAGAAAATGTGTTTTGCTCTACACTTCTCATGCTGTTTATTGTAAAAACAGTGTTAAGTTAAAAATGAAAAGGGTCATAATTCAGTAATTCAATTAGATGTTTTAATTTAGAGCTTGTTGGTGGGAGGTGGAGAATATGCCCAGCACACAGGAGGCCCGGGCTCTTGTCTCTGTCGAGTCATTTTCCCAATGTCATTCCCCACTCTCCTTCACCCCATTTCCTGTCTAGTCACTGACATCTGTCAATAAAGGCCAAAATGCCCTAAAAAAATAAAAATAGAGCTTGTTTGGAATATTTGACCTTAATTTGATTATTGATTGTTTCTTACACTGTACATAAAGTATTTTTACAGTGCCTTATTATGGGCTATAAACCAGAGTATTCACAGGAGTCATGGTCTGAAGGTGTGTGGAATTTAAAAATAAGTAATGCTGAGTCATTAACTCTACACTCAGAGTCATCTGACCAGAGAAGGATCTTTGACACTTGGATACCTTATATTTAGATGATAAAAATAAGCTACCCTTTTCCCTCAACTCTATCTGCTCTCTCCTTCTCTCCAGTGCGAGCTCTCCATAGTGACCAGCCTGTTGGAAAATTACTACTGTCTCCTTAGTGATGTGGTTGCCATGGTGATATGCTGCGACAGCAACTCCGTCAGCATTAGACCATTAATTGTAGACAGACAGCATCACGTCCTTTTTTAGAGTAGACATGGCAGGGCAGGCCCACATGGCGTGAAGGTCAACAGGTAACACGCAGCTGATGAGGCTGGATCATGGATCATGCATTAATCACAGGCTTGTCACAGGGTATGTCTGTTTCTAGATGCTACATAGGCCTGCTGATGCCCACTGAGTCTTTAACATAGTGGCTCACACTCTCTGCAACAGCAGCGCCCCCCTCGGACCCTTTCTGAAAACCAAACTTA
Source organism: Rhyacichthys aspro (assembly GCA_036850595.1). Classification (NCBI taxonomy): domain Eukaryota; kingdom Metazoa; phylum Chordata; class Actinopteri; order Gobiiformes; family Rhyacichthyidae; genus Rhyacichthys; species Rhyacichthys aspro. The sequence goes on along the minus strand of CM072159.1, from coordinate 19,136,409 downwards.
AAGAAACAGAAGGAATATTACAATAGCATATCTTATTAAAAGAGTTTTCTGTTATTACATTTCCCAACATTTAAACAAAGATCACATGACAGCTTCTGTTTGTTTGTATGTGTTTTTTACTGCTTATCTTCCTAAACAATTTTCTATTTTTGTAAATACCCTCCTGACATTTCCTACTTTACAGTGTGCACTGTGTTTTTTTGTAATGGTCTATCCTTATTATCACAAACAGGACAGAGTGACTGGGTGAGTCACGTTTGTACGTTTCACCTGCTCCGACTTACTCACTCAGCTGAAACGACTCCTCATAGGATCATGTTTGTCTTCACAATATTATAGAAATTCATGTTTTCTTGAAGATTTAATTATGCTTTGTTCAACTAATACTTGCCACCCTGCTGAAAAGAATAACAGATGAGAATAGTTGCAAGACTATGTAACGCTCCAAAGGTTATGATGCAAATACAGATATTGTATATTGTAGTAGTGTGGAAGGATGTGTTTGAGGGGTTTTGGTGTAAAAGCATGGTGGACCACATCATCAGAGACACAATGAAATATCTGATGATATAGACCCCTTCATTTTTTGTACAACATGGTCTGGGTTGGCATTTCAACAGACTGTTACATATTTCAATTTGCCAACAGTCTCTTTTGATTTTATTCTTATTCAACAGGTACAGGTTTTAAACAAATCTGAACATGTTTTAGATGGATTTAAACAGGTTTTTGGTAGATTTAGACATGTTTTAGTTGGATTTTAACAGGTTTTAGTTGGATTTTAACAGGTTTTAGATGAATTTGAACCTGTATATTAATGCTCTGTGACACTGCTGCTGCTCTTGGGGCCATTAACAATAAATTTTATCAATGAAGCTAAGGGCCGCATAAAATGTTACCATGTGCCATATTTGGCCCCCAGGCTGCACTTTGGACATGTCTGGCCTAAACTGACACATGTGACTTGAGGACTATGTGAAAATACCTGCAGCTTACAGTTTATAGTATTCTGGCTCCTATGGGCCTGCTGTTTTTAAAGTAACTCCTATACTGAATTGATTAATTTTCCATAAATTTTAAAATGTTGGCTGAAAAAGACTGAAAGACATAGGGGGGGGCTGTGGAGGTTGTGGCCCCCAAACGTTCCGGCCCTGGCTGGATGTGGTGAGGGTGAGTACTGCTCCTGAGATGCAGCGCCATCCTCGCGTCTCTGTGGAGACAGACGGACAGGCGGACCGACACACAGCCATAAGGCATCCTGTTGGATCCAGACGGTCGGACCGAGCACATATCCATGATGTCCGCCGCCCCTCCAGCTCTGGGCTGCTGCTGCGCGTCGATCACAGCCGCAGTGATTCACGGAAAACAGCCGAATGAAGCGTCCGTGTCCGCGCCGCTGTGAACCGGTGAGTCCTCACACACAGACCCGGGCCGAGGCAGGCCAGGGGCAGATGGAGGGGTTAGTGCCTTCAGACCACATCCAAACAAGAGTTAATGGCTTTTATTGTGGTAACAGTGTGTGTCAATGTTGTATATTTGGCCCCAGCGTTGACTGGAGGTAAATAAGGAGCAGGATGAGAGGCCAGTGCTTTGTGGGAGTGACACGACTTGTTTATGTGGACGTGTTCATCTGATTTCTGATGGACGCCTTTTTCATCGTTTTAAAACATTCGGAATACAAAGATAAGAAGATGTGTTAGCCTCGTGCAATAAGCTGTTTGTGCATTTGGGTCAACTAGATTACATGTACCTTATATTTTTAATTAGTTAGCCCACTTCCTTTTGATCGCAGGCGTTTTCTTACATGCTATTAAAGTCCAAAGCGTATTGTATTAATGCAGGCCCACTGACTGTAGATTATTAGCTTCTGAACTTGACAACCAATACTTTTTTCCCCCAATTATGACAATTTATAATAAATGACAGCTGATAATATACTAAGTTGTTTGTGCTGTAGTGCACAGTCTAATTTTAGTGAGCCTACCTGGTGATGTAGGTTTTATGTAGTAAATTGAAATGTAAACCTTTTAAAAAATGATCAAATCAGAACATTGATAGTACATGTAAAATATAAACATTAGTCTTATTAGTCAGTAGGATTTATAATTAAAGATACAAATTCTAATATGACACATTTATGTATTAATCTTTTGCGTTCACAATACCGTCAACCAACAGTCAACATGAACTTGTTTTGATTCTGAAATAACTAAACAGCCCAGCACAGAAAGCACAAGAGCAACCATAAACATATTCCCCCAAGAGATATTCCACAGCTTTAATGGGTGACCTCAGAGGACACTTAAGTGGATGCCTGTGAAGGGTTAATGAAATAAAAACAACCCAAGCTGTGACTTAGTTGTAATTAATAAGTTTGACTTGATATATGTGGTTGCATCCTGCTAAAGATGGTGTTTCCAGCATTTACAAATTTAGAGTAATAATTTTCATGTGTTTTGTGTGCTCATGATTGTATTAGTAATGCTTGTTTCTTGTCTCCACAGCTGTTCACAGCTGCAGCAGTGTAACTATGGTGTATGCTCAGTCATCAAACACAGTTGGTGTCAATCCCTCCCTTTATTCACCATCTTTCACTTATCACATGTCATTTAACTTCTCTGAGAGGGAAAACTCAACTGTCCTGGCCACCTTACCCACAACCCCTCTGTGCAGCCTCGAAGGCTCAGTGACCAGCCAGCCAAACGGGACATTGGACGTGAGTGAGCTGACTTCTGGGGAGGTGGCCATCCTGGGTTTGGTGTTTGGCATCATATGGCTGGTGTCTATTTTGGGAAATGCCCTTGTGTGCTTGGTCATCCACAGGAGCCGAAGAACTCAGTCTACCACTAACTACTTTGTGGTGTCCATGGCCTGTGCAGACCTGCTCATGAGCCTCGGCTGTGCCCCCTTCGGCCTCCTGCAGGTTGCCTCAGGTCGATGGCCTCTCAGCACAGTTGTTTGCAAAGTTGTACGCTATTTACAGCACCTTTGCCCTGGTGTTCAGGTATATGTGTTGCTTTCTATCTCTGTGGACCGCTTCTATACAATCGTCTATCCCCTCAGCTTTAAGGTGTCTAGAGAGAAGGCCAAGAAGATGATTCTGGCCTCATGGCTGTTTGATGCAGCCTTTGTATCACCCTGCCTCTTCTTCTATGGCTCCACTAACACCAGCACCAGTCATTGTGACTTTTTCCTCCCACTCAGCTGGGGAGGGATAGCCTATGCTGTGCTTCACCTCTTGTTCAGTTTTATGGTCCCCGTGGCACTAATAGTGTTCTTCTACCAGAGAGTCATCCGCTACATTTGGAGGATCAGTGCTGATGGCCACACAGTCCGTCGAACAATGAACATTGTACCACGGACTAAAGTCAAGACTATCAAGATGTTTCTGATGCTCAATTCAGTTTTCTTCCTTTCCTGGACACCATTTTACGTTGCCCAGATGTGGCATCCCATGGACACCAACAGCACCAATAGACAGAGGCTGTTGTTCTTTGCAGCCATTACCTGGATTTCCTTTAGCTCCACAGCAGCTAAACCCACCCTGTACTCTGTGTACAACGCAAACTTTAGGAGAGGCATGAGGGAAACCTTTTGCATGTCATCAATGAAATGCTATCGCAGTAATGCATACACTATCACAGCAAGCTCTCGAATGGCTAAAAAGAACTATGTCGGTGTGGTGGACATCCCAGGGCAGGCCAAGATGGTCACCAAGGACTCTGTTTATGAATCGTTTGACCGAGATGCAAAAGACAAAAAGGTGGCCTGGCCGACCAATTCTAACCCCCCAAATACATTTGTGTAAAGTAGCCATTCACAAATTATATCAATGAATTTAATATTCAATACAGTGCCATTGTTGGCTATGAGCTAAACATACTAGTTCTGTGTGTACTTAGACAAAAGCTCACATAAACAGAACGTGTTCAGTTTGTATAAAGGGCTTTTCCTAACAGATCACCTCTGAGGCTCCCATATTACACAGTTTCAAGAGTTGTAAGCAGCAAGATGTTTTTATAAATAGAATATAAACCATTTTGTGTTTGTTGTGTTTTGGCGGTTGACCCTAGTACATTTAATTTATTTTTTTGTCCTTGTGAGCTGATACAGCACTCATTGATCTTATGTGTACATATTAGATTTCAAACTGTAAGACGTGGTAGAAGAATAGTGGTGGCTGCGAGCCATACATTAACAACTACATCTGTTCTGTGAAAAGATGAACGATGTTACGTGGTCATACAACCAGTTTTGGTGTGTTTACATTTACAGAGCTAAATTGTGTTGTCTTTAACATTAAACTCGCCAAGTTTGTGTTTTCATCATAGACAATCTTAGACCATAAGTCTTAAGCTCTCCATCAGAGGACACCCAGTTGTTGGATCTTGATATTGAATTACCTGCAGATTGTTGAGAGATTTTAGCTCAACACAGTCAGCAACACCAGGTTATTTTCACAACCACGTTTTTATAGCAACATCAAAGAACTTTATGTCATCTTTGTTTAAGATAAAATTGCTAGCACATATGTTGGGGAAAGTAGGATTTTATTGAGACTGACATTTTAGGCTTTAGACCAGCTATAAACTAGATATGATGCTGACACAAAAATCGGACAATCAAAGAATATAAATAAAAAATTTAATTTGTTTCTGCAAATATTTTCACCCCTACACATATCTTTATCTTTTAACTTTAAGAGAAGTGTGAAGAATACAATACTGTTTTTTTTTTTATTGAAAAGAATATTAATATTACTCCTCCTCCACAGTCACAATAAATGAGATACAAAATTGGATTTTAACTGCATAATGATAATGATGAAAATAAATGAATGAACATTACATCAGTCTGATAGTATTAAGAAGTAAAAAAATTGCTAAACCCTTACTACTCTTGTTTATACATAAAAAAGAAAAACTCACTTGATTTGTTTATTTTTAAAAACACTTTTTGGTTTTCCATTTATAGCAGACTTGTAGCATTGTACTGTACATTGTACAGGACAGGAGGACAGGATTGCATTTTAGAAATTTGTGAAAATGCTGACATGTTTTGTCTCTATTTCTGTTCAGGCTGAATTTGTTTAAAAACCCCTTCTCTTTAAAATGATAAAACAAAAAAAGATTGAACTTCTTAGGTTAGTTGGTGCAGATACAGCCACTTCAGTCACAGGTCCTGCTCTGTGCTGCCCAAGCCTGTACATTTTCTGATAGTACTACACATTTATGTGATGAACCAAGTGTGTCTTTTTCTGTGAACTGTTTTTAAGGTCTATACGTTATATTATAATAAATTCATATTGCAGAGCCCATTGTGTGTCAAATTTTTTGGGACTGTCAAAGTATCTTTTTATTTAAAGATGTTTATTTTATTTTGGTACTAAAATGCTCAAGTTTGTTCCATGTGTTTAAAGTTTTATCACAATCTTACACACTGTCATTGATTTTATCATAGTCATTGATTTTATTGTATAAAGTTTTTTTTTTTTTTATATATATAATGCATCAAATACTAATATTTTAAGGCTTGCTAATCAAATGATATATAAACATGAAAGTTTGATTTAAACATGATTTAAAAATATAAGTAGAAATGAACATAGATAAAATATACAATGTGTATCTCCATTATTTCCTGACTCTTTAAATGGCTTTTAGCAGGCTAAATAAACCCTAGGACACTGTTTGGAAAATTTTAGAATGATGAATGATGATGAATGAAATGAAAAAGAGGGAAAAGAAACAAAATAAACTCTCAATAAGCACAACACATTTTTATTTCCTGAAGTACATAGAAAAAAAGGTGCACAACATGGCTGTAGAATCAATGTCATTTGTAAGAAAGTGCACATGTTCAGTGATTACCACGCTAACACATCTGTAAAGAGCAACAAAATGTTAAAACATAAGTAATAAAACAAATTACAAGTGTATACTAAATAAATTAATAATGGGTCATCAATTTATTTGCTAAAAGCAAAAGAATTGGTACAAAAATACATCAAGCTTGGTTATGCTGACATAAATTACAAAAATATATACAACTTTTCTTGTTTGGAGAAATTAGGAGTGATTTTTAGCTAATCCTTCAGGATTCTTAGATAAAATATGTAAGAGCTGAAAAACAAGATAAATGAAACTATAGACAAACATTATGTATGACAAATATGGTTGTATGTCTGGTAGAAAGATTAACATATATAGCAGCTCTCTGTGGCAGCAGATTTTTTCTCACTTTGCAATGAGACTTTTCATCACTTCATCAGTTACTCGGCTCCTCTCTTAGGCTTGCCCGTTGCTGCTGTTGTTTTTGCTATTCTTCGATGTCTTTGTGCTGCTGCCACTTTGAGGAATTTTCTGGTCATCACCTGTGAGCAGGGCTTTAATCTCTGAGGGTATTTTTCCCTGATCCATGGCTGAACACCACTGTTTGTACTGTAAAAATAAAAATAAATATGTGTCATTGTCAAAATATACTCCCAATAGAACCCACTAATGCTTAATAAAAAATATGCTGTAAGAAGCTGGTTACCATCTCCAGCTCCTCCCGTAGAGCACAGATGGCTCTCTCTTTACTGGAGACCAATTCTTCGAGATATTGGTACCTCAGCTTCTTTCTTGCTCTGCATTCTCTTGCACTCTGTCGACTACGCTCCAGTTTGGCTTTTAGGTCAATCTTAGCAGGTTTACGGCCCCGTTTCCCTGGTTTCTTCACTTTCCCAGCCACCATCTGCAAAGAAATACTATCACTTGTCACTCCAGTTACATCTTTGCCCACCACTAGCTTTAACGTGGCACAAATAAGAGAAATTATATAATCTACTTTAATCTACAATTTTTCCCATTGCATTGCATTATTTGACAAATGTTTTAGGTAAATCCACAAAAATATATTAAAACATAAAAAACTAAATAAAGAAACGGCCATTAATTCATAATTATATTATAATAATTAATTAATATAAATTTAATTAAATATAAAATAATATCAACGAACTACCTAAAACACAATTTCTCTGCTTGAATACATTAAAAACAAAACAAAAAAAAACAACAACAAAAAACAAATACTGTATGCATGTGTCAAGATTATTTCACCCCCAAATACTTAAAGTAAGTTATTATGTGAAGATTAAAAGTGTGGGAGTTTATGTGTAAATTGTACAATTGTTTACTGCTCAACATGGCATAATTTATTTAAATGTGAGATTTGACCTAATCACGCCTGAACCTTACAGCCTCCAGTAGCCCATTCGTTTACAAACCACATGCCGCACTGAAATAGTTCCAATAAACTTTAAATATAACCAAATATAGCTACACTAAAAAGTCAATGTAGCTTGATATTACCTTGTTGTCATCCATTTTGACGAGGCTTACTCAAAGGCAGCTAGTTTGCGTTAGCTGGAGTGGTAGGCCAACGCACCACCACAAGAGCTCCTCTGATTTAAAACTAGACAAAGTTAACTTATTTAACGTTATTATGCAAAAAAGTAAAACGACACTGATAAGATGCTAACAGCTGCGCAGTTGTTTTGCTTATATCGTTTACGTCACTCTTCTTCTTCTTCTTCTTCTTCTTCTTCTTCTTCTTTTGCCAAATGAGTCTGTCACAAGAAGTAAAAAGGGCATTACTGCCACCTATAGGTTGGAGGCTGGGCCGGAGATTGTTAATCTGAATGTTACAGTATACTTTATTACACTCACACAGATTCGTGTTTACTTGTACATTTATGTAGTCTACAACTATTGTAACCATATCATCCTATTCATTATTATTAATTCTTACTCTATCTCATTCTTTTGTTGATTATGTACTTTATGATATTCTTACAACACAGGAAAAAGAAATGTTAACCATTTTACAATCAAAGGGAGCCCCATAGTGTGTAAGTAAGCTCTGTGCAACACTTTGCTCCCCTGTATGTGCAGTTGAAGGGGACAGCCTGCCCTGGGACAAAGGATGTGAGGGGTTTATACTAGAGCAATTAGCATGCATGGTTAAGTCAGGCCTGAATAAAAAGGATCAAAGAAGGGAGCCCCTGCGCACTGTCAAGACCCTCTAAGTTACTCTATGTAAAATACATGTAAATTTACAATCAGCAAAAAAGAAAATTAAAAACTACTGTTTAGCATAGCAGAAGCCAAATTATTTTAGCCCTACATTTATAACTACTCTGACCTGATGATTTCAGTTTAATGTTAATTTGGGCACATATAGCCAACATCTAAAGATAGCCTAAAATGACTGTACCCTCTGTTAAATGCTTTGAGGGATATCAAACCTGCCACCTTTTTTTCCCTAAGGTTTCCCCTCAGCTTTTTTATTTTATTTTATTATTTTATTTCTAGGATAGGATAGGCTACACTCGACCCATCCTGCAAACCATTGTGTGTGTCTATTACAACAAAACCTATTTTAGAAATATTAGACAATTCGGAATATAAAAATCATCCTATAATTAAACGACCCGACATTATTTAATGACAAAACTCTCAGAATATGTCTTAAATTTGACCTCCTCAAAAAGCTATCGCAGAATGTTTTTGGTCGGCCCACTCGCGGGCCCCTGCGCCTTTAAGAAGCCTGTTGAGTTCATTTGACTGTAGCTTCAATGACGACATCCCAGTATTTTTATACAGTGACCTCATCTCTTATGGCAGCGACAGGACTTCAACAACCGAGTCACTGGCTTTTCTTTTCTGTTCTTTTAGTTTCTCTTTAGACACGTTCATTTAAAACTCAGCAACCTCAGTTAACTTAAATCAGACCTTGTCGTTGTGCTAATGCGGACGGTTTAAAGTTGTGTGTCTGCTTTGACGTCGACTCTCTAAACGGTGAGTGTCCCAAAGTATAAAGTATAAATCAACTGCGGCTCTTTACGGGGCCTACAGTTAAAGTTTGTTTTTTTTCACTGTGTCGTTTCTCAGCTAACCTAACGTTGCTCCTAAACACTGTAATCTCGTTTTGACCTGTTTTATAGTCTGGCTCCGGTCAGTTGGTAATTTACCATCGACACACACTAACAAAATGTCAGAAAGAGCGAGCTAAGTTTGGAGGAAACATTAAACGGATCTGAAAATGTCGACCAGTGCGGTCCGAGGAGACGGAAATGAGTCTGAATGTCAACACACTTATTTGTGAACTTCAAATGGTCTATAATATGAAATGTAGGCTAACCAAAGCGTTAACAAGTGTCATACCTGAAATGATAGACTTAACGTCTCATTTCAGAAGTAGCCCAGACCACAGATCATTTTCTAAATCTAGGTTATTTAAATTTTGAAATAAATACAATATTGTTTGAGTGAGTTGCACATCATGTAGTCTATATGTGTTTGTTACGTTGTAGTATTGTGGCCTAGGCTTACAAATGTGAACAGAAGATAATCGCTTGTTAGCTTATTATTTTAAACATAATCGACTCAATAGTGAAAACAAAGTAATTTAACTGTCTACACCTATAATAACTAGTTTAGAAGCATCTTAGACACCCGTTGACTGGTAGAGAAGTCCGTAAAATCAAGTATTACTATTAGTCTAAATACGTTTAAAATACATTGTGTAAATAAGAAACAAAAAACTTTAGTCTAGATGCATGTTTTTGGTTGCAACTAAATACTCTGCTGTTATTTATTACATTATTATATGGCCTCAGTAGAGGACCTTCAGCAAAAATATTGCCCCATATCAATTATATAACAGACTCATAGTAGATCTATTGTTGTTTTTGCTCGTTAGTGTATGAAACACATGGCTCCGTAAGCTGGAATGAAAATAGCTGCACAAGTCAATATTTTTAGACCAAACATCATCTGGTGCTCATTTATATAAATGTTACCTTCATAGCAGATATTCATAGCACATAAGAGATATATCTTTAAACCCCTCTTATGTCCACACAGTGACTTAGTCAGCTGTCTGCATGAGAACTGAAGTCCAGAAATATCAGCCTGGAGGTGGGATGACATAAAAACTGGAGATGAGAACATGGTGTCTGTTTGTCAGTGCGTTTTCTCACTTTGGATTTAAACAATAATGATAGGAGAGAACAGATCAGAAATAATATGGGTAGGAGTCAGCAAACACGTCAGTCGTGGCTCTTTAAAAAGAGTTGGTGAGTTTTAAACTGATGGTACCTTACTGGCTTACTTTATTTGGCTCATATTTAATATTGTTTCTATCTTTATTACAATGAAATGTTATAATCAGTCATAATCAGTTATGAAACATGTTTACATAGATTTTTATTCAGAAGTTTCAACTTAGTGGGTTTATCAAGAAAAACACTTTCAAAGTACAACACATTAAAATTAACAAATAAAAAATAGTAAAAAATAGTTTAATAAATTTATAAAGTATATTTAAAATCCACCTATCCAAGTGTCGGAAGACAAAATTCCTTAAAGCCACAGACCTAAACAGGTCAGACAAGCTGAACTGGTCGATTACATCAGAGTGTAACATCTTAAAGTGTCCATAAACATTAGTGCTGCCTCAAATGTGTCAACATGTGGCTCGGGTGAGTTTGTTGTCCTCGCTTTCTTTCATTGGTTTGTGGACAAAGTTCTCTGATTGGCTGATGTTGATTTATGTACCTTTAGTCCGAATCAAACACACTACTGTTGCTGGGTGTGTAGTATGTCGACTTCTGTGTTTGTTACTAATGCAAACTGTCGTACATGATGATGAACAGCTTCATTTAGGTTTTGGGTTTATGAGGGCTTTAAAACCTGTGCAAAAACATATTAAATAGTGAGAAAGCATGTGATCATTCAAAACTATTCTTTTGTTTTTATATCAATGGTTGTATTTGTTTGTGTTTGACAGTATTTTATTCCTTATGGTCTGATAAGACATTCGTTATGTGTCTTGGATCCCATCTGTTCAGAAAGGTTTGTAGCTGGCAATTTGGCATAGATTAGATGTTTGCAGAGGAATGTCCCATCTCCAAAACGCATAATTGTAATCCCATTTATTTGAGTTTGTAGTGGAACATGATGTGAGAGACAGGGCCGGAGGCACCAGCTGCTGTTTGAAAGCAGCATTTTTAAATGCGTCAGATCTTGAAGTGTTTGATGTTCATGTCTGTAATTCATCATTGCTTTATTTTCCAACAAAATCTATGACATTACAAAACTGCAACCTTTGTTAAGGAGAGTGTTAGAAAAGTAAAAACCAAGTTGTGGTCGGGAGATGATTTCTTTATTATGTGAAGCATTAGTTTATGTGTTGTGTCCATCTCAAGACAGAACAGCTGGGAAGTGAATGTGTGATTACAGATGTCGCTCAAACATACTGGTGGTCTTCTTAGGGTAAAGGAGTGTCAATTATATAACTATACTAATAAAACACATTATAAACTACACAAGTGCCAAAGTACATATTAAAATAAGTTGAGAGTCTTTGAAAAGAAATGTTAAATCTGGTCTAAACCTGTTCTGCGAGTTGTTTAACTTCCCGTCAGATGTGCCTGCTCTCCTGCAGACTGATTCAACTCTGCAGAAGGAAATTCCCTCCTGTTGTAAAGGCAGCAGTTACACAGTTGAAAATCCCCAAACATTTAATGTTCCTCGTATTACAGTTTGAGTGTGTGAAACCTATGACTTATGTTGGTCCCAAACTGAATGAACCACTACTTGCAAATAAGTGCCACATGGCAGTTTGTTTTTTAATTTTTAAAAAAAATTTTTATCCTTATTTTTAGTGAGTCCAACACTATGAAGACCAGGATAAAGGTACAGAGTGATGTCATTGATCCAGGGTGCAGGGTGCTTTTGTCTCACGTCGGCAGCAGTCTGAATGAGGGCCCCCTCCCCTGCCTGCACCACTAACAAACTCAACTCTCACACATACACAGCGGCACAAAGAGCTTTGGCGTTTCTAATTGTCACAGCAGAGTGAGGACTCTCTCTCTCTCTGAGTCTTTGCCGCTCTATGTCTATCAGACTGGGTTTTGGACTGCCAAGCGCCATCAAGATGACATCATCCCTGGCTCACATAATGGTGCTCTTCATCTCCTGAGGGCCCTCACCAGCTTGTGTCACTGCATCGCACCAGTGGCTGGGAGGCACAGAGAGCCACAGGAGGTGGAGGAGGGGCAGCACTGTTGTCCGGGAGGGTGGGGTGGTACATGTCGGGGGATCCTGGCGGAGCAGTAGCCAGGTGTGCCTGTGAGTCTGGGATGCAGAGGCCTAGAACAGTTCGGCCCATAGAGGCAGAGGCCTTAGTGGCCCTGCTCGAAGGGGGGCTGGACAGTGTGGTGCTGATTGACAGCAGGCCCTTCGTGGACTACAATGCATCCCACATCCTGGAGGCAGTCAATGTCAACTGCTCCAAGCTGATGAAGAGGAGGCTGCAGCAAGACAAAGTTCAGATTGCAGAGCTTCTTCAACACTCGGCCAAAAAGAAGGTAGATGTCTGCTAAATGTCCTATTAATCGTTTAGGGAAGTTTTAGGGAAAAAATGGGATTTATCAAATCTATCAAAGTCAACCCTACTTTTTAAATCCTATTGCTTACATTAGACTCTTAGCTCTGATCACTTGGCTACACAGAGTCCTATTCTACAAAACCCATTTTCCACCATTTGGTTGGACTGACCACATGGAGTTAAACCCTCTGCTCCTCATTAATGTGGCAGTCTGACCTCAGCAACCCTGATTTCTCAAGTCCTCCCGTTTTGTGGATTTGTATTAACTGCAGTTTTAACAAAGCTTGGTCAGCTTTTTCATTGCTGAGCAAGGTTTATTTGCATTATTTGGAGCAATAATTGGGTGCAAAGAAGAGAACTCTGTGGTCTATATAGAAAGTAGGAAACCAGGAAGTTAGAAAATGATAGACTGAAAGAAGTGCAAACTATTGATAATCATAAATTTTGTAAATACCTAGCTTCCCCATTACGAGTTTAATGTTATAGTTGTGATGTAGGCAGTTGTTTTGATTTTGTTTTTTTCTCTCAGGTGGAGTTGTGGGGTAATCAGGAAGTTGTAGTGTATGATCAAAGTTCTTCAGACCTGGCAGCTCTTAGCTTCGACTCGTTTCTTTGTGTCTTGTTGGTCAAACTAGAGAAGAGCTTTCCTTCTGTCCATCTGCTCTCAGGTGAGTCCTACCTACCTGATATGTCTTAATCATTTTTGTAATGAGGTCTTTTGTGAGCAACTAAAATAGTTCGTGAACTGAGAAGTGTTTTATTATTGAGCCAGAATAACTGTTCTACTGAAGCCACAGCCATAACTCTGCATATTACTGCGTCTGTTGATTAAAATAAGTTTTGCTTTTGGCCTGACACAAACACTTTGAACCACAGTCACCTCTGATGAACCCATTTATGACTTTGACCAACTGTTCTCGTATCTTTATAATGATGGCTGTGTTATGTAACGCTGATGTAATGCTGCAATGAAATCTCCACCCTTCAATGTCATAAACAAGCCTTCTGAACTCCCCAAAATCTCTCACTCAGAGGTTTTTCATTACACAATATGGTTTTATGTCTGATAAAACAAGGAAATGATACAAAATGAAAAACTTTAATGAAAGCTCAGTAAAAGGGATAGTAACAGGTGTTATAATAGTAGCAAATCTGTATAACTTTAATGGCTCTGCTGTTAAAATTATCCCCAACAGCTCAGCATATGATTAGCTTGGAGGTAAGAATATCTCTTCATCAGTTTGGACCAGCGCTGAAGAAGGCTTTAGTCGATTAACATGGAGGCTTGTTGCTAGGTAACAATTGGAAAGCCTGAACCCATCTGCAGCTGATGGCAACACAAAAATAAGAGCTTCTTATCTATTATCTTCTTTAAAATTATCAAAATTGATAATGAAAAATGTTAATAATACTTTTATATAATATTTATCTTTTTGGAACCAAATACAAAAAGAAGAAAATGAAACATGTATATTTGATTTGTAATACAAATGGAAATCAACCTGACATTTGACTTCTTCTAAATTTTTACCTAAATATAAAGTCTGGTGCCTAATTTCTAAAACAAAAGTTTGCTCCGAAATATTATTCAAATGTAACATTGAAGCAAACAAGTAACAAACAAAAGAATTCTCAAATTCTCGGTGTATGGATATTTATCTACTAACAGGTGGATTCTCTGAGTTCTCTCGTCTGTTTCCGGGACTCTGTGAGGGGAAGTCCACTTTGGTGCCGTCCTGTATGTCCCAGCCCTGTCTACCAGTAACCAATATTGGGCCAACACGCATCCTGCCTCACCTTTATCTGGGCTGCCAGAGGGACGTCCTGAACAAGGTACACTGGGGCAATCAAAGCCTAATGCATTGTCTGCACTGATAATTACAAAGGCTTTGTTAGATGCCTTTGTTTTAATTACCTTTGATTGGGAATTGTGATTAATGCATTTTTTAATCATACTCAGAGCAGAGTGTTCAGCTACACTTTCTGTTGTGTCAGGAGGGCAGAGCAGGGAGCACCAGACGAATCACTTAAATGCACACACTCTATAACTTGGCCAATTGCACTACATGGCATGTTTTTAAAGAAAAGGAAGAATGGTAAATCACTGAAATGTATAATTTAGGGCGCACTCACACCAGGGCCATTTCAACCGTTCCGTTCCTGAGGACGATTGGGGACGGGCCATTGTTTAAATGGACTGCGAGATGAATTGTCACACGTATCACGTCTTGTACATGGTTAGTAGTAGCACTAATGTGCATGCCCGAGCAACCGTTCCGTGCCGCAGCACATCCCTTCCAACCGAGCTGAAACCTGGAAGCGGTTCGTTCTCAAGCACGGAGCCTTCACATCAGCCAAACGAACCAGACTTTAGGAGCGTTTCAGGTCTGGGCACGGAACGGTTTGCATGGTGTGAGTACACCCTTAAAAACTAATCTGATGTGTCTTATATGTCTGCAGGACCTGATGCAACAGAATGATATAGCTTATGTCCTGAACGCCAGCAACACCTGTCCCAAACCTGACTTCATCCCAGAGTCCCACTTCCTTCGAGTTCCTGTCAATGACAGCTTCTGTGAGAAGATCCTGCCCTGGTTGGACAGATCAGTGGAGTTCATTGGTTAGCAGCGCTCAGAGTTTACTCTGCTTATTGTTTGATTGATCTTCAAGCATGTTAGTTGAATCCACGTATTTGTTTTTCAGAGAAGGCCAAAACATGCAACGCTCGGGTCTTGGTCCACTGTCTGGCAGGCATCTCCCGCTCAGCCACCATTGCCATTGCTTACATCATGAAGAGGATGAACATGTCGTTGGATGAGGCTTACAGGTGAGGCTTGTCACCACTAAAACTCCATGGTATTGTTCCTCAGCATGTCTGATCATTTATTTCCAATGAGGAATGTCCTGTGCATTTATTTTAACAGAACTCTGTAAAAGACAATGCTACGATAGTGGTTAATCTAGCTCTCATGATGACTTTTGCAGGCAATAAAAAACAGGCAGTTCTGGAGCCTCAGTCTAAACTATCACAACAGAGTCCAAAATGACCGGTCATTAAATGTTGCTTCAGTCTGCATACCAGTGTATCTTGCAACACATTCAGAGCTTCTTTAATATTACGGATGTAGTCAGTAGCCTTATGAGAATAAAACTGGGCTGCTGCAATTGATAGATTTTTAGAAATGACCCAGTTATCTATAATTTACATGTTTGGGATCCCTCACATTCCCCTGGCTTCAGGCCCAAAGAGAGCATCTCTCTAATGAGACCAATGCTTTGTGGTCTCTAATTAAACTGTCAACAGTCATTACTCTGATGATTTTCTTTAATGAGCCCCACATTCCTATTGTGCTTTGCGGCAGGTTTGTGAAGGAAAAGAGGCCGACCATCTCTCCAAACTTTAACTTCCTGGGCCAGCTGCTGGACTTTGAGAAGAAGATAAAAAGTGTAAATGGTACAGAGAGCACCAGTGATGCAGATGCTGCCCCAGAGCCTGAGTGTGACCAGACCAATGCCCCTGGCCCTGGGACTGTGCGAGAACCCCTCACCCTGCCTTGCGTCCTAGCCGAGTGCCCAGAGGAGCGCTTGCTGGAACACCTGAGCAGTGTACATCTGTCTGAAGGCCCAGAGGAGGGCGTCCGGCTCAAACGCTCCTTCTCCCTGGACATTAAGTCGTACGGAGAGCCGTCTGGGACCAGTGGACACAGAGGGGACACAGGGAGGACCTCTAACTTCAAAGAGGCGGCTAGTAAACCCTGCCAGTTCTCCCCAGTAGAAGAGGTGTCTGAGCAGTCCACACCAGAGCAGAGTCCAGATAAAGAGGAGGCCAGTGCCCCTGAAGTAGTGACAAAACCATCCATGAGCAACAAGCGTCCTGCTGCTGCCAGCTGCTCCCAGCTGCAACGCAGTGGCAGCATGGAGGACAGTGGGGCCAGTGTTCTGCTGGGCCTGTCCTGCAGCCAGCAGCATGTGGCCAAAGCTGGCCCGGGAAGCGCTCTCAAAGGCTGGCACTCGGACATTCTGCTGGGCCCTGTGACCATGTCCACGTCCTCTTTGGCTGGCAGTTGGTTCCTGTCCTCAGAGTCCACGCGCTTTTACTCCACGTCGGCCATATTGACCGGCGGAGGCTTTGCCTACAACTACAGCCACGGCCTGGAGGCAGTGCGTCGCCGTGGCCGACACAGGACAGGTGACTGTGGTGACTCGCGCCGCAGCTGGCATGAGGAGAGCAGCTTTGAGAAGCAGCTGAAGCGGCGTAGCTGTCAGATGGAGTTTGGTGATGGTATGACAGATAGCCGCTCCCGAGAGGAGATGGTCAAAGTGGGCAGTCAGTCGAGCTTTTCAGGAAGCATGGAGGTCATCGAAGTGTCCTGAAGTCAACATAAAGACATTTACAGGGCTTTCTAATTCAGGTTGTTTTAACACACAGCAATAACTTGTTGATGTTGGCAGAGTTAAAGGGAAGGGATAGTAAGCTAAAGGACAATGGCTGAAGACAAAACAGAAGTTCACTTGGGGCTTTTTAGACCTCTCATCATGTTAGGCTTTTAGATGTGTACTGAGAAGATTTTTTACAGTGTAACTTACAATTACAGAAGTTGGTTTAGCTACTGTTGTTCCTAAGTGTCAAGTTTCTAAATCTACAAATTTTATAAGAATTAGAGCTTAAACAGAAAACGTCATTAATGACTATGAAGATGTCAGAACAAGGGTTAATTAGAGGCTTAATCAAGATGTAGCCTCATAATGTAACAGTGAGCAGCACATGTATCCTGATGACCTCTGACCTTGTGAATGTGATCAAACGGACTATGGACGTGGAGCCTTGAATGTTTTACACTCCATTTTCTCACCAACAAAAGGAGCCTTTTGTTTTCTCTTTTGTACCGGTCCCTGATGGTATCTGCTGCTCAGTACCTCACTGATCCAGATGCTCACCCTGTTCATGTAGTGTTCAATCTCAGGTGCTGAGCTGCAGGGACAGGAAGTCATATTTACAACCCAGGTGGACAAAGTCTTGCAGACTGGTTTTAAAGAGGCTGGGACTCTTCAGTGATGGAGCACTCAGCTTAACACAGACATATTTACAGTTAATCTTTGCACTACTGTGGGCTGAAGGGTGAACCTGATTAAAAAAAAGAGGTGAAATGGTGTTTTTGTGCGTTCTTGATGCCGTCATACTTCAGGTTTCACTAAATAAATGAGTTCTTAGAAAATGAATGAGTTGCTTACTTTAAATAGCCATTTCTGTGTGAGATGGGTGCTTTTTACACAAGTGCATACTGTCCATATGCTCTAGATTTTTGTGTAGATCAAAAAAATATTCAGTAAGAGAAGCCGTCACAGTGGCCTCTTCAGGACAAATGCTGTCATGACTTTCAAAGAAAACCAAACATTTCATCCCTTGACACTATTGAGATTAAAATAATTTAAACTTCTGTTATTCAGATTTTAATTTAATAAGGACACAATCCTGTGCTGACAATATTCTTTAGCCTAACCACAGATAACATAGATAAGTAGATGAAAAGTTCACTTACCAGTTGTACCAAGGAATAACAAAAATATTTGTCAGTCATTTTGAACACAAAAGCATACCAAGATCTACATTGGATTCTAAAGGATGAACACTGACAACACAAGTATTTATGTAAATGGTTTATTGCAGAATGGGCAGATCCAAAAGGAAAAGGCACCATGAAAAATCTACAAATGCTTTAATCAAACTAATGTTTCTGATTGGCATCTGTGTGTTTACTAAAACAGTCACTTTGCTGTCATGAACAGTAATTGTCCCTTTATTTATAACTACACAGCATTTATCTTTACAGCACTGAGCTATCACACTGTTCAAAATGGTTAAGTGCATCAAAATCAGTATAATAAATGCCACAGCGAGTGACAGTATTCTAGCTGAATTTATTATTTACCTGTTTATATGCAAGCGTGTACATATTTATATTTATACAGTTTATGTGACTCCTTTAACAGGCTCCTCAGTGAAAACAGATCAAAACAGTCGTAGTTTTTGTTTTTTGCACCATTGGACAGACAGTTTGTGGTCATTTTTTTTTTTTTTTTACAGATTTTAAATCAAAACTCAGATTTATGTAAAATAAAAGTTGGTTGTTTACATGATTTCCAGATTCAACCTGCTAAATTTTATATGCAAGTGTCAACTTGGAGGTTTCAGTCTTACCATAAAAACAGATTGAAACCTTAGTCTCTTTACCTTAATTATTACATGTTGATAGTAATAATTATCCATGTATCTATTTGGACTTGATTCAGTATAACCACATTTAAGATTAAAACATGTTTGAAGATACGTTTGAATTTATAGCAATAACATTTTACATTGAACATGAATACACATTCTCACATCTCAGTCTAATCTGCCAAGCAACATCATGATTAGCATTGAAATTATGAGGCTATTGGTTGCTTTTGGTGGAGCTTATAGAAATGGTAGTGTCTGCTGAATCAGCAAATACATTCATTCAGGTTACACTCTGAGTTTGAAATTTGAGAATCAGTGTTAAACAGATAAACTTTTCTGTGCAAAAATGCTCTGTCAACCTAATCTACTCATGTCTAAATAATTCTAATTGTTAGGACATTCATAAATTAACATTTTTATGTGCCTTTGTGCATTTTAGGGAAAGAACATTCAACCTCATAGCCTTCTACTCCTCATTCATATATTAACATTTGATAGAGCATTAATAGAAACTGATTAGATACTGTTTGCCAAAATGAGATTATAGATAAATATCAATTTTATTGGTCAACAATTTCAAGAATATGTTTTAATTAATTTACAAGTTTAAATTAGTATTATTTTACATTCATAACAGCTGTCAACTCCAGGTTGTGCCTTTCATTGTTGAGCCTTTTCCCGATCCTTTAGACATTCAGTTCATTTTAGTTAATTATAAAAAACAGAAGAGTTTCAAATTGATCTTTTTAGCTGTACTCACAAAACACATATTTTCCTCTTAAATCACTTTCTCAGGCCAACAGCTTTTGGTTAAACAAAGTTAAAAGTACTGACGAGGCTTTGTCAGTCTATTCAGAAATCTCACCATCATTTAGCAGCTGAGCCTCAGACGTCAAATCTGTTTGGCACTTTGGTGAAATGTCACAGTCTGACTGGGTCATTCAAAAACTGTGTGCTTTGTACATTCAAAATGTAATGTGATGAAAGAGCAACATACAATAAAATGTGTTCACTGAAAGTCAGGAGATGGACGTCGGACCAGATAGTACTCTGGCAAACTGTACTGTACTGCATGAACTACAGAATGAACAGAAATCAAACTGTCCAAGACAACTAGGGTTAAGAATCTCCTCCTCAGTATTGGCTCAGTGATGAGGTCCTATAACCTATCATCTTGTGCGTTAGAAAACAAAACATAATGGAGCAGTGTTTGAGGTCTGAAGATACAGGTTTGTTTTTGAATATGACCCTCTAAATAAGCAAAACTCACGGCCCATTTATATTGAATATCTCAATGACAGGCACAAAGTGGAGCTGGCAGCTTTAAGAGTTAATACTGAGAGGTGTGGCTGAGTGGCTTTTTCCATCATCCTTTCAAGTTCACATGAGAGGCAAACGTGGCAGACTCGTGTGTGTGTTACACCAAACTGGAAGCTCCACTAGTATTTCCTACGGAGATGAGCTGAGGAGCTCCTGGCGCCGACGCATGATCTCCACAAAATGAGCGTGGTCCTCTGCCGCCTAAGGATGGACAGTGTGAGACAGAAAACAGTAGACAGCAGCTTGGAAGCAGAAAATTAAAACGAAATAAAACAGGGTTGGTGGGGCTCAGTGGGTGCTGCCTTCGTCAAAAGACTCCACCCCTGAATCACAGGTGGAGGCTGCCAGTTTCTCCTGCCGCCTCCTCATGATCTCCTGCAGCTCAGAGCCTGAACTCTTCTGCAACACAAGACACAGGACAGACAGCTCTCAGACAACCGCAGATATAGATGTGTATTTATAATTGTCCTTTTAGAAAAGCACTAACAAGCATTTCTCAACATTTTTTAACTTTTTTAACCCAGCTGCTAGTATTTATGTCTAAAAACATTGGCTGAATGTACATGAGCCTTATGAAAATATGATGACTTTGATGGTTAGATGCGTTGCAATGATTTAATTAATTGATGTAGTGCGCAAACTGTAGGGAGACTGCAGAGGTAGAAAGTCCAAAAAGAACAAAAAGTCCAATTGTCTTGAAATACAGAGTGATAAACAAAAGGCCTCCATGTAAACACAGCCAATGAAATAGGCCAAACCTGTTGCTGTGAGCTGTAGACACCATTTGCCAGAAAATATTTAAAATGTGTCTGAAAATATGATCTGAATCAGGATGCATGCTGGGTAAATTAAAAGCATTTACTAGTATGTAACTGGCTGCACAAAACCCTTTATCCATGCACTAATAAAAGCACCAAAAATACCAACAAAATATCAATAAGTACACTTCTGGGAATATAACTGCCCTTTGGAAACATGTACATGGTAATCATGTTTTGCAAATTGTTGTATTTTATTTCAGAGAGCCTAGTACAATACCAGTATTACTGTCATATTTCTACTGCTTTCCGTTCATTTGTGCAACCAGCAACAGGTCAAGTTTATTAAAGCTGCCAAAGACACAAACCTGTTTGATTAGTACTTACCAATACTTACCAACCACAGCTGTACTGACAGGTAACAAGCCATGCTTTGAGTGTATCGAGCAACAAAAATGGATACATTTCTCTATGATGTAGGACACAGTAAAATATCTATTGCTTGAGTATTTATTGTACATAGTACAATAAATGTGTACTTATTATTTTATCTTAATCTATTCTGACTCTAACTATATAGTGACTAAGCAGCAATTAAATCTTTCATAAATCCACAGCGTTTTGAAAAGGAAATCCAGTCTTCATACAGTCCGCAATGTGTTTAACCAAACAAAATAATGGTAAAGGTTTTCAATAATATCAGAAACACAGTTCAGACTGTTGAAATGGGAATGCTTGGTTGTTTAACGTATGCAGCAGCAGACATGTTAATGCTACACTAAGACACAGGACACAGGTTTGTCTCTTGATTTTTCACGGGACAAGAGGTGCCAGTCAGACTATCCTTTTACTCTATGTGGTGCAGTAGTTCAAGGTCAGGGGTCACAAGGTCAACAGGTCATTTGGGGTGTGGAGGAGGTCTTACAGCAGGGCAATAGTGCTGCTACTTTAAAAATACAATCTCCATCCTGATGGCCAGATCTACACAGTGTACTGTGATCATGTTTTATCACCTTTATCAGACATTGGATTGTTACTGTTGTTAGTCACTATTAGACACTCTTGACAAACTGAGGTCATGAGTCATGTGAAATATCAAAGACAAGTCCAAAACCTAAGATTCCAGATAAAGTGACTAGAGTTTAGTCTTTTGTCTGCAGTTGCATCCTAAATCTGGCCAGCAGAACGGAGCAGTGACATTCATTTTATGGACACAATACCTTAATGAATGTGGTAACAGAATCAGAAGATCAAAGGGGTGTCAGAAGAAAACCTGCAGGTGGGAAATAGACACCACACACCAGACCTTGCCAGAGTTTGGGGAATAGAAAGTTTGAAGACAAAGACAGCCCCCCACAGACCTGCAGAGCAGTGCTCAGAGACGCTTCCAGTCACTAACTATTACAGCAACATGCTAATCACCTCATATTTACACACGTGTTTTCTCTCACCAATTATCAGAAAGTCTGTGTTCATATTCACACACTAGATCTTATTTCTTTTACTTTTGGAAAATGGACATGCTAAATCTACTATTAGAAAAAGGGCTTCTTATTATAATGCTCCACACGAGGGGAAGAAAAATTTAAAATGGACAGAGTCAACTTGTGTATGTCCTGTATATAATGTACTTTCTGTTTTATACTGTTGCATTGTGTGGCACAGGGCACTAGTTATTACTAGCCTCACTAGTTATTTAGCCTCATTGGCCTTTCCCTTGATTTTCATAACAAAATTGTGAATAATCATTTCTGGTTTCGCTCTGTGCTTACTGTTTGGTTGTAAAGAACATATGTGCAAAAAATATATTTCAGCCTTTCCCTATTTGCTCTCTCTGATCAATCAGCTGGAAGGGTCTGAGCTGCAAAGATTGAGCTATTTCTCATAGCTTAAATTTGAAATATAAAGGCTAATAATAAATGTGTGTAGTGGTGACCTCGTCTAATCATGGGCACCCACCTCCAGCGCGGCCTTCTGCACCATCACCTGGCTGTAGACTCGAGCTCCATCATCAGGACAAACAGTCTTAAGCTCCTCTTTGTTGAGGGAAAAGAGCTGGGCCCCAGTTAGCACGCCAAGGCTGGAGATGGTCCTGTAGACAGAAAATGGCACTTGGGACCAGGCCGTAATATGCCGGGGGTTTGTATGACACTAGATAACGGTTGGTTTGACTCACACAGGGCTGAAGCCTTTGGTCTCGAGCCAGCTCTTGACATCGTCTGGTGAGGAGTCATATGTGATGCTCACAGTCTGCGGGTTGGGGCCCCGACACGGAACCTGAAACTTCTTCTGAGCGCTGCGTCCCAAAGTCAGTCTGTGCATGAGCTCATCCTGAACCTCTTCCATGTTAGATTTCCTGCCTGCACCAAGAAATACAAGCTGTCAGGCACAACACAAACAGATGAGTGTCCTGCTCATATCAATCAGTACTGTTTAGCTATATCTATTTGTTGACTATTAAATTTGATAAGCGTGTTGTCTGTATATTGTATATATTTATGATGTGATGTTTTTAATGTAACAAGGTAAAACCATGTGGAACTTCTTGATGCCACTCATGACATCACTCACGGTTGACGGGTGCAGCCTGCTGGTGGTGCTCCCTCATAGTGACGCTGCCGTTGTCGCTGGACGTGGTGCTGTTGTGCCGGCTCATGGTGCTACTGCAGCTGGTCGGTTTGGGGCCCTCATTGGTGGGAGGGGGCAGGGGTGGAGTGGGCAGGCTGGTCGGGGCTGGAGGGGGTGACGTGGGTGTCGGAGGCATGGGAGTCACCACTGGTTTACTTGGAATGTGGTCTGTTCTGGTGGTCTGCTTCTGAAAGACGACAGATTGATGTCATTTACAGACATCAGATTAAAAGCTACTTACTGTTTACTGGTTAACATTTAAAACGGGTCATGTGATCACATGACGTCTTGGTCTGAAGTTAGTATAACAGCTTATAGCTTAGGTACATTAAAAATACATAAGTATATAATATAAAGTAATACTTTACTTTACACCTCATATTTGACTCACAATTGTATAAAACAATTATGTTTAACTTTTGTTTCTAATCTACTTTGGGAAACTAAAAACACGCCACTAGATCTGGGTTCAACTCTATAATCCGTCCTATCTTTTTTTGGTTGACCGTCCATTTCCAAATGAAAACAGGGCTGTTCTTTACCTCATTCAACTCTCCCAGTAATTGCTGCCAAAATGAAATGAAATAAACAAACACGACAATGATGACATGATAAAACAAAATGATTTTCACTAAAAGCACTGCAAACTCACTTCAGAATCAACCTACACAAGTTGATGTGACCTCAGCTTCACTGTTTTTATCTAATCCTAAAGCTACTTAAAAGGAACAGTCAGACATTTTCACATAGCTTTTCCTATAACGGTTTTAGAGGTCAAACACTACATACAGGTGCCTTCTTCTTGACCTTTTTAGATGAATGAAACTCTCTTAAGTACTGTTTTCTTGCCTCATTTTCCTTTTTTTTTAAATGTAAGATTGTTCCTTAAAAGGTCCACACCAAAACAAACCATAAAAAACAATCCTTATTCTAAAGAAACATGTCTTTAATCTACAGACTAGTGCCCTACTTTACCTTAAACAACTCAAACTCCTTCTTTGGCATCATGAGCTTTAGTTGGTAGAGAACGGACATTAGACAGTAATTCAATGAAAGCATAATGAGGAACATAAAAAAAAAGTTGGTGTAGTACCTGTATGGTATGGCTGTAGACAGGCTCGCCTCGGGCTGTCATGTCCACAGCTTTGGTGATCTCCAGTATGTTGTTTGGCACATAGCCACATGCCCCACAGCCATTACGAACTTTCCACCACTGCTTTCTGTCATCTAGAACCTACCAACGATATAAGGAGCTATACTTAACATGAGCATTTAGTATATGCTGCGTTGGACAATTGCTGCAATACAATTATTTATTATTAATATATATATTTCTTATTTTTTATATTTAATTTACCTCTAAAACTTCATCTTTGATAACTGACAGCTCTGTGTTGTTTCTTGCAACAAAGTCATATTTAGATTTGGCAATTAGTTTTGTCTGGCCTCTACCATCAGCCTCATAACCCCTGAAAAAGTAAAACAATGTATTTATTAAAACACAAAACTATAACAAGTTAATTCCATACCAAGCCTCTAAAATCTTACATTCACAAATCTACATGCAATATAATGATGATGGTGATGTTCTTAACAGAACTAAAAGCACATGGCTGTGTGTTTTTCTGTGTTTGAACTAAGAGCCATGGAGAAGTGTCCACACTTTTGAATCAAGTTAGAAACAAACCGAAAAATTTTGAAGTTAAACGTGTGAAGGTAAGCAGTCAGGCCCAAAGAGAATAGAAGACAGAACAGCCAAAGTATTTTTAGTTTACTTCATTAAGCAGGAAAATGAACGAGAAAAAACATCCACCCATGAAGATCAGCAGAAGTTAAAGTTTGAACAAACAGTAAAGTGGGAGCAGTTCTCCAGGGCTTCCTTTGACCTCAAGTTACCGGTCCACACAGCGGCTGACAGCCTGCCTAAAGGCAGCCACGGTCATGTCCTGGTCCAAAATCTGCATGCGTTTGTAGGCAGTGTTGATGGCATACCCATCTGCAGGAGGGAACCTCTGCATCGCTGTTTGCTACAGGACAAGATACATTCAGTTAAAGGTTAACTTAACAAGGACAAGGTTGGTTTCATTTGAATTTAACTTCTGACATCTCACCTCCTGGACCAGTCTAATCATCTCTTCATTTCTCTGAATTTCAGCATTAGCAAGGCTCTCAGCCAGCTGAGTAAGCTCCTGCTCACGTGAAGGAGGAACCACAGACAACGCCGGGGGCTCCCACCCATCACGAAACTTCAGCACAAACGAAGGAAAATAGTGATCTTTGGGCCACTCCAACCTAGAGACATGGAGAGAGAACACATGTAGTATTTCTTTTTTAACTTCACAGGTCATGATGTGGTGCAAATGGATCCAGGTCCAACTGAGTGCCCTTTAAAAAGGTCATACTAAAAAAATATGACTGAATAAAATTAGTCTTACATTAATCAGTGAATCTTTTAGTGTTGATTAAAATTAAAGCTGCAGAAATGTGCTCATATTTTGGGGCACTAGCAGAACACAAGCTCACAAGCTTCATTGCCCACCTGCATTTGGTCCAGCCATCTCCCAGTGCCACCCACATATGCCTCTCTTCTGCTGTTCCTGCCGTGTGCAGGAAGTCGATGGCTTCTTTAGTGAGTAGTGGCACAATGACGCTACGAGCCAAGTCCACACTTCCAGAGGCTTGGATCACCTGCAGCACAGAAGCAACACACAGCCGCCATATACAGTATTAAATAAACTGAGGTTTATATTCTGAGATTATTAACACTATTATTACTGAAAGAAGAAATAGTGACTAACCATCTTAAGTGGCATGAACAGAAAGTGAACTAGATCCACTGCGCTGGGGTTTTGGATCTGATCCTTCAGTTTGCCCTGCAGAGCAACACATGATGAAACATTGAGATAAAAATATTGAGACATAAAGTTGAACACTGACACATAAACTTGAACATTGAGACATAAACTTAAACGATGAAGAGGCTCTCACCAGTTGGTTGAAGGCATGTTTGAACTTCTGCAAACAGTCAATGAACTCTTCTTCACAGGGAGGCTTTGAGCGCAGAGTGAGAACGCCCTCTGGAGGATCCCATTGTACAGACATCACACAGAGGTTAATATTATATGAACAATAGTTGGTCCCAAAATGTCTGCACTGTACAAGGGACCAGG
The DNA here is from genome assembly GCA_036850595.1 of Rhyacichthys aspro. Taxonomy (NCBI): domain Eukaryota; kingdom Metazoa; phylum Chordata; class Actinopteri; order Gobiiformes; family Rhyacichthyidae; genus Rhyacichthys; species Rhyacichthys aspro. The sequence continues at coordinate 19,109,875 of CM072159.1, read as the reverse complement.
TAACAAAGTTCAAGGGGACAGAGTTTAAAAACTATCTCACCTCCTGGGCTTTTCTTTTTGCCTTTTTTAGACTTCTTCCTCTTGGAGAGCTCGTTGAAAGCCTCAGCGGCCTTTTGCAGTTTGGTCACAAAGAACTCAATGTCGTCCAGGAGGTGGTTCAGTATTTGCTGTGACAATAAGAAGAAGGATATTAGTTTGCATTGTTCATATTGTCAAGAGTATTTTTTAGCTTCTTGTTTGTCCTTTGCCTGACATTTATTCAGATTTAATGATTAAACCCACACTAACAATGTGAATTATTTCCCATGTCGATTTAACATTGAGTCTGCCTTCCTTTATGTAACCAGATTTTAGCTCAGAAGCTTCCAGACGCTGATTATATTTAAATACATAGTTCAATCGGCCTAAATCCTCTGTTATCTATTCAGCTGTGAACCCGGATGACCCAACACAGTAACTAGCCACAGTCGGAGCAATAAACCGTGACATTTAGCCAAAAGTATATAAAAGACTGAGGTCTCACCACATCTCTGTCAACATGGGCAGCTGTCATCTCCACTGAGCCGTCCAACTCATACTGTCTCTGCTTCTCATCTGCCACAAAAATAAACATTCATTGTTTACAGGCCATCATCATTGTACAGTGTTATAAAATAACAAATGAGCCTCCAGTAAGTTAAAGGAAGTGGCTCTGTAGATAACTATTTTCAAGCATTTCCTTCATTTTGAAATTCAAGTAATGGTAAGCTTTTTTTGTTTATTTATTATTTATTTATTTAATTAATATGGACAACACGAACCAAACCAGATGCCTTTTTGACACACACATTCTAATTTTCATCACGTGTCCACAGGAGGAAAAAGAAAAAAAAAGAAAAAAGGTAAGTGTGAACAATGTGTGTGTTAGCATTAAAATGAGAATATAGGAATTAGACCAATGTAAAAAATATACATATTCAAGTTCTTCATATTCAAGCCCTGCCCACAATTAAGCCATTACTTTAGGCCTCTATCAAAGATATTAATGTAAAGATGTTAACCCTAATGCAGACAGCCACACCAAGAAGCAACTATTATTTATTATTTAATTTGAGTCTGGATTATGTTAATTCTTGTGTCATAAAAATTGAGTCCAGTCTGGGATAAGGTTTACGTAAAAGCTCAGATTTAGAAAGTGTGACCCGACTTACTGTCTTGCTGCTCACTGGTCCAGGCGGACCAGGCTGCCACCCTACTCTTCACGTCCACCTGAGTGTCTGCAGGCGGTGGCTCTGGGGCAGGGGCAGCGGGGGGTGGAGGGATGACCCCGTCACTTTTTAGAATCATTCTGCAAACACATAGTTCAGGGTCCATCATTTAGCTGCAACCAACCTACATACAAAGAAAACCTGTGAGTGTCTTACTTAAGCGTCTCAGGCCTCTTCTTCACTTTGCCGCCTTTGGCATCGATAATGGCACTTTCTATGTCTGCATGGATCAGATTTGCCTAGATTTGCACAATAAAAACACAGTTTGAGTGTTGGCGTTTTAAGTGCATTTAGCGTTGTCTGTGACTCTGAGGCCATATTGTACCTTGATGTCATCACATTGGAAAAGATGCAAGTCAGGCTTGGTCTGGCCCGACTCTTTGCAAACTAATGCTAGAATGGAGTCATAACTGCAGGCGTTGATCACTGCCTGACAATGCTGTATCGTCCCAATGGGGAAGTTCTCAAGCTCATTCTGGAAACAAGTAAAATTGTACAATCACAATCAATCCCAAATACTAATCCTGCATCCTAAAAAAATGATGGGTAACACTGACTCAAAATGTATGGTGTTATGGAAAGCACACAATCTGATCGTTTCGGTCAAAATGATTGTAATTCTTCCTTACACATTTTCTTTCTTTTGAGAGATTTACTTTTTTAATTGGATTAGTTTATTATTACTTTGCATACAGCATGCCAGATCTTATAGTGTTTTTTATAATGCTCCCTCTTCGTTAGCATGTTTCCTAGAGATACTGTGTGCATTCTTTAAAGGTGCTCTAGTATTGTGCTACCTTTCAACTCCCCGACCCAGACCTGGTAACATTATTTTTGTGCGGTCCCTACACCCAAAAGCAGTAAGTTGCATGTTGAAAACAGGCTCATACTGACCTTAGTCTCTAGGTCGATGAGGCTGACGGCCTTCTCCTCCACTTGCAGGAGCATCTCCTGTGTCCACACCTTGCCCTTGGCGTCCAGCAGACGGAGGCGACGGATGCCATCATCCACTGTGATCATCCCATCTTTACGGTCCAGAACAAATGTTGTTAGGTGCTGAGGAGTGATCATACACAGTGCACATGAACAAACACATCAGAGGCCCACCAAATACTTATTTTTATGATTTTTTATTTTAATGATAACTGCCCTCACCTCCACATGGTACTGTGAAGTGTCCGTCAGGCTATTAATGCTGTTTTTTGTGTAGTGTTTTCTTTGTTCTGTAAAAAGAGCACATTCATAAATTCAATCTCAGACTTTCAGACCTGTCACAAAAATTACAGGTATACAAGTTTTGTAGGGTTTGAAATGTTCCCACTTTCTTGAAAGGCTCATGAAATAGTCAGGACACATATCAAAGCAGCAGAGGAGAAAGGAAACACCACTTCACTCAGAAACACTTGCTATTACTGTTTCATTAAAGGTATTGTATATGCCACAGATATATGTGGAGCATTATTTCTTTAAATTTGTGCATTGGGTTTACTCTTTTGTTTGGACAACATCTGTCACATCAGTTCTGTTTAAAAATGGCAACCAAATGCATTGTATTCAGTAATACAAAAGGCGTTCAGTAATCTCTGAAAATGAAACCAGTTAAATTATTTAAAGATAAAACATACAAAAAGTGAACCCCAAACAAGTCACACAATTTACTCAGCTCACTTTGACTTTTCTTTTTCTGTTTGGCAGATGAGCGAAAAAAATACATTTCTTCTCTTCCTGTAAATGTAAGAAAATCACCATAAAACCAGAAAAAGCAAACACTAACAAGTGCAGAGTCATTAAAGCGTCTTTATGTGGAAAGAGTGTGAGCTGATCTATGTATGGTCCAGGAGTGTGTGCTTTCTCAGAATAGAAGAGTCACTCACCGTAAAGGGCTTTGGCACTGGACTTGGCTTTAAGTTTGGGAGGCTCTGGAGATGAGCCATGGCCACTGCAAAAACAAAGAGCTATCAATAAATCAAGCTCCAAGTTTTTTATTGGCTGACTCTGTTGCAGTGGTGTAAAGAGGTACATCATTTACTACACATCTGTCTTTTGTCAATAGCTGTATAAAGTTTCTCACACAGCTGCGTCTTTTATATTCTAAATAAATATTCATCATAAATTTTTTTCACATGATGACTCAAAGAGTTATACATTAGATCTGGTACTGTAGATTCCAGATCTTTCTACACAATTTGACGACATGACGCTTCCTTCTCACAGTGGCGTGTAAAGTGCCAGGAGGCTGCTGAACGGCTCGTGTGTCAATGAAACTCGATATTTTCACACATTGACTTGATTCTGACTGCTGACAGGATGAATAATTCATACAACTAGTTAGGGCTGCTGAAAGCATCAAACGTCTTCAATAGTCACTCTTTGAACCACTTGTTGCTGATACACGATCCAATCTGAGCATACAGTTACATTAATGCCTGAATACTTACTTGATCTGGGAGTTGTAGGAGCCAAAGACATTTGATGGGTGAGCCGGGGTTTCATAGCCATTCATCCTGCCTCACGGTTCACAGTCAGCTGAAACAACAAACAACTGCAGGATGGAGAATAACGTAGCAGGTATATTTCATGCAGGGGGAACTATTAATACGTGTTTAAAATACATTTCTAATCTATAATACCTTCATATATTTCAGCAACAACTCCATTAAAGGTTTCTCTTTCAGAATCTTTAAAAAAAAAAATGCATTAAATGAATGTGACCAAATGAAACCTGAACGTGTCAAACTGACACCAGTAAGTAAACTGTCCACTCTTTAAAGGGCAAGTCTTAACCTGACGTCAAGTTCAAACAAGAACATCTTCTGATATCTGGCTCATTTCTGACTTATCAAAGTGCCACATTTTGGTGAAATGAATAAAAGTGTAGTCAAAGGCTTGTGGGCAGATGAGCTGACGATTGTGTTTGCTGAATTACGACAGACCGCTGCTGTATGTACAGCGAAGCCATGTGTGATTGCTTTTCCCAGGACTCCTGCTTCTCCCTTATGTTTTATTCAACTGGGAGTCACTCACACTCCACGTCGGACTCTGTGGCCATGGCAACAGGCAGAGACAACGCTACAGTAACCCACTGCCATTTGAGAGAGACCGTCGGATGACTGATCAGTGATTACCCAGAAACGACCTCCTTTTTTACTTCTTTTAAAGTGTATGGGCTCTTTAGCTGTTAACCCAGGTGTTAACTCTGTATGATGCCTGTCAAAAGCATTCAAACAGAGGAAAATCTGGTTCCTTTGCTTTAACAAAGCATTTTGGCAGCATCTAAAGGTGTCTGGCTGACCCTTTATAGCATTTCATTGTCCCTATTTTGGTTCCAGATTGGTTCCAGATTTGGTTCAGCCATCATTATGATGTTTGTTCAGGCTTTTTGTAGGTAGCATACTTCCAGTGACAAAGTGCTATAGAGAGTGCAGCAGTAAAGAGCTCTGGTCAAGCAGACAGACTTATCAGGCTCACACAGCTGCTGCTGGACACCACATGTATCTATTGTCTTAGCCTTTTAGTGTAGTGTCCTACACACATTGTGCCCCAGCTTTCCTGCTAATATCATAGCCCGCTTACTTTTCGCAAACTCAGCTTTTTGCAAGGATTGTAATATTCACCCATCCATAAATCCTATAGGACCACAGGAGACTGAAGGGGTCAAAGGTCAAAGGTGTGGCTGTTATGTAAGTGCAGATGTTCCTGTTGAGGTGACTAAGCAACCACTTACAGCTCTTTATCGCTGTTTGACCGTGAGTTGGTGACATACAGTGACTGCTTTAAAAATGCAGAAACTTAATATGCAGAGTTTCTTAATAGGACTAATGTGCTGAATTTGGTTGCCATGACAATAGCACATAGCATGAGGCTGACTGTGCACCACACTTACCCTGAGAGAGGCTGTAAAGCGTTTCCACGGCAGCACAGGCCTCCCACCATCTACAGTGAGAGGCCGAGAGCTGTTAACGCCGTCGACTGCAGCTTGTTTTTACCAAAGACAGAATGACTTTGACCGTTTTGTTTCATATTCGACTTAAAGGGGGCCATCACCTTCAGTGTGCGCGGCAAATATGTCTAAATATAGTGATAAATATTCACATGAAAGTACTGATATTTGGCCTCTAAAATGTTCATTTAGACCAAACACTACTTAGCATCAACATTGTTTTGAAAGTCAAAAAGTATATTTGATCAGACAGATTAATTATTTCTTGTCAGATGGTCGATGATGCGTTTAAATATTAACCAATGTCCAAGTAGGCTGTTAATATCTCACCAAAGAGGAACTGCTGTGTCATTTTTACTTTGAGTAGCTTCACAACTCACACAGCAATAATCAAGTTTTTAAAAAAGCATTGTAGGGCTTCATACTGATGCATTTACGTCAAACAAAGCAGCCGCTTCTGTTAGTGTCCAGTAGAAGAAAGTAAAGAGGATTTGTAAGAAGATTTACATCCATGCTGCCGACACACATAATCCCTCCCCCTGAATAAACGCTGGTACCGTTGTTCACGATAATAGTATTTTACTCCCTACATAGTCACAAATGAGACATCTAAGCATGTTTTGTATGCAATATACATATATATAATAATAATAATCACCATCAGCTCTCAGCGCACTATGTCCAAAAACCTACAGAGGCCTGCAACCTACAGCAAAATCTATTTTACAATTCTGGGAACGACCAGCAAGTTTTAAAGAACAACATTAAAATCTGATTTGATTTCTGTTTCTTAATAAATAAAACAACCACCTGAATTCATGATGAAAATGCATGTGCTGCATGATGTTTGAGATTTTTAAATCTAAGAACAGACTAATTCCTGTCCAGTTGAAGAAGCTGTTGTTGTATACTTTGTACATTTGTGCTGAGTTTGATTGAATGACCGCAGGTCACAGAGCCGCTCTAATCAGGCTGCAGAATGAGAGCACTCTGCTCTGGATTGATTCATTTGCTGATCGTAACCCCTCTCCTCTGATTTCCCGACAGGATCGAGGCCACTGAGCTCAGCTGGGAGTTCACAGTAACCTACATACTGTACTGCAGAACGTGCATGTAAATGTCTGAGGGAACACTGCAGATCACTGTGGGCTATTACTGCATTCCTCACAGAGATAGAAAAGTTAAGGCAACAGGCAAAGCTGCATTGGCGCCATGTTGATACTGTGGTGTGAGCTCAGAGATTCTTGGCTACATTTATCTGAAACATAGAGTAGCTATACTAAGTTCTTTTGATCATTCAACAATTGCTGCTGGAACAGGTGCATGCACCACTAGTTAAATGTGTCAAGAAGTTGGTTGTAAGGCCCTTTGAGCTTATGTGTTATACAAATTCACACATTGATTAGTGCCGATTACACAGCTCTCTAGTATTGATAAGTATCCTGCACTGGATCCAGCATCACATGTCTGAACAATGCTGCAGGTCACTCTACAAATTAAAATTACCTTAAACATATTTCATAGTTGAAAATGTGTTCAGTTGTGTCTGTGAGGCATAGATGTGTGTTCCCAGCTGATAATCCTTAAACTGCTGAGGTCTTAATTACTGCTAAAGCTGTCATATCTATTTAAAGACAATGCAATGATCCTTTTACCAACCTTTGTCTGCTCTATGGCACGTTTTTGGAAATATTTAAATCACAGATTATTGACTGTTAGTTATTTAACACAAACAATAAATATGTTGCAGAGTAGGGAAAAACAAATCAGACAAGGTAATATGACAAAGCAGAGAGTAGGAGACCAACATAACTGTGATGCTACACAGATAAAATAAAGAGCACTGGCTTTCTGGCCTTTTTACAACATTACAATTTGACTGAAAAGTACTACATTTCTTTGAGCAATGTTTAAATGATGATGGAATTACGTAATTATAATATATATTAAATAATTCACTCTAACATGCTGCTAAACAAAAAGGATAAATAGGAGCCTACCTGAGTAAACCTCTACTCCACCTGGCCACAGGTAAACTCAAAGGAGCTGTGCCTCATGTCTGGCAGATTACTGTGGCTCCTGGATTTGTTGCTGCATGTTGTTTTCCAGGGTTGACGAGCTTACAGAGCTAATTAATGAGTCATTAGGAGAAGGGGCGGGGCTTGTAAAGCACTGACAGGTGGCAGTGGAGGAAACACTGACAGGATTTACAGATTGAACTTTACAACTCCATCTGCACTCCATTATGTTACTCAGGTCTTTTTGAGCCACTTTCCATTATATGGACAGCACTGCACATATGCTTTCCTCTGAAGGAGCAATCCATTACTGGCACAATCACACATGACATACTAGTGATGACTGGTGACATTTGTGCACCTCTAAGTTAGCTATCCCCTGCAGAAAAAGGATTGGCATCATTTAAAAAAGGATCACTTAAGCACAAGACAAGAGCATATAATGTCTGTATTTTTACTTACATTTTGCTGCTATTGTAACTTACAAAATGTAATGACTTATTCCTAATTTATTTTTGAAAATTTCTTAAAAAATAATGTGTTTGTAACACATATCACTGCATCTTTATAATCTTTCCATGACACAACCAGCCACACAAGTTGACTGTTATAACAAAATTATTTTGACTTTGACTGTAATAATCCCCATTTAACCCCACTGATACCTACTCAGTCTTATCTCAACCAATACAAGAACTGAAAACGAAAGGAAAACATCAACACAAAGCAGCTCATCTTCAGTGATTGAATAAGCCAATAGTAAAAACGGTTTGATCTTCTTTTGGACCTTGACCCATCCTTTAACTTAATCAAATGTGAACTTAGAAAGTCTCAGCAAGACCACATGTAACATCTCACAAAGCACTCTGACACTAATTTTAGGAGAAGCTGGAAAATCATATCAATAAATTGCCTGTTTGATTAATGTATTTGGCCTTTAGGTTAAATGTAGCTTTCCGAAACCTGACTCGTGTCATTCTTTAGAAAACCGCTCAGCTCTGGTTTCAACACCATAACAGTGCACACGGTTAGACCAGAGTGACACCTGGCAGGTTTGGTTACATCACTGTGTCATCAACAGGACTCACAGCACACCTCAACAGTCCAGGAAGCACCTTGTGAGAAGCTGGAAGTTAAAGCCAAAACACAATGCAGCACAAAACAAGGTCTAGCTCATCAAAATACACTATACTTGGATACAAATACAAGATCTCTAAATGTCTAGCACTCATTTTCAGTTTCAGTACGCCCTATGAAGATGATAGCTGGTTATTTCAATGGGACCTCCAGTGTCTGGGGTGCTGGGAAAGAGCCAGAAATAGCCAGAGTGATCTCCCAGGACAGCGGCCTGGGAGATGTTTCCCATGAAAAGTACAAAACAGAGAGAAGCAGCTGGACTTTAATCCTCTGCTATCAGACTCAAACAGGAAATAGGTTTCTTCTACAAAAGCACAGAAAACACTTGAAGTTGCACAACTTTCCGCTCAAAGGTCCTTCAAATGTTCGGCATCAGCAAACCCAAGTTTCTGCCACTGTCAGGTCGTAGCTTTGTGTGTCCCACCCAAACAACAGAAAGAAGGAAATTCAAAGAAGGCCTAATGGATTTATTTTTCAAGAGAGACCCATTTATTAAAGATGTATTGCATTTTGGGGAAGTTTTCTGTCCAAGATCGGGATCACACACAACAACAACAACAACAACAGTAACAGTGTGCAAAACTGACTCTGAACTGTGTAGGCCTACAAAACAGTGCTAAATGAAGTCAACCGGAAGACTGAATAATGGTGTGTCAGGCAAAAGGTAAAGAGCACTGAGGTAGTGTGAGTGCTGTTATTATAGAGGTGACAGGGATAGCTGCCCACTTGAGACCTGGCCTGCTCATAACACCAATTACAGGAGGTGGAACTAATGAGCGCTCTCTGCCTATTAATATCTGCAGGATCACTGTTTACACCTGCCTCCGAGGAGCAACACCCCAATAAAACACTCTAGGCCTACACAATATGACTGCTGTCTCGTTTGAAACAGGGGCCACTGGTGCGAGCAGCAGGGTATTTGCCAAAAAAGATAAGAGGGAGCGTTTGTTTTGAGTAGCTGTGATAAAATAGTGCCGTGAAGCAGACCTTCCGCTAACCCCGGCTGAACAATAAGGACTCTCGCTATCTCATCGCTGGCAACAGCGCTCCATTCAATCCAAGCCAAACAAAGGCTCCGGCGTAACGAGGGGCGGGTACGCACCTATACACGGACCTCCGGAGGACCCCACTACTCTAACATCACCTTATCATCACATACACCTCGTTTTTATCAAGAAAACAGCGCGTTTGGTGAAAAAGTGCAGCTACCCAGAGCCAGACTGCATTGTCCTGATCCACGCACCAAACACCTGTGATTCTTTTCACAAGTAAAAATGGAAATGAAGTGTGACGGCCACTAATAACGCAGCAGAATAATTATATATTTGATTGAAATGATTTATTCATGAGGCTAAAGCGTGTTTTGGCCTCAGTCCGCATGGTGCCCGTCCATTCTTCACACATCTGACACACAACAGACAAATAAACTTACACCAAAACAAAATGAAAATTCCAAGACACAAATGGCCTCAGTTATTTACACTAAACAGGCACACACAGGCAAAAAGTGTAATTCTGAAAACCTCGTGCAGTCCGGCTTCTCTGCTTACATCTGGGCTACCTTTCCTCTGCAGAGCACAAGGGCAGATCAAGTTGCCACGGTTTGAATTTACATTTGCTGCTATGACCATTGTAGTGCATTATTACTCGGAATTACCCCACTTTGAGAAAGAGTCACGATTACGACACTAGTTTCCATCGGGAAGGAGGAATGTGAAGGACTCGGTTGTAAAGCAATTAAAAAGGGCTTACCTGCAGGTGTGCGCTTTATAAAATAATCCATGTAACGCAGCGTCAGACTTCTAAAACATGGCACACGTATTCCCCTCGCCAAACTGTCGATGTGCTGCCATGTGAACACCGACAAAGCGCCCAGGTTTACAAAAGTTCTTGCGGTGTGGGCTGTAGGTGCTGAAGGAGCTGTAGGAGCTGTAGGCGCAGCTGCTCAAAGACTACACTTGACTTTGAATAGCGTGGACTGGCAGCAGCACACAGCCAGCCTACAGGAGAGTGCGTGTGCTTCAACCCTGAGCACTGACTGGCAGGCACAGGACACGCCCATTCAAAAGGCTGCTCACACTCATCCTGAAGATGCACCAAGATTGTGGTTAAGGCTTTAGTGGGATCGTTATGGTTCGTCAAGCATTTACTTTAAACTACAGGTGACAATTCAAAACATTAGGTATGCCAATGGTTTTTCTGGGAACTGCAATCAAATAGGAAAAAGAGGTTTACTACATTTACCAGCAGATGCATGTGTAAAACTGGCAATGGCAAGTATTTACGTCCAGAAAGAGGTGATTCATTTCAACTTTAAAGGACAGTGCACTGTAACAAAGTTGGGGCGCCCTCTGCTGTTGTTCTCACAGATTGATGCACAATAATAAAAGTCAAATACTCTAAATGTGTGTCTCTCTTAGTCCTAAATAGCCCTGTAGTGGTAGTTTTCCACATCTTCACTCCTAACGTTGTCTCTCTCCACATGAACATCTTCAAATTAGACAGAATAAAGCAGCGGTTCTCAAAGTGTGGGACAGGTACTACTAGTGGTACTCTAGCTCTTTGTGGTGGTACTTGAGAATCTCAAAAAACTAGAAAATGTAGTACTTCTGATTTCTGCTGCAACTTTTCTATAATACACTTTACTATAACCACTAAATGTCTGGACTCTTACAAAGCTGAGGGGTTCAAAATGCAATTTTAAAGTAATTTAAAATTCATTTCATAACATTTATATAGCTAGATATCTATGTGTTCATGTAAATCTTAAAATGGCATAGATCCGTATCAGCATAAAGGTGGTACTTGGAAAGACCAACATTTTCAAGGGTGGCACTTGATGTGAAGAGTTTGAGAACCACTGAAGCAGAATAAAGGATCACGTTCGGTCTTTATATGTCACAAGCGTGTTGAAATTCTATGTTTTCTTGTAAATGCCCATAAACAAAATAACAAAACGTCTATGTAACTGCAACATTTTATTTAGTTAAACACACACACACATCTAAACTCTGTGACAATGACCCAAGTCCAGATCATCCCTCAAGTTTTAAGTGACACAATGCACAAGAATGGCACCAATAATGACATACAGGTTGGACTGGACACACACAAAGCAAGACAAAGTATTGTAGAGAGTGAAGAGTGCTAATATTTCAGAAACTATCTGCAGCTTTTTGTCAGTTTGTGTTTTGTCAACAGTTATACCAAAGTGCATTTCTTCACCTACAGATAAGTCCAGTAACAGCAGAGTTGATGTCCAGCTGTTCAGTCGACATGAAATAACCAAACGTCTGGCTCAGGAAATGATTTACATACACAGCAATTTAAAAACAAAAACCTAAAAGCAAAAAAGTCATTCCACAAGAATTACTCAATGATGATGATGATACGTAATGATCAGTAGAAACTGAATAGTTAAGCAGTAGTATGTACAGTACATCTGATATTTCATTGTGAAAAGTGACCTTTTCCTCAGGTGGTGACTTACCCAAAGGGGAACAGGTAACACTGTTTGAACAAAGGCCACAACATCGGGTCAAATATAAACCAATCAGCCTTTTGAAACTGTTCAAATAGATCAGATTTTTGTATGAGGTTTGGTCAAAACAAAAAATTGCCTGTTTCAAATATAAATTAACCGGATTATTTTAACCAGATTATGTGGAGAGTACAAGAAATCAGAGATAAAATGTTTTAAAATAAAATTCAAGTAGTGTATGCCATATCTTGGATTTGAGTTGGGTGTAAATTTGAAATGGCTACAGTTCAAAGTGTGGCATTGTATTGGCACATTTAAAAGAGCTCAGTAAAACCAGCCATTAAAATCTTCTGAGTGTGCAATAGCAGAACAATAGTTTAATCATAATTCTGAGCTCGTATGAGGAGGACACTCTGTATGCTACATCCTGTATCCTTTGGGTTAATCGGGGTCACCTAGTTTTGTCTGCACACTGACATTCTATCAGTCAGATAGTAAAACCTGGAGTCATGATAAGCAAAAACACACATTGTTGATGCTTCAGATAACAGTTCATCAGCAGCTGTCTGTAAAGTGGAGCGTTTTAAGACGGAGATATGTCGAGCCCAGGCCGATCCATCTGCAGCACCTCCCAGGTTACATTTGTTCTGTCAAAACTTCACTGCTTTTCTTACAAAACCTCTAATATGATTTAGTTATGTGACAAAATAAGCTCCTTAATAAACCCCATAAAATACACTGTAGAGTCAAAGCAGTCCCCAGTAATGTAAAAATTCATCTTCATTTAACACCAATTTATTTTTCCCATTATTTGACTTGGAAGCACTATTAAGTTTTATTATTTTTGTGTTTGTAGCTCTGTGTTAGATATATATAGATATTTGTATAAATGATGCGAGTGTACCATTGCAATAAGATGATATGAATCATAGTTGTAATAAGCCAAATTTCAATATCATTTGATGTGATGAAATGTAAAGTGCATAAATAAGCCCATTAGACTGCAAGGACAGATGTAACCGTGGTTCTGTAACAAAAGCAGGGAATATTTGAGAATTGTTTCAGGATCATTACACCGCGCTCTACTTTCTGAACTGTTTGCTGTAAATTTGTAAATGCTCGGGTCAGCTCTGGTGATGTACCGAAAAGCTGTTCCAATTCCAACTGAAGCAGTGTAAAGTCTGTCTGTACCTCTCTTCTGCGCCAGTGCTTTAGCCCGAGTTTATCCACTTTCTGTTGCGGACGTTGCAGCTGATTGAAGTCTTTCTTTGTCTTCATAAAGAGACAGACCTTGAGTTTAGGTCTGACGAAGGGATATGTCTGTACAGCATCCAAGAGTCAAAGCAGCAGCACAAACTCTTCCCTTCTTCAGTCAGCAAAATCGGGCAGCTCCAAGGCCTCAGTGCAAAAACAAACTACCTCTAAGTACCTACAATCTAAACTGGCCTCTAACAGCGACGGATGGCCGGGGGATACGCTCACTTTCAGCCTATTTTGTACCCTGTAGGCTCTTGTGCAGACCCAGCAAACATTCAGATATTTGTAGGAAAATAAAAAGCAGCATTGAGAGAAACTGAGACTAAACTGAAATATTGTTGTGCTCATTTTGGATACTGTGGGTCTTTATTGATCACTTGCTTGCTGGGTTTGTTCAGTGATTTCCACTCAGTGCAGCAGTCATGGCAGTTCATTAGCCCGTTTTAAGCACTGTGGTTGGTATTTATGGTCCCGTGTTGGGCGGCAGTGTGGAGTATTGGCCACCGTGTCAAAAATGCTGCACGCTGTCTACACAAGACAAACAGAAGTAAAAAGTGAGGATAATGTTGAAGTATAGGAGGAGGCCAGTGTGCTTGCTGGTTTTCCAACTTCTCCTGAGATAAAAAAAAAAAGAAAACAAAAGAAAAGCCAACTGCTGACTCATCTCCACCTGTTTGTCACCTCAAGTTGTCTGAATGAGCACAGATAGTGTAGACAACCATTCACTGGACAGAGCTAATACTTCCCCAGCTCTTCTGGCCCCTGCAGTGATGTGTACAGTTCGAGTGGGGTTGGGGTTCATCATGGCATTGAGTGAAGGCTCCATAAGGCAAAGCTCCATACTCATGCTGTAACAACAATTCTAACAAAAACCTGATTTTTAAATACATTTTATCGTTTTTCTGCTGTTGATGATGAAGCGTTTCTTCTTCTGCACAGAATGGATGCCTGAAGCACAGGAGGTTGGACAACCTGCAAGACAATATCAAAAACGATAAGAGCATAGTGACTGATATGATGGTGGTATTTGGGATTTGGTTAAATAAAAGGCACACTGGAAATCTTTCAAATGAGAAATATTCAATTTGTAAAGTTGTTTTAGTTTGACACAGATTGATCTGATCTAAATCATGATGCACTGATTTCACTCACAACTGAAGGAGAGGGCCATCATTATGTCTTGCTGGCGTTTTCATAGATGACGTCAGAAGTAATAGACTGTTTCTTCTTTTGCCACATGAGCAGAACACACTGATGGATGAACACATACTGCTCCTACAAGGAGAATCATAAAAAAAATTTTTTTTAACATTTTTCGTCCCACAAAATAAATGATCTCATTAGTCTAAACACAAAGTTCGGGTCAAATATTTTGGTTCCAATACTTCAAAGCTGACCTCTGTCTGCACCATGGACAGGCGGTGTGATCTCATCTCAGAGACCATTCCCAGGATGTCTACAAACTCATGCTCTCTGATGTGCTGCATCAGGCGGTCCAGTGCGATAAAAGTCCCAGTCCTTCCGACTCCAGCACTAAAACACAACAGACAGAAAGCTTTCAACATTACAAATTACTTCTGTTTATAAATGGTCATTTATGAGAAGTTCTTGTCCTTAACAGTTTGCATTACTTCCCTGAAACTATTGTAATGTCTTGTAATTGATGCAAATACAGTTTGCTGAGATTTGCTTGGATCTGACTTCAGATAGAAGTTGACCTCGTACAATAACCTAAACTTTGGACCATAAAATAAATTGCCTTGTTATTATTAAAATATGATGCCTTATAGTTGTTTAGATGCTTCCAGTCATGAAAAAGAATAATAACCCATAACCCACTCTCATAGACAGAACCAGCTGATCATATACTCCACGCCCGTAACTCTTAGTACCACTTCACAATACAATGTTGTAAGAACATTTTCCAAATTAATCAATTTATCTGGTATATTTATGAATACATTTTGAGACATGACAGTCCCATATGAGGTAGCTGCAGTGGGGAGTCCTTTACTGGGTGCAAGGTACTGAACAGTGACAAACTGTTGATTTAAAGGCGTTTTACCTGCAGTGGACAATAATGGGGTCTTTGGTCCTGTTGGCCTGCTGACGAACAATGTGGACAAACTGCAGAATGCTCTCGATGGCATTTACAGTGGGTACTCCATGATCTGGCCATGACGTGTAGTTCAGATGGAGGACATCCAGGGTCTCATCAGCCTGCAGGGGGCAGCAAAGACAAGCGTATCCGTGTAAGTTTTACTCAAAGTGCATTCACTGAACATTAAGTAATAAAAAAAAGAATTATTTTTTATAAACAATGCTCACATATCCCAGTCTGAACTTCCTGATGGTCCACTCAGGGGACTCGGTTTCAGAGAGCATCTCCACACTAATCTCTCCATACATGACTGGCTCATCTGTGAAAGGCCAGTAGTGGTCACACTTAACCTAAAAAACAAACAAATTGCTTTTACACACCCAGACATTTAATATAATGATACATTTCTGACCACTAGGAATAAAGATAATTTAGATATTGAGTGCCACATTATTTTGGTAGAATTAAATGTGACAAACATGAAAAAATATCAACATAAAACACTAATCAAGAAAATCTAATACTACTGATAAAACAGACAATACCCTTCGCCTTTCGTTGCACTGTGTGAGCATGACTACGATCGGAGATTTCTGCTGCAGGACCATCTTCCAAAAATCATTTCTGGTCTCTGGTAATGGACCCTGGGTGGCAATGTACTCCTTTGTGTGCTTGTAACCCTGAATAACAGATAAAAACACAAATTCAGTGGGACATAAAGCTAGGTAAATAGTACTGGGCAAATGTGGGACTAGTTTGATTTTATACTAATGTATGCAAACAGAGAATGAAGTACACATTTGTTACACAAATACACAGTTGTTCATGCAAAGGTGGACTCACAGGGATGTAGTTGGCATTAATGTAGTCTAAACCTTCATCAGTGTGCATCGAGATCAGCTTCACTCGACTAAAATCATCTGGAGGAGAATAAAGTGTTATTGAGTGAGGAGTTTTTACTTTACATGTTCAACCAGCACTGTTAAAGTCAGAGGATAGGGGATAGAGTAATTTATCTAAAGCAGGTACTGTTATGCTTAGGCTTACAGGGAAGGATGTTTGTGTAGCGGTTCTTAGGCCTGTTGACTGGCAGGTCCGCAGCATCATGGGTAAGATCCAGTCCAACACTTTTTAGTTCCTGAAAAAGAGACATTTTCAGCAAACACCAATACATATAATAATTTTCTATAGGTTTTAAAAATTGTACCTCAAACTGCAGTGAAAACTTGTATGCTGAGTCTTTGCTCATTTCTTTAAAATAGGCTTCAAAGTCATCCAGCTGCACAGGGCTGACAAGAGATAGAGATGAACAAATGTAACAAATACATTTATTTTTTTAAACAAATTATTATCATTAACATTTCAAATACATGTGCATTTGAGCAGTGCATTAGGTTTCTCTGATTTCTACAAATCTCTGACACAAATATCCCACACTCACTGCAAATTGAACCCTGCTGAAAACAAGCCCCTCACATAAGTCTAGTCTGGTTCAAGTTCTCAGGCTTCCTTTGGAGTGTTTTAAAACCTACATCAGTTCAATTGTACTTTAACTTTGGAACATTTTATCAGACGTTTCTGTCCAAAGGCAGTTATTTGTGAAGTAGCAGATGTTACATGCAGCACACACAAACATGGAAATACAAAAAAAGCACAGATAATAGACACGTTTAGTTGTGTTACCTTGTTAACTTCCGTTTCTTTAAAGCTGTCTTGCTCCTACAAAATATAGAATAAAGTCCTTATAATGTTTACAGCCTCTACAGTGGAAACACACTAACCTTTGGAGAATAATTTGTTATATTTCTTTTCAAAGTTTTTGTTTAATTTAGTTTATCAGCTAAAGAATTGACAAATATTTGATGCCATTAATTATTATGAAAATCAATCAATAAAATAAATAAAAAAGGCTTTTAAAGCAAACCTGACTTTTTTGCCTTGATATTTTGCTTCAATGAAAAATGTGATTTTAGTCAACCTTAATTATGCATTACACATAATGTAATAGTATATAATACCATGTTAATAATATTTCAGTTTTTTTCAGCACAACCAACTTTTTTCAGGGAATTCATCCCGTCATTCATGAGTTTGTTTATATCATGCAGTGTGATAAACATGCATCTAAAAACATGTGTTCCTCTAATTCTGTTTTTCTTTTTTTTTAAGTTTAATTGACACTGTCAGGGATTTGACAGGAACGTGCACGACTAATGTCTAAGACATCTATGAGTCAAAACTGAGTTTACTTCTAAAGTGTGAACCCAAAGGAGAAACAGCATGCAGAAACAAGACATCAGAGTTAGCAGAAACATTTAGCATCATGCTACACACAACAGATTAGTAGATAACCATGATTTAAGGAGTCAACAGACACAGCATTGCAAGACAAAGTTAAACAGAAAAAAACATGACGTCCATGTCTTGTTTGAATTAGGAATTAATTAAAGATAAATGATCAACCATTAAATTACAAGTCTGGTGTAACTCTCTGACATTTTACTTCACTTTACTTTGCAACTTACAACCCAAATAAATCAATGTTTATATAAATTAAAGCTGTTAAACTGATTCTTATGTCATAGGATTAAACAATCAAATGGGATGAAATGGCTCATCAGGTAATGGTCACTAAACAAAGAAGTCTCTGAGGTCAGGTTTCATGTTGTTAGACCTGTTCGGTATAGATTTTTGTTTAGCTCCAAAGTAAAATACAGGACATTTGTGACAAAGAATGTAAACAGAATATCTTTATGGGATTGAGACAGAGACCCAATATGTTCAACTGCATGGGCAAATGGATTGTTTTATAAAGGTATATTGGGGGATGTCAAAAAGAAAAAAATAGAGAGAGTATACACCAGACTTAAAATTTCTAAAAAAAAAAAAAAAGTTTTAATGGCTTATAATTTTTGAGAGTAAAACAATGTCTTTGGTCAATACTGTAGGCTGCCGCTCTGCTAAGACATGCCCCTGAAGTGCAGTGTTTTGGCCAGTAGTTGCTTACTTACCAAGGATTAATATAAAAAGCCAAAAGATAGTCAGTCCAAAGGCAGGATGGCAGTAGGGTAAGGAAGGCAAAGAGGCTTCTTCGCCTGAAGGGGGTTCAAATATAAAAAAAAAAATCAAAATAAAAACACAAAATAAAGGAAAACAGACACCAGGGGGCGACAGGTTGGGGACAGAACATGGTGCTTCATTAGTAAAGAGGCAGAGAGTGTCAAGAGCTTCACATTAGTGCTGAACACAGAGTTATAATGCATTATGCTGTCTTTCAGAAAGTGCTCCGTTGTCTCTCTGTTAGACAACAGGAATCTGTTTGCTGCTCGACCGTCAATGGCCACTCTGTCTCACTTTACAATCCCCAGCCTGACTTTAAGACATCACAGGGTCCCCCCAACTCGCCCCACAATGCAATACACAGCCAACCTCTCTGCAAGCCCTAGTCATGTGAACAGTCCACAGTTTGTCAGTAGTAGGTGACGTCAAATCGTGTGAGGTCACTTTGCTGACCTCTGGTAGACTGATGACCCCATGAACATATATGCTGCTTAGGTCATGTCTCCAATGAAGCAGATACTTTAAAATTCAACAGCCTTTTCGGGTTTTATCCACACAGCCCCAAACTGAAATAGGACTGTGTAATGTAGTGTACCTTCTTATGCTTCCTGAGCCTCATTAGATATAAGTCTTGATCCAGATTTTTATTTCCATTGGTTTTCTACAACATGTACATTTATGTCACTGGCCCCTATTAAAGGATGGGCACTTCTCAGCAGTGCGATTGTCGCAGTGTGGATATTGTGGGGTTTATCTGCATCATTGGTGGCAATATGTCACACACAGTTCTGATATATCAAACAGCAAGGTCTGCCAACATGCACAGTCAAAGCAGAAACACAACTCCACTGTCACATTAAGACACTTTGATGGACATGTGCTTTTAGTGATGAGAGGTAAAATACAAGAGCAGATGGAAGCCGAGAGTCTGCCTTAACTGACCGTCTTTCAGCTGTTATATTAATCACAAATATTCACATCTGAGGGATTGAATATTACATTACATTTTATGAGGATTTATTGTTAGACTTTGTTTTTTAAAACTGTGGCATAATGTACCTAAATCTTAATTTTGTTCATTTATCAAGGATTAAGAGAACTTCTGAGCTTTCATCACCAACAATGTGATTTGGACAAACAAAGGAGGCATCATCATTCACTTGTATTGCTACAGATGAACTAAAATCTGTCAGTAAGCAATGAGCTTCACGGTCAGATCCTAATCTGCCTCCAAATCCTAGCCGGGCTGCTAATCTCACTGAGTCTTTGGAGGGTGTTTGCAGCAACAGCCTTAGAACAACACACTAAGGCAAAACCAGCTAAAAATCATTCATCAATTCACTGCTGCTAACTACTGCAAAATGCCCTTAAAATGTTTAAATCAATCAGACATGTGGAGGAACAGGTGAAAGGTTTTCCTACCAGTTATAAGGAAGTTTCCCGTCTCTTTCAAAGGAAGGGAAATTGACAAACGTTTCAGCACCACATTCTCTGAAACAGAATATGCCAAGAAATTCATCAGAAAACATACAGGCCGCCAATCTGTCTCTGACTCAGTGAAGCTGCTGTTTCGGGGAAGTGTCAAATAATTGATGACATATCAGTAAATAGAGGAAGTGAGTACAACATATGAGGGTTAAAAGAAAAAAAGCCTTAACACTAAAAAAGAAAAGATTTAATAATACTGTATATGATGTGGATTTCTATGTAAATCCATTGTACAATCGATAACAGATAACATGGATTTAAGATTTTTTTATTATTGCTAACAAAAAATTGCATTATGTTTGTTTTTATTTTAATACTATACAAGAGTAGACTGGTACCTGGTCATCTGCAGGTGTTTCTTGCGCAAGACGAGGAGGAAGAGAACAAGAAGGCTGATGAGCAGGATGCTAAGGACGGCCAGAGCAGAGATGGCTGCTACACTTGGGTTCATCTCTTTAGCTGCAAGGGGTGAGTAAAAACATAAGATTCAGAACTGATAGTTTGGGTTACACATATAAACCTCAGTAGATGCTGTATTTGGAGGCCCAGACGTACCAATGGTCCTGATGGTGATGTGAGCAGGTTTGCTGGGAGTGCTGTAGCTAAAGCTTGTGACTGTACAGTTGTACGAAGAGGAAGGCATCAATCCTGAAATTGTCACCACATGCGTGTTTACTGTCTGAGGCTCACGGGACTGAAAAAGAAGAAAAATCACAGTGAGCTAAGAAGAATATGCTAAATAAGCAACTACAAATTTAACAGAGGTCTAATCATATTTTTGTATAAAGCAGGTTGTGACAGTTTTTCTTATTATATAGCACTTGTTACCTTGAGCTCCTTGTTGGCTTTGTTGGGCTTGCAGTAGATCTGGTAGTAGTCCACCACTCCATCCTCAGTCCACAGCAGAGTCACAGAAAAGTGAGTGGCATTGACAGCGTACAAAGACTTTGGAGGAGCTGGCTCTGCGCAGAAGAAAACTCAAATGTAAGATGTATGAAACCAAGCTGAACAAGTCTCTTGCTTTCCCTCCAGCACTTCCTCTAAAGTACAGCTGCACACTCACAAGAGGAAGTGGACAAATATGCTTCATATTCAATTTTTGAATTAAAAATAGCCTAAATAATAATGAATAATTCACATGTATTTTTTATCATTTAAATTTCACATATTGCATTAGGGATGGTTTCCAAAAGTCAAACCTCTGCACACAGCAACAATTATTTATATTTCTTCACAATATGATTTTAACATATATATTTGAAATTTTTGTGCTTGTCTTTTAGTTGTATAATACAGAGGACTTTGATCTGAAATTGAAAAAAAATGTTTTGCCTTTGTAAAAGTCACATTAATGAACTGATCTGTTTTAGCAGAAATGCAGAACTCTAAGAATATCCTCTGCTGATTTATTTATGCACAGCTGGCAGACGCTTTCCTCTCCTCCACATACATATACTGTATGTTGTGTGTGTATTTGTCTGCTGACCCAGTTTGATAATGTTGGGCATGGAGGTGTTTCTGCTGCGCTCAGTGCACGCCGTCACCGTCAGATTGTAGATGTCTCCTGGAGGTAGAGGGAGACTGGCCCGCATCACGTTACGAGTCACCTAACACACACACAGGTATGCACTGTAAGGACACTCATGAACATAATATAACTGCTTATTCTATCTATACTGTACTTAACATAGATGTAAGTCTGTCAGTCTTGGCCAAAGCATTGCCACTTTCTAAGTCAAATATGACTAATATTAATTTTGTTCTCAGACCATTTTAATGCACAAAAAAATGTCAGCCTTGTGCCATATGCAATACCTTTACTAATAAGCAGGTTATTGTTTTACCATTATAGTACTGGACATACCTATATATAATATTGTTAGTTGTAACAGTCTTTTTTTTTAATAATATGCAAAATGTGAGCATCATTCAAACCAATTAACTAAAAAACTTTGCCTCAAATAGTAAAATGGTTATTATTATAATTGGACGATTGTCTCTAAATTATGAGCAGACGTGGAGTCAGTGCTACTGCAGTGGAGACAGTAGATCATCCCTCTGCAGCTAATTGGACCATCCACTGTTCCCAGAGGAGATAATCAATAGCTTAGACTGACCTCAAGCTAACGAGCTTCTACAGCTGGCAGAGTCTGACTGTTAATGCTAGCAGACAACACCAACATGTTGAGAAGCAAAGTAGAGAACAAATCACAGATGAATAGATGACTTACATCAATAGAGTAGCTCTTCTCAGGGCCTTTCTTTCCCACAGCCACAACCTGCCAGTGCAGCATCCTGGAGTGGGACAGGTCGATGAACAGCTCACCATACGTCCAGCGGATGTACAAGACCCCGTGAGAATAATCCACTGACGAGATGTGGGGGGCTTCAGGAGCTGGACATGACACACAACAATACTCATCACATGACTGAGCTCAAATGATGTTAAATCAATAGAAAAAGTATGAATATTTGCAGACATTTTTTCTCAGTTACTTCTTTCAATCTAAAATGCAGTACCTGTAACAAAGCTCACAGCTGAGCTATCACAGCAACTGAGTGGCGGGTCACCCCATGTAACCATGGAAACACGGAAATTGTAATACCAAGCGGGCAGTAGATCAGTCACTCTCTAAAAGGTAAATGGAAAAAATACTATGGAATAAATTACTATAGTCAGAGCAGTAACACTTATAAAGCAAGAAGAAAGATATTATTAGACCATGCACATACAGTATGCAGTGCATAAGCACTTACCACAGATGCAATAACAGAGGCAGTGGCTGCAATCTCGTAGTAAGTGGTCCACTCTGACGTCAAGGTGACTGGGTTGAAGAAGAAAGTCTGCAGAACGTACTTGCGGAAGGCAACATGGTATGGACGCTGCCAGCTCAAGATGACCGCTGTGGGACTGAGTGGGTAAACGGCCAGCTCACGTACACCTGTGGGTTCTGAAACACACGCACATCAGTGTTTATATGACCACATTATGAGTCTTTACAAGCAGGCAAAAACATCATATTTCACTATGTTTCTGTCTCAGTTTCAGTTTCAGTATCAGTGTGAATGCCATGTTTCTACAGACCTATATCAATAATCACAGGTTCAGAGGGAGGACTGATGAGAGGCCCATTAGTGTGGTAGACCACCACTCTGTACTGAGCCCCGGGCATCAGATTGGTGATAATGTCACTCGTTGAGTTTTCCTGAGAAAATGCAATCAAGTTATTAAAAGGCTTGTATTAAAGTTGAACTAAATGGTAGATTATAAAGCATCAAACTGAAATATTTGTTAAGACAGGCAGAGATAAACAAAAGCAGACTTGCAGTTTTATGAATGACAGTGATGTAAAATGCTTGTGGGAGATCTTACCTCACTGCAGTACGTGTTCTCCATCCTCTGACTCAGACTGGGCTTCAGACAAGTGGTGGACACCACTGACACCAGGCTGCCATTGTGGTTCTCAGAGGACGGGGCCCAGGACACTGCAGCTGTAGTGGAGTCCAAGAGCCGTACACTGACTGTCTGAGGCCGCTCCCTGAGCTCCTCCAGCAGCTCACCAGCAGGACCTGAGGCAGAGGTCCTGGTTAAACACTGACAAAGACTACAGCAAAGTATACAGAGATTAGCTTGAGTTATGAGTGATTAATAAACTAACTCAGGTAGAAGGTGAAGCCAGTGTCAGCGGTGCTCTCTCTGGCCTCACAGTCTCCAGAGGAACTCAGTGTCGTCACCTGCACATGGTATGTTCCTGGCTCTGTCAGCTCAGTGAAGAATTCATGAGTGTTTTCATCCACAGTAGCTGTTTCTGTAGAGTTTCCTAAAAATTGGAGGCATTAAAGTAAGGCAGAGGTTATGAGATTCATCCCCGCTGAGTAAAACTTTTATTATATTATATTATATATTATACTATATATTAAAAGATTATCCAACCAAGATACATTAGGTTTAATGCCTGATACAAGCCAATACATTAAGCAACAAAAATATTATAAGATATGACATAACACTGGACTTTCATTCAGTTAACTGTGGCTTGTATTTGACAAAATACAAAATAAGAAAGTGGCCTTAAAATCACAATCAGTCCCTGGTTCTTACCATCTCTGTAGATGTAGATGTTGAAGCCATCGTATGCGGTGGGGGGTTTGGGGGGTAGCCAGCGCAGCTCAAGCAGGATGGGGGGCAGTTTGGTGGGCAGGACAGAGGGCTCAGGAGGCAGACCCATAGCTGAGCCAGGCTCGTTGGAGTCCTCATAATCTGGCACTAGTGCATTCACAAACTCCTCCTCTTTGTTCAGAGTTATTGGGTCCTCAGTCGGGGCTTCCTCTGTTGTCTCATTGGTGTTGATGTTGTTGCTGTCTGTGAGGTTTATCACTTGGCTGAGAGGAACAGAGGTGGTAGTACCAACCATTTCCTCTAAGACATTCTCCTCCTCGTTGTGTGGAGCCTCATGCAACTCTATGTCTGGGACGGCCCGACTATGACGACTATGTATACGATGACTTTCACGGCCCCCTTCAGACATCTCTGTGTTTGGAGTCAGGCTTGGCAGTGCACCCTGGCTCAGCTGAACAATTTTACGGGAAATGTTGAGAGGAGGGAATGGCACTGTGAAAAAAACACAAGTCAGATGATCAATATGATACACTACGTCCTCCCTATGTGCACAAATTAGTTGTGCAGCCATGAATAAACCTGCTTGTTTGTGCAGGCCACTCTCCCAATAAAGAGTTGCCTTCATTATCAACATGTTATCTTCATTTGATGTTGATCCCTCAGTGATACCCATTTGCCTTTGAAGGCTTGTTGCTTTGTTTGACCTGTGAATAAGTGTCACTGTTGCAAGTATGAAGTAGTTTTTTCGGTTTCATGTTTAGTGAGCTGCGTGCGCTCTCTCCCTTGTGCACCTGCCTCAAGAAACAGATGTGCTAAGAGCTTTTTTCTTTATTCCCCAGTGATAAAATGTGTGGTGTTTACATGTTATCAATAATGCAGAACCTCAACAGGGGGTGGGCTAATAAAGTGAGGAGTGTGCTCACTTTGACTCCTCATTATAACCATCATAAAACATTAATCTAAACACACAGAGAAAAGTAGTATCCTTAGACTTGGCCCTATTAAAAATATCAGTAGCCAGTACCACAAATTGCTCAAAACAATGACTGCACAGATTTGACTGCATGATTTACACAGAGTCCTCTTAAGTAGAGAAATAAATCATGTTTTTCTGATATTTTTCTGACATTAAGTTCTGTTATTATGACCTGAAACAATCTAATGCCAATCGTGTGTTTTTGAGTTTTGCAGATACAATGCCACAGTAATTGCAGCTAAATGTTTTTTTTGTTGCTCATTAAAACACAATCTTCACCTAATAATGGGGCTCATAATAATGGTTTGTGGTATCATTTATCTGCTGCAGTTCATACTAATGAGCCTCCACTGAGGACTTGACATTTACAACATATGAATCATGAGTCACATGCTGTCACTCACCTGTCCTGTGGTGCAGGGGTGTGTGTGTGATGTCACTGTGTGTAACTAGAGTGCTTTGGTACACGGTGGCCTCGGAGATCAGCTGGAAGGTGATGTTACGGTAACACACTCCTGGTAACCAGTGTCTGAAAACTGTCTTTCCTCTGTAGAAATCTGTACAATCAAAAAGATGGATTTAGTTTTTTCACATTTATCATCATAAATTGTTGACTTTAATACCCCTGCCCGAAACAAACCTTTATAGAGCATGAAGCGCCTCTCTTGTCCCTCAGTGTAGCTGATGTTGACTCGGCTGAAGACATTTCCTGCTGGGGGCTCAATCTGAAACACCACCCCAGTCTCTGGTGACTCCTTATAATCAGATATCCGCACACTGTGCAAAGGCAGAGGCCCTGAAGACAAAAACAGCCACAGTCACAGACTTTAGACAATCAAATTTATAAAACAAACCACGCAAAAAGCCCTCAGTTGTTCCATGTATTATTGTAATCAAACAGTTCAATCTGCCCGTGTAATATATTTACAGGAAATTGTTTCAGTTTCTGTGACAGAATTTTAACAGTTAAAGATTATAAAGACTATAAAGATTGGGCACTTGTGTGTGAGCAGTGTGGTTTCTTACTTGTGAGGACAGATACAGTCTTGATGGGTTTGGACCAGTACTGTCCACGTTTGATGAGCAGACCCACAGTGTAGCAGACGCCATGAAGGGATGTGTTGAAAAGCAGGGGCTCACTCGTGTTCACATACTGGACCACACTGATCCGGGGCTCTCCAGTGAACTGAGCTGCATACGAGGTGATGTTCTCCTGCAAATCCGACTGCTTAAGGCTGGCCGTGATCACGCCGTCATCATTCACTGTCACCAGGAACGCAGGGGCACTCTGCAAATGAACACAGAAAGACGCAAAGCTAACCAAGTGATCTGTGAACTGACTTAACATGCACAGACCTGAAGGGAAGTGTACACCGCTGCTTATTCAAAGAAGGATACAGGAAGTGTTTCTAATGATGCAAAGGTGGTGGAATTTAACCCAGTCCAAAAAACAAAAAAACAAAAACAGGATTGATAAATAAAGCTACATTTCCTGTTTAAAGTTACAATATGAAGGGTTTAAATAAATACTCCTACAGTCCAAAGACATGAATGTATGGTGAACTGGTGAATCTATATTGTCCAAAGTAAACGAATGTGAGAGTGAATTGTTGTCCTGCCATTAACTGGAGATTGTCCAGGGTTTACACCTCCACACTCTATATTGCAGCTGGGACAGACTCCAACCCCCGTGACCTACAACAGGATAAGCAGTAGAAAATCACCCTCATACAAACTGTAAATCCCTCTAACTGGATGCATTTGTAAACTAACTCCATTTTATTCTGTTTTTGTGGGAGGGACAATTTTGAACATACAGCTATTTGACATGTGACTGGAGTTTATATAAATCCAAAATAAACCTAGATTAAACTGTCAGAACTAAAACAAAGGTGCCATGGTTTACAGACACGACCCTGGAAATCCTGCCTAGTGTGCCATTAAAATAAAAAATGTTGTTGTAAGAAGACAGGCAGCCCAGCAGGTTATTTTACAATCTCAGTGAAGAAGAGCTCTCTGTCTGAATCATGAATGATTTAGAGTCTTTAAAAAAGCCATGCCGCCGCAAAGGTCATCTCCACGTCCCATCAATACCGTTTAAATCTGAATAAACTACTTTGATGATGGTTTGAGAATGACACTGCCCATCCCCCATTTTCCTCCAACCTGCAGCGAAGCTAAGCTTTCTCTACACTGAGTTTCAGGGGGAGGAGTGTATTGCAAACGGGAGGCAATGAGAGCATCTTCAAAGAGACCTTGAGGGATTCCAGTGGGGAGAATGGGTTTTATGATCATATTTGCAGAACAGAAAGAAATTGTAAAGAGTAGACTAATGAATCTCCAAAATGCAGTCAAATAAAACAAAATGAAAAAAATGTAGGTCAATATGGAAATAGGTTTCTACTGTTTGATCATGTTTTGAACTGCTACTGAGCAATGAACTGCTGCTCATCGCAATGAGTTTCTGATGATTAAAAATACATCACATACCAGAATTGGACCTAACTTTTGATTTTGTTGTGAGTAAACAATATGCAAGTCACCGCTGAATGTTTCTTTTAATGAGGGTTGATTTACAGCTCCTCAGGGCCAAGTCTAATTACTGTCTCTCTGCAGGATAATCTAGACTCCTGCTGCGGTTTATCACAATGCAGGCCAAGTTCCACAATCACAACACAGAGGTCATTTAGCTGACCTCTGTCACAGTGAGCTCCAAATCAAAGCCAGCCACATTTCACCATGTGTATGTCCTAAATAAACAAGCACCAGAGATCAAACCACTCAGTGTAACCAGAAGCCATCTTACATTCACTAAAAATGTACAGGGTTAAATGCTAGTATCAGCATTGATCTATTTTTTAATTTAGAGTTTACTGGTAACTTTAATACCAGCTCAAACCGAAGTAGATGAAATGTGAATGTCAAGAGCATATTATATGTAAAATCAGATCTGGGCCATTTCCTCCTGTAGTGTGAAGAAAGCCTTGTGAAAAGTGCTGAATGTATGTACAAAAGGTCCATTAGCTCATTGTGGAAATACACCTTTCTGGCTCTTAGACCAAACACTGATAAATGTGCGTGGGCTGTGTTCAGCTCTGGTCATTCTCTGAATAAATGAGGTGATCTTTGCAGCTTCCTGTTGTGCAGGTGACGCTGATGCTATCTGCTGTTCTTTCATTAAATTGAACAGTGGGAGAGTCTGAGCCACACTGAGGATCGTATGTTCGACCAAATACAGCCGACAACAGGAAATAAGTCTCTAGATAATACTTGGTCATTTTCTGCAAAACAAAACTGTCTGCCTCTCGGGTGAAGTAAAACCTCACAACCAAAGGTTAGATTATGATAACGGACTTGAACTGATACATTTTTATCACTTTTCATACAAAGCTGAAACGGTCAGCCTGAATTCTACCTTTATTTGGTTGTTCTAACACACAGATACATGTTGTTACTTAGAAAAAAACCTTCTCTGAATAGCCTTGAAGAAATATACATTTTAACTTATTTCTGACAAAGACAAATGAGCTTGTTTTTCTGTTACTGGTATTCAAAGACAAGAACTGTGTGCAAAAAAACCTTTAGGAACACTTGTCGTGGTGCAATAAATGTTTCAGGCAGATCTACATGTTTGAGAACATCTAAGCTATGTCTTTATGTTTTATTGCTCCTTGTTTCAGTTTAATTTGTAACCTCCCAATTTATTTAAGCCACTTAAACACACATCTTTGAGACAGTCTCTCATTGATAAAGGTGATGATTGATGCCCAGCCTCATAAAGTATGTCTTGGTTTGGCCTTTTCAAATGTCAAGTTAATTAAAGCTGTGTTTGAACAGAGCTGACAGAGCAAAGAGAGGTGTGAATACTTCGCTTAACTTCTAGTGTTATAGGAAAAGTATTTTGGTACACTATGTTGACCACAGAGTTGAATATGGTAAATTTGCAGCCACTACGACTCACACATTCACACTGACAAAGTTCAGGGTAAAGAGCTGGTAGTAATGTTAAATGGTGCACTCGCAGTGTCATCACACAAGAAACACCAACACATATCCTCAGGGGCTCAGTTCGGGCAAAGAGAAAAAAAATCCATACCAATTCACCCAATTCATTGCTGCTCGGTTGTCACCATGGCAACAGAGATGAAAGGGGGGATACATTTGGGGTAGGAGGAGATGCTCATTATGTCTGTCTGATTCCAGGATTACCATGGACACAGAGCAGTGAGCCCAAGGGCAGCAGCCTGAATGTTAATGTCTGCCTGCACATGGTAAATATCAGGTCAATGGTGACATTAACTCAAAGACTTGACAAAAAGTTCGTGTGACAGAAAACTGGTGGAAATGAGGTGAAAAGACAAAAAAGGGGAAAAAATTACAAGTTGATTATGTTGAACCATGTTTGTTGCTTGATATTGCCATTAAAGTGAAATGTGAAATTTGTAAATGTAAATCTAAACAAGACAAACTCCTTTTGAGTCATTTAATAGCTCAACTGGCAGGTGGAAACGGGTAATATTAAAATCAAGTATCAATATTTCATTCTTTTTAGTCTTGGTCCTCCGAAGGATAGGCATTTGAGGACACACACGCTCAATACAAACACACAGGCGTTGTTCAGAGAGTGGAGCTGGTGAATGAATCGAGCATGTGACCCCATGAATGAGGAGTGAAGGGGGGTCAGGAGGCGGCGCCCTCAGGCAGCTGCCAACATTATCATGCAAACCTCAAGAGTTTTTGTTTCTATCTGGCAAGGAAGACAAACCCCTGACAGCTCCAACCAAAGTCCATTAGCCTATGAATGAGACCAATGAGGTCTACTCTACTGGGTATTTGCCCACCAACCCTCTGTCCTGCTCTGTGACAGCAAAACTTCTCCAAATCAGGTCAATGCAGCCGAGAGCTTTGTGCTTCAGCTCTAAAGAACTTTCTGTGCACGTAAAATCTTGACATTTATGTTGGATGTTGTGTACTATTTCAAGTACACAACATCCTCATAAATATATTTAAATATGGTAAAGAGGAGAGGCAGTCCATTTGTTTATTAAAGTGCATCAAATGTTGACTGCAACTATATCAAAACGGCAGCTTGCGTAGACACTGCAGTTGAGTGCTCTACAATAATTTTTCCTCAGCACCACCACGCAAGGACTTTATGGCGGACTACAGGAAGAATATAAGACACATTCAGCCATTGTTTTGGGTTTCTGGGTAATACCATACTGGAGGAAAGACCAGACATTAAGTCACTAAATGCAGCTAAAGACTTAACTTTGCATTCAATTTTGATGTACATGTCCAATGACAATTAAGATGTTACTCTCTGATTACTCAGTAGTCCTGAAGA
This sequence comes from Rhyacichthys aspro, assembly GCA_036850595.1. Classification (NCBI taxonomy): domain Eukaryota; kingdom Metazoa; phylum Chordata; class Actinopteri; order Gobiiformes; family Rhyacichthyidae; genus Rhyacichthys; species Rhyacichthys aspro. Next base: position 19,079,703 of record CM072159.1, on the reverse strand, counting down.
GCAACAAACAAATGTTAAAACACTAACGCAATTTAGTTCATTAAAATAATTTATGTCCCTTCTAGCATTTTCGAAAATGATGTCAGCATCTTATCATGAGGATGTGAAATTAAACGGCCATCAGCCTCAAGGCTAGCACAATATAATAAATACCTTTTGTGTGAATGTTCAGCATGTAATTTAAACTGAGAAAAAGTCTAACGCATGTGGCATTCTTATCAAAGTCTTTAAACATTTCAGTTTGCGTCCCTGATTAAGGTTTAAGGCCAAAACGAGCTGAAGAGAATTGTTTGTTGGAGTCCATTGTGACCATGCTCCGTGAAGGCATTTTAACTTTTTGTGTTTAATATCCCCTTCCCAAAAATAACCTCTTTTTATAATATTTATATAACTTCTCGCGCTCCTGGACGTCATTTCTGTAAATACTGCATTTGTTTGGATGCAGGCTAAATATGGACTTGGGTGACACTGCCCCAGTGACTGTACACATAAAACAACAAAGGCCTGCGTAATTTAATGAGATTGTAATATTATGCACTTCTTTTATAAGACATTTCTAATGGAGTTTGAAGTTACTTTCTCCCAAAAGGAAAATAAATCCTTCAGTAAGCCTCTTAACACAACTGCTAGGTGTAATTCAGCAGCTGGGGGTCCACAAAATCTGTTTAATTCAAGGCTTTGCACTTCTGAAAAATATACAGAAGTCCAAATACAGAGTCCTATGCCAACAACGGGCTGCAAGGGAAATTATCGGTGCCAGTGGGTTAATCTCTGGATGTGAGAGTGCACTAATAATCTCACAATACAATCAGCATGTGCTTCTGCCGAGTTAACAGATCCAGGTCCTCTTTAGAGCCAACGCTCACACGAGAGCCAGAGTTTAATCAGGGTGAATTAGATATGCAGAGAAAAAACACTGAGCTGATTCAAACTGCAGCCTGTTTACACAAAGATACAACCTGTTTAAGACAGACATGAGCTGAGTAACAAACACGAGTTACAAAATGAAACAGAGCAGCTCCAGCAAAAAGAGAAACATATATATTTAGGTCCAAGAAACTATTTTCAAGATTACATAGCTACAACCATCAGATCCAGGGATGATTTAATTACAATGGCAGGACATTGAAATTGACATTTTCAGCCTCAAGATGTAATAATCCAATTCAAAATTTGAAAATGATGACACTTAGCCGAAGAGATACGTCTAGATGAGTTTACTTCATAGTACACCCATGTTTATCTTACACCAATAACACAACTGTAAAACAAATATGTGTTCCTCAGAGTCTGTGCTGTGCAGGACAAAGCAGGAGCAGCAAGTCATGTTTTTATCAATGAAAACTGCAGATAATTAAAGAAGTGTTGCTGATGAGACCCCCCCGTCACAATCTCAACTGCCTCTGAATCTCTGCTCTGATTTAGCATTGTTTTCCAACTACTCCTCTGACTGTATGAATCTGAACAACTTTATACTATTCATTTCCTATGCCTACTACCGGAACAATCAATCAATGATAGACCATAAAATGAGCTGACACAAATTGTTCAAAACTAAAACCTGCATTTCTCCTTTCCCATAAAGTTAAATTGTTACACCCTTGCCAATTTCTGATGCAGCAGTAAATCAGGGGGATTTTAAGAAACAAGTGCTATTAGTAATACACAGGCATTCTTTTACATTTCCGCCTCCATCCGTGTTAATCCTTAAACAGCGTTTTTTCATCTCCATTACCCCAAATGCATGGCTGCGCAGCACGTCATAAACCCCACTTCATCCTCTCTGACTACTTAAAACTAAAAATACTCAGCCACAGTCTTTCACAAATGAAGTCCGTGCCCTTATATAGATAGATGACCATGCAGACAGCTTGTGGGAAAAGTACACTCCCTGTTTTTTTTGGCTTCCAATCACATTACATCTAGAAACTGGTGGAGGGAAAAGTGCCTAATGGAGGCACCAAACGATATGGTTTGATTTCATTGTTCCATGTCAGATAGCCTAAAACATATGGCTGGAAACGATCACCCACACTTTATCCTGATGGGATTTAATTGATCCGGATCTGTTTGAGTCGTTGTGCAGTCCATATGGGGATGAATTTAACTTGCAGGAGCCGTAATGAGCTCACATGGAGCTAATCAGATCATTTTCACACTACTGCATCAAAACATAGCATCAAGGATCAGACAGGAGCTCCAAAGACACACCACCCATTGTTTCTGTACAGTGGCTTCCTGTCACATGTCAATCCCATGAAACTAAGATTTGTCTCTTTTGAGTTCTACGGCCATCACAAGTAGCCAGACACACATACTCATTGTTAGGGAATATCTGCCCTTGGAGCTGTGAGGAGTCAGGCTGGAGACTTTCTGGATGTCTTAGGCAGGAGAGGTTTATTAACCATCAATACTCGAGACCCGGAGACATGACACTCAACACAGTGTAGTATTGAATATAACAGTCTGTCTATGCTTCTGTGGACTGAGATTATACAGACTAATAGAAGGTTAGAGCACATGTAATGCCAAACCAAAGGAATGGTGTTTACCCGATAGAGTCTAGCCGCTGAGCCAAGTTATCTTTAGTACATTAGCCTTGACGTAGTGGAAGGAGCTGACCTGACCAGTCTGTGACAACTTACATTGAGGCCATAAGTGAAGGAAGACTGACACTCATGATCAAATATAATATGATAATTTGGCCCAAACATAGCTCTATTCTACGCTCTTTTCCAACTTGCATCACAATTTTTCAGTCAAACCCTATAAAACTGTTAAAGACAACCCTCAGCATCCATCCAGTCCTTCATAAACATTACAGCCCCTTTTTTTAAATAAGAAAAAAATCAGAATGCCCCATGATTATGATAAGACTATGACAGTAACCTTACATGAGCTCAACTAAAACTCATTTGGAAAAAAAAATGACACTAAAAGGACACAAACCTAATAACGATGAGAATTTTAATGGTTGGCTGTGGGTCTATGTGTAATATACTTTGCAGTCTAAACCAAAAGAATACTCCTGGGATATCACTTTAAAGAGCTTGTTAAAATATTGTCTGTGATCTAGAGAATGACCCTTATATTCTTCTCTGGGACACGCACCACGCAGCTGCTGATCCCCAGTGATGCAGCAGTCGCATGTGGAGGATGTGGTGTCTACAGACTGCTGCGGAGCACAAGCAGCCTGTACAGTGTGTGTCTGTGTGATCCTCAGTGATGCTGACAGACATGCAAGGAATCACTGAGGCTGCAGCCGACTGACCCACTTTCCGCAGGACAAAACGAGCTGCTGGCTGCCTGACTAACCGAGCTGCTCTGCCACTGCGCGTCCATCTCTCTGCTCCAGCTCAGACCCACACTCACAATATTCATCACTTATGTTTTTTATACGTATATATTTTCAGGCAAACCCCAAAACAATAAATCCAATTCATTTTCTCTAGACAAAGCCGCGCTGCTGCTAGCCTCTAGTGACGTGCACATCGGGGGCAGAGCGTCATCTATAAAGGCTGTCTTTGAGAGAAAAAAGCACTCTTACCTGGATAAACCAACAGACGTGAAAGGCGACGAGAAGCACTGAAGTCATGGTGTTCTTAAAACAAACACTTTTAAGTACAGTCTATGTTTTCTTTCTCAGTCTGCTGCGCATCCAGACAATGGCGATTTTTCTGCTGCATCGGAGCGCAGCGCGATGCTCCCGTTCCGCCTCGTTTCCACCGCCTCTAACTCTGCGGCTCCATCATCCTTAAGCTCTCCTTCTGCAGCTCGAGCGTCAGCCGGTGTGTTGGTGTGAGGTCGGCGGGGCTCTGAGGTCCATGTCGCGGGCTGGAGACGAGCAGGAGGTCGGCGTGGTGCTTGTGGTGGTGGTGGTGTGGCGGAGCGGAGTGATCAGGCTGCTGCTGCTGCTGCTGCTGCGTGGCCCCGCCCTGCTCTGGAGGCTGCATGGACAACCACCAAGCCGCTCAGACACGCCCTCATAAATAGTCCTCGCGTAAGGACGCCACCATACAGCGATATACCTCCATCCACCAGAGGGCAGGCTCAAAAAGAAGAATTATACTGTAAAATCCAATTGCGACTTTACAAGTATAAAAAACCCTTTTACAGCCTGGCACAAAAGATGGTTCTGGTCTCTAGAGCTGAGTTCTTGTCACGTGACAACTCTGGGGGGAGTGAATTTTTTTTTTAATTCTTTGGTTTGCCTTCAGTTTAACTTTAGAGTTATGCATAATTAAGGGAGTGGCTACTTTGATTGACAGGGTGTCATTTTGCGTGGGCCATGGCGGCCGCTAGCCTGTACGGTGCTAACGCTAGCTGCTAGGTATTAGCTGTGTCATTTTTTGCTCTTCAGAGAAGTTTTGCATAAAACTATTGAGTTATTTTTCTGTAGTATTATGTGCCCTTCATTAACAGACCGTCCAGTCTTTTTGGTGAGTAACATTCAAATTGTATATTTATTAAGTATTTATTAGCAATTTATTTTAGCAGATATGCTAACAGCCCTTAAGGCTATTACCAGAGTTATCAAAGCAGTCAAAACCAGTCTCAAAATGAGATGGAAAAGTCCTATATATTTTGAATTTCAAGGAATATTTCTATGTTTATGTTAGATCTGGGGAAGTGCAGTTTCATATAAAAAGATGTGGTGGCATTATTTTAGCAGCGTTGATAAGCTCCAGCCCGAGAGTCCCGGGCCTAAGCCCCTCCCACGCTGCGCGGCCAGTTGCACTTTCCCCCGACACAGCGCTCGACCTGCCGGCAGGATTTCAGAAACCTGGTTTTCGAAAACAGAGATAGGTCCAAATTACGGTTCCTGTGTAGCCGATCTCGATCACTGGCCGATGGGCTTACGTGACTCGCCTTCGCAGGGCCTCTGCCTGGTTCTGGCTCCGGTCCAGAGTGGACGGTTCCTGCGCACTGCGAGTTCGCCTCTGCGGTCCGGGGGAGGGCGGCCTCTCCCCGGCCGGACCCGTGGGAAGCGAGACCCAGACGACGGAGCCCCTCCACCTGGCTGGCGGCCGCTGGGCGGGGGGCCCGGCCACAGAATGGCCTGACTAAGAGCCACCTCTGCCACCCCGGGGGGGGGGGGCTCATGACCTTAGCCTGGGCCGGGAAACTGACCGCCGGGGAGAGCTCTCTGCCACTAGGCGGGCCCGCGCGCTTAGCTCCGGGGGCATGCACGGGACGGCGCACGTGCCAGTCTGGTGGTGGGGCCGTTCCTCCCGGCTGTTTGTCAGCTTTTACGCAGCACGGTGTGGGGGTCCCACAGCGCGCCTCTGGGTACCCAACTCTCCTCTCCCCGCCGGGGAGAGGCAGGGGGGTTCAATGTCTCCTACCCTGTTCTGCCCCGGCCGGTGAGCCTGCCGGGCTTAACAGGATGGAGCGCCTGTGAGGTCCTTTATCATACTTGAAACCTGTCTCTGATTTTGTGTCCTGGGCACCGTTTTGCCAGGGAGGGGGGCCTCTAAAATGGAATCTGGGAAAAACAGGAAAGCAGACTTACTAAAAATGCCTTGGTTTTTAAAATTTAAAAATTGCAAAGAGAACGCAAATGTGTTCTTTATAAAAACCAGGTGTACAAAATTGAAAAACTCAAACATGAATGCGACTGTGTTCATGATAAAATAAAAGGGCTTATATCAGACATGGGGGGCAGAATGGGTAGCTTACGTGCGTCGCCCTCGCAGGGCCTCTGCTTGGTTCCGGCTCCGGTCCAGAGTGGATGGTTCCTGCGCACTGCGAGTTCGCCTCTGCGGTCCGGGGGAGGGCGGCCTCTCCCCGGCCGGACCCGTGGGAAGCGAGACCCAGACTCCCCAAGGTGCCATATGACGGAACCCCTCCACCTGGCTGGCGGGTGGGGGTAATTGTTCGGAAGACACTTTTTTCTCAAAGCCTGACTAAGAGCCACCCCTGCCCGCGGGGATTCGACTCAAGTCTGCTGCTCTGGGCCCGGGGCAGTATGGTGAAACCAGCTGAGCGGTGGTTCCCCGCTGTTTCACACGGGCTTCCTGCTTGAACCTGCTATAGTTCTATGTTATATGCTTGTCTCAAAGGTTAAGTCATGTTGACTGATGAACTTAGCCTGGGCCGGGAAGCTGAACGGCGGGGAGAGCGCTCTGCCACTGGGCGGGCCCGCGCGCTTAGCTCCGGCATGCAGTCTGGTGTGGGGGCCCATTCCTCCCGGCTGTTTGTCAGCTTTTACGCAGCACGGTGTGGGGGTCCCACCGCGCGCCTCTGGGTACCCAACTCCAGGCAGGGGGGTTCAATGTCTCCTACCCTGTTCTGACCCGGGCTTAACAGGATGGAGCACCTGTGAGGTCCTTTATCATACTTGAAACCTGTCTCTGAGTTTGTGTCCACACGAAACAAGCGCATAAGCGCCTGTGAAATTTCCTGAAAGATGGGCTGAATTCTGCAGGGGCTGGGGGCGAAGCCAGAGGGGAAACTCATGGAGTTTTCCTGGTTATAAGAGCAAAAGACTAATAGAACCATAATAATAGTTCCTCCCTAAGTTTCCATTAGGAAAGCTGGAGCTCCAACTCTCGCAGTTTTATATGATAAAGCAAAATTATCTCAACCTATTCTCAAACTTTAAATGGGTAAGAAGCCCAGGCGTGGGAAGCAAGCAGCCTAGTTGGCCACTTTTAGTGAACGGTACTGGCAGAATCGTCCGTACCGGAGCAGCAGGGTACCATGTCCCCGTAGAAAGAACTCATATCCATGTAGAAAAAGAGAGATGGAGGGGGAAGAAGAAGGGCTCAAAGGGTGGAGTGGTGGGGGGGCTTAAGCTTGGGTGAAGGAGCGGGTGTTGTGGGCTATACACCGGGGAGTGCGCCCCCGGCCTGGCTCCTGCTCTAAGTTCTGTCACAGAGTACCAAGGGCACAAAGTTTTACGTGTGCGTGTATAGAACCAGGGGCTGAGCCTGGGCCTGGATGTGGAGCACGGGTCTAGGCTTGGCCCTCTGATGTGTTCAGAGAACCAGGAACACGGGCCGGCCCGGGGCTTGGCACATAAACCGGGAGGGGGCTTAAGAGTGGGTGTGCGGTTGGAGAGGTGAAAAAAAAACCCTTGGTGCCTAATGGGTTCAGTCAGTTGCACCCCCCATGGACCACCACAAAATGTTACCACATAAGTTTAATGAAGAAGTTGTATTTTTGCATGTTTCTTTCTTGCGTGGAAAGAAAGCTCCACGTGCAGCTCAGGGAAGTACAGCTTCAGGCCCTCTTCCAAGAAGCTCATCATCTGCTTTGTGAAGCACCAAAATGGGCTCCTTGAACAGAGAACCACACACATTTTAACTCTTCCTCCATGGCTCCTGTCTTGTGTGAGGGCAGGAGGCAGAAGCTGCTTCAGTGAAAACACTGAGCAGCTCCCAGGGCTCAGCTGCGCATGCGCGGAGAGGAGGGGTGGAGGTTTTGAGGGGCCAGTGTTTTGAATTAACCCTTTAGACGCCGAGGTTTATTGCTGGTCGCTGTGACTGCCCCCGTCTAAAATAAAGTTGAAGCCAGGACCAAGCTCCATGAGCCTGGTCAGAACCACGGCCTCACAAGGGGTCTGGATCCACTCAAAACCGGCTAAAAAGAGAGAGACTGGACGCCCCCAGGCCCGCAGTAAACGTGAGGGGAGCTGGCCAGAACGCGGCTGCATCAGCCTGGGTCACAGCCACAGCCTCACACGGGGTCTGGGAACACTCAAACCTGGACTGTGGCTTCAGCTGGTTTGAGGCTAAAACCTGGTGAGCATATCTGTCTTTCACAACTTTTACTGACCTCAACTAAACAGCAATTTCAAGACCCTAATTCAGCAACTTGCAGCAAAGCCATAGGTAGAAACCAATTCACATTTATTTTATTAAAACAAAACATGAGTAAACAGAACAGTGAACAATGAACATACTTATTTTTTATGGCACAGAAATGTCCAACTGGACCTTGTCAATAATTCGGCCAAGATTTAGTTCTGCCTGGAACCTTGTTAAGCCTTCGAACCTCATAAGGATGTTGATTGTAATCTTATGCAAAAAGATATAAAGAAATTGTTTAGACAAGAATCTGTTAACAAAGTAACAAGACTAATGAATAATGACTAAATGAATTCGGAAGTTATTGTAATCCAGAGTAAGTGTTGTTTTGATGATATTAGTCAACTCCTCAAACTGCAAAATACCACAATATTAGGATTCCAAATTTATTCCTAGTTAAATGTCATACATTATTAAAATGCCTATATAAAAAACTACTGGTTTTTCACTGAAACATGAGGGTCTTCCATTTAATATTTGTTTCAGTGAACTGTTTCGCCCTGGATTTTGCCACAGAAACATCCGACTGGACTTCATTTTGCCAGAATCAAGTAATGTTTTCACTTTAGTTATTTAGTTGGAAATACTTCTTAGTTCAACATTAAAATTTGAGGTAAAAGATTTTAGTTTATCAAACCTGGATTCTTTTACGAGACACAAGACCCTCCACACCTTTGCTCTGAAGGCAGGTCATAGTACTAATATATATGTTGGAGAATTTTGGATCTATTGTAAGGTTGTGATGCCCTGAGCCTTGGGCTCTGTCAACAGATAGACTCAGACACCTGTATATACATTAAAAGACCTTTTTATTTACATTGATTGATGATACCAGACAAATACAAACCTGTTAAATGCGTACGGATCAGTTAGGTCACATCTGCATGTGAATATCAATGATGCAAGTGGTAGCACAATCTTTGTGTAGCCAACCATTGCACGCTTCACATTTCACCCAGTCTTCCTTGCTGACTAGTGGGTACAATGTCCTGCAATAACAAAAGTAAGATTTATAGAACCAATTTTGTTAAATATAAACCTGATTACTATCACTAATATGCGCAACCACTTTAAAAATTACCAGTGATTATATACTTATTCCTTGAAAATATTGTTGATACAACATACATCATACTTTAATGCTTTAAGTACAAGTAAGACAACTGCTCTATAATGTATTGATTAAATGGTGTTTAACGTTTTTTTTTTTAATCTGAAAAATATTATGTACCTTCTTTGCCCTTGTCCACTCCTGTTGTAGAAAATGCATGCAAGTATATCTTCAGCCATGCATGATTCAAGAAAAGGTTTTATTATTTTTTGTATTCCTAACAATATGCAGAGTTTAGCTAAAGATGGTGCAATGACTGAAAGGTATGTTTTTCAGTGCTGCTGCCTGCAAAGAGTAATAAGAAAGTGTGATATTATCCCATATACAATTTTAATTCTAAATCATTAAGAGTACTTACTGTACAAACAAACACGCCACAGTTTACTGCGTCCTTCTGTCTCCACTGAGGTGGGTAATTTAAGGACCACTCTTTCAATTTCCACACATTTTCAAATGCTTGGCTGAAAGTGACAAATTTGGCTTAAATGTATAAAAAATAGTTGATTAAAATGAACCAAATAAGCAAATATTTGTCAGGATCATACACTTACAAGGTAGTTTTGTAATACAGTGGTCCCTTGTTTATCACGTTCCAAAAATAACCCGCAATAGGCGAAATCCGCGAAGTAGTCAGCTTTATTTTTTACAATTATTATATTTGTTTTAAGGCTGTAAAACCCCTCACCACACACTTTATACACTTTTCTCAGACAGGCATTAACATTTTCTCACATTTCTCTCTTGTTTAAACACTCTCAAAGTTCAAACCTTAGCATCTTCCTCTGCCTTTTTGGTGCGACCACAGGTGCCTTTGTCGGTGCAGAATGTTTCGTCGACATTGTGGGTTTTGTCGGAGAGAAAACTTGCAAACATACAGCACTTCAGAGTCACACTGCTAGCGATCGAACATTTATGTAGATTTGGCCGAACGCATTCTGTACTGTACAGGAGACACAGCACGGAGGAGACAATGGTCTACAGTCCCTTAGCCAATCAGGACGCAGAACACAATGCACGTTCATACCTGTAAAAAAAAAAAAAAAAAAAAAAAAGCATGCAAAATTGCACTAAAAAAATCTGCGAAACAGCGAGGCCGCAAAAGGTGAACCGCGTTATAGCGAGGGACCACTGTATATACAACAAGATATTTTAAAAAAAAGTTTAATACCATAGTATGACCATGTCCTCTTTTGAAATTGTAGTGTGTTTTGCCATGGAATCGTATATTTTGATCTCCTTTTTTGAGCCATCAAAAACCTTTGCAGACATAAAAATGTCCTTTGTTAGTTAACAGGTATACACTGTCATAATAACACTACTGCTAGTAGTCTATCCGGATTTTTCTGTTGTTTTTCTATTATTCTTTGCACACATTTTTAATTCAATTTTCAATACAGCAAGCACACAACACCCATAGTGATAAGGAGCTTACCCACAGTATGAAGTGATACCCTGTTTCTGTAGTTGAATGGCCAACACAACGTGGAAACAGAACAACTGAGTCCTCCTTGAGATTGTATGTTGAACAAATTCGAGTTCATATGAGCGACAGGAGCGGTGGGAGGAGCGGTCGGAGCGTTCGTATGAGCGACAGGAGCGTTGGTAGGAGCGGTCGGAGCGTTCATATGAGCGACAGGAGCGGTGGTAGGAGCGGTCGGAGCGTTCATATGAGCGACAGGAGCGGTGGTAGGAGCGTTTGGAGCGTTCATATGCGCGGTGTGAGCGCTCAGGAACCACTGGAGGAGCGCTGACACTGTGGTCACAGGACAGACCGCTGTTTTGATCACAACTCCTGCTGTGTTAGCATGTAGTTAGCCGTTAGCTTGTTCAGCTCCGGTCGGCTCTGAGATGAGGGGCGTGTTTCTGAACCGCGCATTTGAAAAGCCCGCCCAGGAGCAGTTTAGACGCTGCCCTCTCTGCCCATTTTAGTAATTTCTAAAGGAGGAGTCAAAATATCCAAGACGGAAGCGCCGTTCATTGGCGGTCATTTGGGCGAATTAGACCAAATGGAGACATTGCTTCCATTATTTATACATTCTATGACGACCACGGCCCACGCAGGTACTCCTTCTCCTCATCGCCAGCTTCAGGATTACGCACCGGCCTGGGAGTCCCAAAAAAAACATTATTCAATTCACTATTCATCAACTTCTTTAAATAACACACCGCTATATTTTGTTATTAATGAGCAGTTGAACCGTTTTTTATTGTTTCTCAGAAGTAGTTTGGGTTTTTTTTTGTGATGTTTGTGGTATGAAAAGTTAAGATCAAGGGTTAAAATCGACTGTTTAAACTTAAAAAGACATTTTACACGTCTTTAGAGGCGCGCCATAGCTCCCACCAAGTATTTTTGAGTTCAGTGCGCCCTCTGCTGGTCGGAGTTTTAATCTGCAGCCGACTGGAGTCCAACGCCCTCTGCTGGTAAATACTGCTATTGAAGCTGCTCTCTATAGCAGATTTTGTTTCACAGTGGCCCCAATTGTGTTAATATGATTTCATAAATCATGCTATAAAAATATATCGTTGTAGCATTTGCAAGTGGACAGTGCCTACACCTTCTGATTTGTTGCACCCATTTGGCATCATACCTTTGTTTTGACATAATTTGCTTAGATTTGTCTGGAATTGACAGTGATTCAAGAAAACAGCCAATAACACACCTTCCACCTCCTCCCTTTTCATTCCTCCTTGGAGCCAATCAGCTTTAAGGCGAGACAAAACAGGGCCTTCTCTCCCCCCTCAATCATGAGTGTGTGTGTGTGTGTGTGTGTGTTGACTTTTTCCAGATTATCTACAGATTCTTCCGGGAAAACCAGTTTAAGTGTGGACGCCCGGTCGCTGAGTGCACTGGCCGGCGCTGCCTTTCTCAGATGACTGCGAGTTTACTAGACTCCAGGGGCAGACAGCAATTTTCTTTTCTTTGAAACAACCAAAGCCACTTATTGGTTGGGTATTTAGAGCATTGTAATACTTTGTAATATACTACCTTGTTACAGAATCTTATGCACTGAAATAATCCTTCTTTTGTGCTGTAGCCTCAAGACATTCATCCATTCATGTGTTTGAAATGCAGTTGCAAATTCTCACACACAGTTTTGTGAGTTATAAAATATATATTTACACAATTATTTTTCAAATTTTATGCACACAGTGTTCTTATTGACATACATGCTATTTGTTCATGCTTTAACTTCCCTCAAAGGTAATGACATTTTTGATTCATTTTCTCAATTTGCAAAAACAAAACAAAACAGTGCATTCTGCAATTGTGTGCATCTACTTGTTGTGTGTGTCAGAGAGTGTGTGTGTGTGTGTGTGTGTATGCAAAGTTGCATTAAACTCTACTGACTCAGGAATTTGGGTCACTACAGCTGCAGCCTGTAAACAAAAGCTATAAATACAAATCATCAGCGGGGCATTTTGTTTTTCAATACGATTTAAATAAATTATTGATTCACTCTTCATTTTGCTCTTTCACGGAGAAATTACTATCTACATCCACTGCCACTGGCATATTCAGTATATTTTACACAATTACACCAAGAGTTATGCTTTCCAGGGTTTTATTTTAAAAGGAATATGTACAAGAACATGTGTTCCATTTATAGACAGATGCCGAAGTGAGAAACTGAGGCAGCTACAAGTTTTTTTCCCTTATATTTTGGCTACCCTTTTCTTTATTTCTTTGAATTGTAGAAGCAGAGGTGATTTGGTCATTTTCCAACAAAAGCACTTCCTGTGACTGTTTGTGACATCACCTGTACACCCGGCTGTCCACATGTCTGTTTGCAAACTTGAACATTTTTATTGTGTATTGGGTACTATATAATCAACCAATACACCAGACTATAATGAATGACATCACACTCATCAATGAATCCTTTTGTTCCACAGCAAAATTCTAATGCTTAATTTTTTAAATAGTGAAATAAAAGTTGTAGAACTGAAAAAACAAGGAACATTAATTAATCCATTTTAATTAGTAAAGAGGCTGAGTTCAGATTTGTGTTTGTGATGTTTCTAGTCAAGTTCAAATCTATAAATCAATGCATTCTGATACAAAAACAACAACAAAAAAACGCTTATTTGAAGAAAATAAAAATTATTCAACAGACAGCTACATAAAACTTAGAACTGCAACAAATGTTCAGTGTGAAACCATGTGTCCTACTTGTGGTGGAGTAAAATCATAAAAGCCTCTGCAGCAGAAGTCTTTAAATATTTAGCAGTTTCTTGGAATTGGTGAGAATATAAAGCTCAGTGTTCACAACTTTCTGAGAAACTCACAGGACTCGCATGAGGGTCGTCCTGCAGCCACACGCTCAAGAGCCGCTTTCTACATCTTTCTGTCCTTCTAAGACACAAAGGTCCACTTTAAAAAGTATAACACTCTTATGTTTAACTTGCACTTTCAAATAGTTACTTCATCACATACATTTTTGTTTTTATGACAAACAGTATGAGCAGTGTGAGCAGCGTGCTTGTTGTATCTCATGAGACCACCTTAAAAATGGCCCGACACAAACAGAAAGCAGATCCTCAGCAGGAACCCGACCTCAGCAGGCTGTTAAGGAATTAATGAAGTACAGTCAGAGCAGCCTTTGTAACTGTGTGTGGCTTTTATTACTTCCAGGCTTAGAGAAGCGAATTCCTTGCCAAACTAAATGCTACAAAACACAACCCATTTTCCAGGAAAATACTGTAAAATCTGCTCATAAAAGCAAAGAATCTAGTGTGGATTAGAAGATTTAAGGCACACAAGAAAGAAACAAGGTATAGCCTGAAATGACAAAATTCAGGCATAAATTACTCTTTTTAAGTTTATGTTTTGTATGGTCACACTGCACTGATATTTGTCATCCACTATTGAGACAGCTGTGACTAGCACTCATAGTAAAAAACTAAAAAATGTGTCACTCTATTCATTTTTTATTCAATGAATCATTATTTATATAAATACTGTGCATTTAGGCAATGGCACCTAAATTCAAGTGTCCCATTTACATTGACACAAGTACAATTATGCACCAGTCTCTGGGGCAAGTTGGGGTTCAGTGTGTTGCCCAAGGACACTTAAGTATTAGTACAGGAGGAGCAGGACTGGCAACCTTCCAAGTATACAACAACCTGCTCTACCTACAGAGCCACTGCCACCTGCTCACAAGTCAATTTACCACACATCCAACATGGAAAACCCTAAAGCACTTATTGTGTGCAAGCACTTGGTTACGGCCAACCCAATGCTAGACAGTGAAAGACAATTGGGACTGCTGAGATATTGATCTACTCTGCTGACAGTTTACAAACTGAAACCTCCCTTTTAAATTATGGTATGAAGACTTAAGGTACTGTGATTGAAATGCTGTCATTTACATTAGGCAGCTAAATTCACTATGGTGCAAACCATGTGTTTTTCCACGTACACTTTATAGTTTTTGCTTTTTGACTTCAAGCACATTCAAACTGCAGGCATGTTGCTTAACCTGTTGCCATGAGAGTTCATACGGGGGCAGTTCGTATCAGAGGAGGACATCCTGGAGCATAGATGGATGAATATCTGCATTCTTTAAGCTCTCCATTAGCCGCTGGACTGTCGCCTTCTTCCCCTGTGCCCTCTTCCACTGCACAAGCCCAGCCAGTGCTGCCCCGTGGATGCTCAGTGGGTTGTCAGTGCGGCAGCGGAATAAGTCCTCTGTAGTCAGCTCCAGGTCCAACAGGACAGACTCCCATTGCTCTCCGAGTCGAGACGCAATACGGGACAGCTCCCGGTCTGAGGGGACTTTGTGGAGGATGTGGTCTGTGAGCTGCAGGTCATCTGTAAAAAAACAACACAGGGTTGACACTCTACATGTGATTTGGCCCATTACCACAAGACATAATCTAAGACTAGTATGTTGAACTTCTTGTAGAAACTAGCTGAATCAGTACAATCCACACTCCAAAACATTTCTTGGTCTCAGTCACTTAATACAGTAGATCTCAAATTATTAGTAACCAGTAACATTTATTAATTAGAGGTGCTTTTGTGGAGTTAACATTTACAGTTGTTCCCAGTTGCTTTAGGATTACATTTTACTCCTTTTCTCCTACAAGCAGGCAGAGGGCCTAAACCAAGTGCAGGCTGAAGAGGTAACTTGATAGTTAAGCGGCTGAAGCAACTCAACATTTAAGTCAACATTAATGAAGGCTAGCTGAGGATCATGTCAATGAGTCTGTGCAAATAGACTCATGACGGTCCCAAACACACTTCCTTTACAGGGGCTGAAAAACATGTATGAAACAAAAGGTACGTGGGAAAACTCCTGCCTGATTTAAATTTTTTTGTCCAACCTGATATCCGATAATGGCTGAATTATATTTAACTGTGTAAGTAGGTGTATAAACACATATGTACATACATATGTATACAAATAAATTTACATACAAGGCAAGATGTGTTTTTAAGGATTTATTACAGTGTCACCATCATAAAAAGAAAAATACTATTAGTTCAACGCTGTCAACACATTTTGCAATATGTTTGACTGCACTTTGTTTTCAGGTCACCGTGACACAGAAAGAGTCTCCAAAAGCCTCCAATGGCTTAGCATAGAGGAAGCAATTACACAAAATAAACAAACATTGCTATTATGTTTAATAAAAGACACAATGATTGCAATTGGTGTTGCCTTCACTTGTCTCTAAACCGGACTATACTTGACTTTCTATAAAAGTACATATTTACTTTTGTCCTCGTTACTCAGAATAGCTCAACAGTTTCAGAAAAAGTGTCCTTGGAAATATCTGAATCTTAATGAAAGCCAGACAATTACCGACAAGAAAAAATATACATACTTCGAAAGAATGGATTTGTTACTGGAAACAGTAGAGATTAAACAGCTCACATACAACAATAAGCAGAGGCTGCATGATGTCACTGTTCCTAGAAGTAGTTCCTTTATCGACAAGAGGGAACAGCTTTATGTAACAGCTCCCAGCAGCAATCTATACTCACTTGCACACCGCACAGTTATAATTATCTCTACAATAACAAGTTTTACTTTTTAATTATTAAAAGAAAAAAGAAAAAAAAATAGGACCATTTCCTTTGCGTTTCCCTTTTTTATCTCGTGGCCTAACTAAAACACACAGTCAGAGAAATCAGAGAGCACCAACAAGTCCTCGCTCCAAATGCACTGATTTACAGTACGCTGAGGTAAGATCGATGTTTTAACAAGTGGCCGAGTAAGCATGTGTGCACACAGCTACCCACACTGTGTGATGTAGTGGAGCACTACCTGGTGTTCCTAGAAGCCGTAGATTAGTTTATCTAATTTCTTTGACTAAAACGTGGAGACGTCTCCATGGACCCTCAAAGTCTTAGCAGTAGCACTTGTTTTCCAGGGCACCTACCTCCTCCGCCTTTTATTGCCCGTCTCCTGCTTTCCAGGAATCCTGGCAGGAGCTGTCTGACTTTATCATAGTTGCACAACCGGATGTTTTCAGCAGCAACAGCAGCTTGAATCCAGATAATCCCCACAAAGTCCAAAGCTTTAGACACCTCTAAATGAGTGTTTGAAAAATAGTGCAAAATAGAGATGTTTTTGTATTACTCTAAGCTAAATAGACGTCAGCTGTGGTCATACAAAAATGTTCAAATTCTACACAAGGACTCTGTGATGATCCTTTTGAAATATTGTAACAACGTATAACTAACCAGCAGAAGACACTAAGCAGCTCTTAATAGACTTGAACTTTTACATTTACAAATTGTTTCAGTAAAGTGTGAAAAATGGACTTATTATCAAGCTGTCTGCACTTCCAAGAAGAGTGAGGTGAGAAGCCAGAAATTATGATTTATGTAAGGCGTGCCATTTTAGTACGCTAATAATGGTGTCTGTCGTACAGGCACAAAGAAAGCATTTAGAAGGGATGGTTTTAAATATTCTTTCAGTCAGCTGATTAGATGATAAAAGCTATGTGAATGTGATTTTGTTAATATAGTCTTTCTTCCAACGGAGGATACAACTGGAACAGTTATTGCGGTGTTTCTCTTGAAAGAATCACTATATAAACATTGAAACAGAGTTGTTGAGTCTGTCAGGTCTGACCTGTAGATCCGGGTTCAGGTTCATGTCCAGACTTTGTCTGGAGGTCCTGCTGCAGTTTTTCTCGGACCCAGCTGAACTCGTCCAGAGAGCAGAGGAACGAGTCATAAGCCCTGGGTCCGCGGTTCGGCAGGATGTCCAGCAGCTTCAGCGCTTTGTGTTTGTTACTCGGCTGAGACTCGATAGCCTCCACTTGAGTCTGTGTTAAAATGTCCTCCTGGTATAAAACCTGTACGATACTCTCCGACACTAAGAGCTGCTCTGACAGCCACAGCCTGTGCTTTCTCAGCAGCTCTCTGTGCCGCTGCTCCATGATCAGATTCCCCTCATTGCAGTTTTTAAAACACTTTGAGCGTTGGCTAACTGCACTAAGCCTTGGCGACCATGTTTGTTATTGAGCCCGACAAGAAACAAGGCAGGCGGAACCAATGGGCTTAGGGTAATTTATGAGTACGGTGGCCTTTGTTGCATGTATAGAACAGTCCGATAGGAAGAAAAGCAATTGATAAAATTACATCAACTTTGAATTGCATTGTATTACTTAAAGTTGATTAAGCTATGGGATTTTTTTAATATATATATTTTGTGTCTTTCATAGGGCTACAAAGATAATTTTCTCTTGGGATTTGGCATTTTGGCTGCTCTTAAAACAGGTTTGTCCATATGGGGTTTTGTCTAGTTCTACTACAGAAAGCACATACATAGCTTTTCGGAGAAATGTTTTGGTGTCACTTAGGCTACATATTAACCAACTGTGAGTCAACAGATTCAGAGAGCCTCTCAGACAGCATCCTGTTAACAATAATGTTTTTTTAAATCTGTGATGTATAAAACATGGAATTGAAAGGCCATAAATAAACATAACTAACAACATCAATGAAATAAAATATATAAAATTTATTTTTCAAGAGGAACTGATCAATATTACAAAGAAATAAAGCATGCTTGTGATGTCTCTACAACACAATCAATAAATAGATATTTCAAAAAAATCATGACCAAGAGCTTCAGCAGACAATACCAAAGGAAAATCTGGTTCAGTCATACAACTTTAATATATACAACCATCAGACTTGTCAAGAGTTATATTGCAGTTTTTGTTATTAAGTGTGCCATTTATTTATATAAATTTATTTTGATTTTAATGGCCAAGAAAATATGAGGAGAGAAAGGGATTGGCCTTCTGAGTAACCCACTGGTTAGCTTCACATCACCATGAAAGCAAATTACCCCCACAATTTATAAAATACATAGTGACTAAACAATGAGGTTTAAAGCCACAAGAGCTTATAGAACTGGGAGCTATTACCACATTTGATTAACAGTTGTAACAACTAGGTTGGCAAACAAGGAAATACTGCATGTAATAAATGGAACTTGTGATGTCAGCTGTGTGAACTAACATTTTAGACACCACAAAAATGACCCTACAGTCGTAGGAGAAGGATTTTTCTGTGAAAGGGACACAATACGACCCATACCTCTGTCAAGGTAATCCTTGCACGAGCTTCCTTGTTGTCCATTTTCAAACACAGTTAATGTCATAATGACTGAATAATATGTAATTGATGTCAAAATGGAAATCAAATCAGACTTTGCAGCCATGATATAAAAAATAAAAACTGACTGTTCTAAATAATACTAGGTGAATTAAATTGATAATTGAGGTTACTGTTTTGACAATTAACATTTCTGAAGTTCTTTTTGTCAAACTGTTGGTACTGTTTTGTAACCCACAGAACTTTTATGACTGTTTTTAAATCGATACTAACATCAGCTAAAATTGTGAAAGAGATGGATTTAATAGGCTTCTTTTTTCCTTTTGTTTTCTGATTAAATTTAAGGAGTGAGTACAACAGCAGGACAAAGTCTAACAAGATCACAAACTGAACATATGTAAGCAATGACTGCTGACGCATGTTCAAATCAACAAACAGCTGATCAATTATAGACCTCACTCTGTGAAGCCTTCATGGCCACAGGTTCAATTAGGCATCAAAACCTTCCCTTCTACATAACATTGAAACTGATCTGATTGGACAACAGAAAATGCATTTCTGATGGTCCCACTGAATTTTTACATGTTTTATGTTGCACTGCATTCTAGTGTCCAATTGTGGCCTGGGAACAGTGCTTTATATCCAAAGCACAGATAAATCTTAAAATTGTAGATTTGGACATCTCAAAGATTTACCTCAAAGATTTTTATCACAACATCAACATTTATTATTATCATGCAAACCCATCATGAAAAGGTAATAAAAAATTGCAGTCATCACCACAATAATGGCTACACACAATATGCCTTTATGTACTATGTTTGTTTCATACTAAAGGGATCTGTGACAGCAAGTATTCGGAAGGGGTGGGTAACAAGATTGTTAGACATTTCAAAATAACAAATCACTGATGAAGATAATCTCTGGTTGCAGCCCAGGTTTAATTTCAAGTCTTCTGTATTCTGCTCAGTAAAAGTACACCCAGCATTTACAACAGTGACAGGGCTCAAAGTGTGCAAATATCTCACCTTTGTGTATGCACAGGTTTAACCTTTCAGACTTTACTTACAATTTGAAGACAGATCAAAAATACCTTTCCTTTTGTTGTATTTTTGTGTCTTCAGTTTGTGGAGCAATCAGACTGCATCTGGTACACCTCTGAGTCATTATTACCTCTAACCTGTTGGCACGTGATGAGATGGAACTACAGTCTTCCCAATGCAGAAAAACCCTGCCTTGTAGTTAGCTACACATTATAGGTATAGTCCAACAGATAGTCCTTGAGCCTGTTGGGGAGGGGCAGATCCTGGATCTGTCGTGTTGTCCTATTAATGGCAATACGGCTGAGGTGCTGAAGTGACGGTGTGGCAGTGTACACGGGTTTGGTGAGGAGCAGCTGCACTGTCCCATTGGGAGGCGCCGGGGGCTGAGAGTTTAAAGTTGTTTTATCACTGTTTCGGGAAAGCTGGACATAGTGTTCTACCAGATGGACCACACTGTCAAACTGTTTGAGTTTTGGCTTTACCAGAACCACAGAGTCCAACTTAAACTTCCCATGTTTGTACTCAATGCGGAGGTTGGTGGGACCTGCGGATGTCATGGCAGAGATGGTGAATAAATAATCCCTCTGTGAGCTATCCCGAACAAGGAATGTGCCTTCAGAGGCATCCTGTAGGATTTCTTTGGCTTCATTGGCGGTCAAACTGCCCCAGTACCAGCCTAACAGAGAGAAATCACACAGTAAAATCCACTACATGTATGTTAAGTAAAATGACATTGCTGTCTGTTTATAATTCTTAAACTTAGAATGGAAATCTAAATGTTCTCTGCTTTTACCTGTGTTTTTCAGTTCTTTCATGGCTAACGCTATGCGGCTCTCATCTGATTCCACGGCTCTGGAGTTGCTGTCAGCGCGTCTGTCACTCTCAATACTCTCTGGGGCCTCAGATGACTGGCAGGTCATTGAACAGATCCAACTGTCAGCCTAGTTTTAGGCCCACAGCTCTGACATGAGACGATATTCGCAGCAGCCGGGTAGAAGAGGTAGCAAGTCCAAGAAATATGCAGTCTTTGCACACTCTGCCCTGAATATCCAAGAGATAAAATATAATAGCTATGAATTAATTGTAATAAGAGTAAATACATATATTTACCACCACCAGTGTGTGACTGTGGAGTGAATGAACTGTGAAGCGCTTTGCATAGCATTGAAAAGCGCTATATAAATGTAATCCATTATATTATTATTATTATTATTATTATTATTATTATTATTATTAATAATAATAATAAGAGAAGAGACAGCATAAAATAGACTTCAGTAACCAAATTGATTTTGCATGTACGCTGCTTCAAGGTTATGAAAACACAGGACACTAAAACCATTTAAAATGAGAAAACAAAACTGAGAAGCAGCCCTTAGATGTACTGCAGCAATTTATCAAACATTTTTCTAACAAATTAAAAAAAACATCAAAATTCTAATAAAACCACATTTCTGTCTCGTACATAACATAACACACGTTCCTCTTTTAATTGAACTTAACTATATTTTATTATTTGTATGCTTTAAAAACATAAATAAAAAAGAAATCGCCAGCCTATTAAATCGTAAAGTCTGTCAGTTTTTCTACGAACAGGCCAGGATTGATCGTGCGCGTTCCAACTATTGTCATTTCAGACGAACACCACATACAACTTGTTTTCTTTGCGCCTAATTTGCATACATTTTCCAGGAAGAGCATCCAGCTTACGCGCAATTATTTGAATTATAGACAGGATGGTTCGTTTAAGGATTTAATTGAGTAGATGCATTAAAAGCATACCGTAGTAGTACATATATAAATATATGTAGATAGAATTTGAGTTTATTTGTACGATGTGTTTTGTAGTTAAGCTAGTATGCTTAGCCGTATCCCATAATAGAATTTGGTCATTTGCGCTGTGTCTATTGTTAGGTGTGAAATGAACAACCTAATTTGATTCAAATAGGAGTAATGTCGACGTACCTGGTTTCCTGGTCGTGAGCATGAGCTCCTTGTGCCCAGTTTAGCTCCTACAAGCGCCGTCGTCGACCGTATATCCAGCTTCTCTTCTCCGCGTAAACCAGACAGACATGGCAACGAGGACGGCCAGCGTTAAACCCGTGTCATTGTCCCCTCACGGACGGGTTGGGTTTCAATGCTATCTTCCTCGCTTTTGTTTCTAAACGTTGGGCTAATGTAAAGACATGACGGTATAACATATAACGTGAAGACAGCTATGGATCATATACGGCGGCGCTTCACTGACATTGCAAAGGAAAGTCCGGTGTGCGTCCCGAGCATGTTTTCGGTCCATTCGTCACTGTGCTGCTGCTGACAGACAGCCGAGTTCACCGAAGAGCCTAATATCCGAGATAACCATGAACACACAAGAAGCGTTTCCAGGAACTTTCCAGGAATATGGTCACGTGGCACAACACCAAGCGATTTAAGGTAGTCCCACAAACTCACACACACATAGGAGCGTACCTATAGGCCGCTATTGAACAAGCGCATGTTCAATAGGGCTAGAGGTACCCAATGAAAACATGGAACACCACTGCGAGGGTGACTAAAATAAATAAACACATTTCCTGGAATTAATTAATAATAATAGGATGTTACTAAAAGGGCAATAAGATGCCACAAAAAAAAAAGTAAGACTAAAAACTGTCTTGAACAAAGCAGCAGAAAAACCGAGCAAAAATGTCGTTAAATTAGAGCGATATAATTGGTCAATACATGCTTTAAATTTTAAAAAGGGAAAGAAATCCAAAAACAACATTTTAGGCTACAATTTCCTTAAAAAAACCCAATACGCCCATTGGAGGATTACATAAATCTCTAAATGGGGCGATAACCTCAAAACAAATCCTTATTTACGGTTATTCAAGAAATTTAGGTCAAACAAATACATCCACGAAACCCATAGCCACTCTATTCCCAAGCATTTTGGTACAGACCATTGATGTGTTATGTTACAAAGCCACCATCTAGCGGCCAACAGGGGAATCATGTATGCGCTGGTGCCGACAGGTGGCAGTAGACCTACAGCTATACAGCACATCTTTGAACAACACGGCCGTAACACACGAAGAAGACATTGCGCGGTTAGTTTAACTCTTGCTAACAGCTTCAAAACAGCAAGCAGGCGGGTTTTTTGTGTTTGCAAACTGCAGTGTCAAGCTGTAAGTGTACGCGATCTGTTGTTTTGTAACTGTATGTATGGTTTATGTTTTGACGTAAATATGTATTTAATGGAAAACAGATTTTCGCTAAACTCTAGCTAACCGAGTTTGATTGAGGTGTTTGTGTGATAAAACCGGGCAGAACATACGAAGCAAGTTTCTTAATCCTTGTTGGGTACTCATCTATCGTAACCACTAAAGGACTTTTATTTCTATGCTGCTGGATGATCAGTGAACTATGGAGTCAACAGAAAGCAGATTTGCCCACCTGCTGCAGCCCATCCGAGAGCTCACCAAGAACTGGGAGATTGATGTGGCATCAGAGTTAAATGATTATTTAGAAGAGGTAACAGACTCTATAAGGTCAGGTCTTTTGCTTTATTGAATTTCTGAGATGGTATTGCTGTTTGTAGCTGGATGAGATGTGCATCACATTTGATGGAGGGAAAATAAAGCTGAACTTTGCAGAGGCTGCACTGCTAATTCAAGGCTCAGCCTGCATCTACAGCAAAAAGGTTTGTAAATATAAAATACTGTAAATCCCACTTCCCATCTTGATATGCTAATTTCTCACTGTGCTTTAGGTTGAGCTTCTGTATAGTTTGGTCTACCAAACCCTTGAATACATCAATGATAAAAATAAAAAGTAAGAAATTGTTCAATCTAACTTGGTGGCTTAATTTGATTCAATATATATATATTCAATATCCCTTGTCTAATGAGATCGCAACATTTTCTATTCATAGAAAAAACAAACAAGCAGCAGAGTCTCAGGAAGATAATGCGGATGGAGCAGCAGACAACCACGATGATGATGAAGTTGTGGTAAGAAAGCATTCATTTTGAGTCGACTGTGACCTTGTGTGGTCAAACTTGAACTTTGACCAATACACATTGCTCTGTGTTATTATATGTAATGTTAGATATTTTTTTAAATTGTTGATGTACTACATGTTTGTGTGTTATATTTAGTTTACACCCCTGGACATTAATGCCTTAAACAACTCACGGAAAGGAGTTTCCATCACAGTAAGTGTTCATACAGCTTTTTATTAGAAGTGTATATTACATATTTATTGTTATGACTCCAGCTATAAACTATGACTGTAAACTGTGTTCGTTAGACTGTGAGCGTTGTTCCCCTTCCTCCTGAATCTCTGATTCCTCCAGAAAGCAGAGAGAAGCAGAAGCTGCCTCTCATCAGGTCAGTGTGAAGGAAAATTATTAACACAATAACAGTTCCTTATCAAATTTTACAAATTCCTGTGTGTTCACAGTCTTAAAGGTGAGATACTGTGCAGCCAAAAGGACTTCAGAATAAACACATTCATCCCAGAAAACGATATGATACTTCTCACACTGAGATCTGCTGAGTCGAGGATACTGATGGAGCACAGTCAGGGAGGTACAAGACAATTCTATTTAATTAATTCAAGACTGCACACGAACTACACAAAATATTTAACAAATTGAAAGTAATTAATTTAACAGTGAAATCTCTTACCAGAAATATTTTACCAGTGAGGTGCACACGTTTCCATATCTTTGATATCTATAAGGTTGGTTTACTTAATGTCACTTTGGCCTGATTATGTGGTGCTTTCTTGTCTTTTCCAGATGATGTCCCAGTGGAACCTGGTGTGGCCACAGCAGATGCTACAGAAGCTAAAGTGGGTGAAGATGCAGATGCAGCAGAAGATAATTTCCTTCCTTTAGAGGATAACGGTATGGAGGTGGACCATGAAATAGAGGAGCACATTGACAGACAGCAGGTCAGAATATAGTCAGATTTCTATTCAGATATTTTACATTTTAAGGCCAATGTGTATCTGAAAGTGAAATGTTTTTGTTTTGTAAAATTAGAATCCCAGATATTTTTTTGTTGTGTTTGTTACAGGCCCCATCTGAAGGCAGAATGATTAGAGAGCGACGACAGGTGGAATCTAACAAACCGAAGGAGAAAGAGTTGCCCCCTGCTGTATGCTTATTGTTTTTTTATTTGAAAATCCTCAATTATTGTGTAATTTTATCCTTGGTTCACGTATTGCTCATTGCTGCAGGTAAATGTATGGGCTTTCCAGGACCCATATGCTACACTTGAGGAAGATAAACCTATTAAGTCAGGTATTACTCGCAAGTCATAATCAAAGAAAATGTATTTGTGAGTATTTTAATAGAATTATTTTCAGGAAAGTGCTACAAGGTTCCTGAAGGTTTGGATGAAGGAGGAAAAAGGAAACGGAAACGTCCTTCTTCATTACAGGACTTTAGGAGCTGGTTCAAAGGAATTTGTAAGATATTACTCTCTAGCTTGTGTAGATTCTTCTTTTTGGCCTGTTATTAGATTTCACTCAGCTACTGTTGTTGCAGTTGATCCTCCGGAGCACAAATTGAAAAATGGCCCTACCTTTGTGGGTAAGATTTACAATGCTTGTAATATTGGAGATAACCATTGTATATTTTTGATTTACTGCTTCTGTCTTTTTTAATTAAACTGTTTGTTAAATGAATTTGTTTTACAGAACTAAACTACATTTATTTAACCACACTCAAAGACAAACTCAAGACTAAAAAGAGGATCTACAAGAAGGCAGTATGGGTTTTGATGTTCATTTGTTGCATGAATGTGCATTTCTCATGAGAGTGTAATTGTGCTGTTGGGAATCTTAGGGAGTAGTCATTTCTGATGAAGAACTGAGGCGAACCCTCCTGCAGCCAGAGGAGACAGAATCACAGCGGCATGGTGAGGAACCTGTTGATGGAATGAATCATCCAGGGATCTTAGGTAAAAACAGCACACAGATTCTGTGTTATTTATATTAATTTATCTTCTTTTAAATTGATATGATATTATCATATTTTTATTAACATTTTAATAATCTCCCAAACCCCTCACACAACAACATTACAACCCCTTAATTAATTCAAGGATGAGAGCTAACTCCTAGCTCTGAATTCACTGTTGGACCAATGCAATCCTGCAATTATCTCTCAGAAATATATTAATTTATCCTTGCATGTTCACTTTTGCTTCTTGTTTTACTTGCTGAAAATTTCATGTCTATTAAAATCCTTGATAATAAAGCCTAGACAAGGTCTTAAAGTAATTTTAACACATTATTCTTATTACAATGTACTATTAGGTGGTTTAACAGTTTTCCTCAATAAAACACAGCAATGTTTTATTTTATTTAATAAAAAGAGATTACTACACCTGAGGTGTATGCAGATTTTAGTGCTTTGAGCTTCAGTTTGGGATATTTGAGGTGACAAGTCTGTGTTCTAAAATACTTATGAAGGTGAAGAAGACAACTCTGATAATGAACAAGAAGGGTTTCCTGAAGATATTCCAGCTGAGTTTGATGGTGGGCCGGACTTCATATCACCAGGTATAACACCTTTGGATACATAGAGATTTCTTATTGTATTGTAGTTGTAGTGGTAATGGTTGTGGTTCATGCAGTAAACTGAAGTGGGATCTAAAGAATTTTTCTGTTTGTCTGCAGAAGCTCAGAGAGATGAGCTGAGTTATGAACAACTTGTGAAGCTGCGTGTTGTAAGTAATAAATAAAACCCACCATTTTACTAAATTCATTGAAACTGTCATTAGTTGAAAAGACATTTTTATAGAAAGATATAAAAACATGGTATATATACTATGTCCTTGTCCTGATATTTAGGAGCAACTGGTGGTGAACTCTCGGGGCTACACTCAGGAGACAGCACTGTCTAGAAGAGTCAAGGACTGGGAAGACAAGATCCGTCCTGAACTGGCTCTGCAGGTAACTACACTTGACCCTGAATCTGCCTGAAAAAAAAGAAAACCCTGACCAAGCCTTACCATAACTTCTCGGCACGGTTCCATTACTCTTTCAGGAGGAACGTCCAGCCTTTGACATTCATGATTATGGCGACAGGATTGTCAGTGCGTTGAACAGTGTTGGCCATCGTAGATCTTTTGCCTCTATAGTCTCTGGCCTGGACAACTTTGAAGCTTGCAAATACCTGCTAGCCTCCTTGCAGTTGGTAAATATCATGTGCAGATGAAAAGTAACCCCTTAAATTGCTTTGTAGCACAGACCCCCACAACATGTTAAAGGTGGATTTGTTTTGCACCATTGAAAACATTTTTTTGTCTTTTAGGCTAATGACTACACAGTGGAGATTGATAGTGTGGTTGGTCTTGAGAAGAGTGTAGACTCAATGGGACTGACACTTCTCAGTCTTCACAGAGCCACTGAAAGATTTAAAAACCTTCAAGCCTCGAGCTGAACATGACTCCATTACACCAACAGATCATTAACCACGTTTTGTTTTTTTTACATTTTAACTCTTTTTCTACTCTTTTTAGCTTTGACAATATACAGGCTTTGTATTTGCTGACAATGGGAACACTGTCACGTTGTGACTACAGAATAGCACATTTTCATTATAAACTGTTCCCTCAAACATTTACATTATTTCCTGTTTGTCTGTAACTCCTACATGAATCTGTTTCATATTGCTCTGTTATTGGACCACAATTATTTAAAACCTCTTAGTTCATGTCTTCTAATGAAATACCAATTGACAAATGTTTTTTATCTCCTACAACCTCATATGTATAACTGTAGTAATAAAAAGATATATATTCATGTCGTGCATTGCTGCACATAAAAACAAAACATTCATAGCCTCAACATAATTGGGACACAAAACAAATTGTATTTTCTAATTTGATAAAGAATAAAAACTACTCATTTGGATCACAGGCCATTTTATAGCAAGAGTTTTATTTAATTTGTAGTAAATTGCTGTCTATTACATAATGGGTTTCACTTAATTATTTTGCTCAAAGTTTAATGTAGTTCTTTATGTGGTTTCTGATGCTTTCTGTAATTTGTTCTTGGCTCTTCATCCTGTTGTAATAATCCAAAAACAGACCATCTGGACTGATGAGATAGATCAGGATGGTATGATCTACAATGTAGTCTCCATCATCATCCTTTGGCCCAGGACTTGCATACACTCTGTAGTCCCGGCCTGCGTGTTTCACCTCTTCTGGTGTTCCAGTCAGACCAATTAGATGAGGGTGAAAGTCTTTCACATATCGTGCAAGAGCTGGTACAGTATCCCGCTCTGGATCCACAGTGATGAAGACAGGTTGTACCTTTGGCAATGACTTGTCCTGCTCAAGCGCAGACACCACAGCGCTCATCTTTTCTAGCTCGTCAGGGCAAATGTCTGGGCAGTGGGTGAATCCAAAATACAACAGTACCCAACTGCCTAGGAAGTCCTGCTTGGTCCTGTGCTGCCCATTGTGGTCAACCAGACTGAAGTTGCCCTGACCCAGTGCAACTTGCTTCAGTTGTTCTATACGTTGCAGCCTCAGCTTCTGCTGCTTTTCCATGTAAACATAATACCAGGTGCCCAACAGGCCACCACCAAAGACTAATGTGACTAACAGACGTGACCGGAGCTTTACTTTAGCACCCTTTGCAGAGGGGTGTTGCTCCTGAGAGAGGAGTCTTCTTTGGGTTAGACGAAGGTGATGGTGGTTGTGTTGATAGAAACATCTCTGCAGTCCTCTACTCAGGTCACTCAGGATACATCTGACTCCCAGCATCTCTGTCTCCAAACAACCTCCTGTAACACAAAGATAGTTGTTTATGCCCCTCAAATTTAATTTGAAAACACGGACAAAAAAATCTTACTTTTCATGTTCCTAGTGATAAGTGAGGCTCAATAGATGTATTGGTAACAATAAAGTTCACTGCATAAGTATTTGTCAATAACAATCACATGTCTGTAACGAGAAACTGTTGCTAAGCACTTTGTGGTAATATAATTTGGTATTTGTGCAAATAAACATAATACATTTGACGATAACAAGATGTTTTAATTTATTTTACGAGATCTGCACTCCATCTGTGACTGAAAATATTGCTTCAAACCTAGAACCAACGTTGTAAAGCATGGTTTATGGGGTGTTTTGAACCTCCAAGTACGAAGTTTAAGTCTTGAGTATTGTTAACGTATAGCTACCATCGGAAATATTACTTTTATTGCTATTTGCGGTTCTTGCAGACTTAACAACAGCGAACACAACCTACAGCCCCGTCATTCAGTGTAGTTTTTATCCTAAAAGACTATTGTCATACCTGACCGTCAAGCTTAACCTCTGATGCCCCGCCGGTTTGCCGTGTTATGTACAGGCAGACGTCATGAACGTGACATGCGCATGCGTCACATCTACAGATATCTATGCGGCTGTCAGCACTAGCAGATTCAATACTGTTAGAAACATTACATTTTTAAAACTGTTCAAAAAAAACTATTCAAAACGATTCTTTAGAATGTTTAAAATGTCACTGTATCCACACATAATATGCACAGACCAATAACTGAGTTCCTTTCAATAGTCCGCCGATTCGTGTTTCTTTTTCTCATGGCTCAAACTCTCCTCTAGATGGCTCCGTCACATCAGTGGTGTCATAAAATGAAGATAAATGACCGTCTGCTTTCAGTTTATTATTGTCTGATTACAATGAAATGAAGAGCATTTCTCAATAAAAGCCTACTTTTTCCTCACACTTACATTTCCCTTTCCCCGTTGTCTCTGTATTCTTTAATTTTTAATTACTAGTAGGCATATTGTATAAACTCCCAAAGTCCTTCTCAGTCTAGTTAAACAATTTTCCAAAATGCCCATGGCCATATTCATGACCTCTACCCACATCAATCCAAAGCAAGGATTTGAATGCTCAAGATATTGAGATTAGGCCATTTGTAAAAAAAATAAAATAAAAATAAAAATACACTGTAGGCTATTTCATGATCTTGTGTTGTATAATATATTTTGCAGATGGCTGCAGAAGCTCTGCCACTTTGTAAGAACAAGTAAAGCAGTTTTTAAATGCATGTATTTCTGTAGTCATCCCTCCAATGGCCTATTTGAAGACTTATGTAACTTATTCTGCATAGCTGCAGCACATTCAGCCTGAGTTTCTACAAACTTCTCCCTCTTTCTTTCTTTTATTTTTGATTCACTAGCACTACATTATAGCTACTGAAAAAAGAGTTTTATGATGAAATGCAAAGGATAACCATTTAAGTTAAACAAATATTGGTCAATATAACTGCTTGTAAATACAAACAAAAGCTTGTATAAATACAAATTAGACAAGGTGTTAATATGACAGCTGACATAAGCAGGCTTTGTTATGACTGTGTAATAACACCAAACACTTTTTATTCAGCCTAAATGTATGTTGCTTAGCAACCACTGTTAAGTGAGGGAGGTGTTCGGAGCTTTTGCTGCATTTTACCAGGAGCTTAACCTTATGCAGTATTTACTATCTGGCGTCAAACCGCACCTCCTGCAGCCTCACTTTTCTGAGGCACTTCATGAAAAAATAAAACAATAAATAAAAATAAATAAATCAATGTAGGCCTATGTGTCACAGTTGACATGTGCCTGTGAAATAGTTTTATTTAGTAAAAAGTTTAGAGTAAAAGTTTTTCTTCAAAATTACTCAAACCAAGTGAAAAGGATGCATTAACAAATGATAGATCATAAAGGACAATGTTTAAATACAAATTTAGGAAATGATCAATTGTTTGAGTGGCCCCTGAAACAAGCAAAGCCCATGAATAGCACTGAATAAGATTAAGGTCAGTCTTCATCTTCAGTTAAATGTAATATTTTCACACCATGGTCAGTATGAACAGATAGGCCTACTATTGATGTTGATTATAATGATCAGTGTGTTGGTTGTCTTTTCTTGGCAGTAAAAGATACAGAGAGCTCACTGCAGGAGTAACAGCTGACCTTGTCCCAGGAAACGGTTAATAAAGCTCGTCATGGGGGTTCATCACGTATTCATGTCCCGCTTTGTCTGTGTGTCTGTCTGTGTGGAGTGACGTAGCTCCCTGCATCACGCTGATGCTGAGGAGGAAATGTAGGACAGAAAGAGGTCTGCAGTAAAAGCACACAGGGAGGGAGCAGACAGGAGACAACAAAACTGCGGCAACTCCAGTCCGCATCACACCAAACAAGGTAATTATTCACTCTTTTCGTTACTCTGTATTTACATCCTCAAAAAACAGATGCTTTAGCTTTCAGCACTTAGCAGAGAATGATGGTTTTATGGCATTCAATCTGAAGGAAGGTCATACACTGGAAGCACCTTAAAATGACACAATGCACAAGCATAATAATATGAATCCTGTTGTTTATATAGCTGCATCTGTAGGTTGACATTTTAATTTGCTGCTAAGCAATGTTGTAGTAATTAGCTGTGCTATTAGCTCATGTTAGCATCAAATGTGAATTACATTGTCACATAACTAACCTTTTAACAACGGGAATGGAAGGGGCGGGGCGAGCAGGTTAAAGTTGAGAGCATGTAACTAACAGGTCTTTGATCATTTGGATTTAGATATGTTAAATAACAGTTATTTGGCAGATTAAACAAAGAAGCTTAGTAGAGAATTAAGCTTGTTAACTTTTAACATATGCTGAAATGTTAATTAAATTTGAAGCATGAAGAAAGCTAAATTAAATGTCTTAATTTCTTGCGTGCGTGTGTGTGTGTGTTTGTGTGTGAGGAAGGGGTGGGGGTGATGTTTACCTGTCCTTAATGTTCTTCCTCTCGGCTGCAGGATGTTTGCACCAAGCCTGAAGAGCCGTCCTGGGCCTGTCTGATCTACTCACAGCTCCCACCAGGCTTTGATCATACCCTCGTGTCTGCAGCAGTACTTCATCCACCAGCTCAACATGGATGGGTTCCGGCTGCCCCCCGTCATAGAAGAGGTCCTGGACCCATCTGGTCAGTCGGGTTGTTTAATTTCTGCTTTCAGTGCTCTGTTTTAATATTAATATGACTTGTTCAAAGCGCTGTTGTGATACCTTCTTGGATATCAAACCTCTTTTCATCTTCATGCCAAGGGTTTGACTATTTTACTGCTTTCACAAATAGTCTATCCTCACTTACTTTTTTTTATCGACCAGAACGTTCTATATCTATGCCATCAGATTTTATTACACAGTGCAGAAGCAAAGGTTTGTTCTTATTTTCTATTTTTTATTGTGTTCCTGAAGTGTTTCTGTTCAGAGCCATTGCTAAGGTGTTGTGGTATGAAGTAGCTACATTTTGCTTGTCTAGTAGATTTGGTACATTTGTTTCTTAATGCCCTGTATTATGCCCACCCTGCTTTTTTATTAGAAATCTTTGTTGTATGCCAGAAATGGTGTTTTTGGTGAATCAACTCAGATAGTTCAGTAGTAAACCATGGGTTGAGGTGATTTTTACTGTGATGTTTTTGAGAGGAGAATGTTTGTTCAAAATAGCACTGAATGAAGTTTTCAGGTATGTCCAGGCATCCTCAGCAACAGGGATAAGACCAGATCTGTGCTATGTATAAGAGCCAGGTCACATAGGAAAGCTTGTTCATTAAAGTTTTTAAGTAGGTGCAAAACAATCAAAGGGTGGCGTTGTGAAACATTAAATTTTGATCCCTATTACAAATTGCTGTATCAAATAGTGCCTAAAGCTTTTACCCCCAACTTGCTGTACTTACAGGAGATACCTGCCACTAAATTTAATGGTCAGTACTGGCGGGGCTGTGTCTGCCACTGCTCATATGGGATTCTGTGAGTGCACTGATTGAGTGATGGCCATGATGAAGTGTAAGGACAAGGAAAGGGTCATTTATTTATAGAATCAGCAATGACTACAGCAAGAACGATCATGGGCGATCACTATTACTCTATCTTTGTTAGATTTAGTGAGTGCTGACACTGGAGTAAAAAAATTAAAATAAATGCAATATTATTAGTAATGTATTTTATATAGATGCCTTTCTTAATGACCAAGGTCCATAAACGAAAGATAAGAAATAAAAACACAAAAACAGCAATATATCTAAAAAAGAAAGTGCACCAAGAAAAATGGTGTTTGAAGGATTTGAGTTGAATTAGTGCATTTGTGATTTAAATCATGATGCCACTAGAGATGAGTTTGTCAGTGAGAACACCGTGATAAACATTATCTGTATCAGTAAAGTAAAGAATCTTTATACTAGTCATGTGCACTAAGTATAATTATGATTTTGATTTGCTGTGCTGTAGGTGACCTGTGTGAGCTAAAGGTGGAGAAGCCAATAATGTTGGGTGATACTCTAACAGCCAAAGAGCGCGAGTCTCTGGAGGAGAAGGATGTGACGGCAGGAGATGAGGAGAAATGTCAAGATGAAGAGGAGAAGGAGGTCAAAGAAGAGAAAGGTGAAGAGGAAGAGCCAGTGAGAGGAAGAGGAGGAGAAAGGGATGAAGAGCAGGAGCTCGAGGAGCTCAGAGCTCAGGTGGTGCAACTGCTGCTGGAGCTAGAAGAAACAAGGGAGGTTTCCCAGAGGCACGAGGAAAGCTTCCTGGAGCTTCAGGGTCAGTCATTTTATATTTAAATAAGACACACATAGAAAAAGTATTTTAGAACCTCTGTATGCAATGCTTTCTATTACTCAACTGTGTCATTTTTAGGTCTATTAGAAGAAGAGCGACTAGCGAGCGCCCATCAGGCTGAGAGCTTCACGAGACAAATTCAGAGGCTGCAAGGTGCTTTTCCAAAAATAATCAACATTTATTCAAACTATGTCTATGGATACATTTTTTGTTTGACTAGTGTTAATGAAATTACCACATCCCTTACATTACTCTTTTTAATCTCGCTTGCTCTCAGCTCAGCTGCGCTCTGTGCAGGAGGAGATGGACAGCATGGAGGAAGAGAAGGAGAGTGAGCTGGAAGAGGTGCAAGAGGAGCTGCGCTCAGCCCATGAGGAGGTGCTTGTGCTGCAGCAGGCCGCAGAGGAGGCTGCTGCTGAGCGGGAGAATGACATTGCCTCACTTCAGGAGGAGTTGTGTCGTGTTCGAGCTGAATTGCAGCGTCTCCACGCCACAACTCAGGAGTACGAGCTGGAGATCACATCTCTGAGAGCTGAGATCAGCATGAAGACCCACAGCACGCCGCCTGAATGTGGTACACTCATTTTATATCTTAAAGCAACTAAATCTACATGCTGCTTTGAAGTGATAAAACAACATATTATATTATAATGACTTTAAACAACAGCTTCAAATAATTTGTAAAGTTTGTGTCCACAACATTTTTTGAAAACCTTTATAGTTTAATATAGTTTATGGAATTTACTATTCGTTCCATATATGTTTTCTGTCATCTGTTCTCACAATAAGAGAAAAATCTTCTAAAGCCTATGTGGCAATATTGCAGTAAACTGTTGTTGAATGGCACATGCAAAATTCATTACTTACATACAGGAGTATGTGGCACATCATTTTATACTGAATTTATTCATAATATGGAAAAATAAACTTTCTTGTGACTAGGAGACATAGGTCATCTGAAGGAGGAGGTCATCTCGTTGACAGACCAACATCAGTCACTAACCAGTGATAACAAGGAGCTGAGCACCAAAGTGGAGCAGCTTCAGCAGCAACAAGAAGTGTGAGTTGTCAGGACTTCTGTGGATCAGTAATCTATTACTCAGCACACTAACAAACACTGTTTCATTGAACAGTTGTGATGATGTCTACCTGGCTGTCCGTGAGGAACGCCTCTCTAATGATAGGAGGGACAACCAGGTGAAGTCTGATGCCTATATTACTCTGCATCAGTCCTGTTCTGAACATCAGGATGGACAGGAAGATTCAGACTCAGCTCAGAAGCTCAGTGTCCTGAAGATGCAACTTAGACAAGCAGAAGAGATGGCTCAGAAAGTACAGAGAGAAGTACGAACAAAATCACTTACACCTTATTACATTTAATTTTACTGTCTGAGTTGTTCTTTAAGTGAGAATAATAATGTGGGCAGAGTTTGACTTCTTGTGCATTAGATAAAATAGGCCATCTGTTTGTTGTCTCTTCTGACAGTGTGATGGTTTAAAAGGAGAGCTTGCTGAGCTGCAGCAGCTCTATGACGTTAGTCAGCGTGAAAGAGCCACACTGGAACAAGAGTTGCAGCGATGCAAGGCTGAACTCCAAAAGTTTGCTAGTAGGAAGTCACAGGTAAGGTAAAAACAATATATGTATATAAAAAACTGTCCATGTGAACACATTTAAAAAAAAAAATACTGAATACAACAAGGATGAGCTTGTACTGTACATAAGAATGGCAAAGTAGGATCCTTGTGTAAAACTGAAATAAAACAATCAAATATGAAGGTAGGTGCTATAAACATAATAATGCTTTCTGATGATACTTGTCCTTTTGGACATGTTGTGAATATTCTGTTGATTTTGACGGTGTGCATGTTGGTTGAAAAAAGCTTGGCCATAGCACTGCTCATGGGTCATGTTGCTTCTAGTTTTATACCATACCTCTCCTGGATTAAGTGTGACCTTTCACCACTGGACACCACTGTTTTATTTTGTCAAAAGCTCTCATGCTTTATTTCATTTTCTAAAATTCTTTGCATTGCACACCTTGAATAATAAACCTTGTGTAAAGTTTGTAATTTCTCATAGTCTGGTTTCCATACTGTCAACTGAGGACTTTTTATATTTGATCCAACCAATTTTGATCACACATGGTATTAGCATTATAAATAGCTATAGAAAGGACTTCAAACAAATTCAAACAGCCTTTTCTCTTCAATGAGCCAGAAAAAGAACAGAAGTGCAAACACCAGAACAGGTTGGATCCCCCTCCCCATCAGTGTAGTATATGAACACAGGGACACAACTTTCCTTCTTTGCTTCTTCCCATCAACTCATTCACCTGAGTTAATTCACCTGACTTGAATTAAGTTTTTTGCAGTGTTGCACATGCTCTGTTGAATTGAAGGATACAAGTGACAGCAGAAATTGGGGAAGATTTGATATACTTTTATCCTTAATATTGACCTGGTCTGTTTTTGCATGCCTGTTTCCCCCAAAACCTTTACTGGTTCAACATATTCCTCTTTTTCCTCCTCACATTACACATGTCATACCACACATCGATATTGTTTGTTTTTCATCTCCTCTTGTTTGCTTGCTTGTATGCTTGCTGTTGTCCTGACATCTGCTTGAAATTTTCATAATTATTTTGTAATTTTCTTTACCCCCTCTGCATCTGCTCTCCCACACTCCTCCCTTTTGTCTTTTCCTCAGAACTGCACACGTCCGTGTGAGCCCCCTGTTCTTTCCATACCCTTCATAGGAATGATTGTTATAGTGGCCTTGATTTGGTGCTGGTGGGAGGAGCTGGCATCATAGAGGGGACCAGGTATGGCCTTGTCCTTATTTCTCTATGGGGTGCAGTGTGTTTACCTACATTACTGTTTAGTCTACATTAATGAAATCCTTTTTGTTGTCCCACACAGAATTTCAAAGTGGAGGACAGGGGGCTTTTGTAGCATTCACAGTTAAAGGATTTTTTTTTTTACATATTCAAAGTTTGAGCTCCTCTTCCATTCTCTATTTTATGATGTGAGTAAATTAGGTTTATTGGTCCAACTACTAATACGAACTCAACTCGCAGTTTATTTGACTTACTATGGACTGTAACTACATTAATATTCTATCATTTACTACATTTCTATAATTCATGCCTTTCATTTGTATTCATAAATGGATGCAAATGTTGCATTTCACTTGTTCCACTTGTTCTTCAACCTCAACTTGGATCAAATCCTCCTAGACCATTTCTGGTCTTTCTCTGCAGACGAACTCTGACAGCTGGAGCCTGATAGTGGCAGTGGTTGCTATGGCAGCGATTGCAGTTCTGGTCATCCCCAGCTTCAGCAGAGCCTGAGGACCAAAGAGAGTGAGCTCATGGTTATCCTCATGACTTTGGGATCGTCGTCACCCACCCAGCTCCTCTCTCATACATGTCTGCTTCTTGCATTGCACTGTTTTTGCAGCAGTATATTTAAAGTTGATTTTTGATCACCTTTCAAAAATCCACTAGCATGAGCCTACATTTCTACAAACATTAATGTGAAATCATGTAAAAGATTGTTTTTAATTGTGACCACTAGAGGGCAGAAAGCAATCTAGTTAAAGAGACCAAATTTTAGTAAAAACCACCAGTTGCTGCTGCTGAGGTTCAGTTTTTCTTTACACTTATAATTATATGATTGTTGATTAAATAAATAAATTCATATGTCAAAATTATAAAAATTGGAAACTCAAGGCTCATAAATATCCATACTTTGCTAATTGCTGGGCTCAAAAATACTTAGCCTTATATTTCCTGTTGTCTTTTAATCAATCTCTTGCACTTTTATGAACTGTCATAGAGTCTTTGGACCTGTACAACACTATATGATCACACTATGGCAGTTTAACGTATGCTTCTTTGGATTTCTTTGTAGCATTAAAAATGTGCAAGAAAAAAAATCCAGATGAATAAATAGCTTTATTTCTTTAATTCACTTAACCGTAACTTTATAAATTATTTGAAGTGTCTTGATGTTTATATAAAAACAAGTAGCATGATAGCTTCAGCCTCTGTTAAATACAGACGACGTTTCCAGTGAGAGATTCTTTATGACTGGTTTCACTGTGTCAGATTTATATTTAGAGTGTACTAATTGTTTTACATTTCAGAGGGATCAGTTTTTATTTTTAAAATTTACTTTTCTCTATTTTCTGTAAATGGTATGTCATGTTGTCATAGGAAAATATAAAGGAAATGTGTTGAGAATGTGTGTACTTGCTATTGTTATTTTATACACATAACTTGAGTAGCCACATTCCAATCAGAGCAGAGGCTGGCTTGTGTTTACACGGTTTGACCAAATACTAGAAAATCAAATCTTGAAATCACTGTGAGGGGTTTTTGGTTTGAATCAGGTATTGTCCTGATTTGAGATGATCAACATATACGAATGATAATTGAAACTGCCCAAAATATTCAAGTTTATTTGCAACATATCACCACCAGTTAGAATTATCATTGTAACATATTGCTTTTTATGCTGCAGAAATCTTTAGAAAATATTTTGTGATTGAGATAAAGCTTAATAAAAAAAGGTCTTGTATAATCCCATTGTAGTTCTGATCTGCTGTTTATATGAGTATGTTTACTTCTATATTCTAAGATGCTCTCTGTATAATGAAGATTACTTTTTCTGCTGAATGTGAATTATTTCGAATTAGAAAAAAAAGATGTATATCTGAGTATATATGACAACTAGACATTAAAATGAAAAAAAAGTAGTGTTTAAGTGATAACTCTACCTTTTGTCCATGACCGTTGTAAATTTTGGAACAATGTGGATAAAAGAAAATAAAAACTTTAAAGTCTTCAAGTCAACCCAATATCAGAAGAATTGCCATCTTCAGATACAAAATTATCTTTATACTGAGCTTTTCTTTTGTCACAAAAATGTACATCTTCCATGAAACAAAATGCTAGAGCCTTCCATGTTTTTGAGCTGCACTGTACGGAGAGCCATTCCAGGTCCTTTCATAAGTTCTGATGTGAAACAATGTATAAGTAATGTAATGCAGTGATTTCACACCAAATGTCAAGCTGTACGAGTACTTTGTGTTCCTCTAAATAATACACACATTGAAACACATTCAATAATGTGTTTCTTTCATTTGAAAATTTGAATTTTGGACTGGTTAAGTTTTATTTATATATTTATTTTTGTGCCTTGTCTCGTACACAGTTGCATGTAGTTTAGTGGTTTTGCATGACCCATGCCTGACAGTGTAGCAGCGTTAGCGGTGGCAGCATGAGGCCACTACCTTTCTCCCCACAATGACTGTTTTACTACTTGTTGTAAAAGTAAACATGTTGCACTGTGCAGTCCTCGTCATCTGTTCCTCTAAGTGAAATATACTATAAATGTAGTGGAACTCCCGAGGACCCACACTTCTGTCTGTTTTGAAGCTGGTGCTTTGCACATAATATCTGCTCTATCTGCAACATGTCATGTCTGTGTCAGGTTTGATTTATCTGTAATGATTTTATTAATAGATCTGTACATTTTGTAAATGGATCAAAAATAAAAACTTGTTTATGCTTGTGTTGTACTTTAATATGTTTCCAAGTTAGTAACATGTAGGCCTATATGCAAATTGTTGGACATATTAATGTGTCTAACGAGTCTTTAAGGCATAGAATTGCTTCATTTTTCACTTTTATCACATTAAGTCAAATATATATATGGATATGCATCCCTCAGGTAAAGTAACTTGAAAACAGACATAAACACACTGTGCGTTTAAGGAAAGAATAAAGTCCTTTGTAAGGACTAATTCTTAAGAGTGTGACAAACTTTGACTGTTTTTAACTCAGTGAAGCACTTCTGGCATTTAAACTCTAATAATTATGTATTTGGTCCAGTGAATATAACAGTTTGATGATGTGAAGTTTTATAATTATACTTCTAAAGTATATCATGATAAATCTAAAGCTGGTCACATCATATGGGGTTTTTTACTCTGTTTTACCTAATTTTGTCATCTTTTCTTGTGACACAACTGCCCTGAACTCTGTAATCAAGCATCATTCTAAGTTAATATACATAAAAGTCTACGGAAGTCTGTGAACTGCTCCAATCCTTTGGATGAAGACACTTCCTCTGACTGTCAGACTGACATGAATTTGTCTGAGCAGTGGCAGCATGCTGCTGTTTATTTAAAGCCACACAGAAGGCCACAGGCTTTAACAGTGAAGATGGTCTCTAAATCAGAACCAGGCTGTCATTTCTGGTCTTTGAACCTCTTGATGTCACTTTTGTCTCTATTCATCTTCTCTAGTTCGTTACAAAAACAATGCACACTATACCCTGGTGTATAAGACGTTTCAACATAAAACATTTAGAAATTCATTCCAACGAGAAAACAGGTTATTGACACGTGAACTCGTGAAAAATATTTAGAAGAAGCAACATTTCTTTGCTGTGATATCACTAGCAGATGACATCACGTTTCTTTTCACAGTTTATGAGCAGCTTTTTACAAACAGCTCCCTCTGGGTTAGCAGCCTCTAAAAATACGCAGAGGTGTCGCTTGGAGTCCCAGGTCCTGGAGTTGGGTTCCTGATGGAGGTGGGGGAGGGGGTGGGGGCCAGTCCGGAGGTCCCACCCCACGTGTCGCTGCTTTGCCCAATGGGCGTGTGTCTCCGTATCTCCGTGGGATTAGAGGATGCCCGGGTCCTAGTTGTATATGGTCATGGAGGGGCCATTCCTGAGAGTCCAGCGAAGTGACGCCTAAGTTTTTAAGCGTTAGCCTCTTGTCATTCCACTACAGTCCCTGCTCTCTCAGACCCACTGCCGAGGTCTCCTCGTCAACCCGGACCAACGACACTGTCCGGAGGGAAACCCCTTTACTTTCTCTTTTTTACCTGTTTACTTTTTATCTGAAGCCCACATGACTCGCCCGGCTCTAAGGATTAGTTGAGTCTGGATCTGCGTCTAAACTTTCTTCAAGTGTGTAACTCCCAACTGGATTGGCACTGCCCCTTCTCGCTCCACTTTTCCATTTTTTCTCCGTTTTCTCGTCTTCCCACTCGGCTTTGAGGTATAAAAGGGGGGCACCATGATGAACAACGGCAGCTACTTCGAGCCGCAGCAGCCGCTCTTTTACCAGGGCACGGACATCGGCGAAGAGGAGGAGGAGGAGATGCCCGCCACCGAGAAGGACCTGGCCGAGGACGCGCCGTGGAAAAAGATCCAACAGAACACGTTCACCAGGTGGTGCAATGAACACCTGAAGTGCCTCAACAAGCGCATCAACGATCTACAGAAAGACCTGAGCGATGGGCTGAAGCTCATCGGGCTGCTGGAGGTGCTGAGCCAAAAGAAGATGTACAGGAAGTATCACGCCAGACCCAACTTCAGGCAAATGAAGCTGGAGAACGTGTCAGTGGCTCTAGAGTTTCTAGAAAGAGAGCACATCAAGCTTGTCTCCATAGGTGAGTAACAAATGAGAGTTGAGGCTGATGGTTGGGCACACTTGAGGGTTATGGTCTGTTTAATAATGTGCCATATCTACAGATTTGAAGTATTAAGAACCTGGCAACGTTACTTTATTTCCCCACCAATGCATACTGATTTCCGAAAGACCTAAAATGTCACTTCTGATGTTGATTTTGTGGATTCAAAAAAGGGCTGCAGTTAGAGTTACTTTTTGTTATAATTTCCAGCTTTACTTGTGCCAAAGGATTGAAATAATACTTTACACAGATGTTGATTCTCTTAATATTTATATTTAATATGGACCTCTCAGTGCCATGGACAGGGTAGTCTACTGATGGCTGTTGGTGGTGTTCCCCTCAGGCTGGTTCAGGCCTGGCTCCTGCTGTGTGTGTGTTTGTGGTCTGTTCAGAAAGACAACTGTGCGTACTGTTCAAGCCGCCTGTCAACCTCAGCTGTCACGCTCAAACCAAAGAGAGCCGTGAGGCTGATGGTTGCTTTGAGAAAAAAGGGTTGCTGGGATTGGCATGGGGTTGACCTCAAGGATTTTATCAGGTGGTTTTGATTCAGAAAAAAACGGTGGTACTTTGGGTAGCTTTTCTTATTAGTGTGATCGTTTACATCTCATTCTGTTCAGAGTGATCAAGTTTAAGAACATTGTTGCATTGGTTAGAGACAGAAAAGAAAGAGTGAGATTAAAAATGAGCATTTTTTTTTTTATCCCACTGATTTATTTTAGACATGTAGCATCCACAGCATACATTATGTAACTGGAACTTTTATAGGAAGTATTTGCTGGTATATTCATCTAAAATGGACTGTGGTGTGTATTCTCTATTGAATATTTGCATTGTTCAGAAATTGGAATCAGACGTAGACAGCTGAACGCCTCTGCCCCATCCTTCTCTGTTTGTTCTGATGAGTTTGCATACACTTATTGAATATTTAATGCTCAGCGTGCAGTGGTTCTCTTCATTGATGTCCACATACAGTAGACTTTTATATTTTGTGGCATGTACTGTCAGACTTCGTGGATCTCCATGAAGTGTTGCAACATTACACATTACACACGAGAGAGATAAACTGTTCAGTTGTTGGTTGGGATCTGACTAAACTCTGAGCTCTGCCAAATGGGGAGCCAAGTTTTAGTTCCCCAGTGAGTGCTCTCCAGTCACTACAATGCGCCAGGCAAATGGGTTTACACTATTCACAAGTACCATTTTAACCAATCAATAATTACATTTTGGTAAGGTAAAGTAAAGTTAATTAGGGTGAAATTGTGTGAAAATGTTGCACACTGAAAACAAAACATGCAATACTTTCTATTATAATGAAATAGGAGTATTATACAGTACACGGTCTAGTTTGAAGTGTGCCAAACTACTACGAGTAGGACATGTCGTGGCCGGGCAGTGAACAGTGAGGTGTGGAGGTCCAGGCAGGGTACTATTTGCTGATTGATGGCAGGACAGCTGATCTCTGCTGTGCCTCCACCAACAGCTGCTCAAAATAGACCTGACAGAGAAGAAACCACAAAGACATCAGCTGAGCCGGATTTCAGTCTAACACAAGCTCTCACAGAACCGTAGTAAACTCACATTCGGTCCAAGTCATCGCTGCGTCCCATTGGGTTATATGGGGGCAGTTGTTACATGTTTAGACACTTTTCGCTTTTGTTTGACCTTGAACTTGACAAATGGTAATTTATATACTTGTATCTGTCAGTATGTGGTTATAAATAGGTAATAGGATGTTTTATTTGAGCTAAATCAGGATGATATAGCTCAGGATCATATGTGACCTGTGTGTCACAAACTCCTGGATGGATTTTCATGGTTTCCTCTAAACATTCATGATACAAAAATATAATGCCTGCTTTAAAACACATGTACCTGTGGGCCTTTGTATAGCAGAAAACTACAAATCTGTTTTACTGTCGACTGTCGGCAGCTTTCTTGGCTATGTGAATGTGTGTCAGTTTGATTTTGTAGTCGTCTCTCTTGTGTCTCTAATGATTTCCATGTGTTGTTGCAGTCAGCTCCGAGGAATGTTCATACACACACTCCCCTACACTCGACCCTAACATTATTTCAAACCCATGTTTACCGTGTCACTGTTCACTTTAGGACTGATGGGAAAAACTTCCTAAAAAACACAAAACAGCCAGATCAATGAAAGGCTTGACAATGACAAGCTTCACCTCTTTGACTGTTTGTGTTTATTAATTAGACAAAATAATTCCCTGAGAAGTCCTGCTATGTTATCCCATTTGCTCAGGTAGAGAGACCCCCTCTGCTCCCCCAGCTCCCTTTGGACAGATGGATGAGCTCATGTTTCCTGGAGGAAACATGCTCTGATTATGAGGCAAGTGAGGAAAAGGAAG
The DNA here is from genome assembly GCA_036850595.1 of Rhyacichthys aspro. Taxonomy (NCBI): domain Eukaryota; kingdom Metazoa; phylum Chordata; class Actinopteri; order Gobiiformes; family Rhyacichthyidae; genus Rhyacichthys; species Rhyacichthys aspro. Next base: position 19,036,694 of record CM072159.1, on the reverse strand, counting down.
TTCTTAGTTTGTTTGACACATACAGACCTATTACAAACCAAATATGACCCATTTACATTAAATTCTTTATGGCAGCCTGTAACTGTATAATTAAACAAACTCTGTGTGTGTGTCTGTGTGTCTGTGTGTGTGTGTGTGTGTGTGTGAGCAGTCAAAGCAGAGTGGTGGGGTCAAAGGTCAGGTTCATGGTGGCTCAATGTTCAGCGATACCAGAGCTGCAGGAAGGTTTACTGAGGCGACGGCTGTCTGGACCAGACCAAGTGTCTACACGAATATTATCTGAATGAATGAAACAAAAATTTTGTGCATAGGTATTTAGTCTGTGAGCCATTAAGTTTTTTCACCTATACTTTGTGAATTTAGTTATGTCAGTTATATATGCCAGATCAGCACTATCACCAGAGGCCACTGGCACCAAGTGATTATTTACACTTTATGAAGCCAGGCTTTATCCACTTCTTTTCATCTGTTATGAGAATACACCTCCAAGTTAGACAATTGGGGTTGAAATTATTGTCACATAGCTTTATTACCCTTTCAAGAGGAGTTAATTATGAGAAATGAAGTAACAGTTCTAACTACAGTGAAACAGTTAAGTCAATAAAGTCGCACAGAGTAATCTACAACGATATTAATGTTTTATAGTGTAGCATTAATTAGTAAAGAAGTGTTATGCATGTTTATTGAATGCGTCATTCAATAAACAGTGTCTCAAACGACTGAAGGCACTGAGTCATGAAGTGGGAGTCCCCACAGTGTGTGTTAAGAGACGTGAGATCTGCTGACTGTCACACTGTGCTGCTGCCTCTACTTTTACATTCAGAGCAATTTGAACAACAAGCCTTATTTTCGCTGCCTCATCCCAGGCCACAAGAAACCACATGACATGGCACACAGTGGTTGTGTGTGTGTGTGTGGTTTTGTTGAGGAGTGTTCGACTCCTGCTGTAGGTTTGAAATGCCTCTGAGCAACTGTGACGACAGCTGACACAAACCGCACAGCAATTACGATTACAATTTGTTCCTATTCCTGCCATTGTACACACCAGACCATTTGTAATTTGCTTTTAGTTTAGTTTGCATTCTTCAGCTTTATGCCATTTTTATAGCTTTGTAATTTAATAGGAATTTTTTAAAAGGATTTCACAGACTTGAGGACACAACCTCCTGAGTCTTGTGGGATATGTAGTTTATAAGCCTAATCTCCGTTAATATGACTGTTCAAGAATCGAGCCTCCAGCTGTTGCTTTTATTGGTCACAGGTGTGTGTGTCTTTAAATAGCCCCATCTCCTTTGAGTCGAACACTCTCGGGCTCATCAGGATAAACAACAGCGCTCACATTTATTCAGCTGGTGCCCACCTGCCAAGCTGATTTTTGTGTAACCCCAGCCAAAGGTGACTGTCATTTCATTTGGGTTTTTGAAGTAAAGACTATTTAAAAACTGTGCTTTTGTTTTTTTATAACTGTAATTTCTATTTTTTTTCCACTTTCTCTTTAAGCTTAGATATCTTCATTCAATACACATACTGGCAGGAAACCCTAGCATACAGAGGAAGAAGTGTTAGGCACAGGTTAAAGGAAATGTTTTTAGGGAGATGCTGTAATTCTTTCACAGGAAAATGGAGCTGCTGCAAGACTATAGTTGTCTGCGAGTCAGCTGATTTCTGGATACTCGGTTCATGTCAGGTCAATGTATATTTCCTTTGTATGTTTTATTGTGCAAATAGAAAAAAAATTAGAAAGAGAGTTGGTGATTTCTTTGTACATTTGCAGCATCTGAAAAGCTGTATATTTCAATAGTGAGACTGAACAGGTTTATCCTTTGGTATATTTATATAACTTTCAATTGAATCTAAGCCTCTGCCTTGTAGATATTTCTCTGTTGTGACTTTGTCCTGACACACACTTGACTGTGCCACAAAGCATTACACGGCCCAATGGGCTCTGATTTTCTGCCAGTCTTCTTCACTGCCAATCCTTTACCCACCGGCAGTTACAGCAAACTGGTCGCCAATGGTTACCAAACAAACAATCTGCACAGAAACAATGCAGGCTCGACAGAAAGGCTGCACTGTCTTGAGGAAAACAGGCGGCCTTCATCAGACCCCCCCGTCCTATAGCACGGGCCCGAGGTGATGGAGAAACTGTGTAATGGTGACATTTAGAAAGGAGGGATTCATGGGACAGCACAGCAGAGAGGAAGTGATGGCGGGGGAGTGGAAAAAGTATAAAGGGGTGATTACGATGGAGGGAAAGAATTATTAAGAAGATGAGGAGCTGCTGCTGGTGCCCTACTCCTACTGGCTAAAACCAAACATTTGACTCAGTGTTCTTAACACAAAAATATCAAGTTGTTTTAGACCAGTCTACAATCCTAAAAACATATTTTCCCCCATGACCTCTTCTTTTGTATGTAAGTGTCAGTGGCTTATATAGTTTCAAAATAAGACTCTGGTTGTATCAGGTTTTATTGAATAAAGACCTCTCCCCTCCTCTTTATTTGAACATGTGTCATTTTGCATCAGTCAGACAACAACCATAACCAATAAGGATTTAAGCATTCCCCTTTTTTCCCCCGTTCATCGATGGATTACGGAGGCAACATTTTTTTTAAAGTCAGTTCATGTGTTAAAAACATAATGGACTGAAAACCAGAGGGGGGAAAATGTCAAGACCTTGAGTCATCTGTGGTTTTATTGCACATGTTTGAGGAGGAAGTGTGTTTATGTTGAACTGAAATAGTCATTGGTGCTAAAAGGTACAATGAAAAACTTAGGAACAAGTCTGTTGCTCGGATATGCAGCTCAGACTGTGGGTGTCATGTGTTTCCTATTTAAACTGACCTCATTCCTCAGACCGGGGGTTGTATTGTATGACATCATCTTGTTGCTGTCAATAGATGGATCCCTCACATTACTGAGCTGACATCGAATAAAAACTATGCTCCTGACTCAAGAAAGATAAACAGTGTGATGGCTGTAAGTCTTATTTTGGCAAGACCACCAGCAGAAACAGGAAATGACCACATATTACATGCAACAAAACCAGGGGCTGATTAGTTTTTTAAAGGATTCACAAAAAGGAAAATCAGTGCAAGGGCAATTGACTTGTTTCATCATTTTTCAAAACTTGTGACACAATGTGGGTCATTGTGGTTGTAACAGTAGCACAGAGGCAGAGGAGAAAGCCCTTCAGAGGCAGCTGGAAAAACAATCACTGCTCAGTTAGCAGACCTCTCCACCAAGTGTCCTCCAACTGTACCGATCTGATAGCACTGTTACAGACCCATCACATCCATACTGACACACACAACTGCCCTCTCACAAAAACACTAGTGAAATCCTCTGAACAAGACTATGTTTCCAAGGCCAGGTCTCTCTTGCGCTCCCCTGTCCGTTTCAGATTATGTGGTTACATGTGGAAAATTGGAAATGTTATGTCAATGTCTAAGTGTGTGTGCTGAACTGATGCATTTATTGTGTTGTTTTGTGTCATATTTAAAGCCCTTCCCATTATTTCCTCTCTGTTTTGCTCCTTCAGACTCTAAAGCGATTGTCGATGGTAACCTAAAACTAATCCTGGGTCTAATCTGGACCCTGATTCTGCACTACTCCATTTCCATGCCCATGTGGGAGGATGAGGATGACGAAGATGCCAAGAAGCTCACCCCAAAACAGCGTCTGCTGGGCTGGATCCAGAACAAAGTGCCTCAGCTCCCCATCACTAACTTCCACCGGGACTGGAGGGATGGCAAGGCACTGGGAGCGCTGGTGGACAACTGTGCTCCAGGTAAGAATCATCAGTAACAAGCGACATAAAAAATTAAACTCATCATAAAAACCACAACAGAATATGTGCTTTAAAAGATTTCTGTGCTGCTTTCAGGTCTTTGTCCGGACTGGGAAACCTGGGATCCCAGTCAGCCAGTGGAGAACGCCAGAGAGGCCATGCAACAGGCTGACGACTGGCTTGGAGTGCCACAAGTATGATTTACACTCATTCTTTTATTGTTCACATACTTTCTGTTGTATAACTTTACTTTTGAATTTTTTGCAAAAAGCAATCCAAAATAATAAAAGACATCTTGAGGTGCTTACTGTTCACATACAGAGACACAAATCACAAACATGTCTATGTTTCAGAAAACTGTTTGTGTCTTTGGGGTCAGTGGCATAATTTTATTCATTTTTCAGGTCATTGCTCCTGAGGAGATTGTTGATCCTAACGTGGATGAGCACTCAGTCATGACCTACCTGTCTCAGTTCCCTAAAGCTAAACTGAAGCCAGGTGCCCCTCTAAGGGCAAAGACACTGCACCCCAAGCGGGCCAAAGCCTATGGTCCAGGTAACATTTACAAAGCTTTCAAACTAGAAGATGCTTTCTTGAACCATTTCTAAATGTTTGATCCACAAATGTTGTTTCTGTCTCAGGTATTGAGCCCATTGGAAATATGGTTTTGAAGCCTGCTGAGTTTTTGGTTGAGACAGTGGAAGCTGGTCTGGGAGAGATTCTAGTTTACATTGAAGACCCAGAGGGACACACTGAAGAGGTGGAATTATAATCAAAAAGCATGTTAAATCAATGAAGTAAATATGATTAATTCATACACATGGTTTTGTTTTGTGTGTGTGCTCATCAGGCCAGAGTCATCCCAAACAATGATAAGAACAGGTCATATTCTGTGGTGTATCTGCCCAAAGTGGAGGGTCTGCATAAGGTAAAACAATAGAAATTATATCTTAATCTGTTAGCACTGTGACTGCTGAACATATGCCTCAATGGCCACTATTAGTCTGTCTTTTTGGTATAAAGAAGATGAAATGATTTCTAGTTATTGGTACACATGCTGGCTTTTTCAGCAAAAATAAATATTTCGAAATAGACTTCAACAATGGTAGTTATATGTATAACATATTTTTGTATCACATATTCACAGGTGAAGGTGTTGTTTGCCGGGCAAGACATAGACAGAAGTCCCTTTATGGTAAATGTTTCAAAAGCCATGGGTGACCCAACCAGAGTTCAGGCCCGCGGGCCGGGACTGCAGCCAATGGGAAATGTGGCCAATAAGCCCACATACTTTGACATTTACACTGCAGGTAAATTAGATAAAGAGTTTATGAGAAAATGTCATGCTTTCATTTCGTCATATCCCAGAGATAACCCTATAGATTTGGTGTTTGGTGTTTGTTGACCAGGGGCAGGTGCTGGAGACGTGGGCGTTATCATTGTGGATTCCAATGGACGTAGGGACACAGTGGAGATAGTTTTGGAGAACAAAGGAGACAGTATTTTTCGCTGCACTTATGTTCCTGTTTTGGAGGGCCCTCACACTGTTTACGTGACTTTTGCTGGGCAGCAAATTCCCAGAAGTCCATTCACTGTCCACATCTCTGAAGGTAAGCTCACACAATGAAGAAATCAAGCTGTTTTTGGATGTACATTGTTTAAGTATAAATATATTAACTTGACATATTTTTTCTTGCATAAACCCAGTTTTGTCATAATCTTTAACTCTTAACTTGTATTAGATGTATTTTAAAATGATTATTTCAAAATGTTGCCCCGCTGAACCTGAAATGTTCCATTTTTTTGCTGCTTATAGTTCCAGGAATAAGGCAGACATGTGGCTCCATGTTTGATGACACAATCATTTTTACTCCTCTAATGCATTTTGCATGCTCTTTGTGAATGGTTGTGCCAGGAATGTCTACAAACCAAGGTCTGTTTTTCAAATGATCCAGGCAGGTAACAGAGTTACAATGCACTGCAGGTTACTACTGTTAGACAAACCAGGACTTGTCAAGCAACTTTTTGGAGAATCAAATGTCATCTGTTCAGTGATTTGGATGTTCAGTGTTTGTTTTATTGTTCTGAAAGACTAATTATTGTTTATTCAGTGTGGCCTTTGACTTGCAAAAGTGGATGGTTGCCATAGATGATGAAACTTGACTAGGTAGCCTACATAATGTAGGATGTGACCTGGTAGGTCTCAGCATGATGCACTGACTGACTCACTAACCTTTTTTGTATTATCCAATGCCAGATGTACATTAATCTACCAAGAACAGAAACATTTGTCTGCATTTGAAACATATTGTTTTGAATGTGACTCATGGCTGAGTCCTGACTAGTAGTTTGCTCATCTTTGACTTCAATAGAAACATTATTTCATTGAAAGATATGGTCCATTTTTGTCTCATGTCTGTGATTATTGGTTAGTAAACATTTGGCCATAACCATCCTTTTTAATCTTCATATACAGTATATATATATCATCACAACTCTTACCTCCTTCAGTTTCACAGAGCACCCCCTCTCCTGGGTCTCCTGTGCAGATTTTGCCTCAGTCTGTACGCACCCCACCCTCAGACAAGACAAGAAGAGCCCCCCCTCCAACCCCTCCCAAACCCAGACGACCAAGTTAGTAAAGGGGGCGGGGCATGTCACTGGAGCCTGGCTGCGCTAGCCCACACTTTCTTCTCCCACTCAAACTGACTCCTCTGAACGGGGTCCTCAGCTTTACAGCATGTGCTGGCGCCTGCTTCTCTCTGAACAGCCTCCTGTCCTCAGTATGAGTGAATGTGTATGTGTGAGCCCTGAGTTGATGGTGTTAAGATTAAAATACATAGATTACCCTTGAAAGAGGGCAGTTTATACCAAGCAGGACATTCTAAAGGATCTAGGATTTTAGATCAGAAAACTTAATAGACCAAAAACTGTAGGTTTTGTTTAGAACAGTGCACAGTGATTCATTTAACACATCACAACAACTTTAACATAGCCCTTTAGTTATGTCTCTTTGATGCATTCATTCTGTAATTTGTTTAATAATTCATCATAATCAGTATAAGTAACTTACCATAATTAGTATTTTATTACTTATGTTTCATGTAAATTAATCAACAGATGTACAGTTATTCTTTTTGACCCCTATCATTTAGTTAAAGTGAGTGAATCTGGCTTTGTCGTCATTCTGTGTATTTCCACTCTCAGCTTGAATTACACTTCCTCTTGAGTCAGTCAAGAACTTTCTCTCTTGTCAATGTTCAAGATTTGCTGATTTAAACTAAATGCTGATAATGTATTTAAATTGTTGGACATGATGAATTTACAGTATATAAAAATCCTTACAAAGGCCAAAGATGTAAGTATTTAACTAAAGTATTTAAATTTGTGCTATTTTTATTCATTTGTTATTCATCATCATTAAAAACCTGCACCTCTTAACAGCTTTTTTCTGCTGTTTCATTCTTAATGCTTTTCCTTTTTCAGCAAACTGCTTCTTCAAGTGCTGGTCAGCTGACTAACAGCAGTGAAAATCTGCAGCCATTTGTCTTTATCAATAAGCCATGTCGTGACATCATATGTTTTTCCCACATTACACACAATCAAATTAGCTATTGTCCCGTGTCTGATTTGTCCTCACAGCTTGTAATCCCAACGCTTGCCGAGCATCTGGTCGAGGTTTGCAGCCAAAGGGTCTGAGGGTTAAGGAAGTGGCAGATTTTAAAGTTTACACAAAAGGAGCTGGTAGTGGCGAGCTGAAAGTCACTGTGAAAGGACCAAGTAAGACTTCAAATCATGATTATATTTTGAAGAAGTAGACATTTGTAAAAAATCTGAGCCTTTGTTTTTTAACCCAGAGGGGCTGGAGGAGCCAGTGAAGGTGTTGGACATGGAGAATGGCTTGTATGAGTGTAACTATTACCCCATCACCACGGGCAAATACATAGTTACAATCACATGGGGAGGACACAGCATACCTCGCAGGTGAGATACATTCTCATAAACCTCTGAATGAACCCTGACATGTGACATAGAAGTAACAGTAATGAACAGTAATTGTTCATGTAATCTCTGCATGCCACAGCCCATTCGAGGTACAGGTCAGTGAAGAGGCGGGACCTCAGAAAGTGCGAGCCTGGGGTCCAGGCTTGGAAACAGGCATGGTGGGAAAAAGTGCTGACTTTGTGGTGGAAGCCATTGGGATGGAGGTGGGAACTCTCGGTACGTAATTTTAATTGACTTCATTTCCTTTTGGCACATGCATCTGGCCACTACAAAACCAATGAGCTTTTGATTGACAGGTTTCTCCATTGAGGGCCCATCACAAGCCAAGATAGAATGTGATGATAAAGGAGATGGATCATGTGATGTGCGCTACTGGCCCACTGAACCTGGTGACTACGCTGTCCATGTCATATGTGATGATGAGGACATTAAAGACAGTCCCTTTATGGCACATGTCCTTCCTGCTGCTAAAGACGTCTTCCCAGAACAGGTCAGTAATTTAGCTGAATGTTAATAATTGTTGCTGAATATACCAGGCATTTTTTAATCTATTGCTTATACAAACAGGTAAAATGCTATGGTCCTGGTTTGGAGCCAATAGGCTGCATTGTGAACAAACCTGCCGAATTCACCATTGATACGCATGGAGCAGGCAGAGGAGAACTGAAGCTCTATGCTCAGGTAAGAAGTCATTATGTTGTCTTTTTTATAACCAAAATTGCTAGATAGCCTTTTATAACATTAAGAAAATTTTGTGTTTGAAATTTTAGGATGCAGAAGGCTTCCCCATTGACATCCAGATCACAGATAATGGAGACAGCACCTACTTCTGTGTCTACATTCCAACAAAGCCAATTAAACACACTATAATCATTACCTGGGGTGAAGTGAATGTACCCAAAAGCCCCTTCAGGGTAGGAAACACTTATACAATATGGGTGTATGTTTGCATGATTTATAAAGTTGCTTTGTGCATTTTTTTGTGCATATCTTACTTCTTGAACTGCCAAATTACCAACGTTTTAGTGTCCAACTGATGCAAGTACCTCTAATGTTGGGGGCTTCATGTCCCTGGTTGGAACTAAGGCACTGTCCTAGGTGATCAGCCAGTATACAAAAAATATGGTACAAGACAAAGCTTTTGTTTTTGCGTACCGTTTGTGGCACACTGGAGCAGCTCTGTACACTAAAAAGAGTGATAGAGAGTGTGTGGTGGGCTGCACTAGTTGACATGTGCTCTGTATCTGGAGAAGGTGTTTGACTGTGTCCCTCATGGCGTCCTGTGGAAGGGCCATCAGGAGTATGGGGTTTTGCTTCTGCTCTGGCTTCCCCAGTAAAAGCTTGTTTTCCATTACCACCGTTAAATCTGGCCCTCTCCCAGTGCACTTCTGCCAAGGCTGCTTTTTGTCATTGTTCTGTTTGTTGTTGTTATAAATATAAGAAAAAGTCAGGGCCCAAGGGAGCTGCTGTTTGCAGATGGCGTTGTCCTCTAACTTCATTGAACCATCTGCATGCACTGGGATGTTTTACAGCCAAGTGTGAAGTAGCTGGGATGAAATCAGCACCTCTAGGTCTGAAGCAGCCTCCTCCAGCTCTAGGTTGGAGGAGGTGACAAGCTTATGTCTTTCCTTTATCACATTGTGTTAACATAGACCTGGATAGAATAGAACACACCAGAAAAGTGCCAAAACCTCTGCTTTTCTGCACATATGCTGAAGATCAATTAATGAAAAACTGATAATTAGCAGCACCCTAAGTACAACTTACCTTATCTTAAATATTATAAAGGCAATAAGGGGTACTTGGTTTTACCCACTCTTTTGTTGTTGTTTGTCTGAGGTTGGCTGTACCTCAGACCCCATCAGATAAATTTAAGTATGTTTTTACACAGACCAATAAACACATTAATAAACACATAAATAAACACATTCAATTTAAAGAGGGGGTAGCAATCTCTCTTGACAGTAATTCCTCATATTTTTTAATAGGTGACTATTGGAGAAGGCAGCCATCCAGAGAATGTGAAAGTTTATGGTCCTGGGGTGGAAAAAATGGGACTGAAAGCTAATGAACCAACTTACTTCACTGTGGACTGCAGTGAGGCTGGACAGGGTAAAATCTACCTATTTTCATTCACACAAATGAAAAAGATGTATGTCATCCAGTTGTTTTTTAAAACCAAAATACCTGTTTTTACCTCCAGGTGATGTCAGTATTGGAATTAAGTGTGCTCCAGGTGTGGTTGGCCCTGCAGAGGCTGATATTGACTTTGACATCATAAAAAATGATAATGACACTTTCACAGTGAAATACACACCCCCTGGTCCGGGGCAGTACACCATCATGGTTCTGTTTGCTGACCAGGTAAGCAGCGTCAATTTGCCCATTTTAAACACTATTAAACAAAAACACTGAACAAACATTTCCCACGATGTGAAACAGGAAATCCCAATCAGCCCTTTCAGAATAAAGGTGGATCCTTCTCATGATGCTGCTAAGGTTAGAGCAGAGGGACCTGGTCTCAACAAATCAGGTGAGCTCTTTCACAGTCAGTGGCATCTTGTAGTTTACAGTAAATCATATGTATAATGTGTACCAAACAGGCCCTAATAGCTCTTAATGTTTTTTTTACTGTTTTGCAGGTGTTGAAGTGGGGAAACCAACTCACTTCAACATTTACACAAAAGGAGCAGGCAAAGCTATACCTGAGGTCTTCTTCTCAGGTGCAGCTAAAGGAGAAGCTGTACGAGACTTTGAGATCATTGACAACCATGACTATTCCTACACTGTACGCTACACCGCCGTCCAACAGGTAACGTTTACCTATGTCTGATTTATTCACAATCATTTCAATGACTTAAGCTTAGAACATTTGACGTTTGTGATTTGAAGGGAAATATGTCCATCACGGTTTGTCATGGTGGAGACCCCATCCCTAAGAGCCCATTTAACATCAATGTGGCTCCTCCCCTTGACCTCAACAACGTCATAGTTCAAGGGCTAAACAACAGTAAGTACACTTGATAATTCTTCACCTCAACTTTGAGATAAATTTGCTGTCTGACACCTGATTTTTCTCTGGGTGACTAAAGAAGTGGATGTGGGGAAGGATCAGGAGTTCACTGTTTCTACTCAAGGAGCTGGAGGTCAAGGCAAACTAGATGTTAAAATAACATCTCCATCTCGCCGCCCAATACCCTGCAAGCTGGAGTCAGGCACAACCAATGAAGTGTACACAGTGAAGTACATCCCACCTGAGGAGGGAGCCTACAGAGTGGATATCTCCTATGATGGGAACCCTATTCCTGGAAGTCCTTTTGCAGTGGAGGGTGTCATGCCCCCTGACCCCTCGAAGGTGAGTTAGTGTTTCAGGTATATTAGATTTATTTTTTCATGTTTGGAAAAAAGAAACTTCACTTAAAGAAACTTTCATTTCTTCATTAGGTGCGTGCCTATGGTCCAGGACTTCAGGGTGGTGTGGTGGGTAAACCTGCCCCATTTGCCATTGACACAAAAGGTGCTGGTACTGGTGGTCTTGGTCTGACAGTGGAGGGGCCTTGCGAAGCCAAAATTGAATGTCAGGACAATGGTGATGGATCCTGCTCTGTATCCTACTTGCCCACTGAACCAGGCGAATATGCCATAAACATATTGTTTGCAGAGCAGCACATCCCTGGATCTCCCTTCAAGGCATCAGTGCAGTCAGTGTTTGACCCGAGCAAGGTGACAGCCAGTGGTCCAGGCCTGGAGCGAGGCAAAGTCAATGAGGCTGGCTCTTTCACTGTTGACTGCTCCAAAGCTGGAGAGGCTGAGCTCACTATAGAGATCATTTCAGACTCTGGGGCCAAAGCTGAAGTCCATATCCAGAACAACAGCGACGGGACGTACTCCATCACGTACATTCCACAGTTTCAGGGGATGTACACCATTACCATCAAATATGGAGGCCATGCAGTGCCGAAGTTCCCCATCAGGCTTCAGGTTGAACCAGCTGTTGATACCAGCGGAGTCAAAGTGTATGGGCCCGGAGTTGAGCCGAGAGGTAGTCATGGAATAACTGTGTGGAATAAAAGTGTTTACATTCTGTAATATATTAGCACTAAAGCAAAGAAGAAAGAAATACTAAATGAACATTTCACATTCCCTTTAATTATATATTCTGATATTTTGCACTGGAAGACAAAAAGTATGTCAAAAAGGTTATTTAAAATTTTGCATGTAAAGCCTATTTGTCTGAACTGTTTAATCCAGGTAATTATAATATATCTCATAAGTCATACAAGAGATACATGTTTTTCTTTTCTCTCTGCAGGGCTTTTGAGGGAAGTGACCACACATTTTACTGTAGATGCCCGCGCTCACTGTAAAAATGGTGGCAACCACATCAAGGTGTGCATCTCTAATCCGTCAGGCATCAACACGGACGCCTACATCACAGACAAAGGGGACGGGACTTACAGAGTGGAATACACCCCATATGAAGATGGTGAGTTATCATCAGTAGTTTCTGAGGCAAGAGAGTTGTTTTCACCTAAAAGTGAAAAGAATCCAGGCCGCAGGACATTGTTTTTGCAGTTTTATAGATGCTTGTATCCAGAGCAAGACAGGCTATTTTGTTAATGCCTTGTGTGTTCAATAAAACTCTTACTTAACTGTACTGCATTAAAAATAGGCCACAGAATTCAACTGTTGTTTCTGCAGAACAATGACTATGTGTTCAACTTTTACAGCAAGAATCTGAGATATGCACACAGCAGAGCTTCACTGTTAACATTTTAAATCCATGGCTACAAGTGGAGTTATGAAGTTAAAATTACTGTTTTGTACTCATATTCACTCCCTCCCAGTCAGCAGTAATATGTAGTGTCACATAACCATTATTTTTGACTATTGGGAAATAATGGTCATACCATTATAAAAGTATATAACATTTGAAATGAATGGCTCCTTCTGGAATTGACTAGAGCAAATAAGTCGAGGAGGGAAGGAGGGATGAGTGTCTGGTATTAATAGCTGGAGCCAGATGGTTTTCCACTGATAGTAATGTGTGACATGTCAGAGCCCATTGCATTGTGGGACAGAAATACTCAGCTCTTGCTCAAGCTGGAATTTTAATGAAAGACGATTCTCTTGTGTCCCCCAAAAACATACACACACATTTAGAGTCTCAAACCCCTTCATGAGCCTGCACTGGAAAACGTACATATTTATATATTTTTGGATGTTTATAATTGGACCACATAGTTTTTGGAGTTAGTAAAACAGCATTATGTTTGTAAATAATAAAATATTTCCTTGAAGTATAGGCCTTACATGTTTTCTTTGTGTTTGTTTGTAGGCCTGCATGTGGTTGAAGTGCTGTATGATGATGTGTTGGTTCCTAAAAGTCCATTCAGAGTTTTAGTGACTGAGGGTTGTGACCCCAGTCGAGTGCGTGCTTACGGTCCTGGTCTTGAAGAAGGACTTGTGAACAAACCAAACCGCTTCACTGTCGAGACAAGGTATTTCATTTGGATTACAAGTATTTTTTCCCCGGCTCTTTATTTCTCACGTCCCTGTATTTTGTCCTCATCAGGGGTGCTGGCACCGGGGGTCTGGGCCTGGCCATTGAGGGTCCATCTGAGGCAAAGATGTCATGTAAGGATAACAAAGATGGCAGCTGCAGTGTGGAGTACATCCCCTTCACTCCAGGAGAATATGACGTCAACATTACATTTGGAGGACTGCCTATCCCAGGTAAAGGAGCTAAAACAAATTGTTAACCCTTTACATTATAACACTGTGTAATAATAACGTCCCACTTCTTTGCAGGTAGTCCCTTTCGAGTCCCTGTGCGAGAGCTGGTGGATCCAAGTAAAGTCAGATGTTCAGGTCCTGGGCTGGGAAATGGAGTACGAGCTCAGGTCCCACAGACTTTCACTGTAGACACGAGTAAGGCTGGGGTGGCCCCTCTAGAGGTTGTGCTCTACGGGCCAACAGGTAAGGACAGCCTTGTGTTAGTCACTGTTATACGGATGAGATTTCAGTAGCTCACGTCTGTCTGTTTCTTTGTAGGTCTGACAGAACCAGTGAGTGTCACAGACAATGGTGATGGTACGCATACTGTCAACTACACACCTGCAAATGATGGCCCATACACCATTTGTGTGAAATACGCTGACCAGGAAGTCCCACGCAGGTAAGCACTGAATAAATATACTTAAATTGAAATCATCAGTTTAGTATGGGTGTAATACAACCTGTGTCCACAGTCCTTTTAAAATAAAGACGCTGCCAGCTCATGATGCCAGTAAAGTACGTGCAAGTGGACCTGGTCTGAATGCATCGGGGGTTCCAGCCAGTCTTCCTGTTGAGTTCACAATCGATGCCAGGGATGCCGGCGAGGGACTGCTCACTGTCCAAATACTGGTGAGTCGCATCCACAAGAAAGTGCAGACATTTCAAAAACTAAATTTCTTTTTTTTTTTTTTTTATTACATAGTTAGATGTATCTTCCCTCTGTCCTCTGTCTGATTCTGTGACCTGTCTCTGTGTTACTCACTCTCGGTGTGACCTCTGATATGACCTGTACATGTCACTTTTTGTGGCGCCCTGCCGGTGGTGTGTTACTGTTGCTGCAGGGTCCCGATGGTTGCTCACGCGAGGCTTCTGTGTATGTGGAGGACTGGGGCAGGAGGGTGTGGGAGACACATATAGTAAAAGGCACCATCCCCTTCCATATTCTTAAGAAAGGCAGTGTAAGGCTTGGACTCCCTCACCGCTCGTCCCTTCACCGTGTCTCATGTCTCTCCTCACCCCCTTCCTCCCTTTTGTCCTTTGTCACCTACCCACCATCATAATAACCACTTTAGGACTTTCAGAGGCAATTGTACTCTTTCCACAGCTCTCAAAATGAGCTGTGCAAATTATGTAACTGAGAAATAACAACAGTGAGATGCAGTGTGAGTTTAGGTAGACATTTCAGAAAATACTAGCATTAAATCCTTTAACTAAACGACCTCCATACCCCTCTGTGGTCTACTTGTCCATTTACCTTCATTCATTTTGCCTAATAAGCTAACAGGTGTTTTCTGATCCCCTCTAAATGGAGTGTTTAATAATCCTGCCTCCAACCATCCATCAATCAAATGTCTGCTGCATCGTAGAGTTAGTTTCTGGCAGATTTTTTGTGAAATAAGTGAGATCGATTAACATCACTGGTCTCTCACTATCAGGAGTTTTAGTTAGTTACCCTTAAGTCTTTTTTATTTTAAAGGTTTGATTATTTTACCTTTAGTTTGCACAATAGTTTTTTTATTCAAAAGATTTGGGTTATCTAAAGATATCAGTAATTTACACGGGTTTAAATATGTAAAAGTTATGTGTCTGAGCTTTTATATCTCTTGGCGCCACAGATGCTTGCAGAGTTTTGGCTCCTGGTAGGAGACCAGTGATGACCATCTGACTGTTTACATAAGTTTGCATTACACTGCTCCTCGTGTCTCTAGGATCCCGAGGGGAAACCAAAGAAGGCAAACATACGAGACAACCGGGATGGGACATATACAGTGTCTTACGTCCCAGACATGACAGGACGCTACACCATCACCATTAAATATGGAGGAGACGAGATCCCATATTCCCCATACCGCATCCATGCCCTGCCCAGTGGTGATGCCAGCAAGTGTCTGGTCACAGGTCAGTCCAAGCACCCCGCCAAAAAACACTTGGGACCCTGTTATCAAAATTAAAAGTCTAATTATGTCTTTTCCTTTCCTGTAGTATCTATTGGAGGACATGGACCAGGTCAGTGCCTTTTATCTCTCTTAGACAAACAGATCAAATATTAATTTACCTGTTTTTTGTGTGTTTCCTGATTCCACTTCTGTCTAAATTCAGAATGAGCAGGTGTAATACAGTAGCTTTTCATTGTTACTTTTGAACTTGTCAAAAGGTTCAGGGATTGGCCCGACCATTCAGATTGGCGAGGAGACTGTCATTACTGTGGATGCAAAGGCTGCTGGGAAAGGCAAAGTGACCTGTAAGGTGTCGACCCCCGATGGAGCCGAGCTTGATGTGGATGTGGTAGAGAACGCAGACGGGACGTTTGACATTTACTATACAGCTCCAGAACCTGGAAAATATGTGATTACTATCCGCTTTGGAGGGGAACACATCCCCAACAGCCCCTTCCATGTTGTGGTGAGTTCTGTGGCTGCTGTTGATTTTTACAAGAGTACAATAGTGAAACCTGGTGGTGAAAAGTGTATACAGCAGCCATTTCAGAAATTGTAAATATAGAAATGCATGCAGAAGCTTGTTTGTGGTGTGAATTAATTGTAGATACTTGAGCGGGAAAATTAAAAGCACGAAGAGTGTTATATAGATGGATTAGTAAAACTCTTACTAGATACTTTATTGTAACTGTTTTTTTTTTCTTGTTTCAAAGTCAAGAATTCAGTTGGTTTTTAATAATCCATCTATGGGTAATTGTTGGTGTGTGATTTTTAAAGCTGCACATTCCCTCCTGATAGGCCTGTGAAAACACCCCAATAATTGAGGAACCATGTGACCAGCTTCAGATACAGCAGCCATACTCCCCCTATACGGGCTTCTCCCCTTCATGGGTACACTGCTATCCACAGTTATTCTTCACCTGCTCTTGACCACTCTACTACAGCTTCCCACTTTCAGAACTACAACACATATGGCTTAAGATTTTTTGCTCCGCATGAGGCCTGCATGACTATCCTGTCTGCTGCTGCAGGGCTGCTTTTGCAAAGACCTATTTTTGCAACCATCTGTCTGTAAACTGTCCCATTTATTGCTAACCTTTCCAAGGTCTATACTTTAAAAATACTTACTATTTTGTTGTTTAGGGTTAAAAAAAAGTTTTTTTAATTCAGTTTTTCAATTCAGTTGGGTTTTGGGCAATAGAAATCAACATGACCTAATAGAAAAAGAAAACAAATGCAAAATAATTTTTTTATTACTGCTCAGAGCAAGGGGGTGTGAATTTAGTTTGATACCTCAAATGACCTTCTGAAAAGACATTTGTCTGTTGCAGCATGTGTATGGTATTGTTAGGACTATGTAACCTAGCCTCTGCCTCTCTGCAGCCCTCATGCTGTGATTTTTCCTCTTCCATCCTCCCTTTGGCCAATGTCCCAGAACTCCCAGTATGTTAACTAATGCCCTTTGGCTTTGGTCTAGGCCACAGATGATCCTCTGAGTGCTGTGGATGGGATGGAGCCCATTCTCCGCCCCTTCAGTCTGGTCATACCCTTCACTGTGCAAAAGGGAGAGATCACAGGTAACTTTCAATTTTTCACTCGTATCAAAATGGTGCAGTCTAATCTTTTGTTTTGTCTATTGTCATGACACATTTTTCAAATGTCTGTGGTTTAGGTGTAGTGCGAATGCCTTCTGGTCATACTGCCTGTCCTTACATCACTGATAACAAGGATGGGACTGTCACAGTGAAATACTCTCCAACTGAAAGAGGCCTGCATGAGATGGACATTAAGTATGATGGAAACCACATCCCAGGTAAACCCTCGCAAATCTTTGATGTTTTCCTGTATGTTTATCTGCACTGTATTTATGTGATTGGGTTTTCTTGGTTACAGGAAGTCCACTCCAGTTTTATGTGGATGCCATTAACAGTGGTCATGTAACAGCATATGGTCCAGGTCTAAGCCATGGCATGGTAAACAGAGCATCTGCATTTACTATTGTTACCAAAGATGCTGGAGAAGGTAATAATATTATCCCACACTTTCCCACAACTAAAAAATGAAAAATAATAATATGAAATATGAATATGAATACTCTATAAATGTTTTTTTCTGTTTGTAGGGGGTCTGTCACTGGCTGTGGAAGGTCCCTCTAAAGCAGAAATCAGCTGTAAAGACAACAAAGATGGGACATGCACTGTATCCTACCTGCCGACTGCACCTGGAGACTACAATATTATTGTCAAGTTTGATGACAAACACATCCCTGGCAGCCCCTTCACTGCTAAGATCACAGGTACTGACATTTATTTATAGATGTTTTTTAATGATGCTAACAACTACTGAGACATCATTTAATTATCTTTTTAGGTCTTCTACATTTTACAATTTTAGGGTGAACCTTAACATTTCTTTTGCTGTATATTTTCCAGGAGATGACACTATGAGGATGTCACAGCTTAACGTTGGCACAGCAACAGATGTGTCCTTAAAGATCACAGAAACAGACCTGAGTAGTCTAACAACAAGTATCAGAGCTCCATCTGGAAATGAGGAGCCATGTTTGCTGAAGAGGCTGCCCAACAGGCACATTGGTGAGCTGTCAACAAATGATCAGATTAAAATCGGCAGGAAAATGTGGTTTTAAATGTTTTAAAATTATAACCCTCTTATCCATAGGCATTTCATTTACACCAAAGGAAGTGGGCGAACACGTTGTGAGTGTGAAGAAGAATGGGAAACATGTGACCAACAGTCCATTTAAGATAATGGTTGGCCAATCAGAGATTGGTGATGCTAGCAAGGTGAAAGTGTATGGCCAGGGCTTAGTGGAGGGACACACTCTGGAGCTGGCTGAGTTCATTGTCGACACCAGGAATGCTGGTAACACAAGAAACCTTTTTAAAACTTAAAAAATTGTTGGGTTGTTTTTAAACAATAGATTTGTATATATGTTGATACTATTCATCGTTAACAGCGGTTTTAGATTGATATTTTTAGCTGTACAAATATATTTAAGTATTCAATCTCCTTCTTGTGGCTGAATGTGTTCCAGGCTATGGAGGTTTGGGTCTGTCCATTGAAGGTCCCAGTAAGGTAGACATTAACTGTGAGGATGTGGAGGATGGGACATGTAAAGTCACCTACTGTCCCACTGAGCCTGGAAACTACATCATCAACATCAAGTTTGCTGACCAACATGTCCCAGGTTGTACACACTGCCACAGTTACCTCTGATGTCTGATTAATAATCGTCGCAATGATTGTTTACAAGTGCTTTTGACCTTTTAGGAAGTCCATTCACAGTGAAGGTGTTTGGTGAAGGAAGGATGAAGGAAAGCATCACAAGAAAGCGTCAGGCTCCATCGATAGCCACTGTGGGCAGCACCTGTGACCTCAACCTCAAAATCCCAGGTGAGCTGTGACATCGCTGCTTCCTTTAAATCCTTCCTGTCCTTCAGCTTCTTCTGTTTCCTCTGGTGTACATGAGCCACTCTTCTGTCCTCCCCTCACTTCCTGGTTACTGCTTCACTTGTAGGAAACTGGTTTCAGATGGTTTCAGCTCAGGAGCGTCTGACTCGGACGTTCACACGCAGCAGTCACACATACACACGCACAGAGCGGACAGAGATCAGTAAAACACGTGGAGGTGAGACCAAGAGGGAGGTCCGGGTTGAGGAGAGCACACAGGTGGGAGGTGACCCATTCAGGGACGTGTTTGGAGACTTTCTAAGCCGAGATGGTCTGAGTGGATTCAGCGGGATGCCAGCTGGTAGCAGGCCACCACTGCAGGACGGTGTGTGGACAAGTGTGTTGTGTTTGAACTAAACTTTGCAGGCAAAAAGCAGTTTTGTGTTGGCCAATATTCATGTCACAGAGGTCATCATTGATTTGATATTAGTCAGTGAAAAAATACACGCATCACTGTAAAGATCTATGTGGTGCACTGTTACAGCCAATACAGCTTAAAGGCTCTACATAAATAGAAAAGTTGCTGTAAAAATGACATTTCTTTATATATCTGATGTTATACTTGGTTTGGAAAACAGCTTAGATGCAGTTTCAGAAAATGTCAGATAAGTGTTTTTAACCAGAGCACAGAAATTTTACATTTATATAAACCCTATGATTACCTCTGTGACCTTTACAAACTCATTATTAAAGATTATTTGTGGTGCAGAGTGGTCAAAATGCATGAAAATGATCATGTAGCATGCCTCTGATTTGCATGATATGCTATATTATGCTTGTCCACTTCACCTTCCTGAATAATGAATTATTGTATAGCATAAAACTGACAAGTAGAGGACTAGTCATTAGCAGTGTTTATTTATCTTCTCTCTTTTTCCGAAAAACAAAACAAAACAAAAACACTTTTGATTGTTTGTATTGATGGATTAACAAGTGTGGATTAACATGTGTGGATTAACATGATGGTTTTGTTTGGCCATATGTTTTCCCGCAGAAACCTTTAAGTGTCTTTTTTCATAATGCCTTCCCCTCACTCAATCATCTGTTCAGGTGAGGCGGCAAACCAAGACATGACGGCTCAAGTGACAAGTCCCAGCGGCAAAACAGAGGAAGCAGAGATTATCAGAGGAGAGGACAGCACCTACAGCGTCCGCTTTATTCCTCAGGAGATGGGCCCTCACACTGTTAATGTCAAATACAGGGGCCAGCATGTTCCTGGAAGCCCTTTCCAGTTCACTGTGGGGCCTCTGGGAGAGGGAGGGGCCCATAAGGTCAGAGCAGGAGGGACTGGCCTGGACAGAGGAGTGGCTGGGATCCCAGGTAAGCTTGTGCTTTCCAGTCTTCTCTTTTTGTTTGCGTCCTTCACTCTGTTCCCTCTTTGGGTTGAATGTGTGATTAATGTTGCTTGATGTTCTTCAGCGGAGTTTAGTATTTGGACCCGAGAGGCAGGAGCTGGAGGTCTGTCCATCGCTGTAGAGGGACCCAGCAAGGCAGAGATCACCTTTGAAGATAGAAAGGACGGATCCTGTGGCGTGTCCTACGTAGTTCAGGAGCCTGGTGAGAGCCAGAAAATGACTTTATATACATTTGAAGAGTACAAAAAATGTTTGACAAATCAGTCTTATTCACCAAATAATTACTCTCTTATTTGTTGCAGTGTAGCAATTACTAGAGCCTTTGTTAAGTTTTGACATTGCTCTTTTGTTTTCTCTAGGTGACTACGAGGTTTCTATTAAATTTAATGATGAGCACATCCCCGACTCTCCTTTCATTGTCCCCGTTGCTACACTGTCAGATGATGCCCGTCGCCTCACTATCACCAGTTTGCAGGTGAGAAAACACTTGAATCATTCATTTGAATTAATGCAGCTCTAATGCACCATCATATGACATTATGATCTATTATGAATTGATTTATTATGATCAGATGTGACTAAGTGCATTCACTGTTTAGGCTTGAGAATGTTTGAGCATGTACTGCAGAAATGTACTAATTTTTATTCATTTTTTACTTACTATATATTAAAGCATGTGCCCCCTGCTTTTAACTCTTGTGTGTTATCTGCAGGAGATGGGGTTGACAGTGGGGCAGGAGGCCTCATTTGCTGTGCAGCTGAATGGAGCCAGGGGGCTGATTGATGCAAAGATCCACACTCCATCAGGAGCTATTGAGGAGTGTTACATCACCGAGCTGGACAGTGGTAATAGTCAACAATTAATGCAGTCCTATGGATGTATCTCATGCAAAGAGAATAAAAATCAAGTCTTGAGTACGAGTACCACTTTTTCTTTGTACAGATCAATATGCTATTAGATTCATCCCAAGAGAAAATGGAGTTCATTCCATCGATGTTCGTTTCAATGGCAGCCATGTTCCCGGCAGTCCCTTTAAGATCCGAGTGGGAGAACCAGGACAGGTTGGAGATCCTGGCATGGTGTCTGCCTTTGGGCCGGGTTTGGAGTGTGGTACTACAGGTACACAGCAAAACCATTAGTCTGTATGCAATAGGTTGTGTATTTCCTGGTCAATAAATAAATGATTTAACCATTATATCCTTTTGATGTCTGTTTTCTTGCAGGTGTGGCATCTGAGTTTGTTGTAAACACATGTAATGCTGGCTCAGGAGCTCTGTCTGTGACCATTGATGGGCCTTCCAAAGTAAAGATGGATTGCCAAGAGTGTCCTGAGGGCTACAAGGTCTTCTACACTCCCATGGCCCCTGGGAGCTATCTGATCTCCATTAAATATGGAGGACCCCAACACATCGTAGGCAGCCCATTCAAGGCCAAAGTGTCAGGTACAACAGCACAAAACTGATATGTGAAAACTAAATTGATTTAGACTCTTATTTTATATCTTATTGTGTAGGTTTACTGTCTCACTGATGTTCTTTTAACTGTTTTTACAGGACCTCGTCTTTCTGGGGGGCACAGTCTGCATGAAACATCATCTGTTCTTGTTGAAACTGTCACCAAGTCATCAGCAGTGGGCGGGCCTTTCAGCTCTCTGCCCAAATTCTCCTCTGATGCAAGTAAAGTCATCTCTAGAGGTGCAGGCCTTTCAAAAGCTTTTGTTGGTCAGAAGAACACGTTTACAGTAGACTGCACCAAAGCAGGTGAGAAATCACTCAAACTACATATCCATCCATCCATCCATCATCACCTTGAAGTTATCCAATGCATGTATCGTAGTCTTTATAGCCAGGGCTAATTTGCACTTGTCCCTATAAGGGCTTTTTACCTTTTATATTACACTATAGAAATTAACAGTAAATACTACAAAATGTCCAAAAACCAAATAGCACAAATAGAAAATCTAGAAATATACAAACTTGCACATATTCATACATATACACCCTGACACACACACACAGCCCCTCAAATACACTTTATAATTTAAACATGATTACACTGTTGTTGCTGTATGAGCCAGGATTTTGAGTGTTTTTTGAAGGTGGACAGTCCAGTTAAAGGTTAGCGCCTTTAACAGAAAAAGCAATCTGAGGAAAAGATGTTTTACAGGATGGATGGAACTTTATAGTCTCCACAATTATTACAACAGTGATCATTTTAAACCAGTGACTTCTTTATTTTTTTGTTCACAGGTACCAACATGTTGATGGTTGGTGTGCACGGGCCAAAGACGCCTTGTGAAGAGGTTTATGTCAAGCACATGGGCAACAGGATGTACAATGTCACCTACACAGTCAAAGAACAGGGCAGCTACATCCTCATTGTGAAGTGGGGCGATGAGAACATCCCCGGAAGCCCCTTCCACGTCACTGTCCCTTAAAGTGAACCGTAAAGTCATCCTCTGTGACCCAATGAAAACTCTGACGTCCTCTCCACAGAGACAGTTTTCCTCGTGCTTGCAAAGTTGTTGTCACCGCTGTGGAACTGCTGCTGTTCATGTTTATCAGACCGCAGCTTCAGTCACAGACACTACACAGGTCTGTAGTGACTGTCTCAAAGGAGAACACATTTCATCAACTTGCTCATATTCATTCGAACTCAAGTCATGTTTCCAGAGCCACAGCATGTTGCAGAGTCCGGTCACATCAGCATTCCTGTCACAAGTCAATTCATTTCAAAGAACCAGCAACAGAGAATGACAAAGAAGCAGATCATGCTTTGTTTCTCTAGGTCACGGCCTATCTGCATACTGGCATGATGGAGAAACATAGTCCTGAAGGGCTACTGGTGCCATGTTTAAAACTGTATTCAAAACTACTGATCACCCTGATACAGTATTTTATTTTTATTATAAGTTACAATACCAGACAAAGCAAATAAAATCCCCCTTGCTTTCATATGAACTTCTCAGAATGTGGTCAAACCTGTGTTTAAACTAATGATCGAGATGATCCTGAGCTGTGACTTAAAACATCTGTTTATTTTTTATCTTATTTATTTTCTGATCTTTTCATGATATTATTTTTGACAGAAAATGGTCTTATTGTTGAGAAAGAATGTGAGCTGAATTTTCTGCTGAGGTAAAGATTGGTGATGACTTTGATTTTTTTTTTTTTTTAACTACAAGAAGGAACTGTGCAGAGGCTATCATCCTATTTTTGTGAATGTTGAAAAAAGAGTGCTGATGTTGCATAAAAACATTATTCAAGAGTGACATTTTATAGTAATTTTGTATGTATCAAAATCTATGGAGGATTACATATAACTGTTTGATATGTTAACTTTCAGTCTGGTGAGATTGTGCAGGCATAATAAAGATTTATTTGCTTATACTTGCCACAAAGATTTGAACATTTTGTTTGTGAAATGATTATTTAGCTCTTGCAAATGTCTTTCTCCACTTTCAGTCAGTAGATTAGTGTCTGATAAATTGTCTAGCTGATTTTACATAAACCTGCCCATTATTCCCTGAAATGTACTCTACATCATTTTGACTACCTCATAGCAAAACATAAAATCCAAAGCGTAAAGTGCACTGCTTCTGTGATGAGACATTAACATATTTCAAACTCTCCTTTAAGCTTCAGGCTCCAACATAAGTAAAACTTGAGTGATAAAAATTTAAACAGGGATTGATTATGGTGGACTGGAGCTCCCAGCTTCTCTTGGCTTTATGTGTGTTTTTTTTTCTTTTACCCCGCTGTTAAAAGTTTCTTCTGAAAAATACCCAGCAGGAATAAAAGTTCTACTCCCTACTACTAAAGCTATTTTTGGCAATCATGGAGTAAAATAAAATGTTCATATTTCTGTCTACAGTTGCGTTATAGTGCTTATAAAGTCTACCTTGTTGTCAGTTCAGTTTGTACAACAAATACAGAGAACTGAAAATGCATTACTCTCTTACCCTTGGTGCATACAATAACAATAAGTGGTAAATAGTGCAATGTAAGAAAAACACAAAGAAGGGCTCTTATGAAAAGTATAAAGTAAAAAATTAAATACAACATAAGGCACATTGCAAATTAGAGTTGATGAGACTGAATCCATGCAAAGGGAACAGTTACAATAAATGGCAGTGCGTAAGTGTAAACAGCACAGATACAGTTACAGTCAATTACAACAAGAAAAAAAGTTTACACTGAACCCAAAATGAACTGTAAATAAATCCCTTTTCTTAATCTAATTCTTATTCTTTTCATATTAGTTATTTTTTTTACTTTACATTGAATTGCACAGGTTTAAATGGTGACATATAAAACCACTAGGTGGCAGCAGAGCAATATCAGAATAACAAAGATGCAGGCAATGTCATATTCAGAATTAAAGTAGTTTCCTGTTTCATATACACTTAAATGTGGGGGTACAGTATTTTATAAGTGTCATCAGATGTGTGTGACCCTTACATTTGGATTTCAGCTGAAACCTCACAATGCTCTTTGATTTTACTTGACTCTACTTTACTCTGTCTTGAGTAAATAATGCTGTGAGCTGAGTAAAAACCATTGAGCCATAGGTTTGTGGAGAGTGCAGTGAGTAGCAACATGATCAGAGGTTAATTGTGTTTACAGCAACCAAAAATGCAAAGCTAAATATAGTAAAACTTGTTTAAAAATTACTTATTTCAAATGTAAATACATGAAGTGCAAAACAGAAACAAAACAAAATAGCAGTGCTCTGAAAACGCTGCGGTTTAATTTAGTGTCCAATGCAGAGTGCAGAGCGAGTCATCCTTGGCCATTAAACGACGTTAAAGACCACTCAGAGGCTGCACATGTAAATGACTTCCCTCTCATAAACATGTGTCCCGAATAACAGGCTTAAATACCTAAAACACAGCTGAGCCTCAGTAAACTCTTCCCTGCACATGGGCGACATAAGATCTACTTCCTCCTTCTGTTTCTGGCTGCTGATGCTGGTCAGGTGTTCAAGGACGCTGTCTGCTGACCTAGACACATGGGTCAAACGCTACTAAAGGTGAAAACTGCCAGCACATACAGATCAATATATCTTCCGTTCTTTGGCGGCCTTGACCTTCAGATGAGCAAAGAACTTGTGAGTGGCTAAAACAGCTGCTTTCAATGGGAGAAATGACACTCCAGTGGACTGTAGATCGACAAAGATGAGTGTAGGGAGAATGTGAATCAAGAAACAGCAATGATAAACAATAGTAACGGAAGGAAGCTCTTTAACTGTAAAAAAGACTGGAAAGGCCATGATGTAATATAAACCCTTTTAATAGACATCTCTGTTAAAACTTTAATAGACTGTCTGATGTCTCTGCACTCCTCTGGCAGATTTGCAAAACAAACAAAACCCTTAAACATGCTGTTTGGTTACATCTGGCAAGTTTACTGTCTTGTTGTTTCCTTTTTGCTTTCTGGGATTTATTAGTTCTTATCAGAGCTAGAGCTGATGATTCACTGCAGAAATACTTGGCACAGTATCGTCCCAACAGAAATCAGTGTTGTTTGGATTGTTCCTCACTTGTTTCATCGGCAGAGATTTGAACACTGTTTGTATTTTTTCTCTGGCATAGAGGAGCTCATACAGTTTGTTCAGAGATAAATGTCACGTGAATATGTGAAAAGTGCAGTTTGGAAATGTCACATGAACCTCAGGTGTGGTCATGGAGGTGAAACGGGAAGAGGGAATACAACGGCTGGACCAGAATAGGAGGTGAATGTGGATGAATAGGAGAGGAGGGGGTAGGGGGTAAGGGTATGTGTGGCCTCCTGGATTAGAAACCCGGCTGGTTAAATTAGTAGGAGATATTTCTGGCTAGTGCTTCTCGGTGACGGCCCCTCCCTCTCTGAGGCATTAATTATCTGCTCAGACCGGACTAATAATACCTCAGCGATCGGCCCAGGCTTCAGATGCTTAATTCTGTGATACACTCTACATCCCAAGCACAGCTATACATACAAAGGGGCACATGATGTACAGATCTGCAACATCTAAACAACTCATGCCAGTCCATGTTGATGTTTCCAACCCAGTCTCACCACAAAATGTAAAATAGTCACGTTGGTCCACATGGTAAAACATATACATTTCACAAAACGGGCCCGAAATTTGTGTTTGTGTTGTTTTTTTGTTCCATTCTTTTCTATTGATGTCACGTGACGTCAGAGCTGCAGCAGACGCTAGGGGAAAACATGGTCGATTTACGAAGATTTTTGGAGATAAAATGCAATTTTATTGCCTATTTTGAGCACTAAAATCACAATTGGTTAAATTTCTAGCGAGAAGTGTGGTCTTTAATCTTATAATCTTCAATTATTTAATTCATATACAATTTTATTTATGAGTTTAAACGAAGATCTTCTCCCGACATTGTTAAAATTGTTATACTGTCTCGTTTTGTTTCACTGGTTATCTCGATGTTTTTTAGCGTAAAATCTAGGAATTATCTCGTGTTATTATCGTGTGATTTTATTGTTTGGAACATTTTTACGGATTTCTTTAGTTTATGGAGGAAACATGCGATTTCCTAATGTTTGGAAATTGTAGGTATTTCACGTTTTGTGCCTTGCTAGCGACCTTTTCCAGCATTCTTACTTCTTTTACGATATGAATATGCCCTAACTAAACATTTATTATAAAATGTCTCTTTATTTTGACTTAAATAAACACGTGCAATGTTTAGTTTGTTAAATATTGGCATTATACTACCCACTAGTGTGAAATGAGAATGACTGCGTTTACATGAAACATCATACTCCGATTAAAGTTCATAATTAGATTAAGCTCATACTCCCATTAAGGTGTTTACATGTGCAGCTGGAATTAGAGTATTCCATTTGCACCTGTTTACATGTTAAAAGCATAATCTGATTAAGCTAAAAAATAAATAAATAAGTGCTATCATCTGGGATAATGCAATATTTATATAAGATAAAATATATTTGAAACAGACAGTTAAAACATGTGGCCAATATGTCAATATTTAGTCAAAAGACGATAGTAAATCCTCGTATGTAGCCTGGAGGAAAGCTAACGCTACAGTCAACAATATACTTCCGGTCTCCAGTTTAGTAGAAGCAGGAGTCAAAGCGTGGAGCCTGTGCGCAGTTTTATGTGCTCGAGTCTAGTACCAGGGTCTGGGAAAGAGCGAAACCAGACTGGGAACACATAAGAGACCTGGAAGTTTATCAGGAGAAAGCCTTTTGATCAACGTGTTGGCTACACAGGGGAGAGAGATCTGACAAATATTCATCCAATAGATTTTCTGTCCCTCTTTTTAGATGATTTGTTTTGGAACCTTGTACAAATGAGACTAACAGATACACTCACCAGGTTTTAGCCTCAAACCAGCTGAAGCCACAGTCCAGGTTTGAGTGTTCCCAGACCCCTTGTGAGGCTGTGGCTGTGACCCAGGCTGATGCAGCCGCGTTCTGGCCAGCTCCCCTCACGTTTACTGCGGGCCTGGGGGAGTCCAGTCTCGCTCTTTTTAGCCGGTTTTGAGTGGATCCAGACCCTGTGTGAGGCCGTGGTTCTGGCCAGGCTCACGGAGCTTGGTCCTGGCTTCAACTTTATTTTAGACGGGGGCAGTCACAGCGACCAGCAATAAACCTCGGCGTCTAAAGGGTTAATTCAAAACACTGGCCCCTCAAAACCTCCTCCTCTCCGCTTCTACTAAACTGGAGACAGGAAGTATATTGTTGACTGTAGCGTTAGCTTTCCTCCAGGCTACATACGAGGATTTACTATCGTCTTTTGACTAAATATTGACATATTGGCCACATGTTTTAACTGTCTGTTTCAAATATATTTTATCTTATATAAATATTACATTATCCCAGATGATAGCACTTATTTATTTATTTTTTAGCTTAATCAGATTATGCTTTTATCATGTAAACAGGTGCAAATGGAATACTCTAATTCCAGCTGCACATGTAAACACCTTAATCGGAGTATGAGCTTAATCTAATTATGAACTTTAATCGGAGTATGATGTGCCACGTAAACGCAGTCATTCTCATTTCACACTAGTGGGTAGTATAATGCCAATATTTAACAAACTAAACATTGCACGTGTTTATTCAAGTCAAAATAAAGAAACATTTTATAAGAAATGTTTAGTTAGGGCATATTCATATCGTAAAAGAAGTAAGAATGCTAGAAAAGGTCGCTAGCAAGGCACAAAACGTGAAACACCTACAATTTCCAAACATTAGGAAATCGCATAAACTAAAGAAATCCGTAAAAATGTTCCAAACAATAAAATCACATTTACACATAATGTTTTGTTTAGTTGTCTCTTGTATTGTACAATATGTTTTTATGAACAATAAAATAAGTAGCTGGCAAGACTAAAAACATAAAATGTCTACATTTTCATGCATTAAATTCATGTAACTAATAAATGTAAAAGGTTGAAGCCCATAATCACAAATAAAGGCAACAATAAATGTCATTTTCTCACCACTGCTCTTGTTAACTAAATATTATTTTAATTAATGTAGCAAAATATAGGTAGTATGAAACTAGTTCCTAAAGAGTCCACGTAAGCACAGCTCGATCTTTTACTAATCAGTTTATAAAAAGAAACTTATTTCAGCACCTGGATGTATATTTATTATTTTATTATTAAAATGAATTAATAATAACACGAGATAATTCCTAGATTTTACGCTGAAAAACATTGAGATAACCAGTGAAACAAAACGTGACAGTATAACAATTTTAACAATGTCGGGAGAAGATCTTCGTTTAAACTCATAAATAAAATTGTATATGAATTAAATAATTGAAGATTACAAGATTAAAGACCACACTTCTCGCTAGAAATTTAACCAAATGTGATTTTAGTGCTCAAAATAGGCAATAAAATAGCATTTTATCTCCAAAAATTTTTGTAAGTCAGCCATGTTTTCCCCTAGCGTCTGTGGCAGCTCTGACGTCACGTGACATCAATAGAAAAGAATAGAACAAAAAAACGTGACAGTGTCACAAATTTCGGGCCCGTTTTGTGAAATGTATACGTTTTACCATGTGGACCAACGTGACTATTTTACATTTTGTGGTGAGACTGGGTTGATGTTTCACAAACTGCAGTTCATTTCACTTTCATTTGTATGTATTTGTATGTATGTAAATCCATCTGAAAGTCGCATTCAGTTCCACGGTGAAATTTTAGCTCCAGAGGATTGCACTGGACACATTCAGACTGTGGAAAGTTGAAAGTCTGTGGTGACTTCCATAATGATTACTCTTATGAAAAGTAAAAAAATAAAAACCCTTTTGAGGCTGACTTTCTTGGGATTACCTTTACTCTCAAGTCAACGTGTAAAATCTAAAGTGTGTTGTTTTTTTAAGTCAGTATGATAATGTTGTTTCTCGGAGTAGGCAGCTTGTGTTTGGAATGAGATGAACCTGAGCGTGCTGTGCGTCCTACTGACTGGACTTGATGTGTTAATGCATTTGCTGCTCTGCTGCACAGGCGTGGCCCTGACTCGTCCTGTTTGTCTGATGGAGCACAGCGCAGACAGAGAGATGCGATACTTTTCATCTTCTCATTAGTGTCTGTGCTTTATGGAAACAAACCTTTTCTGATGTGCGACCCCTCAGAACAATAATGCTGGACCCCGGAGCACTGTTTTTTGTGGCCACATGCATGCACTCATGTAGCGTAAGGCATGAATGAAGGGCTCCGGGCTCTTTGTATGAGAGCTCTATGTATAGAACATCTTCTGCTCCACAGCCTGTGCCGTTGTTCTGTGGATGTAACTAATGCTCCTTGAACCGTTGGCTTCTTATTCATGTTTTATCTCCTGGGAAGTTCAGTGTGTTTTGGGCTCTCTATATAAATCCTCTTATATAATGTGTCACTTCTACTACTTCATCAGGAAAATACAACCTCCAGAAACATCAAAGCTAAAGAGCATACACAGCTAACTTTAGACATTCATTTCATACTCTGATTTTTTTATTTTAGTTTTGATGACTTGAATGAATGTTTGTTTTTGGGAGGATCCTGCAGCAGGTTCAGGATGACAGTTAAAGCCAGGATCATGGTGACACATGTATATATGTGGCCTCTGATTGGATGTAGCTCTGTAGAAGTGACTAATGTCGAACTGCAGTGATTTCATAGTATCTCCACACATCACCGTCACCAGGTCCCATGCTGGGCGCCATTTGAATGGAGACAACACCCAGTGATTTTGTGAATGTGTGATAGAGAACATGAATAAATGCAGTGGCTGAGGAGCTGATATGGGGATAGAGGCCAGATTCAAAACACCTGGTGACACAAACTCCCAGCTTCTCATGGCATGACCTTATTGTTTGTAGTCTCCAGTCTGCTGTGCATTCATTAAAGACACTGCTGTTAAGTCATTTCTTTTCTTGTTGCTGATAAACTGTGCATGATTAATGCTTTTAATTTTAGAGTAGCTGTTTTTAGACTGTGCAGCCTTCACTGAACAGCTTCCTTAAACAAACCCAAACCTTGTTTCCAAACCAGTTCTATTACTATAAATTGCCACAACTGTCCTTGATTTATTTATTATCTTAAATTGTTTTATCAATTTAAAAAAAAAACAAGAGTGAGGTGTTGTACCAGAGAAAAACAAAAGTACATTTCTGTTCATGAATTCAGACCAACATAAGATGAAGGCTCTGGTCTAGAGCCACTTTTAAACAAGACACACATATGATGCATGTTTAGACAGAGAAATGTACTTATTTGTTCTCATTATGTCAGAAATCAACATCTTTATTGTATTAATCCATTGATTTGTCAGTGCCACCCCGCCCCCACACACAGGCCCACTGTATATTGTGTATAGATTGTAAACACACAGCGCTGTGGGAGGCTTGCTTGAGCCTTCAGCTTTGATGGATTTAGTGCTGATTGCAGAAGAAAGGCTCCAAAATCCATCCGTCACAGTCTCCACTGCACAACCCACTGTCCAACTGTTCACACACAGCCCAGGGGCCTCTGTGGCTACAGGATGAAATATAACAACTTTTATTTATGAAAGAAGAAAGAGAGGAGGGGTAGGAAAAGTCTTCAGTGTTAGTTATTTTGCAGATTCAGTAAGACAAAAGACCATGTTATATATATTATCACCATTTCACAGTGTTTCAGTGGTTAACTTCTCTGAAAATCTGCTCTGAAACAGGGTCAAGATCAGTCTGTGTCTGGAGATAGATTACACACTGGAATGATGTGTGTTAGGCTGAGGATTGTGTTTTCATGTGCAACCAGCAGAAAGTCTTTAAACAGGTTAAAGACTTCAATACGTCTGAGTTCACTGCTGCTACAGACCAAGAAGTGGACAGGACCTTAGGTTTTGTGAGTTAAAAACATAGCACCAATGTCAAAAACTGACAAACCTACTTGGCTAACAGACTTGTATGTTTTACGGTTTGAACCTTCCACATAGTTTGCCATTGTTCAAAAAAATGTGTAAACATAGTGACAGGAGATACGACTGCCTATAGTTACAAATATTTTGATTCTTGTGGTAACATCTTGAGTGCCTGTAAATGTAATGACATTAGATTAGATAATAAAGATTAGAGAGAACAAAGAGAGCAAAGTTACTAGTGTGGACTTGAGTTTAAATACCACCAGACTTGTTGCCCTGAGATAATTAGACACTTGGATATAATGACTTTAAATGACAGCTATGTTTTGTCATTTGGTTTCAGGGCACAGCATGGATATGTCTGCACATTAAAGCCTCTGCTGGGACCTTTAAAAATATAGCGGTGTTCGCCCTAATCCAGCGCATTAATATTCATCCATCGGCGTCGGCCTATTTCCATTGCAGAGGGAGGTTCAAATGCGACCTTCTGGGTAATGAATGGCACAGGGGTGAGAGGCAGAGGAGGTTGTGGGCGTCTGGGGGCTTCGGTTTGCAGCTGCTGCAGCTCCGTGTGACTGACACATGAGTTTGTGGAGTGACAGAAAGCTGCTGATGCTGTGGCTTCCCTCCCCAGATGTGCCTCTGCTGCAGTGTCCAGATGTGAGAGGCCACTGACAGCTGAGCTCATGCTGTATGATGGTGCTATTTTATCCCAGCGACTCGAACGTCTCCTGAGTATTCATAATTGGCTTAGTAGGTTAGATTAGTATTCGACTTTACAGGGCTAAATGGACTACAGTATTTTTTATTTTTTTTATTTCACATAACTGTTTGATGATGGGCAGAATTATGATGTTTTTAGAAGGACTTTTTAAGATTCACAACAGGATTAAAACTTTCATTCCTCATTAGTGGAAATATTGTTGCATTGCTTCATTTTTGTCTCTCAAATAAAAGCTTTAATCTCACCTCAGATGATTCATTCATGTTTTACTGTATTTCTGGTAATTTTAGTAAATGAGGCCTGAGCCTGATGCAGTCCCAGGGTAAAAAGACTTGTCTGAATGATCATCATCTTTGGTTAATAGGCTCATTTCACAATTCTATTAGAATTAGACAAACTTTTGATAAAACAAGATCAGCTCCAAAGATGGAAGGGTTCAACAAAATGCCCATCACATGTTATTAACCCACTGTTCGCACTTCATAGCTGCTTGTGAACATAAAGGTAATGAAGATGGCTACTCAGCGTTGGGGTTGATGATTAAAGAAATCATGAGGGGAAACTAACACAAGAGAATGACCACTTTAGGGCCAATTAAGTCTAATGTGCTACTGTCACTGTCTCTGTTTGTGCGAGTTTTTTCCAAGTCTGTCCTGTACAGGTTTTTTTTAAAGTAAGTCCTCGAACTCATTTGTCTGAGCAATTATTTTGGGACATTCACTTCATTCACTGTTCATTGCACCTTGTGATATCTCATTAGTGCTTTTGTTCAAACCTAAACTCACACTCTCATAACCTGCCACTAGATAAATCTGCGTCATTGACAGAATAAAATGACTTTTTATGTGTCTCTGCGGCATCTCGGATCTCTCCCCGGGACACTTCAGAGGTCAGGACCTTGGCGGGACACAGAGCGGAGTGACCCTGGTCCAGGGCGTGGTGCGTGGCGCTGACTGATGTCCTTGTTATGGTGGACGTTCCTCATTATCCCCCTGACCCTCTTGCTGGTAGGTTAACAGACAGCACGGGCCGTCTCTGTCTGGCTGCGGGGAATTGAGGGCACGCCCCTGCTGCACAGCCTGATGGGAAGGAAGGAACAGCGTGCTCTAATGGAAACCAATTACCTGCTCATCACAGTGGTCAGCGCCGTGGCTGCAGCCCTGAGGTGACACCAAGGTGAGGTGGTGGATGTGTGCTTGAGCCCGCAGTCAGGGTTTGGGCGGCTCTAAAGGAGGAAACAATTACAAAAAGAATGAATCTGACGGAGATGTGAGTTGTTTCAGATGATTTCACTCATTACAGGTTTGTGTTACAGGATGTTGTACTTCATCCAGTAGATAGGCACTAATGAGACTGGGCTCACGATCAGGTCCAGACTCTGTGAACAGGGGCCTGATCGATCACAGGCAGAGGTGGAGGAGTGTAGGTGAGGAGCTGCTGACACCAACAGCCCGACAAGTAACATTTACAAATGAGATGCAGCCAATCTGGGATGCAGTGTGGTTCACTGCCGCTCTCAATGAGACACGACTAACTCAGGTGTCTTCTGCCCTGAAGCATTCTAACTGGAGTGATCAGCTGCATTAACAAAATATGTTCGTTTGTTGTTGTTTTTTTTATATACATTTTTTGTCATTTTAGGGTTTACAAAAAAAATAAAAAAAAATAAAAATCAAACCCATGCAATTCACTCTCAACATACGCAAAGGCCCTACAACTATAAGAAGAAGTATAGTCATCATGTCTTCCCAAATTCATCTTTTTACAAACACATCTTCATGTTCCTTATTTTGTGAGTCACCCTTTCCATGAAATTTTCTTTTTAAACAATTCTAACCCAGCTCTGGAGATCTAAGAGAATCTTTTTTTCCCCACTCTTTTGATCAGCTTTGATGCTTATGCTCATGCTGTGATTCTTAACACTTTGAATAAATATATTTTTTCATCAGGATTAAGATTTGCTGGAGGTTTTCCCAATATTGCATTTTCTGGTTTTAAGTGCAGCAATATTTCTTGCCAATTTGGCTTTAATGCTTTACATGTAATAAAGATATTTAAATAACTGGCATTGTCTTCCCCCCAGTTTCTCCAGTATTGGGACTGTGCATCTTTATATTTTGTCATAGTTGCTCTGGTCATATTTATTTTATGAGCAAATTCTCCACAAAATGAGGACACAGTGGTTTGATGAATGTCAATACACAGCTGCTCCCATTCACTTCACTCTGTTTGAATACTGTACTGTAACTCATCTTTCCATTTTTTTAATACTCATTTCCATTTCTTTTCACTTATTATTACTGTCACTCATCCAAATTGTTAGAGATTTTATCTGTGCTGCAGAAGTGTGTCTCTAAATCTGGGAACGCTAACCCTCCATATATTTGTGGTGGCTGCAAGTTTTTAAATTTAACTCTGGGTTTTCTCTCATCCCATGAATGAATCCCCCATACTCTAAAGTACTTAGGAGGTATTTTGGCAAGTTTTGGAACAGAAGCAGAAAATCCTTTTAATTGATTGAAACCTCTTGTCATGACACGCTCAGTGGTTTTACATAAAACCCAGTCAACATCTGTCAACATCTGTCAAGATGAATTAAGACTCAGATCCAAAGTGGTGTCTGAAGTTCAGTAATGTTAGCACATTGTCAGCTATGTTACACACAAACCACTGGAGCTTAGGAACAGCTTTTTTAAAACATAGCTGAACCTAATTTAATTGCATTTGTTTTCTCAAAGTGAATCCCTATCTTAATAATCTTGCATTTCCATTGTCTGTGTAGTTATCAAGCAGAGATCCTAACCTATGCTTGACTACTAAGTTTATTAGGACTTGCAGGATACAGAAATGGTTTGGAGCTTTTGTGAGGATTCTGCTGGGCTTCATTGATCCCAAATGGCTGGAAGACAGAGAAAACAAAAGTGACATAAATAAGATCAAAACATTATAGTTTATTAATATATAATTTTATACTTGATCATTTTCTCACAGTCACATATGTTGAAACATCATAGATCTGGGTCTAATTGATATGACTGATCTCAAAGAGTGAACTGAGAACTTTAAAGCAACGATGGGAGATATAAAAGTTAAAATAAAAAAATTTACTGGAAGATTAGAATTTGTAGTATCAATATGTTTAACCAATGATTGCAACAGTCAACCTGGCAACGCTGGCAAAATGGTACTATAATTAAAGAGTCAACGCCTGTAGCTGGAAAAATACAACAAACAAAAGAAGAAAACAATCTGGATGCTATTCAAACATTTATGGCCTCCACAAAAAACAACATTAAAGCAGCTTTACCACCTAGAACTGTGCAGTGTGCAGTGTGAAACCATTATAAAAGACTTTCCTCCCTCTATTTCTGAGTTCCCGTACATTGTCCTGTTGTTTGATCCCATCAGAGGAGGGCAGGTGATGATGTGAGCAACGGACAAGCTTCCCGGGACAGCTTCCATTTGTCCTGGACGCAGCAGCTCGTTGGTGAGGGAATGATCCCATCAGGCCCTCAGACACAATCGGTGGATGAGTAGGACTTCTCTCTCTCCATCATGTGCTGCTGCGGTCATTAGCACGGCGCACCTCTCCATCATCCTGCCGCTGTGCTCGCCATAGCTCTTCCTCCCTCCACATCCTCCCACTGCCATCAAAGTCAGCTGAGACTGTGAGTCTCCATCCTTCACTCTGTCACTCCCGGCAGCGGCTGAACAGCAGGGCTTAGGTCTAACACACCTGAGTTCATCTTAAACCAAAGAAATGATGGAAAATCAAAAACACACTTTTGTCAGTTACTGTAGTGACAAAACAACAGTTTAACTTTACTGAACAGCAGGCCACTGTCAACTCTTGGCATTCACAGTGCTAACATTTACTTTGCACATTCTCATGTACAGCAGTGTTATTGAGCAGCTCAAACAAATGACCATAATCCAGTTGTTTCAAATTGTGAATATAATCACATACATGAACTGCTATAACCTAAAAGTTGGAAGTTTATTCCTCATTTTGCCATATTTTTTCTCTTCATTGACTGTTTTTATTTATTTATTTAATATGGACAACACAAATACATTGGACCAAAACAGTGCAGTGTTTGAGTGTAGGAGGTTTTTTAAGAAAAAGGGTTAGTGTGAACAATACCTGTGTAAGCATTAAAATGGGAACATAGTAATGGGGTTGTCAAAATGATTTGACCACCTAACTCTGACTTTTGTACTGGATTGTTCTTTTTATCAGTCAACGATTCCTTATGAACATCATCCTAATGCAGTCCATTAAGAAAAGCATCCCTCTTTATCACAAATGTCTGTGATTCCCTTTCGAGATGAATGAGAGTGGAAGAAGCCGTTGTCACATTGCATTTGAAAATTAAAAAGGTGTAGAAAGCATTAAAAAAGGAAAGAAAAGAGAAACAAAATGGGGGAGAAAGGAAAAAGTCAGCACCCAGATCCAAGGGCACATACACACCTGAGCACACACACAAAACACAGCCTTATAGCACCATCCATTACGCGCCGTGGACAGCAGATAATGGCTCAGAGGCAAGACTCAGAGGACAGAGCAGCACCTATAAACAGTCCCATAATTACACACACACCTACACACTAACACAGCACCCCTCTGGTCTCATTATTTATACTGCTCTGGTCCCACCCATCGGGGCCCGGGTCTGCAGGCTGCACTGCCTTAATGACGAACAAAACTACACCTTTAAACTGCCCTTCTCTTTTACTGTGATGTCATACCCACAGGCGTTACCTTTCTCATCGAAATGTCCTCTCAGCAAAAAGAAACACGTCACTGACCATGATGAGGCAAAAAAAAGTCATTAGCCCCGATGTCACTTTAAGCCACAATCAGAGTTTTACTTTCTTCTTTAATTATGACTCACTTTCTCCTGTTTCTCTGTAATTGCTGAGTGTGATATGAGATAAATCTGTCATAAATGAGCCGTGAGGATGATGATGACGATGATGGTGAGTGTAAATGAACTCATTACAGGGCTTATGTTGTGTTTGGTTGAAAATATTCTCCTCAGAGTCCAACAAACAACAGCTGGGACACACAGAGGCTCGGTGCAGCAGATGCTTTGTTTGACAGAGTTAAACACACATCTTTATTTATTTATATTACAAGGGGCCGACACTGAGAAGTTAAGGACCAGAGCGCTTGTCAAGGACACTTTGTTAATGAACATTAATTTATTGTCTTTTATTGACCCCCAATCAAGCAAATATGTGCAGAAGTATGTCTTTTTTCATCTGTAGAATATTGTTCTGTTATTGTGACTCTTCGAAATGTCACACTTCCTAAACTCTGACCTTTTCCTAATCACTATTCAAACTCCATGAAGTTTATATTGATTAACGTCACAGTCCCTTGGTTCATTGTCTAATGGTAGCTCTGTGGCAGCTTCAAATAGTGGACAACCTGAGAACAAAACGATTTGCACTTACAACTGTCCCCCACCTTTTTAGTATTATCCTCGCAGCAAATGTTTGGTTCGCGTTTCGGGGAACCGCCAATGCGTTCAACCTGAGGAAAAGGGGCGGGACTTTTTTCTGCTGAGAAAAAGAAAGCAACATGGTCACGGCCACATACTGGAAAACGAGAAAAAAGCTGTATACATGTGTAAGTTTTAAGACGTTAATTTCAATTGGCTCACACTGAGGATAAGACTTAAAAAAAACGACATAATTTATATTTCACACCAAGTTTGTTCTAAATTGTTTTAACATCATAACATGTAAAACTGTGTAATTATATGAAAAGGATGATTTTTTTTTTCAACAATAAGCAAATAAAAAAATCCTCTACATTGTTTTTGTGCGTAGTTTAATAAAGTATATCCCCTGAACTAAAAGAAAAACCGGGTGAGGCCAAAAACAAAAGGATTCGTTTTGATGCAGCGTCAGATTGATCAGACTTAACGGAAACACTGTGGTCAGTTTAAAACAGGAATGAGTTTGTTACTTTCCGTGAGCCGTAGTAAGAAAGAAAGATGTTTTGAAACTCCTTGAGAGCTGTGCTGCAGTGAGCTGATTTCCCGCTCACACCTCCGGCTCTGAACTGATGCTGCTCTGTTCTTCTAATGAGCGCAGACAGGTACGAGCTGCAACTGCCTCGCGAGTGTGTCTGTCCAAATCCTCTGCAACACGCCGCAGAGACCGACGTAAACTAATAGAGTATGAGTAACGAGAGCTGCTTTTCGAGAAACTCTCTTAATGAGGCCTAAGAGGTGTGCCTGGTTATGTGTCAATGCCAGTCAGAGTCAAGGAGCAGAGATAGGTTTAATATAACAGTGTTTGTCATATGTGTGTCTTTGAGTGGATCATTAGTGCCTTGAAAAAAAGCAAAATCAAGTCCTGGGCTTTTACAGGAAATGAGCGCTTAGCTTACTGAAGTCTGTCTGAAGAAATCACCACTTTTAAAATGAATGGTTTCTGACGGGTTTTTTTTCTTTTTAATGTGGAGATGCAGGCTTGTTTTGTGAATGTGTGTAACTGAAAAAGCACCTCTGCACATGTTTCTGCTCCTATTTTTATTGTAGTCCTGTTTATGGCCACACTTCTCTGGGGATTTAAGAATAGTATTCCAGGGTAGTGTGTGGACGGAAGAATCTAGTAGAGAGTTCATTGTTGTTCAGTTGTGGTGTTACCCTACACCTTTAGGTCAAAATATGGCTGAAAATAATTCAAATAATAGCTTCTTATTCATTTTGATGGTTTCCTGACACGAAACAGGGAAATTAACCACTGTTTTAGAGACAACAGACCAGATTTTTATGATCTGACTTGGAAGGCAACTGGAATAAAGGCGCTTTAAATTTGAAGGAGGCTGGACATGGGGCAAAAAGGACAAACCAGGAATAATTGACAGGTCTGAGCTGCTTAGAGTAGATATCTGGTCACTACTAATTATTTTTCTGCCTAATTTTATTGTGAAGACAAAGATGGAGCATTAATAAGATGACACATAAAACAGACCTTGATTTCAATGTATTTATGAGTGAGACAAGCTCTTTTTATGCTTTTTACACACCTTTTTTTTGATTCAGCTAAAGCCATAACATAAGAAGCAGTGATCCCTAGAAACACTGTTAATCAGACTCACACAAATCGTACATGTGAATGTTTACAACTCACAGGCTCCTAGCTACAAAGCGCACTTGATGTGTATGGATTTATCTTTTGGGGAAACTAGTAACTGTGTGAAATAGCTGTATAAATGGCAAGCCTATTCTTTCTAACAAGGACTGGAGGCACACCCATAAAAAAACAACCCAGAGACACACCAGCAGCAATCACGCTGCCCGAACAGTTAAATCAGCGTTTTACTCGCTCCAAAAACGACAGGTTATCAGTCCATTTTTCCACAATGACAGTAAAGGACCGTGCACCCATTCTGTTGCTTCTGAGGCCAATTCTCATTCTGGTGGATGTAGGCACTGGCTTTAGACAAACCAGCTCAGACTGACAGCACCAGCCCCAGAAGAGAGCTGATCTCTGAAGACACAACCTTAACCAGCCCCACTGTGTCACATCAGGTCTGTGTCCTCTTTTAGGTCAGACCTTTATGTTAGAATTAGGGAAGATATCAAATTTCTTCAGCTTTGACAGATTCCATCTTGCCAGAAACTCGTCACATGACAACTTAATAGTATATATAAAACGATATTACAGCCAGGAATGCGGTCTCTGCTTGTCGGAAACATTGAAACAGTGTTTAATCTGGTGTAAAAAGTATTGTTGGTAACTGCCGGTTTAGTGTCAATGAAATACTGTGCATTGTAGTGATATCAAATGAGCAGAGGAGTCAAGAGAGTTTGTGGATGAAATGCATTCTGTAAACATCATTTTTTGGAGCCGGAGGTGGGATAAGAGAAAGGGAAAGCGTGGATTTGTTTTTTCAGATTGTAGACTAATCCTCTCAGCAGGAGTGGCTTTACTAAAATGTGCAACAAATAGGATATTTATCAGTGACTTCTCACATCAACAAATGTTTTAATGAAAACTTGTTGTTTTCAGTGGTGTTTCTTCACAAGTGAAAACATTTTAGTTGTGGAAGAAATACTTGTTTTTCTGTTTAATCTTTATAAAATTAAATGTAGAAATACCCTTGTAAGAACGTCATTACAGCATCATCTAAAACACAAAAAAGCTGAACAATGTAGTCTGAGCAGTGTGCTTTGTCAATTTATGCAAAATTTGCTAAAAAAAAAAAAAAAAAAAAACACAAAAAAGTGAATTTAATAGTTTTGAACCATCTGAAAAAATTGAAAGAAAAGAGATTTTACTTTTCAGTCACATCACCCAGTCCCACTGCAAAGTCATTTTCAAACACATTTCACATTAAACAAAGAATAAGGTAGGTAAAATCTGGATTTTTTTCCTTAATGAATCTTGACAAAAGACTACTGTTAATAAGTCTAGACTAAAATGATACTATTATTTATAGATTATTGATAGTTAAGACAATTGCCAAGCCAACATATTGTTACAGGTTTGCTGCTGAATTCTTGGATTTTTGACAACAAACTGACCACCTGACACAAATTCATTGCATGCCAGGTTTAATCTATACCTACACGGCCAGGCTTACTCAGGTATGACATTTATTGTAGGTGACATGCCATCTGCCCATTTTACACATGAACTCAGCAGGACAATACACACATATGTTTTTGATTATAAAGCCTGTTTAACGACTCATTCTTTGGCATTTCCATATGCATCTGATTCAAGGTGACACTTGATATTGAAAAGTACACATTGAAAGGTACTAATGGCAAATGTTGCTTTACTGCTCAAACAACACAGTAAATAACAGTTTTTTAGTCTGTCAGGCCTAACAGGACACAAGGACTTGTTGGTTTGGTTTGCAGCACATTGTAAACATCTTTTATTGTCATTTTCCTGCTGATAAATATGGATGGTAGTGACAATAAATCACCACAGTGACAGGATCAGCGGATGATCCTGGACCAGCTGCTTTCAGTCACACATGGTTTGCCTTTACTGCAGTCAAGCTGAACCTGGCAGTGGCTTTACGGCTTGTGCTTTATGTCCTCGAGGCTGGACTGAGTGATGCAGAATCACACAGAGTGGTGTTTCTTTGTATCTGAGGCGGAGCAGTGATGGAGACTGTGACAGATATCATAGTATTTACGCTGGCAGCCGGCAGCGCTGGAGGAGCAGGCGTGCAGAAAGGCAATATTAGCTGGAAATGGGGAAGAAGTCATGCGTGCTGTTTTGGAATGAATTGAAACCTGCAGCCACGGTATTGACTTTTGGCCCTTCCTGCTCTTCCTCCTGCCTTTTTTCCCCTTGCTTTTCTGCACTTGCCTCTCCTCACTCTGACTGATGGCATTCATTCACAGATGATGGAGAGGAAAGCAGTGACCTTTCACTTCTCGGCTCAAGTTTAACTGCGGCGGCACCTCTGACAAAATGACTCCTGTCTGCCAGTTAGAGGTTAGCCCCCAAATCTGTGGCAGAGACAGATTACTGCTGCCGACTGTTTATTTTCTCATTCCTCGCGCCCACCACTCAAAGTGAGATAAATATAAGAAAAGTACATTCTGTTGCTCTCAGTCAGCTGTTTTCAGTTTCTGCATGCACTGACCTCGACTCAATCTAAATCTCAATAATGATGACGATACAAAAGTGTCATATTTCGTTGCGTTTTACTTTTGTTTAAATGTTATTTTTGTTAAAGTAGTATTTTGTGGATGAACTTAAAGAAGAGACTGCAATTTTTTAGACTTATTGGACTCAAA
The DNA here is from genome assembly GCA_036850595.1 of Rhyacichthys aspro. Classification (NCBI taxonomy): domain Eukaryota; kingdom Metazoa; phylum Chordata; class Actinopteri; order Gobiiformes; family Rhyacichthyidae; genus Rhyacichthys; species Rhyacichthys aspro. The sequence continues at coordinate 18,994,473 of CM072159.1, read as the reverse complement.
ATAATACTCTGTCAGCACATTTCCAAATAACTAGCTTCAGGTATTTTGTGGAATTAGGTTTTTGTTTGTGTGCAGCAGTGTCCCTGTTGTTTACATTGTCATATGTTTTAGTTCTTTGTTTAAATGGCAAAATGAAGTGGAAGTGTGAGACTGTGTAGCTCAGAGATCCATGGACGTAAAGCTGTTGTAACCTGATGGATGCCGCCGACAGTGTTCCTGCTGCACGAGCCAATCAGATGAGGGCTGCTGGCCCAGAACCTTCAACTCCTCCGTCCTCTGTTATCATAATTAGACCATATTTCCAAACAAAGCTGAAGAGGGATGATGGGATGTTACTGTGATGATGTCACGTCAGACGGGTGACGAATGGAGGGAATAACTGGGAGACTGTCGGTCCTTCAGGGGAAATGGGTGAATAATGAGAAGAATTAGCATGCGAAGTGTTGTGTTTACTGTTTTTATGAACCTCCTCTGCGTCCGTAGCCTGACTTCACCTCCAAAGAGACGGAATGAGCTCCCACTCGCTTGTGGACTCAATTTATCCTCCACAAATTAAAAAAAAGCCAAACCATAAATGTGCAGGTAAACAGGTCACTGGGCCCTTTATTTATCAGTCAAAAATAAAATCCTGAAATAAATCTTACAGTAAAACCTGAAATCATAGACAAGGAATTTGCATTGCAAAAGCGGTTACTCGAGGGCATTATGGAAATCAGGGTTTTACAGAGAGGGGTAGGTAGTAAGCAGGTTACTCTGCAGCAGATATGATGAATGATAATTAAAACAGTTCTATCATTACACAAGATATCAGTGAGCATTTAATATGTGCACTTAAACCACACAGTTAGATGGTGTTAGGAGAAGATATTTCCTTAAAGCAGAAGTAAGCAGTCCTTTATGTTAGAAGGGATGTATTCGTGTGGTCTTCAAAAGGAAACAAAGAAGTCTTTTCAGTCTTGTAGATTATTGACAAAGACCAGTCGAGTGTCACAGAATTCCAATCACAGAGAATGAATCAGTTAATTATTTTCACAAATGCCTCAAAGTTAATTTAAACTTTGATTTTTACACCTGCCATATTTTCAGTCTTTCTATTTAGAGAAATGATTGCAGCAGAAACATAATTTGTTGTCAGGCTTATTTTCAATGCACCGAATAACCTTTTTGTCTGTATAAAACCAAATCTTTCTATCTGACCTCTGAAACATTCCTGCTGCTTAGATCCACCCTGACACTCTCGGAGGGAAACAAGAGCATGTGAAGGTTGAGGAGGACATATTGGAAAAATGTCTCGGGACCAGGATGTCTAATAAACATCCCATCTTGGGATGAAACGAACAGTGGGGGGAAAGATACCTCCAGAGTTTGTTTCACCTTTCTCCAGTCCATCCTAGAGGCCATACTCTCATATATTTATTATTAGTGTCCATATCCAAACAACACAGTGAGATGAAGCAGTTCAGAATACCAACCATTCAATTTCCACTTTATTTGGGAGCTTATAAAGATAGAGCGCCTTTGACTGTGCTCATTTTTAAAGCTTTAAACACTGCGGTAACATTCTACAGTTTATTACTTTTTTTAAACAAGAGTTCTTCCAGGAAAATAGCAGTGCTTTTAAAGTCTCCAAAAACCCCACAGCCTTCTGATTTATTGAGAGATTTCAGAGAAAGTTCAAACCTGAAGGACGCTAATAACTTCTCATTTGTTTGCTGTCTCCTCAGGTTTGGGGCACGTCCAGCAGCTCACACTGAATTGGGAGTGTGGAGCTCATAATAAGCTGCAAAGCAAAATGAAGGTCCAGTCATCACCTCTAACCCTCCAGTCTTTAATGGCACACTAAAAGTGTAATAGAGACATTAAAAGACATCTACATCGATGCTCAGTGCTTTTGCTGACAGCATGATTTGGTGGACAGAAAGAGACAGTATTCATTTTCTCTGGCTGCAGAGTTGTAATTAAAAGAGACTGACCTAATTAAAAAAGAGAACTGGGACTTCTTTTATTGTCTGTCCCACTGAATTAGACAGTAAGGCTGATAGTTCACTGTTTAATGCTCTTTTTGGGTGGCTGCTGTTGGTCGCCTGTGCTGATGTATAAAGCACTGGCAGCATGTCAACAGTTCACATTAGTATTTTTTTTTTTTTAAATTTATTTCAAGTGTGCCCTTCAGTAAATGATCAGTGAAATAAAACTCCTACACAGTAGAACATTGTCAATTAAAGCTGTAGTTTGTGTGCTATGAGTGACACCAAACTGTTTAAATCTTTCAAGAGTCTGTTGTTGAGAGGGAAAATAGTAATCTTTACCTCCTCTTGATACTTTGCTCTGGCCTTTAATGGAAACAAATCACAGACCCGGAGTAAAGTTTTTGAATAAAATACACAAGTACGGTTTGTCATTCTTCATCAGTAGATTGCAGTAAAGTAATGAGAACATTTCAAAAGAGTCTGCTGTGATTTTGCAGCTTGATAATTACTTTGTAATTGTCTTTGTATCATGGTAATTACGAAATTAGAGCCTGACTTTTGTTAAAATCAGAAACTACTTGAATTGGCTGAAATCAGCTGAAGACAAATGACTGATGATCATACGCTGATGCTTCAGATTTTGATGTAATTAATTTCACACAAAAAGAATGGAGTGCAGACTCATTTACATCAAGACAGCTCTAAAATGTAATCCCAAAACAAAAGAGACACTGAAACACATATTTTGTCAGTCCTTTGTATTTCAGGTAATTTGACCTGAAATACAAAGTTGACCTGTTGTTGCTATAGTAACAAGCAGCTGAGGGTTATGTCAGAGGTTAAACTGCTGACCTGAACAGACCACAACAGTCAATCACTGTGCTTGATTGTTTGTTGTGGCTCATTTTGGTGTGTGTTGTGTTTACACGAGCCATAGGAGCTGTTTCTGACAGGTGCATAACACAGAAAGAGTCAGAGGAAGGTCATAGAGTTGGTGAAGGTTGCATGTATTGAGTGTAATGGATACCAAAGTCCTGTTGCTCCCAGAGGGACATCTTAGCCTTTGAATGTCATTGTTTATGGTGTAAAATAAGTTGTAGCTCAACTCAAAAACATTTTAAAGGTCAGTAAAGACATTAAAAATGTCCTTGTAGGAATGTACATGTGCCCTCAGTCCGCAGGTTTGAGAAGAGAAAGAAAAACATAAAAGTTGAGCTGATTGTGACAATAGTGACAGTTCTAGATGTCGTGTGTTGGTCTGTTCTCAAGGTGGGATACTGCTGCAGGAGACATAATGTAATGATCATAAATAGTTTGGAAATCACTAGTGCTGCTGCAAAGGTCAGCACATTAATCTGCTGCTTTGACAAGCAGCAGCGTCCAGCTTCATCCTCTGTCTGTCTGTCTGTTTGTCGGTCTGTCTGTCTGTCTGTTTGTCTGTCTGTCTGTCTGTCTGTCTGTCTGTTTGTCTGTTTGTCTGTTTGTCTGTTTGTCTGTCTGTCTGTTTGTCGGTCTGTGGGGCCAGTGTGCACATCATCACATCTTTGTTTATGTGTCTTTCCTCAGTTATGATGAGTAACAGTCTCTGAAATTGGTTGTGTAGTGTGGCTCCCTGAGCTGCTGTTGAGCAGCACTGCAGCACTGCGACAGCGCTCCCCTGGCCTCATAATGGCAATATCAGTCAGAGCTGATTCATTACGGCCAGACGTCAGGGAGCAGCGCAGCGCTCACAGGAAATCCTCTGGCCACAGGAAACCACACAAATACAGCACTCCAACAGGCTTCTTCAACTTACTTTTAATTTGTTAAACCATCAAGTGTTTTTATTTTCACTGGACAAACACTAACAGACAAAACAGTCTGCAAAAAAGATTTTTTTGTGACACTTCAGTTAGATTAACTGATAAAAATTGCTAAAAAGATGCTGCCATTGTTTTGCTATAAATGATTGTCCCTGCTCCATTTCCAGCCTCTGTTCAGAAAATGAATCAGAATAATGTTTGCATCTGGTCTCTGAGAGTGTGCCTCCTGCGAGGCACAAGAGCTGCCTGGCAGCATCTCCAAAAAACAAAAACGTTATCATCTTAAAACACAAAGTTATATGGCATTAAAATGGCCACATTTATTACAGTAGTTGAACATTTAATGTTACACCCATCATTTGTACTTAATTGTTTACACTACACACTTGATAATGCTATTCAAAAGAGAATCCTGTTAACACCAAACTACCACTAAATTTCTGTAATATAATGTTTCTTTGTAAAACTGACATTGAGAGTCACTGTTTTTTACATTTCAGAGTTGAACCATTGAGGATTATTGTAGAATTCATCATTTTCTGAGTCTGATCTAACGTCACGGCCATATTTCCACTCCACTCATTTTCCCAACAGTCTTTAACAAACAAAGTGAATGTAAAAACCTTTAAAGAGAACATTAGCTGAGGAGGAGAATTCAACAAATGAGATGAGTTTAGTGAGGTGGAACTCCCGCCTGCGCCTCCTTCAGATTCTCTCATTGTGGCATGCAGAGCAGAATGGGCCCGATGACAGTGATGAAACACAGCATTACCCCCTTCTCATCTTGCATCGGATATTATTCTTTTCCTTGCACGCTGTCTTGGCTCCTCTCTGTGATTTACCTCTTTACCTTCTGTGTTCACTCTTATCTGCCTCCTTGCATAAGAGGCTCAACAGAAAACACGATAACGGAATCGACTTCGCACAGATATCATCTCCTAATAGATCTAAAAAAAAAAAAGCATGGTTTTGAAGTGTTGGATTTCATCAGTGAAAAGAAATATATATACTTTTTTCCCCAGGTTCATTTTATATTTTCCTCTGACTATTAGATGAGGCACAATTAGGGAACTGAAGGATCAGCTGTTGAGGATTAAGCCCATTCAAAGGCAAGGACTCCAAGTCAATTTTCCGAGGGTCCATTTGAAGACTTCTCCATTAACTCAGCACCTCTCTATCGTTTATATGATGATGACTTCCTCTAATCCTCTTTTGTAAATGTGTGAATCTACTGACCACAACAGCTCAGCCTTGACACGTTCTTTTGTTCCTGTAAAACTGTACTCATGCTCATGTCCTGCAGCCAGACTCCTCTTCTCATCCACCTCAGTTTTATTCTTCTCTTTATCACTCCATCCATCAACCAAATCAATGCTTTACAGCTGCCTCAATAAGCGCCAGTCCTCAGTGGATGTTCAATCCCTGCAGAGAAAATAAGCCGTTTTTTTTTTTTTTTCTTTCTTCTTTCCTTACTATCCTCCTCTGCGTTTACTCCATGCCATTAACACAGGTCATTTACATAATGTTGCCAGCAGCTATGAAGCAGGAAACACATGATGTATGGAGGAGCAGCTGATGTGTGAAATGGTCACTGGGTCGGTTGCTGTGGCGACACCTCTCGTGCTCTGAAAACATGGGATTTGACCCCATGAGAATAATGTCTCCTTCAGCTGAGTCAATGAGGACTCATGTGGACTTATTCAAATGTCAACTGTTTACGAGTGCCGCGCGGAGAAAGAAGAGGGAATCAATAACGGAGAGAGAGAGTGTGTGTTTACATTAGGAACCACTGTACACACTTGGCTGCCTGTCAAACAGCAGCGACAGCAGGTCACTGAAAGAAAGCATGTGTTCATCTGTAGTCCGCAAGGCACCGCTTTGACAACAGCCCATCCCTGTGCCGTCAGTGGAGAGTTTATCCCTGAACAACCACGGGATCAGTGTTCATGAATGCATCCACCACTCAGTAAGCATCATGTTTTTGCTATAACAGCGTTCATTTTGACAGCAAATTTGTTTTTTAGTCTTAGTATTTGACTAAAACGCAATTTAGTTTTAGGCATCATTTAGTCATCTACTCCTTACTTAGTTTTAGTCGACTTAATATCATAAGAATTTAGTTGACTACATCTACAATAGATTTAGTCACAAGGTTAATGCATTTTCAGTGTTGTCCCCCATCTTTTCCCATTGTTTGATATTTAAAAACTGTTCTCTTTTCATCGTCGTTCACGGCTCTAACAAATGTTTGCATCACTTCCTGAGTTCTGATTGGACCTCTTCTCAACGGGTCCTGTTTCCTTTTCCTTTTGATGGCATTTCATCTCTGTCTGTAAATTTTCACTTTGTTTTCATTCGTTGACGAAGGTGTGGATACATTTAGTCAGAGTTTTCACTGTCATTAAGTACAATTTATTTTTGGTTTGTTTTCTGCCACAAAAATATGGTGTTGGCGAAAAAAGTACAGTCAGGTGGGTAGTGTTCTTGTTTTAAAAAGAAGCAAATAAACAAGCATAAAAGCCCTGCATGTAACTAAATCCATGTGATAAAAATAAAAACACAGACAAGTTAAATCACTGCCACCCTTCTCAAATATTGTACTATTGCTTTCATCCTGGTGGAGTTATTTAGGGTTCAAAAATATCTGTAAATACATTAAATTAAATGAATGTCCTGAATCCATAAAGTGTGTGTTTGTCATCAGACTCAGTTAAACAGTCTGTTCATACTGACTGATAGATATACCATTACATACCATATACCACACAGGGTGACAAACTGAGGGCCTGTTCAGAGGTTCTGTGTGTGGGATTCAGCAGCTAAAGACCAGAGTGTGTCCAAGTTCACAGCAGTAAATCTTAACAAACAATAGCTGCTAAAAATGACACTCCTGAAAAATGCTCTATCAGATTTCCCCATAATTAGGCGCGTTTGCCAAAATGGATTTCAGCCCCACCACTCTCCCCAACTTTCCTGCTTCTTTTGTTTAAAAAAAGGTAAAACCGGACCTTTTCTTTTCTTCTTTTTTTTTTTTTTCCACAAAATACTAATACATTACATTAAATCAAAGTTTAGAGCTTACCTGAAACTTTTATCTTTGGAGTTTACTGTAGTGATCCTGTGATTATCTCTGCCTCATTAAACATTGTGTCGAAGCATGGCCAACATTTATCCATGTTTCATTTGCTGTCTGTTTCTGTATTTTCATTTAATCTTTTTTGAGCTGTTTCGTTGTAACATAACATGTATTTTTCAAAGAAATAACTCATTTTTTGGTTTATTTCCTTGGTGCTTCGTTGTTGACGTCAGTGTCGACCAATGGGAGCACTCCTTCTTACCTGAAGCGAGCTGTGATTGGCCAAAAACCCGCTGTGTGCTGATGACTCTCTATTAAAATCCTTGATTATAAAGCCTAGATGATGTCTTAAGACAGATGATTCATGTTACAATAAGCTGTTAGGTGATTAAACTGTCAAACAATAGGCAATAGACTTTGAATAAAGGATTTGGAAAAGAACCAGCTGTGGCACTACTTTAAATTTTGTCTGAGACAGAAAGAGATGGTGCTAATATTTAGGGCCTGATATTTTATATTGTTAAGATCAATCTTTCACAAAAACTACACACTTCAATTGTTCATTTTATTCTACTGCTTAGTCTCACTCGGGGTTGTGGGTTGGCTGGATCTATACATGCATGTCTTTGGAAGGGTACCAGAGACAACCCATGGTAACACTATAATATAGTCATAAATGGAAAAACACTGCAAGAGATTTACAACATTCATACAGAAAAAAAAATCCAACTGTGAGACTAAAAATGTGAGGATAATATTATCTATGTTCCCAAAGTAAAGTTCAAATGTTCAACATATGTGTAAACTATTCAAAACCAAGAGAAGAGCTGCTGCAGAGTAATTACCTTGAGTTCAGATGAGAGACTGCATCAGTATTCCAGTCGCTGCGGACTTTCATTAGGACCAATGAAAAACAGTAAGAGGCCAATCGATAGTGTTCAGCTGCTCGACACCTTGCTGGAGCAGCGCAAACAAATAATGGCTCTGAAAAATATAACTTTGATGAAAAAGACACCGGACATTTCCCTCAGTTAAACGTCAACCAGCATTTGCTCTTTGAAAGGAAATGAAAAAGCATTACAATTTGAAGCAACGCGGGTTTAATAACTCTTGCAAATTAAATCAAGTCATTGAGCTTGATTGTGTAAAAACACTGAATATAAAGCTGAGGACCAACACCTGCACACACTGGATATTCCATTACGTTCTATCAAAATATTAAGAAAGAGATGTCCATTTTTTCAACAATTTCTCAGCTCACCTACAGTTTCCTGTCATCAATCACAGTCTCCAGCACATATTCTCCTGCTGTCAGTTCTCTAGTCAGTCCACACTGGCTTTGCACTTTGGCCAACCAGCTATATATGTATATACCTTTACTTTCACATCTTGACTGCTTCATGGATAATTTGAAGAGTCATTTAGGTTTAATAATTATGTCTGAAAGTAAAAAAAACTAAACAAAACACAATAGTAAATGCACACTAGCTGAGAGTGAGACTGAGATGTGACTGATGTGAAACAGCTCTAATGAAAAACTGGCTGTAGATAAATGTGAGCATAAAGTGCGACAAGAGAGTGAGGTTAAATCTGTTGGCAGCACTGAAAACTCTGTCTTTGCTAAACAGACCTCATGTTTAATGTTCTAATTTCTCAAATTACAAAGGGATCAAAGAGAGGCAATAGATTACCACAAAGACATGATCCACATGCGCGCTTTATCTTTTGTTCGCCACAGTCCATTGTTGTGAAATTTAAGAGTCGAAGAGATGTTCATCAGCCTTCACAAAGAAAACATTGGTTAACAACAGCAGAGCTGATACAGTACAAAATGGATAAGGCCTAAAACCTGACAGCACAAAGTGGTGATGAGACTAAAACAAGCTTTTTTCAATGCCAATCATAGTAAAGAAGTTATTTAAGGACCTTAAATAAATTGTTCACTATTTCAACTTCTGTGTGAAAAGGGATATAATCATGCCTCTGTTCTGGGAAAAGCCAGAGGACTGGTCTTTGTTCCAGACATTTCTGGTAGATAGATGGATATGATAGACCCCTCTCCTGGTTTTAGCCGCAGGTCATGTGGCTCTCTCAATCTGATCATGGAGTTAAAGTTTCGAGATGAAGCCCACTGTAATGTATCCTGGCCTCTTATCTTGTGCCTACCATTAATCTGAACTCATTTGTCGTCTGACAGCTCTTACCTGGGGATCAGGAGTGGCTCAGGTGACTGATTCCTCTCAGCTCCAAGCTGTGTTTTCTAATTATCTGTTCTGTTCTTCTTCTCCCCTCTGCCCTGAGTCTCTCTGGCCCCCTTTCCCCAGGCCAATGGCCCAGGTTTAATTAAAACCCTTAGCAGCTTTAGACTTAAAGTGAAACACTGATGGATGGTGCTGTGCTTTTGTTTTGATGAGCTGATGGCATCGGCTCGTCAGACTGGACAATGCCATGATTCACGCTAACACGTTTATATTAACACTCAGCCAGGAATAAAGCAGCTTTGCTCGGCTGCAGGGAAATCTTGCATTGATTCCTTACTGCTCCAGCTCACATCTGATTGGCCGCCCGGAGCAGCTGCAGCAGATTACTGTTTGAGTTTCGACCATTTTAATGGATTCTGACGCCTGATTAACTCAGTCAAGAATCTGTGTTGTTTATTAGACGGCCGGTTAGAGTGCACTAAAGAAATCGGTACTGTACATTAAGTATTTATGAATGTAATCTTGTTCTTTAATTTGAATTATTACTGACTTTATTTAATTGATCATCCTCTGTCGACCAGAAAAGGAGAAAGAAGCATATACTATATGATTATTATCCAATGGACTTTATCTGGAAGTGAACCTAAAACAAGAGATATTATACTCTATACAAATTTACCTCACCCAAATAAGATTGTCTTCATCTAAAATTGTAATGTGCAACAAGCAAATAAAACTTGGCAGAAGTTAGGAAAGAATATTTCTGGAGGTGAAAACAACAGCCTATTACTGTGTTCTGTGTAAGTCCAAAAAAACAGCGGGAAGCTGCCATGCTGATTGTCTGGAAACAGAGCCAGGATGAAGGATTATGGACTCTTCTCTCAGAGATGACTCAAATTTTGCATGACATTTTTTTTTCTTTTACAGTTTTTATAGAGTAAGTGATGATGTTTGGAGGCTGTTTAAATTGCTTCAGTGCTTTGTTTCTTTCAATTTGATTATTCTGTTAGCCCTTGAACGGTTTGGACTTTAAATATTTGGATGTTTTTATTCTTTTCAATGCAATTTTCATATTTACTGTGACACCAACAGCAGCTGCTGAAGTCGAGAGTGAAGCAGAGTAAACAAAGAATGTTTATATCTAACACAGCTCAGACACTCTCCACTGCCTCTCACTGTCTCCTGCACTCACATGATTGCATCTGAAATTTAATACTGAACGCCAATGAAAAGGACATGGAAAAACTTCATTGTGCATAAAAAATATTAGTAAAGTTATCCTGTCATCCTCAATGTACTCTTGAGTTGGTCCTGTCTGTGTCTGTGAGCATGACCCACTTTGTAAAAAGAAAGAATCCATCTAAAATCTCCAGACCTCCTTCTTGTGTTTGCATGCAGTTTGCTCAAATTGATCTTCAATAATTGAGGTAAACAGAAGTGTTTCTTGTTGCTGGATAAGGATCAGAGTGGTTGTGGTTCAAGGCCATGATTGCGATGTAAAGCTAATAAGCTGATGAATTATGCAGAAGTGTAGTGGATCCACGCCTCGACCAGTTCCTGTCTGTGTCAGTGTCCGCTGTGGCCAATTAGAGACTGGCTACGGTGAATAAATGAGACATACCCAGAAGTCTTTTCACAACATAAAATTATCCAGTGTTTGAAACACGAAAGTTGGAATCTCCTCATCATTTATTACCGTAGGCCCCAGGCTCTTAGTGTTTGTGATTTTAGCTTTCAATTGCACACATGAGGTGTACTAGAAATCAGGCAAGGGGTTTCTTAGCAAGCCATGGTTTGTTTTAGCAAAAGCTCCCAGGCTAATCATTTGACAGAGGGAACATGCGTCCGGGTTGTCATGTGTCACTGAAAATACCTGTGTTAGGATGAAACATTCGTCCTTGAGATCACAACCAACCTGAGACACACAATGTCCAGAGCACATACTGTGCTGCATGTGTGTGCTAGTGGTTACAGACTGAAAAATTAATATATGATCATACTCAGAGATGAATGTTTTTGCTTGGTAAACTACACATATATAGATACTTCTAATTAATGGGGACATCCTCCATGTCAACTTCCAAAGAAGTTAGAAGAAAAGTGCTTTTGTCAATCATCAAATAACTGTGAGTGTAAAAAGTTAACTGTAGCCATAGTTCAGTCAGACATCAGAATTTGTGTGGCGTTTGTAATGTAATGAAAAATAAACGATGTATTTAAGTGGATTTTAATAATTCACACAACAAAAGCAGAGGCAGACCAGTGCATTATGGGTAGAAAGGCCAAGGCATTTAGGTCAGCTTCTTCTAGATTTCTGAAACGTGTTTTGGTTTGTTCCCGTTTGCTACACTTTATTTGTTGTTCTTAGATTCTTTCTTACTCTATTTTGTTATGTGTTCATCATATATTGCTCTTTTCTGTTCTTAAAACATGATTCAAATTTTTCATCTCCGCAAAGCACGAAGCATTGACATGCTTTTTTATTGTATGTTGTGGTTGGCCCATTTCGGAGTGTTCTCCTCTCGTCCTTGTTGCCCCAACCCCCTGGTTTAATCCCCCTGGTCTTTAGCTTTTCTTTTTTGACCACCTTTACAGAGCAGCTTTTCTTGGAGCATGCTAAAAATAGCAGGAGAATAAAGCAGTGAATGGGGGAGGAGCAGGGTGTTTGACGTACAGTTTGTACAGTGTCGTATCACCTCAGGGCTCAGTGCCGCTGTTACTGTGAGTCTGTCGAAAAACAATATTATAATATTATAATATGTCTTTTGGCTAATATTAGATCAATTTGATTAAGCTGCAATACATTTGGGATCTTATACATATTGTATTGTGTGATTTTGTTATTTTTTTGATACAATGCAGTGTTGCGATCTCTACTGGTACACTGCTGCAAACAAGTCTGGAAGAAAGAGACCCAATAGAGTGGAAAGTGTGGCCTTACAACATGAAAAGAACAGCCGTCCTTCTTTTGAGGAACAGCAAGGAACATTTTCCCTACTTTTGGATGTCTGAGGTGATATTTCATCCTCATTGTCTCACTTTGGTTCTCATCTAACACTGTATACGATTGCAGAATTTACATCCTGCACTGAGCTCTATCTGTTTGATCCCTGACAGAATAATCTGACAACAAGTAGGATTGTTTCATTGTCAGTGTTTTATTCTTTTTTCATTGAGGAGTTTTCCAGGATTACTCTCATACTAAACAGTGATTCCACATTTAGCTGTTCTGCAGTTAATTAGAAGATGTCAGCAGGCATCAGCTAATGACTTTTGTTCCTGCTTGCAACAGTTGCAGGAGACAGCACAGAAACAGCAGGAATTAGGTAGTGCCTGTGGGGAGGAAGACACCAAGACAACAAGCAAAAAATGAAACTTTGAAAGGATGCGTTAACTTGGACAACCATTCACTTTGAAAGCGGCTACAGCCACAAAAACAAACAAAACAGAAAACAGTACAACTTTATTCTTGAACAGCATTTTAAAAAGTCTGTTGTGTATGCACTAGAGTGGAAGGATATTGTATGTTCAGTGCATGTCAACAGTGTTTATTTAAGCATCTGTAAACATGGTTAAACTGAGTGAATGTTACAAAAGCATAATGTGATTAGTGCAAATGCTGAACTAAGACACTAAGAAACAGAGGCACAGAGCCCTGGACACAGCCCACCACCACGGACTGGGGTTTACGGTACCAGAGCTGACAATAGCCACCAAGGCCTAATACATGTGTGCTGATGCTGGACACTTGTACCTGTTGCCATGGTAATGTGTTCAACGGACTGAAACCCAACTTGCACAAAGGGGCTACGATGATTGTTGAGAAATGCAAAAACAAGTCTGTTTTGACCTTACCCTGTTTACTCGAGGTGTGTTATCTGTAACATCTATAGATGTAACTTGGGCTTTTAACAAGGCTCCACTGAAACAGTGCAATAATACAGACAACGTATGTGTAATTTTATGTGCTCAGCCAAACAGCTGTAAACAACAAATCATTTATCATCCAGTTTTCACAAATGCACCATTGTCTCTAATATTACCACTCTGTTTGGAGCTTTAAAAAGTGCCACATCCCAAGCAGCACAAAGTGTATTTATTACAGATGTATCACAGATGCATTCTCATAAAACTGTCAGCCATGGTTTCATGTCCAGCCGTTTTTATTATTTTATTAGGTTTTTTTTTTTTTTTTTATCATTATATTTTAGTCTGAAACAGAAAATATTCATGTCACATGAGAAAAGGACTCATTTTGTACATAACATAACATAATTAAAAGAATAGTATCTGTTATGTAATTTCAGTTTTCACTTGTTAGTTTTGTATTATTATATAAAAGGTATTGTTCCCAGGATGTTGAATTTATGGATGTTAGATGTTACCTGGAGTTGCTTCCCAGAAAATATTTTAGGATGAGGCAGCAAATTCCCAGTAGATAGCCAATCTCTCTTTTGAACTCTTCAGTATAATATAAATGGGACAACAGAAGACTATGGGTGTCCATTTTTAAATAAAAAGCAAATGTTTCCTGCTGTGTCTTGACACCTGTTCAAATAGTTTTACGTGGTATGGAAGTTTGAAGATGCATCTCATTACTCTGGTCAACTCTACCAAAGCCAGAGCAGCTTTTGAAGAGTGTCCTTGTGGGCCGTGAAAATAAATTTAAAAAATATTAGGGAATCATTTGACCCTCATGTTTGACAGCTTGCTGGTAGTTTATATCAAGGTAATCCTTTATTTCTTTCTGCCGTTTCCTCTTTCCCACGGCCTCACAAGCCTGCTGCATAAGAGCCTGGTGTAAATATAAAACAGCAAAGCTACATCACTTTCACTGGTGTGTGCACATTTCTACATACAACTGTGCACTATTCATAATCTCTTACAAACAGTAGTTGATTTTTGTCTAATCTTTTTGATTTACAAAAACATGTCCACTAAAAATGTATTTTTAAAGTAACCGCAATTGAATTGGAGTTTCTATATGGAGATGATTCTGAGGATAATGCTGAGTGGTGCAGAAATATTAATATCCTGTGTGCTGGGAAGTGATCTGAGTCGTCCTGCTGAGGTGAACTTTATCCAGTCAGATCCTCAGGGATCAGGTTTGTCCTGCTGCTGTGTCCGGTGCTGATGGGGAGACTAAGAGCAGCTACCTGAGCAGCGGGTCAGGGGGGCACTGGGGGAGGTCTGGAGCAGCTTTATGAGCTCAGGTTAATGTTAGTGTACAGATTTACATCCTGCGTCAGAAGGCCGCTGATGGTTTGACGAGGCAGTGTGATGAACGGCTGACAGCTTCAAAGAGACAGACGGAGTGATGAATGGCAGGGGGTCGACTGTCCCTGCTGACTTCTGCTTTTATTTATTTAGAGCACAATACATAAATTAGCTTTCATTGTTTGCCATGTCTACACTGATGCGTGTCTTCGAATAGGTTTGTCCTCAAACATGTTTACAAAAGCTTAAGAAAGTGGGAGGGATGAAAATGGAAATTTAAATATAAGTGGCAAGGTGAAGAGCATTAGCAGCTTCAACAAATGTGTTATACTGTTTGGTGACAAGAAAAAAGGTACACCTTTAACTCTACTCCTGGTGATTTGATTTTCTGACCTTCTGCTGAAGTGAACTGGTTAGGGGTAAATGTAAGAAGAAAATAGCTTTGTACCTCATTGAACAAAATGTAGCTTCACATTTTCTCTAGTTTTCTCCACATTTTCTGGACTTGTTCCTAAATCTGACATAACTGACAATGTGTTTGTAAACCTCAAGGTGAAGAAACATAATAATCCCATTTCCTCCTTTAATCGCCAATGCCTCAATTGAATTTCACAAATTCAGAGGAACAGTATAGAGCAGACCTCCAGTCTTAGTGTCGTGCTGTTGTGCATTTTCGATAAAGCAGAGCTTTGACAGATGTGTTGTGTTTTTGCTGTACAAGTCTAAACTGACAATGAGTATGGAGTGGACACCATTATATGAAGCCTGTAGATCATTAGATGTGAATATATTTGCTCATGTTAAATGGTGCACATAATTAATTACTTGTTTTTAATTTTGGGCATAAAATAACATTTTAACCAAAGTGAAATTGTCACTTTCTGGCTCATCACTCATTTTGATGAATTATGTTCATAACATTGAAGTGAAGTCAGGAATACTCTTACTTGAGTTAGAATTAGATTTAATCAGTGGTGTTAACTCATTATAGAGGAAAATTAGAACATGTTTTCTTGTTTTTAAATCTCTGATGAAAGTATTTATTTGGACAAAAATAGTAAATTGTTTATTCAGTTACTTTCCAATAAGTAGAAAAAGAACAAACTGAACAACAAATGCACATTTCACTTGTATATTTAAAATAGAAGAGGTGCAGTGGATCAGTCCCACACGTTTGTGTTAACAAAGAAAGGTGTGAAGACAAATGGTGCATCTTAATTAACACTGAGCAGCAGCAGCTTCACCTCGACACGTTCTTATTTCAGAGCTAAATGTGGAAGAGAATAAGAGGCTGCCGACGCCTCCACAAAATGCAGCTCTGTGTCATCACAACAGACATATTTATAATCTTATCAAAGCTGGAAATCTACCTCTTACACAAACAACAGTGAGTGTGTGTGTGTCTCCACGTCCCACATATCCTCCTGCGTTCCCACAATCCTTTGTTGCAGCTGACAGATGGTGATAATCAGTATTGTCCCCAGGAGACGAGAAGATGTCCCGTTTATTATCATCCAACATGTTGGTGATGGACGCCCAAACGAAGGCTCAGGCTTTTTAAATCCGCACCACGTTGGAGTTTGTGTTAACTGAATGAAATAATAATGTGCATTGTCACAAACTGATGATGATCCAGTTTTTCTCACATCAAAATGGTAGAATGTGAAATCTCTTGTATTCCAAGCAAAAACAGTGAGGAGATTTGTGAGCCTGTAGCATTTCTTAAGGGGTTCCCTGAAGATCCTCTGCAAACACTTCAAAAAAGATTCTGCTACAATACTACAAAATTAGCCACTAAAATATGAGCAGTAAAATGTACCTTTTTTTTCATTTGAACAGAGTCTGTTCTTGCCCTAAGAAACAGAATGAAGAGTTTGGTCTGCTGCTCCTGCACATTGAGGAAGCCTCTTGAGGTCGTGGTACATCTTTCTCAAGTGCCCTTCTGTCTTGGATGCCCTCTGGAAGCATCTTTGTTGAATTCTGAACTTGTCGAACCAGGAGGAGACGTCAGGGCACACCCCAGGGCCGGCACAAGATGCTCTGAGATCATAACTCTCTACTGACAGAAAAGAGTTAGGCAGTGAGTAGAAAGAGTAATCACCGCAAATACAAGAACATCATTTATGTAAAGCCTTCTGTATTTCTCAAAACTTTAAGGGGCAGTCAGGGTTGAAGGGTTCATGGCTCTCACTCCTTAATGGAACATTTCTGATGAAACGTTTCACTGGTCGGGTTTCACTAAGCTGCATTGTGTTTCCAGTATCAGCTCAAAACACACCTATCACTGACAGAGCCCAGCACAGAGGCCACTTCCTGTCGCTCTCCACACAGTTCACAAATTTCACTTCTATGAATTAAATGTTTGTTGGAGTGTTGTGGATTAATGCCAACCTTCTTATAGGTTAATGAAATGTTGTTGTTTTTTGGAATCTGCTTGTGTGCACGTTGAGCATCACCTATGACACTGTTAGGGCAGCTTGGTGATCTGCTGTGCTCTAATGCAACTGAAAATGATTTAGCTGCTGATTAACTACAGCAACAGTGGGTGTCGTGGGTCGTCATTAAAAACTCTCATCAATAATAAAGGGCCTTAGATACATGTTGCTATGGAAATTGTGCAGACATAACTTTCAGTAGGAACTCCACTTACCTGTGATCTCATGTAACATGCACTTTGTGTATTAGACATTACTGTTTTCACTCACTGATCAGAGGTCGTCTTACCTTAGAAGATGCCTGGCTCCTGTTAGCTTACAGTCTTTGGCAGATTAGAGCCAACGCCAGGAAAGTAACCTGCACCCAACCCTGTTATGGTCTGTGTGATCCAGGCTTGAGACGCTCTAAACATAAGTCTATCTTTTTAAGAAAAGGTTTCAAAGGAGAAGATGTGATATGATTCACACTCACGTTCTGAGAAGTCCTGCTGTCAGTTCCTGGGCAAGTCCCCAAAACTAAAAGGTATTCATAAATGTGTTTTATTATCCCAAAACAAGCACAACACTAAGAAGCTTGAAAAGCAACTGTTAAAAGATCTTGGATGGCTCCACGCTGGGGAAGAATGAGGCTAGAGTCTGGACGTAGCTGTGAGCTTTCTTCAACAGCTTATGTGTTTGAAAACATGATTTTGACAAACAGGATAAGATCAGTAGCTGCGTCAGCACCATGATGTTATGTGCATGACATTGGTTTAATAGCTTTTTGTGTAGCGGCAGAGGCTGCTGCATTTTGTTGCTTCCTGTGTTTTTGTCACTACTTCATTTACACAGTCCTTAGTGACTGGCCACTAACACAGAAGGGATAAAGACAGAAAATAAAAGCACTTCCTTCCTGCTGTCAGAGTCCCATCTGGTCAATAGTGCCGTTTAACTGTCAGTGCGTTTACAGTACTTGTGGTCACAATCGTTGGCCTGTTATCAGTGACAGTTTCCAGCAGCTGTGTGCTCAGCAGCTGCATTGATTTCTTCTTTAAAGAGAATGATGTTCGACAGTAAAGATGACTTCATTCTGTCACCAACAGCTTGCTGTGGACTACTTCTACTTCCCCCACAAATATGCAGACTGCAGCAGCAGAGAGTGAATTATAATCTTACAGGCAGAAATCTGTAAGCAGCAGTGTGTGACAAATGATCCCAGTTTGATTTTCTCTCGGGGGAAGAGGGAGGGGAAAACGTGTGAGTATCTGAACTAAATATGTTTAAATTTTTATCACATAACCAGCGTTTCTTTGCCCGCAGTGAGAGAGATGATAAAAGGAGCAAGTGGCTGATGGGACGTGAAGGCCTGAGGCTGATAGCTGCCACATATCCAACCAATCAGAGCCAGCGCAGAGTGATCAGACCCATCATCTTGTAAAACAGCCACAAAATATGTCAAACATGAAAGAAGGGGCTACAAGGAAACAACAGTGGGCTTTAAATGTTTGTAAATAGTTGGTGTGACCTGGTTTGAGAATTTTATATTGCTTTGCTAGTCAGTAGAAACAAACGGTATTAGGTACTGTACATTCCTACAATGAGTACAATTCATTGTTGAATTTTTCCCATTCTAATTCTTTGCAGCAGCTGCTATTGATTTAACAGTCCCTCTGTTCAATATTTAAGGGTAGATACAAGCACTGATTGATTTTGAGGTTGAAGCTGCATGAGAATATGTGTTAACCATTAGTGTTTTAGCAGGCTTGTGTACGTGTTTATTTTACTTTTTTTAAATCAGAAACAATTTCCATGACTTTAATCAGGCCACACACAACACACCTCTCAGCCGAGCTGTAGCCCCTATTTTCTATTTCCAACATCTGTGCCAATGGGGAGTATACTCCACCTGGGAAAGACCAGGGACCATCTATGAACCGACCAGCTTTTACTGACTAGCTGTGCCTTTAACAAGGCACAAAAGGTTCATTGCACCACTGGGGCGAAAGGTGGGAATGAGAAAATGACAATACATTTATTAATGAAATGGTTTTAAAAACAGACCCTTTTAAAAAGAAACACAACAACACAAAACACACTATGCACCAAAATGGCCCTCACCAGGTGAAGGCATGATGCAATCCTCAGAGAAGAAAAAGGAGCAACAAGAAAATATGTTATTTGATGTTGATCCACTTCTAAAACCTGCAGTATTCGATTTCAGACGGGCAATGCTCTTTGACATGACTTTAAAGCCACGTATCTGACATCAGCATCGGACTCTCAAACAAAGCTCTGTGAAGGTGCCATCCTAGGATCACAAGTGACATGAAACCAGACAGATATACTCGGCTCAAATGTACAGTTGTCTGCCATGTTTCTTTACATTTTTGTGAGAGATTTGACAAGGTTTCCCAGGGTTAAAAGCAGGGACTCTGACTTTATGAGTTTAGATTTTCGTGTGTCTCAGACCCCTACAAACAGTAGTTCTTTCTGCCGTGGTCCCTATCGCATTGTGAAATAAATTCCATGGAGGTAATTACCTGCTATGAGGTTTTACCCACAATCCCCGGGTTATTTGTTGTTGGATGAGGGGGTGTCATTAATACTCCTTTAAAGCTTCTATTGGCCTTTCAGCTCCTGTTGGTTTTAGTGCAACACTAACACTTCATTTTAAAAGAAGACAAGGTGAAATGAGGACACAGTACACTCTCTATTGTTCTGGGAAAAAAACAAAGATAGACACCTTACAGCCCTACTGCTTTAATAAACCCAACTTAGTCTGTTTTAAGCATCATACATGTGTCGGATGACACAATAACTGACAGCGGCTGTCACTCGACACATGATAAGGCCATCTCTCTCTGTTTTCTTGCTGAGATTGGCTCTGGGATGTCCTCTAACTAAGGACATGCCTGTCCGATCAGAACTATCAGGGGACAAACTAAGTGCTGGGTAATGCCCCCAGCGGTGCCCCAACAGGTAAATCTGCTGATGTCTGACTTCCCCAAATTAAAGCTGAAAGCCTCTGTATGTGCTCTTGACCCCATTTTTTACTTCTACCAGAACACTTTCTGATTGAAAAAGTCTTTATGAACACCAACTTTTGACAAATCACTGTGTCCCAAACTTGGAACCTTTGTATAACACCAACTGAAAATATTATATGACTTCTCAACTTTGTCCTGCAGACTTTATTTGACACTTGGACACAATATATAGGTTTGAGATTAATCAATACCATGGAAGGTTGTAGAGGCCCTGATTTTTCTCTTTCACCTTTCTTAAACCTAAAAATGTTGTTGTGCGCTCTATGTACATTTTTGTGCAAATATCCCATGGGTTCCTCCAGGATAATTCAGATAGAAACATAAATTCACTTGACAACCAGACGGTGGGACCTGCAACTACAAAAAAAAAAATGACATGAGTTTTTAATAATAAATGAAGACTTTAGCCGTAGCTGCATTTCTCTGGAGACTGTTTATCAATTCACTCTGATTATCAAGCCCTCTCTTTCTCGAGACTTTTACCCAGAAGGCGCAGTCCTCCTCCTCCCCACACATCAATATAAATGCCCTCATCGATACACGGCCGCTCTCCTCCTCCTTCTCCTTCTTCTTCTTCTCCTGGTTTCCAGCAGCTCTCTGGAGGGCTGAGGCGTTCTCACCTCCCAATACAAACAGTGAGTAGGGTATCGACCGAGCTCTCCAGCTGCTGACACGTTCACACTGAGAAGACATTTACTCCATTATAAGCCTGACATCAGCCACTTTTAGCTGCTCTGTTTTACTCGCGGGAATCTTCACACATTTTGTCACTTAACACAAGATGAAGAGCAACTAAAGCTTACGGAGCGGTTGTGTGTGACGACTTTTCAGATTTTTGCCATCAAACTCAGTCGCACCGAAATCTGAACATGTTCTCACCTAGTCGCATAGGTGAGAGTAGCCCTTAAAACCCAGGTGAAAAGAGGGAGAGTGGTTGAATCTACAAACAATGGACTCAGTAAAGCATCTACAGTCGGCTGACTCAGGGAAAACCACTGAACCTCTTCTCCTCTTCTTCCTGTTTATGGTGCAGTGACTCGAGACATCTATTCTCAGTAAACAACCAGCGCTCAGAAAATGTGCTGCCAGCGGTGATCCATCTAAAACTCAAGACTTAAATCCTGCTTAAACCCTACAGAAATACATTTAATATTAATCAAACTTGTACCAGTTTATGAACATATCAATATGCAGGGTTGTCTTGTGAGCACATTTCTAGGCATTGTTTAGGCACGATATTCTGGATGAAGCCCATCCTCGACTCGGAGCAGCTCCAGGACTGCCTTTTTGTATTTCTGTTCAGTGAAAGTTTTTTTTTTCTGTCATGCACACGGAGGCAGCAGTTTCCTCCATGTCCCTCGATGGCAGAAGACATCAACAACAGCGAGAGAAGCCTAAAACAAGGCTGCGAGTTGATTTTGAAGAAAGTGGTGTGAAGTGAAAGCCAGTCAGCCTTCCTCCTCCCATCAGCCCCAGGGGTGTGCAGCAGGCAGTGAAGAAGTTTCACTGAAATCCGAACTCTGCACAATCCTCAAGTTGACTTTCAATCAGATTTATTATTTAGCATCACTGTTTTTTTGGGGGTTTTTTTTTTTTTTTTTGCTCGACTGATGTAACAACAGTTTGTGGAGTTATATTTTTTATAATTCAGTGCAACAGTTGTCCCTGAAAGCCTACAGATTTGAAATTAATGTTGTGATTGAATAGAAAACCTTGGACTTTTACTGCACCCCATATATTTGCACTGGTTTTGTTCTGGTCCCAAAACTCATGGCCTGACAATAATAAAGATATTTATTGTGACATTTCACTAAGGCCACAGTGCAGCTGGTGTTGGTGGTGCCTTATGGCTGCTTTAGAAAAGAGTGTGTGTGTGTGTGTTCATTCTCTGTTGTAAATGTTTGCAGGGCATGGTGAAGGATGCCAGCCCTTTTTAATGAGTATGTTAATCGTGTATATCATATGTGGCGGCGACTATTTTTACCCCATCTCTGTGCCACATCTCAACACAAGCAAAAGATATGCTGCAGATCATATTGATGTAAAACAAGAATGAATGAATGAAGAGTGAGGAGTATAAAGCTTGTACATCATTATCCGCACCATCTTCTTCTGCAGCAGACCCACTTCAATAACAACAGTAGTATTATCTTTTATTTAAAATGCAGTTTGTGCCATTAAACGCCACACAGCTGATAATGACAATGTTTTTTTCTCAGCAGTTGCATCAACATGAGGTTTAAGTGCCTCTGCTGCTTATACAAACATTATGTGGAGATGAAAGATGGCCGCAGGTCGACCTGAGCTTGTACTGAAGCAGCGTGCGTGAAATACGGACAGCTCCTTTTAATTACTGACTCTGTGTGTCGCTCATTTACATAATATTTGGATGAAAAGGGCTTTTTGTGCAGGCTACGTTGGCTCCTATAGTGTAAACGAGCTGCCACTGGATCAGAAAACAAACAAACAAACAAACAAACACTCCTTTAGTCAGAATTTCAATTTGAAATTTTAATAAGAAAGCCAGGCATCTTCACAACGTACAGCCCTTTTGTCCTTCAGTGAAGTGACCTTCAAATGTTTGTGATGAAACACTAAGAAAAATCCCTCAGCTCTGAATTCTTTTTGATTTTCAAAGTGGCCTTCTTTCTAAAGGGCTTTTGTTTTGGTGTTTGGCATCGTTTCCTTTCGAGTAAATAAGGGAAGGCTTCAGACAGGAGTCAAGAGAAGAATAACCCAAAAGATATGAAGCTCACTGAATGTACAAAAGCAGAGTCGAGCAGAGTTTTGTGTAAGCTGTATTTTTGAAGGAAACTAAGCAGTGCAATGCTAAGATTTTACAAAGCTAATTGGACAAGATTAATCAAGTTGCTGCCCAAAAGATTGTCCCTGACACACAACACCCCTATGATCCAAGTTGTATTTTGTATTCATTTTTATTGTCTCCCTGTGCTTTAACTGTAAAAGTGTATCTGTACTGTCCGTTCTGCAGTGTTTTAATGTATCTCTGTCTTTATGTTCCAACACAGATTACCCTTGAGGCAACAAAAGTTTCATTCATTCAGGTATTGTTTCGCCACAGTATCAAAGCACAGAGAGACACTTGTGGTTAATGTTCAGAAGCCTCCAGCACATCTTATTGTCTGCACTATTGGTGTGGTCGTTACCCCTGCTGAGTGATGTGTACAGTCTGTTTATGCATGCACACTGTGGGTCAGAGGGGTAAGAAAAGGTAAATATCAAGTTTCAAGTGTTTTATTTGGGTTGTCACAAACTTTCCAATTCAGTTGAAGAAGCTGAAGATGCCCCGAGACAAAGCAGTGAAATGGAGAT
Organism: Rhyacichthys aspro; assembly: GCA_036850595.1. Taxonomy (NCBI): domain Eukaryota; kingdom Metazoa; phylum Chordata; class Actinopteri; order Gobiiformes; family Rhyacichthyidae; genus Rhyacichthys; species Rhyacichthys aspro. The sequence goes on along the minus strand of CM072159.1, from coordinate 18,971,413 downwards.
GTATGTACAGGAGAAAAAATGTGGGTGTAATGTGTGCCATCAGAAAAAAAGGGACGAACAAAAAGCTTGAAGTATGAATAATGCTGGGAGAATAAATGCATCTGAATCACATGTAAAGATCTAAATGTATGCAGGCAACAAAAAGAGAAGTGCATTCTCTGGTATGGGAGATGTTTACAGCTGTCACTTGTAATTGTATTTTTACTTTTCCACTCATCCCACTCATCTTTCTCCTCTTATCACTTCACGCCCAGACTATAGCAGCCTAAAAAAACAAACAAACAAACAAAAAAACAACACTTGCTTCTGGCCAAAGAGCTAAAAGCAGGCTGTCTAAAAGAGACATCCAGACAAATGGACGGAGAGAAGAGTAAGTAAAAGAGACAGAAAACAGAGAAAGGTAGAAGAGCTGCAGGCCACAAACTGACCTTAGAAAGGACAATGGGAAAATCAAATCTAATGGTGCGCTAAAGTTTTAGCTGGAGCAGAAAAATCCATTGTGTGGAGTTCTGAGGCTAAAACACGAGACGCTTTTACATTTTATTGACAGTAATTTTAAAGGTCTTTAGAAATTAAATGGAGGTAATTGCCCCCCATTGATAAATCATGAATCAGCAGATGAGAAACAAAGTAATTAACATCTATTTATGGTACTGTGTGTGTAGTAGAAGGATTAAAAACTGGTAACACAACCTGGATCTCAAATTGTTTCAAAATGAATCTTTAATGTTGTCATATAAAGTTGAAAAATATCCTTGCAGGCGCCATGGCTGTTCACACGCTCTAAATGGAACAGTGTGAGACGTGGTATCACCATATACAATTTTGACACCATATCTCACCAGAAAGGCCCAAATTTAAAACTTTAACACAAAAAAACCTTCTTGTCTCTCTATCTTCCTCAGAATATTCACAAAGTAAGAAGAGAAGAAAGAATATTCAAAAAATTATTCAAGAAAAGTACAGAACAGTTTGTACAGTAAGAAGACAAATGTTACTACTCATTAAAAAAATAAAACATTTATTGCGCCGCATTAAAACATCCTGAACCTGAGTAGGCCCACACAGGTCCACTTAAACACAGACACAAGCAGAACAACACTTAGACGCCGCAGGGAGCCATCAATCATGTATAGATAGCTCGGAGCACACACTTCAGATCAAATCAAGTGAATTAGACTGATGTGTTCATTTGGAAACTAATGTGATGCTAAAAAAAAAAATCTAATTTTAACCTTAAAATAATTCCCAATGATCAACTGAATTCAGCTACAATCACAGGTGTCTTATGGGATTGATGTTCCTTCGCTAAATAAACACAGCACACACATCACATTGATCTCTGCTCCTCTGGCTTCTTTTTGTGCTATGATTTAGAGCAGAGTGAGACCTCCTGTCTGGAGTCCACACCTGCTCTGACTGATATGCAGCTGTTGGAGTGTAAATACATCAACCTGTGTGTGTGTGTGTGTGTGTGTGTGTGTGTGTGTGTGTGTGTGTGTGTGTGTGTGTGTGTGTGTGTGTGTGTGTGTGTGTGTGTGGACTCTGCCTTTAGACCTGTCAACACATTTACCACTAGGTTTCTTTTGTTGTACTGAAAAGACGTCAAAGGGCAAAGAGCGAGGCACCTGTGTTGGAGGAGATGTAAAAAAGGGTGACCTGTGGATGATGGGAGCAGACCTGTAGCACTTTGTCACTCCCCCCAAACAAACCCCCCAAGATGTGAATTTGTATTTGCTCTCAGAGAAAATGATTTGGCAAACACTTTCTCTGCATCCATTAGACAAATGAGGGTCATCAGGGTGGAAACCTGCCTGTTTCTGCTCACGACAGAGACTCCTCTCAGCATCTGACAGAAACCTGAAATTATAATTATTCTAAAGTACATAATGGTCTGTGCACGCAAAACACAACTGAACTGATAAAGACTACTTCATACCATTTTAATAATTAAAAAATAAAATGAAATTCTTAGGTATAAGAAAAATGTCTGGGGAGAGCATTGTTAAGAACAGTTATAATCCTAATTGCCCAATGGTCTCTGAATAGGCAAAGCTTTCCATGACGACCACTGTCACTTTAAGGACAGGAGCTTGGTTGGAGATTAGAGGAGAATGTGTGACAATTACTGTTTGACCAACATCTGTCTTCACCGACTAGTGAGTGGAACTGGTAACATGAGTAACACAGACTGAGACTGTCAACATAAAGGGACTGTGACTTTCTTTCCCCAAATACAGAGTTCACAGTGGATTACCAAATGATGGTGTGAGAGGCCACAGACTAAGAGCAAATGAAGTTGGAAAACGATTGTTTGAAATTGCAAACTGTCCTTTAGGTTCAGGAGTTATTCTGGAAGCATGAATAATTCTGAAATCCAGATGCAAAGCAGGGGAATGTGTTAAACTTGAGATGAACTGTTTTCTTTGTGGCATCAGGTGGAAGTGACAGAGTTGCTGACTGCAGGAAAAACACTCTGCAGCTCAATTTCCCCGTTCAGACCCGGACATACGATCTCAGAGGGATGTTTATTCGTTTTAGGGTTTATTTCTAAGCGGGGTGTACTGTACAGTGCAGTCTCAGAGACAGATTCTCTTTCCATCGCAAAGTCTGAAAAAAGTAGTATTTTTGTGAAATAAAACTACTCCCTAAGAACAAAACAACACAAATGTTTTAGTCTGTTTTAGTACTTTTCTACAAATCACCTAGAAGTGAAACATTAGCTAAAGCAGCACTATGTGACTTTTAGCTCAGAATAAGGAGCCAGAAAATCATTAAAAATAATAGAATAGCCCCAAATCCATTTTGATGTTTTCTTCACATAAAACAAGGAAACTAACTCTCTTTAAAAGACTAATTACGCCTGTTTGGGAGATCCTCCACCATGTAAGTGTAGTTGTGGGGCACTCTCATGAGGACACACATGTATCCACAACATGTCACATCACTGTAAACTGACAATACGACTGAAATATTTATTGGAAATTTATGAAAACTCAACAGTTCTGTGTGAGTTTTGCTGCAGTATTTGTTTTGTTTACAGCCTGAAAAGTTACACAGTGTTGCGTTAAATGTTCTGTCTGCAGCAGTTGTTACCTTAAACACCGCGTAATGAGAGACAAAAAACATGTAACAACAGGTTTGGGGGAAGCGCGACCAAGTGAACAACTAGACATCAGCAACGACACGCCCCTAAAGAGAGAGAGAGAGAGAGAGAGAGAGAGAGAGAGAGAGAGTGGGGGGAGCAGAGGAGTGGGAGAGGCAGCGGCGCGGGCTTCCGCTTCGCTCTGAGCAGCACCTGTGTGGCCGCGGAACAACGGACACCTCCTGCGCTCTGCTGCATCTCCACTGGACGCTTTGATGAGAGACTAACGTGTTTTAAACAACTACCACCGGAGTGACAGCGTGTTGAGGGAGCGCTCCCAGGACCACAGACAGCAGCATGTCCTCCCGGTGCCCACGCTGTGTCCGGCTTTGGATCATAGGCTCATCATAATACTTAATACTGGACTTGTTGCTGTAAATGAAGTAACACGCGCCGAGTGGAAGTGGAAACGAATCTCTTAAAACGTCAAGGTTTTTTTTTTCTTTTTTCGTTACAAATTAATGTAACTTAGTGAATCCCTGTGGTTTTCTTGTTGGCTTCTTTGACGCGTCTAAAGTGACATTAACTGTGAGCTGACTGCTCACAGCGTGATTTTCCCGTTAAATTAAAGTGGTTTATGCACTGGTTTGCGTAAAAGTATTGGAGACGTCGGCTCATCTTCTCTGTTGCGCGCAGTCCAGATGTCCGCTCGTCTTTCAGGTGCTTCTTGAGTGACAGAGCGCACGCACAGCTCCAGTACCATGGCAGCAGGAGTTGCAGCGTGGCTGCCGTTTGCACGCGCAGCGGCCATCGGCTGGATGCCGGTGGCCAGCGCGCCCATGCCTGTGCCCCCCAAAGAGAAGCAACGCAGACAGGACGGTCTCATTATTCTTAACGTAAGCGGCACTAAGTTCCAGACTTGGCGGAACACTCTGGAGCGCTATCCGGACACGCTGCTGGGCAGCACCGAGCGGGACTTCTTCTTCCACGAGGAGACCAATGAGTACTTTTTTGACCGCGACCCGGATATCTTTCGCCACATCCTCAACTTCTATCGCACCGGGAAGCTGCACTACCCGCGCCAAGAGTGCATCTCGGCGTACGACGAGGAGCTGGCCTTCTTTGGCATCATCCCGGAGATCATCGGGGACTGCTGCTATGAGGAGTACAAGGACAGACGGCGGGAGAACCAGGAGCGCATTCAGGATGACGAAGAGTCGGACCAGGCCAATGATTTGGTCTTGCCTGACATGAGCTTCAGGGAGACCATGTGGCGCGCCTTTGAGAACCCGCACACCAGCACCATGGCTCTAGTCTTCTACTATGTCACCGGCTTCTTCATCGCGGTGTCAGTCATGGCCAACGTAGTGGAGACGGTCCCGTGCGGAACCCTGCCCAACCGCGTAAAAGTAGTGTCCTGCGGAGAGCGTTACGAGTTGGCCTTTTTCTGCCTGGACACCGCGTGCGTCATGATCTTCACTGTGGAGTACCTGCTGCGCCTCTTGGCCGCACCCAGTCGCTATAAGTTTGTCAAAAGCGTAATGAGCATCATCGACGTGGTGGCCATCATGCCCTACTACATTGGCCTCGTCATGACGGATAACGAGGATGTGAGCGGCGCCTTTGTCACCCTGCGCGTCTTCAGGGTCTTCCGGATATTTAAATTCTCGCGGCACTCAGCGGGTCTTCGCATCCTGGGCTACACGCTGAAGAGCTGCGCCTCCGAGCTGGGCTTCCTGCTCTTTTCACTCACCATGGCCATCATTATCTTCGCCACGGTCATGTTTTACGCAGAGAAGGGCTCCAGTGGCAGCAAGTTTACCAGCATCCCCGCGGCCTTCTGGTACACCATCGTTACCATGACGACCCTGGGGTGAGTAGCTCTATGTGTGTGTTCGTGTGGGTGTGTGTGGCCGGGCTCTGTGGGCCTTAGGAATATGAGTGGATGAATAATAGATTCATAAATAATAAACTCATGGTGGAGTAAAGCGTGATTGAAAACACACTGTTCAGTCTAACTTAGGACACAAACACACACACACACACACACACACACACACACACACACACACACACACACACACACACACACACACACACACACACACACACTCCAGGTCCAGATAGAAAATCAGAGCTAAAAGCTGTTAAATGAACTGTGAGAGAGTCTTTCTGGCACCTGTCTCTGTGTTAACAAATACAGTCTGAGATCACATCACTTTTTCATGACTAACTTTTCTCTCTCTTCTGACGTTATCTACACGGAAGTTTACAGAGGAATGATAAGATATGATTTTTTTTGAATCCAATGACAGGAAGCGGAATAGCATGCCATTCAAATAAGTAGGAAGCAGCTCCATCAATGTCCATTTTCTTCAAAGCTCATTTTAGGTTTGATGTATACAGTGCAGGACCAGTGAATGTTTGTTTTATTGTAGGTTTGTTGGGAATTGTTAGAAGACTTTACTCTAGAGCAACATAACCTTTGATGATTTATTCCCAGCAAAAGCACTGCATTTCTATAATAACACAGGACAGTCATGTCTTAATATGTCTCAAGTCAATATAAGATGTGTGGGAAGTTGTGCTGATTTAGCAAAATATGTGTTGCCAGCCCTGACACTCAGTTATGTAGTGCACTATGGTAAGCAAGTTGTCAGGGATTTCTCTTCCTTATTCGTTTAAAAGATACCTAAAATGACCTTTAATGATTGCCAGGTTATGTACTTTAGGGGGAAGTTCACATATATTTTTGTAATGTGTCCTTTGTAGCTGCTTTTTCCACATTTTGACTCTGTCCATGGTGCTGAACTCTTTATAGCCATTGTCACGTGAGAAAAAACATTATTAGTTCCACAGTGGGGAAATTGAACTGTCCTCTCTTTTAGCACTCATTTCCACTAATGATATTTTAATTCACATAAATTAACACTGTTTTCTTTACTTCCATGCTTTGTGATTGGCTAAAGACTACTTACTGTCCAAAAACGTCTCTGTACATGTTAAACTAAAGAGAAAAACACTCTTGCACACAAATCTCCAAAGGCAAACACCAACAATGATCACAAAAGCATAAGTGTGCCTAATATGGAGGTGGAAGAGTTCTTGGGACAGAAGATAATAAGTCTATATCTGACCTGTGCCTATTAGCAGCCGCAGGTCATGTGACTAAATAATACATGTGTGACAGATCTTGTCTGCTTCGACTGAAATCTGAGACATTCACAGACACACGGAAACAAACACACGCACACACAGAAACTCCAGCCTTACTCTAACTTAAACTTTTCATTTGACATTTCTGTGAGTGTGAGCAGCTGGTGTTTAGTCATGAAATAATGTAGCAATTAAAAATATGTCAAAATATCATGATTTAAGTGATGTTTATGACGTTTTTGAACAGACACTGACACAATTTTGTCTAAAAATGTGTAACTTTATAAAATTCAGATAAACTTCTCTCGAAACGAAACAAACAAGAAATAGATATTATAATTGTCCCCAAATGTCATTTTTTCAAAGGTCAGATTGGACAGTCATCACTTGTTCTTTTCTCTGTCTCTGAGGAATGGTGTGCTGCTAATGCTCCTATAAGACTATAAGACTGCTCTAATTTAATTAATGCATTAGCACTCTAACAGCTCGCTCACGCTCATTTGCTCGCCATAGTGATTATTTTTAATCGGCTCTTTAATGAAGCCACCTACAGGAGCAGCCAAGCGGAAAAGATGATTTCTGCAGGCAAAAGCTCATCCCAAAACTACTGTTTCATTTGGAAATGGTTGTTTTAATGACGCTCCGAGTGTGCCACTGTTATTGTAGAAGGAGGACATTTAGGGAAAGTAGAAGGGGGTCTTATTAGGGGGGAAACGCATTTGAGTGATTGAACAAAGTATGTGTGTGAAAGGCAAAAGGCACGGAGGAATTAACGCTCTCAAAAACCCTGAGGCTGAAAGAGTTGGAAGGATGCCACGTACTAAACACACTCTGTAATGTACTCAGTAATTAACCCAAATGAACCCTGATTGCCTTGACCTGCTTCAAAAACTCCAATCCCTATCTCGTTTCCAGAACTTAACTAGATCTGTCAAACACAAAACAGTAACTTTCCTATTTACTTTAGCTTTTAAACAATGAGAGATGTCCAGAATCAAACAGGGAAGGGTTACCAGTCCATCTCATTAAGAACAGACATCATGCTTTGAGTTGTTGGGGAAATGATAGTACAGATGATACGGGCTGACCTCCCGTCTTCTGTGAAGTGGAGACTACAAAGGAAATTAGAGATCTGATGATGGGTGGATGAAGATGACCAATACTGTAGAGAGAAGAAGTAACTGTCCTGCTGCAGCAGTGATGAGACGGGGAGGGTTACAGCTGGATGACGGCAGAGAAAAAGCACTTTAAAATTGGAAAGCCAAGCTATGTGCTAGTGAGATCAGTCATTTGTTTCCTGAATTTATACTTCATTTGTTTAGTTTTTTTACAAAGATCAAAAATTGACATTATTTTATAGTATTAGTAGGAGTAGGTACAATTAGAGTTGGATGATGCATACAAGAACGGTATTTTGAGCTTTTGAGTCACCAACATAGCCATCTAAAAGTGTCTCTTGTTACATATTTTCATTATTCCCACAAAAATATTCTTTTCTCTCTTTTTCATCACCAAACTGCTGCCAAAAAGAGCAAAGATACCCCCTACTACACCACAGTAAATGAGGAACGTTTGTCAGATATATTCTCTATTTCACATTGAAGAAAGTACTTTCTATAAATGTTCTCATTTTTGTTTCTCTGCACAGCCTACATTTTCACATCAGTGTTCTTTTTGTTTTTTCCAAAATGTAAGAAATTACCCTGAAAAACTGTGAAGACATTTCTCAACTCTTTTCAAACAATCTTGAAATAATCCTTTAAAGGATTTCCCTCCTGTCATTTCTTCTGTTGCTCCCCCCTTTCCCCCCTTTTGTAGATTAGTTGATCTCTGCTGCAGAAATGAAATAAGAGTGTTGGAGTCCACGCTCATTGATCAGAGCAGGCTGTGAATATCAATGACAGCAGATAAATACACTGCTGCACAGCTGCACACACACACACACACACACACACACTCCCACAGTCAGCTGCAGGAAACAGACTCGCTGTTATTTAAAGATAAATTCTCCTCAGAGATCAGAGCCTGTGCCAGGAGTTTCTGCTCCTCTTTGTATTTGTCTCGAAGCATTGTGGGATTTAGATCAGCAGCGTCAGCACTACAAGAGACAACTGAGCTCAGAGGCTTGATGATCTGACACAAATATGGATGGCTTCATGTTGTCAACTTCTTTGTGGGCACAGTTTAACACATAACTTTTGTAGATCATACAGGGTTTATTAGCAGACAGGTGCATTTGTATAGCCTGACTTTTTAGGTTTAATGTAGACACAGTCCACTTCAGATATGAGCCAGTACTTAAGTCATGGTAGGGACAGCAGTGCTAACCACTGAGCTGTGCCAGCTGGGTAAGGTCCTTTAATATTTACAACCACAACTTGTTCACACTCAGCCTTATCCAGAACAGAAATGTGCAGGTGTTGAGTTGTTGTTTAGAGGACACTGCAGTACACAGTGTAGTGTGTTTTAGAATATAAAACAAGATTATTTCTTTCTTTTCAGTTTATTGACAAGTTTCCATGAGTTTACAGAGTACTATGTTTGCATCCATTATGATTCTCATTGATATCATCTTGAGTGGCTGACCTGTGTTATGATCTTCTTTAAGGCTCAGTTTATGTTTGCAGCACTGGAAATAGCAAGAAAACTCATCTGGACATTTGCAGGACACAAAACCATCTCAGTCTATTTGAAACATGTGCATCTGCTCATCTTTCTTGGTTTAAGTATGGCTTTTCTAGGATTACAACTGTAAAGGTGCCAGTCATGCGATGTTAGTTTTACTGATGGTCATAGACATTACTGTGCAGTTAAAGAGTCAGTGACAAAATGTTCCAAACCGCAAAGCCCCACATGGGCCTCAGTACATGCGTGTGGGCAACTGAGCTGAGGATAGTGCCTAATTTATTAAACATCTTTAATAATGTTTCAGATTGTATTTCTAAAGACTTTATTGATAATCAAACTCATTGTAGATTAGCACCTTTAAAAGTAATTAATTAAAAAGAAGACAACGTGAAGTTTTTGTCTTGACCACAAAATGCATTTTTAATGAAGTCCCTAAGCAGCTTCATAACAAGCTGTCAACACGTGTCGTGGCTTTAAGAGTCCCACCTTCTGAGGACCTGTCCCCCTGGAGGGTCCTGTGCCTCCTGCTGCTGTCTGAGCCGGCTCAGGTTTCTGCTGTGGTCCTTGGACATGTGACCTGATCTTGGCTCACTCGACCATGAGGGGATCATCTATCTGCACCTGCTGGACATGTGACCTCCGCCCTGCCACACCCTGGTGCTGTACAACACCTGGACACATGAACACACACGTGAGCATGTGACCTACACATAGAGCTCCACTGAGGCATGACGAGCTCACATGAGACACAATGTGACTTTTCGCTTGACATCCTCAAAGACAGAACTGTGTGAGTGAACACTGACAGAGGGTATTCATTTCTTTAATGTTTTTTTTTCCTGTTTATCCAATTGAATTGAATTTATTTCTCCACTTAGTTCTGATTACTTATTGTTAATCATCACTGCACCATTGGACCATTGACACATCTTATAAGCATATTAGTGGCTATCGTTAATGACTAGTTCTGTTGATGAAGTTCTCCCGTAGCAGATCTTTTATATCTTTCATAATCGAATCCATCAGAATTACATTACACTGCTGTTGTAATATCACTGCTGTGTTCAGTTACCTGCATATGCCAATGAACAAGTGTTGTCTGATAAAGCCATCCCACTGCAGCACAGAAGACACTTCTTTGAGGATGAGAGTCAAGTGTTTTAGAAAGCCTTGTGCATAATGATAGTCATTCATCAGATATATCTGCAAGTGATGGTGCCAGCAGCTAAAAAACGACTTTAAGAAACTTTAATACACACTGCATTTAGACAGAATAATAATGATCATGTGATTGCGCAGCAGAGCAGAAAATCACAGGCTTTTGTGATCTTTTCTTTTTTACATCATTAGAACTTTCCAGCCAACCCACGCACAAATGTAAGTTCATTAAGCGCTCAGGAAAACACATTTAGTGCTAGTACACTGATTATGATACAGCCACAAATATGAAGGTGCCAGGAAAAGCCAAGTTATACAGTATACCCACAAACCAACACCTCACACTTCCTTCACAGCAGCAGTTCTTAACAATACAACATATACTGTAGCTTTTATCATACTGCACATAATTCCTATGTTCAGAGCAGATTTTTCTCTGTTTAGTTCATAAGGAGAGGCTGGTTTCTCCACCACCCAACACTGTTCTTAACCATTAGGAGCCTGTGGATAAATAAATAATGCACTGTAGACAGACGTAGTCATGTTCAAGCGTTAAACTCGCTGTACACCACCGTCTGTGTGCATCAGCAGGTCGAACTGAGACAATAATCTAGTCGAAGGGTCAATTAGTTGCCATGGCAATGGCCAGCCGATTGGCCCTAAGCTTGTTAAGTCTGTTATTAAACAAGCCTGTTTGTGCACAGCTGTTTCACTTTCATACTGCAGTCAAAAGAAAAGGGTGATTTTCTTATCTGTTTTAATGGTTTTTAACGCCTTTAGAAGAGAGATCACAGAAAGAACTAAATATCTTTACAACCTGAACTATCCATCAAAGCCTTTAGTATCATTAGTTCTCTTGTAGTTTTTAATCTATCTGTACAACTATAGATAATATGACTAAGTGAGGCTTATGTAACTATGTAAACTGCACCTCTGCTCTAAGTTTGGGTTACCTCACAGCCAGAGGTGTACACTGTACAGTACTTGACAGTGGCTATGCATTTCTTCTGTGACAAGAAATCCCAAAACAAAAGAGGCTGTTGTTTGTACTGGGCTTTAGCACCACAGACAGATCCCCAGCAGCAGACACAGGCAGATGTGGAGGAGCTAGGTTCAGTGAGGCAGAAGAAGACTCTGCAATCACTTTATTCAATGATGTACATTTGTGGAAATGAAGAACAGAACATGGATTTTTCTCTAAAGTTACAGTACAGGCCTTTTTCACTTCACTGATTTTCTGGTGTGTTCTTACAAACTTAACTGAACCCAGAAGTTCTGGTTTCACTTCAGCTGTATACTGTGTCAGTTACCTTTGCTTGCTTTTTCGTGAAACATAATAACTAACTTGAAATCAGAAGCTACTGACTTTTCACAGAGTAAACTGTGAAACTCGGGCCAGACTCCGTCACTTCTCCTTCTGCTCCTTGCTCCTCTTTGAGTCATTTGGCTGGAGTTTCTGTGAAGCTACATTGTGTCTGTCGTCTGGGACAGTTTCTCTCTTTGGTGTGTTCAGCCGTGAAACTGGAGCAGTCCTCACCTGGATCAGGTGTTTTAAAACAACATCCAGGGCAGCATTAAACCAACATCCGATTCCTGCTGCGTATGGCATCGCATTGCGCCGCATTTGTACCCCTTTCAACACACATGTGCCATGACGCATCTGATCACAGGTCAGCTGCAGTTTAAGAAGTGATTTTTTTTTTATGTTGGCACCGTGTCTAAAGGCATCCTCTTAAGTGCTTTAGTAGAGCTCAGTGAAACACTATACTTCTCTATTCAGTTTAATCACACAACTGTCTTTAAATGTGCAAATAAAAGAAAAACAGTCGGAGACTTTAAGGGTAAAAATGATTGTGATGAATGAACAGTTTCCTTTTCAACATTTCTCTTCAGAATAGTTTCCAACCGGAATTGTTAACCTACATTTTTTTACTTTTTCTGGACATCCCCAGGAGCACTCATACAGCCAGCTTTGTCCTGCTGCTTAGCAGTCAATGGCAGACAATAGAAAGCTTCATCAGCAGCTGCTTTTGTATTTTTAGCCTCATTCAGACTGGAGCTGCTGCAAGATAAACATCACACACATACACTCACAGTACATGCTGTATTTCTGTGAGCACACACTTGTAATTACTTTTAAAAACTGATTAAAACAGCGTACTGTGTTATTAGTCTTGATATGGATATGTATAATTAGTTTTTTCATTTATTGGAAGAGACCTAACAATTAGATTTCTCTTTGGGGATTAATAAAGTTAAACTGAACTCAACTGAATTGGACTGACACTCATAGTTACAAGCCATTGATAAGCATAGGTGTCCCACATCATAATGATCATCTGCCTGTTTAACCTGCTAAAAATAGAAACATAATTCATAGTTTTGTTTGTGTAGTGTACGGCCTGTAGTAATGCGACCAAGACAAGTACCACATATGTGCAAACTCAGATCCTAACTCTGAACATCGAGAGTCGTGAGAGAGTTGTTAAAGCAACACTGTGTAGCTTTAAACCATAAAATGCATAGCTTCACAATCATTACACATATACCTCACCAAACCAGATACATATTAAAAAAGGAGCAGTACCATGTGACTTTGAGGTTGAGGTCTGGTTCTTCGTCCAACCTGTAAAATTAGACAGAGGTTCTAGATAAGACAATGGAAACCACTTTCTAAATGATTCCAAGTCTGAGGCATCATTTAATCTAAATGTGGTGTGGCTCTAAAAGTCATCAAACATATTTGAAATATTTGTTGACTAATTGTGTGGTCAGTGTTGATTTATTTAAAGCTGAAACCTTCATCTGATCACTTCTCAGTGTGAGAGGTCATTATATCACACTCTGCTCAGTGTGTGTGTGTGTGTGTGTGTGTGTGTGTGTGTGTGTGTGTGTGTGTGTGTGTGTGTGTGTGTGTGTGTGTGTGTGTGTTATATAATCTGTTTGTCCTGGGGGTAATTACAGCAGGTGTGCAGCAGAGAGGAGAAATTCACCTTGTTTCTACCTCACACCAGAACATCATGGCGCCACATACTTGCATATTTATTTGACACACTGTGTAGGATTTCAAAGTGAATGTTGGTAATAAATAAATAAATAAATAAATAAATACATAAAAATGGCACCATAATCTAGCCTCTCCTTTAGTGGTCATGGCATGAAGAAGGTAAAAGGCAAACATGGATTTTCTGACCATTAGTCATTTAGATTCTTCTGTCCTCTGAAGACCACTCAACCAAAATATCCCTATATCTAAACACAAGGGGAAAACACTGAAATACAATGAGTTTATAGAGAAATAGGCAAAGAATAACAGAATTTTGAACTAAATAACCAAATAAATAGCATGCATAGTATTCCTTTAAAGAGTGTGTGTCCTAGTTAAATAATGCCCTGTCCCTTGTCCTCACTGTACAAAGAGGTTAAGAGGTTTTAGGGCTAATTAGGCTAGGTCCAGCCTGCTCTTTAACCTGGTAATGAAAGGCTATAGTGACAGGTTTCTTCTAACTGCACTCTGCTAATGTACCTTGGTGTTTTCCTTGTTGTTAGGGTCTATAGGTCTTGAGACCTGAAGTGTTAGAGGCCTTTGGCTAAAGCTACACTAAAATATTTTCAACTTTAAATGATGGAAGACTTTTATGTGTCCATTCAAGCAGTTTAAACATGAAACTAGTTTCACAGAATTAGGCTTTAAATGCTTGTGAAGGATCCTCTAATGTTTTTCTTCTGTAAGGGATCAAAGGACACAACATTTTCTTGTTAACATAGACCAGCCTTACATGACAACCACATCATCACACTAACAAAACAGTTAAAGGCATTTCCTTGCAGAGTTCACTTTGTCACTGGCAACAGTGTGTGGCTGTGGGTCATCTCAGTATGAGGCTGATTTGGCCTCAGCCCTGGAGCTTTTTTGTTTGTTAATCCTAAGGGAAGTATCTAAATGCTGCACAAGCAGCCCATAAACCCTGTTTGTGCGACGTATGGTGTGTGTTATCATCTTTATACCTGCTACTCATTCATGAAAACCAAACATGGTCTGGCTCAGCATGGAGCCATCAGTAACTCTGCCCAACAATAACCACAAGAGTGACTCCTGTTGCAAACTAAAAACTGATAAAAGACACAAAAGACACTGTTTTAAAAGAGTCCCAGTGATGCACTATTTTTTCATTTAATGCAGCAAAGAGCATAAAGTGTACAATGAAGAGTGACTTGAAACGTTTATTTATGTGGCCATCTTAATAGCATATCTCCTTGATTAGTACGAATTAGTTTGATTAGTCAATAAAATCACATCCAGTTTAATCCCACTGGTGAAGTAATCCCATGAGTTGCTTTAGTGTGGTTATGACAGTTGGTTGTCACTGAAATGTGAAGGATGTGAATCATGATTAAATAATAAATAACATCACTGAATAATAACTTAGTTGATGAGTGGGAGAGTTTTTCTGTGGTTCACTACAGCTTAGTTTAGTAGTTAGTTGTTATGTAGAGGACCACTACATTGAGAAGTCAGCACAGAATGATTTATGTAAATAAAAAAATCGAATAAAATTACATTTATCATCATACCTACCAAGTAGGAAATCTTGTTCTTTCACTTTATCACATGGATTGTTTTATGATAGATGGTATATTTTAGTGTGTATAAATATAATGCAAAAACACCGTAAGATTAGTGTTTAATAGCTCTGGTCTTACAGTAAACAGTACATAGTGAGATACTCTGTAGTATCTCACTAGTACCAGATTTTTACCACAAACTGCAAATTTGTATAAAATGTACTTTTCATCTGTCAAAACAGTCAAAAAGCAGATTTGTCCATGCAGGATCAAATGGGACATGGCAGCTGCTGAAACACTGCACTGTACATTAAAAGGTTAATGTGAGCATGCTCACACATGTTTGTGGAGCATAAACTCAAAAGCATATGTTAGCAATATGCCAATGAGCAACTTTCCAGTGATGATAAAGAGCATGCATCTTGGCATTGGCCAGGCATCTTGGCTTGGTGACCAAACATAGAAAGTACTCATGTACTTCAGAAAAACCCAAATCATATAAATATATAAGACCTACTGGGCTCCATAATCAAAAGCAATGCACTGGTTTATTATGATATGACCACAGACAAACAGAGCCATTGTGGGAATCGAACCAGCGCTTCTCAGATCACTGCTCTCTTTGTTGCCGTAGAAACAATCAATGTACCTCCTGCAGCACATGAATCAGTTCACTACATTAAGGGCAAGGGATCAATACGAAACCTGGAGAAACAATGAAAAACAAACAGCAGCACAGAGTATGTCATTCATCACCATCCAACTGTCTGCCCCAACAGCGGATATTAACACTGGGGCACCAAAATTCAGAAGACAGGCAGGTTTTGAGGTTTTGGTCCATAAACTTTCAGTATCACCTGATGTGTCAAGTGGGGCTGCAGCTATCAAACACTCACCCAGTCTGGTGAGTGTTTCCTTAATTTATTGTGACTATAAATCCAAAACTAACTGAATAATAACAATGTAACGTGTGATATAATCATACAACAGCTTTTAGATATAATGTAGACATAATGGACACAGACCTAACCTAATTTAAACCTAAAATATCTGTTGTAGACAACATATGTCCTAAGTCAGAGCCAATGCATTATTATCATCAGTATTATCAGTTATGTCCATGAATTGATCCTGCTGTAGTGTCCATCTCCATATATCCATTCATTAAAAAATTTATTCCTTGAATAAACACAGATGTCAAACAGCATCACAGAGTCTCGTGCAATGGAAAATGTTTTTTTTTTTATCAGAGCACTGAAGTAGATTAGTTGATGCTATCAGGCGTGTGGCGCTATCAGTCACCTTGTGAGAACATTATCATGAAGATAAATACAAAATGAGATCTGCAGTGTCCTCTCACTTTGACCGCCAAACATCCTGATGGGCATTTGAAGCACTCAGGGAAAACCAGCAGGTGAGAAATGAGGGTTAATGTCAGATTTAGAAAAATGTGTGTGATGAGGAGGAGCATGACTAGATGAAAAAGTCATGTGATTAAAGCCTAGTAAAAACAGTAATGAAGGAGTCATATGCTTAACCAATGACAGCTTTGAAATAAACAACCCAGTCTCACCACAAAATGTAAAATAGTCACGTTGGTCCACATGGTAAAACGTATACATTTCACAAAACGGGCCCGAAATTTGTGACACTGTCACGTTTTTTTGTTCCATTCTTTTCTATTGATGTCACGTGACGTCAGAGCTGCAGCAGACGCTAGGGGAAAACATGGCTGACTTACAAAAATTTTTGGAGATAAAATGCAATTTTATTGCCTATTTTGAGCACTAAAATCGCATTTGGTTAAATTTCTAGCGATAAGTGTGGTCTTTAATCTAATCTTCAACTATTTAATTCATATACAATTTTATTTATGAGTTTAAACGAAGATCTTCTCCCGACATTGTTAAAATTGTTATACTGTCATGTTTTGTTTCACTGGTTATCTCTGTGTTTGTCAGCGTAAAATCTAGGAATTATCTTGTGTTATTATTAATTCATTTTAATAATAAAATAATAAATATACATCCAGGTGCTGAAATAAGTTTCTTTTTTATAAACTTGATTAGTACAAAGATGCGAGCTGTGCTTACGTGGACTCTTTAGGAACTAGTTTCATACATACCTTTATTATTTTGCATACATTAATTAAAATAATATTTAGTTAACAAGAACAGTGGTGAGAAAATGACATTTATTTTTGCCTTTATTTGTGATTATGGGCTTCAACCTTTTACATTTATTAGTTACATGAATTTAATGCATGAAAATATAGAAATTTTATGTTTTTAGTCTTGCCAGCTACTTATTTTATTGTGCATAAAAACATATTGTACAATACAAGAGACAACTAAACAAAACATGTGTAAATGTGATTTTATTGTTTGGAACATTTTTCGGATTTCTTTAGTTTATGGAGGAAACATTTGCGATCGTTCACGGGCTTTCCAAATGTTTGGAAATTGTAGGTATTTCACGTTTTGTGCTTATAGCGACCTTTTCTAGCATTCTTACTTCTTTTACGCTATGAATATAAAATGTTTCTTTATTTTGACTTGAATAAACACGTGCAATTTTTAGTTTGGCATTATACTACCCACTAGTGTGAAATGAGAATGACAGCGTTTACATGGCACATCATACTCTGATTAAAGTTCATAATTAGATTAAGCTCATACTCCGATTAAGGTGTTTACATGTGCAGCTGGAATTAGAGTATTCCATTTGCACCTGTTTACATGATAAAAGCATAATCTGATTAAGCTAAAAAATAAATAAATAAATAAATAATGTGCTATCATCTGGGATAATATAATATTTATATAAGATAAAATATATTTGAAACAGGGTTAGGTTTTAGCCTCAAACCAGCTGAAGCCACAGTCCAGGTTTGAGTGTTCCCAGACCCCGTGTGAGGCTGTGGCTGTGACCCAGGCTGATGCAGCCGCGTTCTGGCCGGCTCCCCTCACGTTTACTGCGGGCCTGGGGGAGTCCAGTCTCGCTCTTTTTAGCCGGTTTTGAGTGGATCCAGACCCCTTGTGAGGCCATGGTTCTGGCCAGGCTCATGGAGCTTGGTCCTGGCTTCAACTTTATTTTAGACGGGGGCAGTAACACGGGGAGCCAGCGACCAGCAATAAACCTCGGCGTCTAAAGGGCTAATTCAAAACACTGGCCCCTCCTCTCCGCGCATGCGCAGCGGAGCCCTGGGAGCTGCTCAGTGTTTTCACTGAAGCAGCTTCTGCCTCCTGCCCTCACACAAGACAGGAGCCATGGAGGAAGAGTTAAAATGTCCGGTGTGTGGTTCTCTGTTCAAGGAGCCCATTTTGGTGCCGTGTTCACACAACGTGTGTCTGGAGCATCACGGTTTAGAGCAGAGCCTCGGGCAGCTCGCACTACGACTACTTGGACATGGACAAGATGAGTCTGTACAGCGAGACGGACAGTGGCTATGGTCCCTACACGTCCTGCCAGCTCAAGTCTCCCAACGGCGTGAGGGTCGGCTGTGTCACCGGAGCGTGAGTCTGGAAGAGCGGGGGCTGAGGGGCTTCTCGAGGAACCGGCTGCTGGAGGCAACAGTAGCGCGGTACTAGCAGAACCGAGGTGGAGCCGGTTCCGCCTCATCCACGGCCGTAAAGTGCCAGCTGTGCGACTGCAACCCAGTGGACGCGACCGTGATGTGTGAGCAGTGCGACGTGTTTGACTGTAGCATGTGCCAACAGCGGTGCCACCCCTCCCGCGGACCCTTCTGTTAGAGACAGCCAAAGAATTTGAAATGGACTTTGCAGGAAACACAAGCTGCTACTCGGCCTTTGTGGTCTGGTCCGGATCAGCCATGAGGATGTTTGTGGATGCCTTCAGCAAACAGGTAGGAAGAAGACGCTGGGGTAAAGTTAGTACAGACTAAAAGAAAACTAAGATGAGCTGTTGTGTTTCGCAGGTGTAAAGAGTAAAGAGCGCCTGTCCACTGCAGCAGAGTGTGTTAAAAAGGACAAGGAGCAGCTGACTGAGATCGGCCTGGACCTGACCTTCACGCTGCAGTCTCTGCTGGTCAGAGACATTAAGGCAGCCCTGCAGAGTTATAAGGACATCATCATGGAAGCCACGAAGCACAGAAACTCAGAGGAAATGTGGAGGAGGATGAACCTCATGACGCCTGAGGCTCTGGCCAAACTTAAGGTAGACTGAAAATCTGAGAATGCTAGATGCTGACTATAAGCATTTTTAATGCAAATTTCAGATACAACAGCAGAAATGAGAGTTGGAGTTATCACCTGTGGTTGTGTTTTCAGGATGAGATGCGTAGCTGTGGCATCACCAGCTTGGAGCAGTACACAGGAGAAGACTGCTGGGTGAACCTGAGCTACACCATTGTGGCCTTCACAAAGCAGATGATGAGCTTCTTGGAAGAGGGCCTGAAGCTGTACTTCCCTGAGCTGCACGTGGTTCTGCTGGGGGGTGGGCCGGGAAACTGACCGCCGGGGAGAGCTCTTTGCCACTGGACGGGCCCGCGCGCTTAGCTCCGAGGGCATGCACGGGGCGGCGCACGCGCCAGTCTGGTGAGGGGGCACGTTTCTCCCGGCTGTTTGTCAGCTTTTACGCAGCACGGTGTGGGGGTCCCACCGCGCGCCTCTGGATACCCAACCCCCCAAGAGGCAGGGGGGTTCAATGTCTCCTACCCTGTTCTGACCCGGCCGGTGAGCCTGCCGGGCTTAACAGGATGGAGCGCCTGTGAGGTCCTTTATCAAACTTGAAACCTGTCTCTGAGTTTGTGTCCACACGAAACAAGCGCATAAGCGCCTGTGAAATTTCCCGAAAGATGGCCTGAATTCTGCAGGGGCTGGGGACGAAGCCAGAGGGGAAACTCATGGAGATTTCCTGGTTATAGGAGCAAAAGACTAATAGAACCATAATAATAGTTCCTCCCTAAGTTTCTTTTGTTTTGTGTTTTTGGGAGTCATTTTTTAGTACAGTCTTTGTGAATTGTTAGTTCTCATGAGTCTCAGACCAGAGATGTGCTACTCTCAGGGTTGATCCAGACCGGTCTGGTCCTCTTCCTCAGGTCCAGCCGGTTTGCCTACGCTCTCCTCAAACCTGAGCTCACCGGGTCTTGCTCACAGCGGAGACTGTAGTCCACATACTGCACAGCGACCAGGATCATCTCCAGCAGAACCACGTGCAGCTCAGGGAAGTACAGCTTCAGGCCCTCTTCCAAGAAGCTCATCATCTGCTTTGTGAAGGCCACAATGGTGTAGCTCAGGTTCACCCAGCAGTCTTCTCCTGTGTACTGCTCTTTTGGAGCCTGCCCTCTGGTGGATGGAGGTATATCGCTGTATGGCGCCGTCCTTACGCGGGGGCCTATTTATGAGGGCGTGTCCTAGCCGCTTGTGTTTTCCCCTAGCGTCTGCTGCAGCTCTGACGTCACGTGACATCAATAGAAAAGAATGGAACAAAAAAACGTGACAGTGTCACAAATTTCGGGCCCGTTTTGTGAAATGTATACGTTTTACCATGTGGACCAACGTGACTATTTTACATTTTGTGCTGAGACTGTGTTGAAATAAAACAGCTAATGCCTCTACGACTCCAAAGTAAGAACATTTGTGTTTAAATGAGAAAGCACAAACTAAGAGAAACCATAACCTGAGTTAACCAAGGCCAAGATAAGACTAACACAATTTGGGACAGAAAAAATTATTATGACTAGAAATGGGCAATGGTCTTGGAGTATTTTAGGAAGTATTAGAATAACGATTTAGATATTTATTCGCCGTTTTTGTTTATGTTTGATTTTGAGTTGAGACCTATATCCTTGAGATGAGTCTTGCTTTCCCAAAAAGACCATAGGACAATTTTAGATTTAAATTACCCGGACATCATGCATCAGCACGCCTTCAGACACATCAGCAGCCCACAGATGTCCACCCAGTGTCATATTGACCCACCACCTGTTACGCATTGTGACACATAATCAATTTTTCAGCACTTTATTTTCTTCTGGGTGTATTTAAGTCAACCTGAGTCTTCATCATGGACTTAAATCTAATTCATTGTTTGGTTTTCTCATGGTTCTTGTAAAGGCAGCTATTGTGCTAGGGGTTGTATTTAGTTGGGGTTAAGTTTAGGGTCAATATAATGACATAAAAACTGTGTGTGTGTGAATGAGTGTGAGCCTGGACACGCAGCAACAGAGCATGAACTGTAAACGACTCACTCTACTGTATCGCCGCGCCGACCAGATGATGCTGCTTAGAGACCATTGCCAAGGTGACCCCTGTGCTGCTGGGGCCACTGACCTGTGAGGGAAGACATTCATACATTTATGGCATAATCCCTTCTCGCTCTGTCAATACATTATTCTCAAACAGACATGAAGACTGGTTAATGTTTAATGCTGCAATAAATTCAAAACTTGTCACGTGACACCCAGCCACAGTCGGCTCAGCTGGAAACCCTCGCATGTAGCAGTTCATTTCATCGGCAGCAAATGAGACTTTTAGATCGGCTAAATGACTTCGGAGTTGTGGTTTTTCACTCTTTTTTTTTTTCCCACAAATTGATTTTATATGCATATTTATTCAACATGTGTAAAACATATCTCGGCATCTATATATAGCACTGGTTTCCACAGTGATTACATCTGGATGTTTCATTTCTCAGCTGCATTTGCTCATTATGTTCCACACTTAATGTAAAGGAAGTGGCGAGTGGGGGATGGAGAAAACAATGGCAGGGAAAAAAATGAGCGAGAAAACAAACACGATGGCAGAGCACCACAACAGGGGCCACTGCTGCATGTACATTTCAATTAACAGCAGCACAATCACTGTAGCATTTGAAATGAAAGGGTTTAAAAAAAAAAAAATGTGACAAGCGGCATTACCAAATGAATGCAACCTGCCTTGTGGTCCTCAGAGATCTAAACCCTCTCAAACAGTGGAAATAAGCTGCTCTGAACGCGGCACCTGCAATAATAACTCTGCGCTTTTATTTCCCTTTTTATTTCCCCTGCTCCTGCAGCAGAAATCCAATGAGCCGATGGATTCAAACGTGAATACAGCCAGAAGACCTAAGTTAGGATTTTTATATTTACGTTCTGAATTAGATGTCAGCAGCTTCATTGCCTCCAGTGTAATTTACACCGAGAAAACAACCATGAAGAAAAAGAAATCATCTGGCTTGATCTTCTCATTGGTTTTGATTGAATCTTAAAATTAAACATCTTTTAACTTCTTATGCCCCTGTCCTGAATTTAAACTATGTTAAATCCAAAATATCTGACAATCTGAACTCAAGCTGACTCTGAGGTGCAGTATAGGATTTAGTGCCCTCTAGTGGTAATGAGCCTCCTCATAAAGGTTTGAGGTTCATAACCAAACCCCACTCCCTCTGCTCACATAAAGGGCTGTTTCACATTTCACATAAACTGTAATGAAAATATAATCATGAATATTTTATTTCATTTTTGCAAATGGCTCCCTTTTACACCCTGCACACTATTCCTTTGAGAAAACCTTTAAGACTGAAAAAGCTGTTTCACCAAAATGGATTCATTTAGCTGAAATAACAAAAGTACAGTATATGTTTCTGTGGCATTATGTATTGGTCGCTCAGTGATTTAATTCAAACTGTTATTTGTAAATTAAATGTCATTAACTTTGTAATCAGTAAATTGAAGTTTAGAGAAAAATGGAGCTGCCCGCAGGTTTCACACTTGAACTCATCACATGATTAAGAAGATGAGGCAAAAAAAAATAAGATGATCAAAGTTTACAAACAATTTTAATCCTCTTTCTCTTTCTGCTGACTTCAACTCAACCATAAAAAACCTTTGATCTCTCCAACAAGCCTTTAATTCCTGTTGCGGCTGAACGCTGCTGATACCTGCAGGAAACACCAGCTGCTGCACAACATCAAACCTCTTTCACGAGCCAATTTGTTCCAACACTAATGAGGGTCAAAGGTCAGAGCACACTCAGCCTCCAGGGTCGACACTCAACCCGAGCCAAAATCATGTTCAGTTTGGAGTTGCAAACATGACAACAGTGAAGATGATCCTGATCCCGAAAACCCAAGAGCTTTACTCAAGAGAAATGCACTATGGGTAAGGACTGGATGTTGCTCAACTTTCAGCTTTACACTTTCATTCACGTTTTGTTCTGTTCTGTTTATTTGTGATGTAAACCGTCAACCTCAGTAGAAAAAGAAAACTGAACCTTTAGTTTATTGTAGATGAGCTCTTGTTTTCTTAAGATACTCATGTGCTCTGGCTTCTTGGAGCTATAGCTAATGAGCCAATCAGGAGACACCCGTTGTGGTTGTGAATGGTTGTATTAAGTAAATGGATTTTAATTTCAGAGACTGACTTATGGATCCATACCACAAAGTGAATTATAATGAAGGCACAGATTTATGTTAGATTTATGGATGTCTCTTCCTCCTGTAGTTGCTGATCTGTTGATATTTGTATTGATTAGCTGCTGCGCTGTGATCAGTCTGTTTGTGTGTGATTAATGAAAGTAAGAGTGGTCACATGACTACAGGGCTCTCTATGCGGGAAGAGAAACACTTTGAGGCTCTGCATCAGCACTTTGGGACTGTTCGATCTGCGCTGATCAATGACAGTGATCGGTTTCTCTCGATATGATGGGGTAATCTGCAAACCAACATCATTTAGTTTTCTTACAGAGAGCATCCAGCAAAGCAGATTGATGCCCTTTGGGTCTTACACATGGAGAGTCATAGAGAGGATGACAGCAGAGACAGAGTTTTTAAATGTTTACAGCTACGCAGTGATAGAGTAAACTAAAAGTCACCAAGTCTGGTTGTGTGAGCAGATAATCTGGTGGATGAGTTTACAGTAATGATAGAGAGAAACAAAGCTAAAAGTTAAAGTCGTGTAGTTTAAGAATATCCTCTCCTATTTTACACTCACAGAAGATGTTCATCTGATTTTCAGACTTTTATAGATAATAGAGCCTGCTGTCAAACCAGATTTAACCAAATCAATCAATCAATCAATAAATCAATCAATCTTTATTTGTAAAGCACAACCAAAAAGAAGACCAAAGTGCTTCACATTTAAAACAGGAGAACATTAGCAGTATTCTTGAAAGTGTGATATACAAATAGATAAATTAAAACAATAAATAAATACAAATTACACAATAAAAACAAACCAGGACCATTATTCTGGAGGTGGCAGTGTGTTAAAAACCAGTCTAAATAAATAAGACTTTAACCTGGGCCAGGTCAGTAATAACACAGAGGTCAGCAGGTAACATGTTCCAGAGTTTAGGATCGCCCCACTGCTTGTACTGGGACCTGGGAACAACTCATCTCATCAGGTCTCATCTGGTCTCATCAGGCCTCTGACGGTGAACACTTAAAATTTCAGATAAATAAAGTTGCACAAGATCGTTAGGAGCTTTAAAAACAAACATTAACGTCATCTGTGTCATTAGTGTTGTCTTTGTGGTTGTCTTGGCAGGATTCAGGCCAGTTGTATTTTTGCAGTTGGTTTTATTCTTTTGAGGTAGATTTCTTTTCTGCAGATTTTCCCTCTGTCCTCTTTGCCTTGTGCTCTCCGGTGTGTGGACCTCTTATTTCCCAGAGAAGCATCTTTTTTCGAGACATGCTGTTGGTTATTTTTTTAGTTGCCAGGACTTCACAAAGGCTTTCAGGCAATAAATAAATAATGCTGCAAACCCCTAAAACAGAGAAAGTTTGGAGTTTCTAACTTGTCTTTTTGAGCAAAGGTTCTGTGGGCTGTGGCTAGTTTGAATTCAATCACCTCTGGCTGCTGTCAGAGCAGTTATTTGATGTTTGACTGCAGTCAATAAAACTCATGGAGCTGCACCGAGCTAATGAGCGATAAAGTTTCACTGCGTTACTAGATTATCACATTAGGACACACATATGCAACATCATTAAAATGTAGCACATTCTGGACCTTATGGAATATGGATAGTTAAACTGATAATGGACAATTGTGTTTTCATGTAGGTTTAAGAAGAAATAAAGTGTTTCTTAGATGTTTTTCTTGAGTTTCTTGGCTGCTTCTGCTTCCTGAGGCAAATGCCCAAGTTTTTTGTTTTTTTTAAATATTTATTGAGCACTGTCAGAGAGGGAATGAGAACTGCAGTAATTTCATGAGCAGAAGAAGAATGTGAGCGTCGAAAAAACAGACAAGGTAAAAGAGGGTTAAGTTTTATGTGTGAGCAGAGAAACTCACTGTAGACATACAAACACGCATTTCATCTTCAGCTCACGTTTAATTTCTTTTTGAACAGGCTGTTCACAGTGATCCAGGAAACAAATTAAATTCACTTGTGATGAATACAGGAGAGGGGGGAAAAAACAGATAAGAACAAAGACGAACATAAAAACATGAGCTAATGTTCTGAGAAAAGGTTATTACGTGTAAGAAGAAGAAACAAGTTAAGGATGCTTAAAGAGGCTTCTTGTGTATGAGGAGGTTTTACAAAAAGGTCCTTCACAGTTTTCTTACTCTGCTTACAAATATAGTTTTATTAACATAAGTAGGTGTGTTTAAATGCATTAAGCCACTGCATTTGATAAAGTGGTGACCTTAAAATTGCCTAAAACATATTCAACTCCCATGATTTATAGACACGACACTTGACATACTTCATGTATTCTCCTTTTGAGATACTTTGAGATAATTTCTACTTCTACACACGTTGTCTATTAATCAGGAGTTTGTAGTTACTTGAAACATGCCGCAGTGATGTGACTGGATAATGACACCTGATACACACGATTAAACACTTACACACTTGGATATATTACATTCTAGTTGGCACACAACATGAATGGCAAAAAGTGGCAAAGGCAGAGCTAAAGTGACCTCGATATATGTAACATACAATATATAACATCAAATATTTTCTCCTTCTGATCTGAGAAATTAGTTGAAAGGTGATGGAGGTGGTTTGTTTGGACCAGTTTCTTACCATCCCAAAATAAAGTTTACATTCGAATGTTATCTGATTGTGGGTTTTTCTGGTTAAACATAGAGAATATGGTTAAACTCTAATATTCTATATAACACAAGTCTGACCAGGTGCTGAATGGAAATACATTTCACCTCTAAAACATTGGTTTATGTTTGTCTAACTTCTGGAAACATTGCGAGACAGAGCTTGTGATACCTGTGTTTTTGTTGCATGGAATTCAATAAATGACCCTGGCTTTGTGCTGTGATGCCAGCGGTTACTACTTAAACCACCTCCTACTCAAGAGTGTGACTTTGCCCGCCTCACACAACTGGTAAAATCCAAACTTCTGCTGTCACACCAATCTCCTCGCTCATTCCTCTAGTCAGATATCATCAAACTCAATTTGCTGCGGCGTGGCGGTGCGAGCTGCGCCCGTCACGGCGGCTGTGGGCTGTTGCTGGGTCGTTGCTCGCCACATCTAGTTGGGCTCCCGGACGCTGATGAGTGCTGATTAGCGCCACGATCTAAAGCGTGTCAGGCTCTAATGCAGGCCTGATGTGCAGGATGGAGCCACTTTGTCCCAGGCAGTAAGCGAAGCAATACCACGCTCGCTTCATTGCCCACAGGAAACATCCCACTCTCACACTAACTGTTTATTAAAGCACTGCTGTGTAAGAATTTCTGAACTGTGAACTTCAATGATGAATACAGTATATTCAAAAACTAATCATGAACAATGAGTGAATGATGTACTTGTGCAGTTTTGGCCATTTCTCTTCTCTTGATTGATACATAATGTCATTCATATAAAACTTTTACATTAAAAATAAGCAGCCACAACACAAAGAGTGAATGGGTACCAGAGCTAAGAGAGCATCAACATTCAAGACCTCATTCCTGAGACCCCCATTTAAATAGCATCTATTGCATGTTGCTCTATTATACCCCATTACAGACTTTTACATGTTACACATTGTAAAAAAACATGTTTTTGTGCATTGCATGTGTCTGATTTGTTGTTTGTGCTGTTGAAAAGTAAATGGGTGATTTCATCTGTTACTACCTTGAAACCTTCCGTACAGCAGATTGTCGTCTTTGTACTTTTTGTTTTAATAGAAACACTAAAAGCTGAAATGCATCCAAGCATGTCTCCTGTGGAATAAATCACACAGAATACAGAAATGATTGTTGATGATTGTTGTGGGCTGTACTCACAGCAACACTACGAAAAAGCATTCATTTGCATCATTAGAATACATAGGTCCCAAGTCATTTTTTTATGGTTCCAGTTATGAAACGGAAGAATAAGCCTTCGTTGTAGTACAATGCATCCAACACACCACTTAAATCTAAGTGATGGGGCTCATTTCCATCAGATGAGAACTTATATCTTGACTAAACCAGCCACATAATCCCTCACATCATTTACATACAAGATACATATTGAGATTTAACAGTCGCACAGGAGTTTTTGACACTACACTTTCACTTTCACAGCATTTTAATAGGTGCCTTTAAAAACACACACTCTAAACACACATGATAGCGTTAGCCGGTGAGCCACACGTGCAGCAGTATGAGGTTGAGATGATGTGATAGTGCGCTGTCAGGTTAAGAGACCTCAAGCTTCGCTCCTAATCTCCTCGCTCCTTAATATCTGGCTGATGAGGCCGTGCGCTGTCATTGGCTGACTTAAGTTGAGATAAATAGCCGATCTGCTGCTGAGCGTTCAGTGACAAAGACATTAATCTGAAGCTGGGAGCCCTGACGTGTCTTCATCCCGATTCTTCTTCTGCTTCTTCAATCGATGTAGGCGCCTTTATGACAGAGTTCAAAGCCTGAAGCCCTACAGGGAAAAATCTGAAGACACAGGTCACATACCATTGGTGCAATTTCTCACTGTGAATAGAAGAAAATGCATTAGATTAAAACGAAAAAGATAAGATGGGGGGAAAATGACAAAAATGGCAGCAATTAGCATTATTTTTGTGAATATGGAGGTGAAATTTGGGCCCAAACTAGTGTTTAGGGTTCAGTGCCTGGCTTTATCGTCTTCTATTTCAATTCCACCTTCTCTCTTTCTTTTATTTTTGTAGGAAACAAGGAAAAATGGTGGAACAACAAAAAAAGTGTTCCTTTAATGAGCAGTCTCAACTACACGTACACTTAAAGAGACATCTAAGTTAAAAGTGCAGAGATAATAGTTTGATAATGCTGTGGAGTTTCATAGTACAATTCTCCAAATGAAGTCAAAGTCTTTATCTACCTCAGGTTTGTCAGAGTAAATGTCTCCAGGTAACTAAGTATGAAGCCTGCTGTTTACCAGCACTGGAATCAGACTTTCTTCCTCCGAGAGCCACATTTTAATAGAAGATATTTCCATCCAATACAGACTTGATTTAGATGCTTTGTTGGTGTTTATTACTAAATAAGATGGACAAACTCCAAACAGAAACACTAACAAACCCCATTTCCCAGAAAGATGAGCCATTATCCGATGACAGAGGGGGAGCTGATCCTCTATTTGCAGCTTGGTCGTAATTTAACCCAGAGCACATTCAATTATTCAACAGGGCTCATCCACACAGGGTTACAGTTAAACTTACAGTCTGGAGAAGTTTTTTTGGGGCCTCTTCATAAATCTTTTACGGTGGTGTTGCTGTGCTATAGCTTGTCATCCAAGTTTGAAAATGAAGTTCCATCCTTTAAAACTCCACATCGAACATTTTGTTAACGCTTTCTTTAACGCCATTACATTTTCATTTTTCACTAAAACATCCCAGAGGCAGCATCAAACACTTGCTGTTATTCAGTTACCAAAGCAAGAACCTTCTAATGAATGCACTTCTTTGAACAAAACACACTCTCTTTAGTGAGTTTGGAGGGGGAAAAAAAAACTTCTCCCTATAACATCTCTGTCAAGTTTACACCGCAAACACAATTACAGCCGGAGTCGGAGCTGTGAAGCGGCCTCCAATTACTTCATTTTTCAGCTGATTGGTGGAGCCGCTGCTGATCTGGAAACGAGTCTGCACCCAAAACTCCTCAGGAAAAAGATAAATGACTCGATTTAAGGTGCAGGGAAAACGATTAACGCGACTGCAGATAAAAGCCCATGAGTGCGTGTGTGTAGCAGCAGTGGCGGTGCGCGGCCGTTTGTGAGCCACTTGTTTTTCATCCACGGGCTCCACATTTGTTTCTTTGTCGGGTGTTTGAGACAATAAGTGCGAATATGAGCGCATGCAAATGAAGTCACATATAGAGCGGATGTGGGGCATGCGTGTGTGCTGCTGCATTAAACACTAAGTGGCTGTGTGTGTGTCCTCCGTGTTTAATTAACTCCCTCACCCCCAGAGGATTCCTGCTCGTGCCTCCGCTCTACACTCACTTTACACAAGGCTTTACGTTGGTGGATTGGGTGTGTGTGTGTGGAAATCTGAACGCACTCTAATTTACATTCCACACACACGGCCGTCGCGCGCTGCAGGTCGCCACCGCTCAAAGTCGGCCGGCCTTTTGCTTGAGTTCGTTCTGTTTAGGGGATTAAAAGAGATCATCAGAAACTGGAGCTGAGCTTAACTGATCATGAAAAGTTGATGAGGTGAAATGATGGACAGTGAGGATCAATGGAAACAAAGGTTGCAAAGAAAATGGAAACTTGTGGTTGAAGAAGAAAGTTGTCAGTGTGGGTACGTACAGTTCAGTGCGCTGGGGTTTTTTATAGTGCAAATAGACATGAACAGAGTCGGCAACATACACTGATGAGGACGATCGTTTTTACATTTCCTTTCATCCTTTTATCTTGTATGACTGATTAAAGCAGGTCAGATTTAATTTGCGACCTTTTGTGGGTACCGTGCGCAAATTAAGCATTGTCACGATAATTTATTCACGCATGTCCAATGATGATGACCTTTTCCTCTGAGGTCACAGGTCAAACAGAAACAGCAATTGCCAAAAAAATGAGCAGCTTTTTTCCTGCAGAAATAATAATAATGTCATGTTACTACTCACCCGGCGGTATTAAAAAGAAAATAGTTCACTTTTAAAGTGTTACCATTATGTGTTGATAAGAAAAAAAATAAACATGCTTTGCAAATTGAAAAGCACCTATTTTTCACCTTTTTTTTTCTCATCGGACCTCTGCTGTCTCATACATTTTCAGTGCGTTAAAGTCAAATTGATTTTCTCTGGAGTGCACCGCTGAGATGGTAAACTGTGTGTTTTACAGCTCTGGGGCCGATGGCAGGCACTGCTTCATTTATGGACAGCCCTGCACTTGTTCTTTTGTTTCTGGGGCTCGTTCAGACACATCTTACATGGCTGCATCTCAGCAGTCAAGGCTGCAGTTTTACTCCCACCGCACATAAATCTGCTGGGCTGCTGATTGAAGAGAAAAGAGAGCAGTAAAACGGAAAGCAACGGTTCACCAGGGAATAGGCTGACCTGCTTTTTTTTCTGGTTATGAACTATTTTTTGTAGTCTTTTTCTGTTGGTGATTGCTACAGAGCTACTGGATGAAGGTCTACTGATTTTCTCGACCTTGGGCTCTTCTAAGCTGTCTTTTATCTGGCCGCTTTTAGAGCTTTGAAAGGGGGAAAGAATGAGAAGGGGGAGGGGGTCAGTGAATAAAACCATCTTTATCTCAATATTCAAGTTCATCTCTTTGCTGTGCCTCAGATCTGCCGCTCCTCTCGTACATCACTGAGCGTCGATGCTAATGTGCTGTCGCAGCAGGCCTCGGGACGTTCGCTGCAGGGAGTCCTCCAACATCTCAGAGGAGCTCACAAAACACACGTTGGATATAACACCACTCACTCCTCCCTGAGCTGCTTATTTTTAGCCCAGGAGCACTGAGGGAGGCCCTTCTGTTCAAATACAACACATTGTTTTCATTTAACATCTTAATCTCCGTTCACACTGCGAGCAGCACGGCGTTGAGAAAGGTTGAGTAAATGTATGACCTTTACTTGAAGACCAGAATAGATGGAGCCTTGTGGTGATTCATGGCTTTTGCACATGATTTACATGTACTACTAATGTTTTTTTTAGTCTAGAAGTTAGTTTCCTCGTTCTTCTATTTATACTTTAATGAGGTTCATATATAAAAAGCCATTATTACCAGGGCTTTATTAAATTCTCATCAGCCTTAGGAAAATAACAAGAAAGCTTGTTTATACAATCTCCCATGTGTCCCTTATCCACATAACTTAAGGTTGGCCATTACAGCTTTAATGATTGGTTTATTGCTTGCACTTCAAAACCAGAAATAGCCTGGAGCGCAAAAGACTGAGAGTCACACAGAACGAAACAAACATTAAAAAACAAAATTACCTTCATAATCATGTGTGAGGTTACCAGAGAGAGCCAGCAAGAGCTAAGCCAAAAAACAATCCCAAAATCCAAAAACGTGACTTTTGATTATTTTTTTTTCCATCTGTGTAGCACTGAAGCATGTTTGTTGTGGGTTGCCATAAGTGAACATGTATGTCTAAAGCAACAACTATGTTAAATCTCTGGGGACGATCACGTTACAAGTTGTGTTCACTGACCTTTGACCTTTCAATGATCTTTGAAAGTGAGAGTGGCAGAGCAGTGGAGCCAAACGGTGATTCTGTTCAATAATGTTGCAAAGTGAGGAAAGAACAACAGACACACAAGTGTAAAAAACAGGTCAGAAGTGGCTCGGACTGAAACAGCAGTGTTTCTGTCTTTTTTTGAAATGTTAGTGGAGATGTTGGTCCGTGCAGTGTAGATAGTATTTAGAAAACAGCTTTAGTCCCTGCTGTTTGAGCGGATGAGGCAGAGGTTCAATACTCTGTATCTCTTTAAAATCTGAAATAACATTTGTTTTGTCTTAAATTCCTCCTGGAGATTTTGCAATGGCCCTTATTAGACAAACATGATCATAATTTATCATGTGGGAATTGTCCTCTTGTATAAAACCAAGGTAATGCTGCGGCTAGGCTTTATGTATTTGTTTGAAAACCGTTTCCAGCAATTAGTGGGTATAGGGAGAGTGAGCCCAGCCGAGCTCATTAAACGTACTTTCATGGTCTGAAAGCCAGTAGCCATCACCTGGGGTCAAAGGTCAGCATAGTAGCACAAGTTGACACATAATCCAGCTTTTCAATTAGTCATGTTAGAAGTGTTTAGGCTCTCAGGGACAAACCATTACTTATTTTCTTGTCCTGTGGGAGACACAACTTCTTCTTTGTTCTTCCCTCAGGACTCTATCTAATTTGTTTTTGCCTCCTCCTCACATGAAGCTGCATTTAATGGAGAAGATAAAAACAAAAACAAACAGAACAAAAAAAAACCACTGTGATCTGATCTAATGCTGTCTTTCTATCAGTCTCTGCCAGCTTCCCTAAACCTTGTCTGATTGAGCATCACTTCCTGCTGCTCTGTCCACTTTATCAAATCATCGCACAGCTTTTATTAGAGCTCAGAGAAAAAGCTGTGTACAAACAGTAACACACAGAAAAAGGCTGTTGCTTCTATGGGATTTGATTGTTTTTGTAGGATTGATTGTTAGCTGGATTATTTTGACTCCAGTTTGGGGTCTAGATTTATACTTCTGGCCTTATAGTACACAAAATAACTGCTACTTCACTGTGAAATATTTACACCTGCCACATCCAGACCATCACTTTAACCGCTCTCACTAAAAATAGCTTATTTACTCAGTGCAACTACAAGGCAATTAAACCCATTACCTTCCCACTTAAATCCACTTAAATGATACAAAAATACAGCAAGCTGGTGCTTTAAATACATATAAAACCAACTGTATGCAATATCTGTGCAATTCAATTGATACAAGATAAAAAACAGAGAAACAGAGAAGCAAGACAGGTGTGGGCTGAGTGTCAATTTCAATCAGAAGTCATGATGTTTTGTAAGAAGCTGAGACATGTTGCACAAGGAGGTTGCATCAGCTCCGAGCTAGTGTACCTGGCAATCCAGTTTCTTTAAGTGGAATGATCAGAGTTTCTTTAGCATAATCATAGTTAGGTAATAGTACTTAAACTTGAAATGAAAGTAAGTCTGTTCAATTTACCCAAACATCTACAGTACACCTTCTGCGTTTATCTGTGCACAAGACACATCATCAAGGTCGCCTGTCCACTGGCATCATATCAGTGTTTTTTGGGGGGGGTTTTTTTGGAAGGAGAGTGTCAGTCAGCTTTAGCTTATGGTGCCTTAAGCTACAGCAGTCGACCAAGACAGGACAAGTGTGAAAACCGATGTAATTAAAGCCGACAGTGTCATATCTTCACGTTCATACGAGGAGACAGGAAGAGGTGACAGGGAGAGAGGTAATACTGTGAGACTGCAAACATATGTGCTGTGAAAGAACACCAGTCCAGTCAGAGCAGGGCAGATATCAGCACAGGGGAGATTTGAACATTCATAGTTAGTTATTTAGTGATATAGTTTTGGGCTGCAATGAAATCTCTAAACCACTTTTCAGCCTGTTCTTGCAAATCCAACATCATTATCTCTTCCCACAAGTGTATTTCTATTCTCATTTATCATTATAATTTCCTCATTGGCAGGAAGCTTTTTCTGCTTCAAGCAAGCGAGAAAATTTAGCTGCAAAACTGTAGAAAAGATTCCTTTCAGTTTCCATTCTGCTTTTCTCATTTCATACCTCATACATTCAACTGGTGCTAGTGTCTCGGTCTGAGTGCAACCAAACCTTGAGTCGGTGGAGGTCAGAAGGACGTTAGGGATGGTGCAGAGTGACAGCAACATTTATCAAAACAATGCATTTTAACATCTTTTAACAGATGCAGGATAAACTCTTACACTTTGTATGTCTAGACTCTGTCAGGAAGCACTTCATTAGCATATCTGTGTTCGTGAATGGTGTGATGAGAACAGAAGAGACAATGAGTGGTTACTACAGAGTTTGTGGTCTTGCTATGGTAATAGTGCTACTGGTTCACATGGCCTTATTTCTAAAGTGAATATCTTAAAACACATAAGTCACCAGCCACAGCTTTAAAATATAGCTATCAGTGAAAGGCTTTAAAGCCTTATCAGCAGCGCACGCACAGAGCTCCTGCACTGTTGGCTGCAGGATAATAATGAACTCCATCAGCAGCATGCTGAGCCACCAAAATCTCAGCAGTCTGTTTCTCTTCCTCTATGTTTTTTCTTTCGTAACGGCTTTACCCCCCACCAGTAAAACATCAAACACAAGAAAGAAATTCAGAATAAGAAAGACTGAAGAAAGACTGTGATGTATATGATGTCTGTTGATCCAAAGATTAGTGGAGCTGTACTTTTGTCCTTCTGCTAGGATTATCATGCTCTTTAAACATGACATGACAAAACAAGGACTAAATGGAGGCTTTTTGTAGTTTACGCATTTTTCAAAAGTCAATAAATTAGGCAGCATCATATTTTTGTTTCAGAATTAAAATTTACATGTCCAGGGAGGTCAGGACAAACATTGACATATTGTTTCTGTCTAAAATCCATCATATTGATTAAATGTTGTCAATATCAGATCAGCTTTTTGAAAAAAATAAATCTTTGTTGGAGCATGTTGTTGTTGTAACTGAACATTCCCCATTTAAATGACATAAAATGGAAATAGGAGGGACTTTTACAAACAAAGACATGAAAGTCATTTTCATCTGATAGTTCAGGCATTAGGACCATTGTGGATTTTTGGAGGAAGAAAATAACGAAGTTGCATTTGTAATAACTGATATTTTCACACTTTTTCCATATTACAGAAACTCACTGCCTGTGCTTCATGATTATCTCTGTTTTGGTTGAAGTGGATCCAATTACTGGTTTTCTACTTCTTTTTCAAAGTTTCAATGGGCCACAGTCACTGGAAAAGTGGTTTAGATCATGGGCTTGAAAATAACATATTCATGTTTTTCAAAAACACTATTTTCTACCTCTGTGTTTGTTACCCCAAGGTCAGAGCTAATTGAAAAGTTTTGCCTCACTTGGTTGACTCTGTGAGGATAAACGAGTGGCCTGTGTTAGTTAAAGTTGCCGTGCTGGGCCTATTAGTTGCTAATGGCTGCAGCTGAAGCTGTCATTAGTTGGAGGTCTGCAGCTTTTCCATCAGTCACTTATCATCCCACATTAGAGCTGAGCTAATGTACACAGTCCGAGTCAAGCAGGATGGATGTGGGTATCAAACACCTGCAGGACAACAGGTGGCTGCAATAAGCAAATAGCCAGGCTTTACACACAGGATTTAATGTAATGAACATTATTATGTAGTAGGACAGTGTCTTAATAGAGAAACTAAACTAATGGTTTCCATCAACATGACATGAAAAAGCAGACTGTTTTTAAGCTGAGTTTCCTTTTATTCCAACAATCATAGATGGTGATTAGTGGTCCTTGCTGTATGTTTGCAACAACATTACTGAGGGGTATTCAATTTGTCCTCAGAGCACATCTTTGCAGTGGTCTAGTATAATATAGGTCTTTGTTGGCTCTTATACCTGCTTCACAAAAATGTAGTGTTTTCTTTTTAAATTTGGCTGAATTGTGGATTTCAACATTGATAGATCATTCGAGTAAGTGTTAATAAATCTGAGAAAACTCCAACTCCAATGTTGTTCTCTTTTCAGACTTTTCAAAGACACTGGCCAAATGTACTTTTTTTTACAGAATCGACACAAAGACTCAGTGATATTCTGACTGAAGTTAGTGAGTTAAGCTGAAAGAGAACGGTGTATATGTTGTTATTAATGCACTGAAGTGATTTAGGGGGTGCTCTTAGTGACTCGTTTCAAGTACTTTCTAGAGGTTCTTGATTATTGTGTAATGTAGTTTATAATGTTTGAGCAGAAATGAGGTCAGCCGTTGCAGCTTTTCAACTGTAAACTGTGTCAAGCAGACCAATCACTAACTGACTCACAACAGCAGAGATGTCAGACTGTAGGGAGCCGTGGTGAATCGGCAACAAGTCCCACTGTTTGCATTCTCAGTGCTCATTAATGCACAGCACCAGCAGCCGAGGAATACATTTGCATCTTTTCTCTTCTTTTATTTACTTTCAACACATTTCCTCAGTCTTCTTCTGCAGTTCAGCCATTGCCGCCTTTTCCTAATTGGTGTTTGTACATCAGTGTGTGTATGAAATAAACTTATGAAATATGATTCACCATTAATGATCTTTGAGTGTAATCCGATGGTGAAAGTAACTGCATGTTAAAATGCACTCATTTTGTGAGTCAGACTATGAGACATCAAGCATTGAGTGATCATGTGAGAAAGTTCTAAAACTTGTTTGGTTTAAAATTTTGGTCATAAATTTAAATATTCATAAGTCACCAGCTTTGTTAGATGTTTGTCTGAAAGTTAAAGCCAAAATCATAGTCATCATTAGCACCAAAGCTGTAACTTCTGCACATTAAAGTATGAGATAAAAAAAAATAAAAAAAACCTTAACATGGAACAATTATCTACCTCTTATCTCTAATAATTCACTGCTAAGCTCATATGTGAGGGTGCAGTGTGCAGACAAGAAATGAAGGATTATAAAAAAGATAAGTCCAAGCCTCTGCTCCATTGTATTCACTGAACCATCTGAAAAATGTTCTTCTTTGCAAGTATCTTCTTAGCACTGTCTTCCACGTAGTTATTTTAAACCTAGCATAAGTAGAAGAAGACTCGGGTCTGTGCAGATACACAAACTAGCTCTTGAACGATATGTGCTATTGTATACTTCAGACCCATTTAAGGCGCATCATCACAGTAAAGTCAATATTCTACTGATGGATTATGACACTGTCTCAAATATCTTTAGGCTAAAACTAGGGGAGTCCTTTCAGTGATTTAGTATCTGTCTTCCTTCAATGTACAAAAAATGTGTTGGTTACTTTGTCAGAAGCAAATTCAAGTTTGCACACTTCTCATATATTTGCGCAGGCTGGAAGCCACATGTAAGTTATACTAATTCTATAATACATCAGAATATGCTTAGTTATAATCCCCTTTAAAATAGAACTATTAAATATGCTAAGTAACCTGCCCTATTCAGATTTTACTGTAGAGTGTGTAATGTAGGTGACAGCAACTGTCCCAATGATGAATGTGCTGTTGGTCCGAGGTCAAAGGTCAATTGAATCAAGGTGTTTGTCCTTTCATGCAGGCTGCATGTGTTCTGTGAGAATGGGGGTTCAAAGAAGATGAATTTTGTCTCTGAAAGCTTCAGTCCGATCATGTGATGTTTAAAAATAGAATAATGAATAAAAATGCATGCCATGGCCTTTTTTCTTTATCTCCTTGCAGCACAACGAGCTGGTCATTTGTATTTTTTTTCCTTGAGCCGAAAGGATTTATGATTACAGCTTCTTTGAATATCCTGCTACAAATCCAATGAAGTAGGGCATAAATGAACATCTAACTGAAGGTTAATTGTCTTTTCTTCTAATGTCACCAGTCCGATGATCATCCACACTTTTATTTTATATCATATTGGATCTGGTGCCTGATTTTATGTGCGTCTTTTGTCCAAACTGTAATGACATCTTTCAAAATAAAGCCATTTCTCAGAAGACAAATGAGGATAAATTTCAGCACATACTTCCATTAAAGTAATGTTCCAAGGTTGCTGTACGACTCAAAAGCTTAAGTAATATCCCAATGGAAAAGAAAACGTAGAACTTTGGAGTCCACTTAAGCCCTGAGTATAAATCATGACTTTGGATTTGTAGACATATAACTTGAAAAGCACTGAGCTCTAGGGACAAAAGGTGCAGCATGTTAGAATAAATCACTTTTACAGTGTTTACAAGGATCTCCGTGTTTATCACAGGAACACTTATAGACTGTTGTGAGTACACATAAATTCAGTGCATTGCTGGTGCATCTTGGGACCTGTAGTCTGTCAGGTAACACTACTGCTCTATATTTTCTTCTGTTAGAAAGATGTTAGGCTGTTATGCGGCTGTAAGCAGATGTTTTTAATTATGAATTACAGTCTGCTTATAAATGTCTATCATTCTGAACACTCACACAAAATGGCGAGGAAAATGCTCATCTATAATGAATGTGCCCTCTCATTAGGCAAGAAGCATTTTAGGCACATATGCCTCTGAATAGATTTCTATTCCTCACTATATTGTGTGTGTGACTGTGCCATTTGTTGAGCACTCTCTCTTAATGGCAAGGCAGAAACGAGGCATTCGGTCAGATCGAAACATAAATGATTTAGAAGCTTGTCGCTGCATGAATTCACTTTATGAAACGTTAAACATGCTGTCAACAGCTAGCGCGTTAATGCTCCCTGCAGGGCTCTTACACACACACACAGAAACACTGCTGCTCTGCACTGCTACACAGCTGGTTGTTTGCTGCTGAACTGTAAAATCACTGTTAAATATGGCTGCTGCCACTGTATGTGTGTCTAACACTGGCGTTGACCAGTGTACACAACCTTTCAGCAGTTTTCTAAAAACAATCAGAACCTCTTTTCTTTTCATTGGACTAATTATCATCAGGTTCATTTGTTTTCATACATACCGATGAGAGCACATACACAAACAGACATATTATCTTTTTGTTCAGATGTTCAGGTGACAGCTGATTCCTCTCGTTAAACTTGTTGTCTTTGGTTTCATCGTGAGGCAAAATCATTTTTACAGAGTGAAAATTTTCTGTTCCACTGTGTCCTTGTATTAAACTCATTTATTTTTGCCTTGTGACAAAGAGATTGTGATTAAAATCAGCAAGTGTAAATTAAAGCGAGACCTCTATGTATGTATTTTACTTGCTTGGAGAACATCATCATTCTGCCATCTTAAATTCACTCTTGCATTATTCACAAAGTAATACAGAATTATTAATCGAGTCAATTTCTTGGCTTGTTATGAAGGAGGTATGCATTCAGAGAAAGAAAGCGTCACAGATGGCCTTCCTGTGCTCCACACTACCTGTTTTATTAGGTACAGGGCTTATTATGCCTGTAAAGATTCTCAGTCATCCACTAAATTTTTAACATTTTATTTGTTATGTTAACAAGTGGTTCTTGAAAAGCAGATAAACATAAACTACAGAAAACAGTCTCATTGGTGATTGACACTCGATTGAGAGCTAATCACTGTGGTCACAGCAATGGCACTGCTTCATTAATAATACACAGCACATCTCAGAAATGGCTGGGCTTCAGGGGCTGAGTTTTAATCTTCAGTCAGTCAAGAGTAATCAATAATCACATTTCATACTCACATTATGCATTTACACTTGTGTGAGTTTTGTGGGAAGGGAAAGTGCTGATGGCTGCAAAAGTTTGCATATGGGTTGGTTTTTGACTAAACCCACCTCCTGTGATGTATTGGAGGAGCATGTAACACTAGTGTGCTTCGCTGAGCAGAAAAGACAGCCTCACCTTTTACTCCTGCAGTCACTCATTATTCCCATGATGCAGTACTGTCACTACACTATTATCGGGGTAAATCATCTAAATTGCTGGGTATATTATTATGATTATTATTGAAAAGCCAAGGATTTATTAAAATGTTTGTCAGAGCATAGTCCCCAGTTGAAACTGAAGAAAACCACAATGCACCCTGCTTAATTTGAGGTTAATTTGTTTCATAAGGAGGAACATGATAATGATGAGTTCATTAACATCAGTTAACACATGTCTTGTCCCTGTAAAAGCAGATTCAATCAGGTACCAATGCCTTTTCAGCTTCATTATTGACAGTGATCAAAACAGGCCATTTGTCTTTTAGATGGGCCTAAGGTCAAGGCCCATCTGACCTCACTTAGACTTGTTAGGCAAACAAAAAGTCCTTTGTAATAGAAGAAGTTTGTGTTTCTGATCATGAAGGTGAGAGGAAAGTTTGTGACAGTGACTGATCACATGCTCGCTGCCTCCAAACCTTGAGCCGTGGTGTCTGGCGACAGCCAATGAGACGCTTCAACCTTGTGTGTCGCTATGAGACAACCAGGCATACAGAAATAGAAACACGCCCAGCGTTCAGGTGTGGGTGATGGGTCATGTGACTGTGCCCTTCATCTATGACATTGTGTGTATGTGTTTATCTTTTTACATACTTTTTTTAGAAGCACCTGCTTTTAGTGATGTATTTGTAAAGACAATTATTTGTTTCTACGATTCATTTTAAAATACTGGGTCTTTCTTTAGGGACAATGAATAATCACAATACATTTAGCAGAAATCTGTTCAGTGGTGAAACGGAAATGTGGAAATGATATGGATTATTACGTTTTTTACACTGAGATAATGCTCACATTTATCAAAAGAGACAAAAGACCAATCATAAGTCCAAGTGTCCTGTACCTTTCACAACAGCTGATTTTAGTGTAGAACTAGCAAACTTTTCAAACATGGACAACATGAAACATAAAAAAATATATATCAAAAATCTAAAGGAAAGTTAAAAGTAATATTGCAGAACATGCTGTGTATTTGACTTTGAGAAACGGACAATATGACACTCTACAGATGCATAGCTCCCCAGTGTGGTAATTTACTGAACTGCAGCTTCATTCATAAAAGCTGTGATTGAAAAAGCTTTGCATCAGCTGTTTTTTCTGCTGATTGTCTGAAAAATATGATCATGTATTATGTATAAACATTTATTAAATGTCACCACCGACAGCCTGTACACTCATTTTTCAAAAAAAGAGTGGAATTACATTTAACCCCACAAATTGTTTGAAAAATTCATAATGGGATCTATACTTCATAGTCATGCATTAGAGAATTTACATTTAACACTGTGCAACATTTTCTCTAAAATATATTTGGACACTCTACAAATTAAATATCCAGAAGAAATGTGCTCTCCAGCTTGCTGAAAACAAACTTGTCTCTAAATCCAGCTGTTTGTTTGTAGATATGGTGACATGGTGCCAAAGACCATCATGGGCAAGATTTTTGGCTCAATCTGTTCCCTAAGTGGTGTGCTGGTCATTGCCCTGCCAGTGCCCGTCATCGTGTCCAACTTCAGCCGGATCTACCATCAGAGCCAGAGAGCCGAGAAGAGGCGAGCACAGAAGGTAAACACTGAATTTTGAGATTAACTTCATCCTTTAGGTCAAGCTGAGTAAAACACTGCTTGGTGGGAGCTCTTTGTATGTAGGCCCGCCCAAAACAAGGCACACACAGACACAGGAGTCATGGACAAGACACTTGGTTAGTTGAAAACAAATAAAAAGTCACAGAGTCAGAGAAGATACCTTACAAATCTTATATTAAGCAAAGATCTAAATGTAAAAAAAACCAAAGTTAAAACCACTCATTGATAAATTAAATTAACTCTAGTTAACACTTGGAAAATCAAATGTATGATGCTTGAGAACCAACCTTTATTATGTATTCTCCTTTATTACATTATTATCTATCATATGTTGCACCATATCATATTATTTATTATAGTCACAATATAACCATTGGCTTCACTGGGCTTTCTATCAGCCTGTCGTCATACAATAAAACAAAAACCACCACAAAGCTTTACAGCAAATCACAAAACCATAATGACAGAAATTCACTTTTGAACATCAGTAACTAATGTATACAGTGAGTATCTCCGTGGTCTTCAGGTACATTCACTTTGTCAGTTTGTTAAGTCAGATCTCACAGAACATGGACGTCTGTATGTGTTCACAAACAGAAAACCAGGCTTGCTAGAATTCTTGCCGTGAAGAGCGGAGGGGCTAACGCTTATTTGCAGAACAAACAAAACCAGCTGCTGATTGGAGCTAATGAGGAGGTAACCGTGGAAATGCAGTCGTCGACGGGTGGTGCTGGTGTTTTTTCTCTCCTTCTTTGTTTAATGTATTTCTTCTCCTGAGCTATGACTTACTGACCTGCTGCAGGCTGCTGCATGCTGGATGTCCAATACTAGCCAGAGGGGAATGGCTCTTTACCTCCTCTACCTTCCTCCATCAAGGGACATTTCTGTGTATCACGTACAATATCTGGCTCAGCAGAAGCATATTCATACAGGTCCCTATCAGTCGCACTGTGATAAAGCCCTATGTTACCTGCAATATTTAAAGCAATTTAAAGTCTACCACGAGTTTCAAGTGCCTTCTTATAATTTAATAAAAACAGTTCTATCACAAATACAAATATAGTACTAATACAAGAAACTGATTGGGACACGATGAAAATGTCACTGTTGAAACTATTAGACAATGTGTTCATCGTCGTTCTGTATCATCACCATGGCTCTTTTCCCTTCTTATTAAAGCTTTCTTAACACACCAACATTGCACATGGAAACTTGAACCACTTTACACACTCCATAACTCCCACTAATACACTTTTGCATGAGGCATCAGGTGTGGTCTGAGGATCTCCACCAACAGGAGACAGTCCTGTCTTCTCTGTTTTGTTTGAACTGCATTGCCCCTAATGTGGCTCGGCTGTTGACTTATCGATCTGTGCTGTTTATGACATCATTACTATGTGCCGCAGAGTCCATCATCCTGTGAAGCAATGAGAATGGTCTTATATGCATGTTACCAGTAATGTAGCATGCACAGGGTTGGATGAGTGAATGTGACACAGTGACACTGGCAAAAATTACATTTAACACCTAAATTATACACAGCACACTCTTTTTTGCTGATGAATTTAACCTATAACATGCAGTTACTTTTAGTAAAACTATCATTGATAACACCAGAATGTAAGGCCACACTTGATGAAAGACTTGCCTCAAAACCCCTGAAGTAAACTGACATTACTGAGTGCTGGTGTCACTGGTAAATACAAAATATGTTGAGGTTGCCTTATGCAATGTGTATGGAGTATTGAGCTGTGCTTGATCAAAGGAAAATGCTTTTCTAAACAATGACTAAACATATGGAACAATGCACAAAAATGAGACTCCATCGACTCCATAGACTTTGTTTCCAGTTGGTCTCTAAATAAGACATATGGCTACAGAGTGACTTCAGTGATAATGAGTTACTGACTGCATGTTTTAGATGTATTGTGTATTGTTTCTTGATCTTGATGTTTTGTAATTCCATGATTCTTGGTCGGTTCAACTATGTCACATTTGATCTCAACCCCTAAGACATACCAGTTTTTTTTATTTCAAACTAAATACAGAAAAATAGCAGAAATAGATTTATTATACTGCAAAAATACCAGTAGCCTGATCTGAGACAATAAAACACCTGTTTGTGTGTAATATTTAGGATTAAGGCCTTAGTGGATAAAATGTTACCTACAAATCGCTAAATATTCTTGCAGCACATTGTTAACAGAGGGGCCTGAGAACGTTTGGCCAGTGTGAAAGTTTAGGTGGTCTTTCTTTGTGCTGTTGGTCTGGTTGGCATGCAGGGGTTTCCACTGATGTGCTCATATAATGTGTGATTTGTATTTGTGTCCTAAAGGCCTCAAAGGAAGCAGGAAAAGCCCTGGTGTGTAAGACCAACCCAAACTTTGAGGAGCATCATCATCATCTCCTGAACTGTCTAGAGAAAACCACAGTAAGGAGACACAAACAGACTAAGTGCTTTAACCCATGTAAGAAATGAAAGCTACAATGTGTATAACCATTCATGTTTACTCTTCAGAACCATGAGTTTGTGGATGAGAAGACATACGAGGCGAGCTGCAGGGAGATCACTCTGGTGAAGCAGTTGTCTCGCACCTCCTCCATCTCCTCCGCCTCCTCAGCTCACGGCCTCAGCTCCTGCTGCGCCCGAAGGAAGAGGAAGACCTTCAACGTCCCAAACTCCAACATGTCAGTGGGTCTACAAGGCAGCCAGGAGCTGAGCACCATACAAATCAGAGAAAGACCTCTGACTAACAGGCACGCACCTGTCAATTAATGCTAAGTCACTTATAGAAGAATCTTGCCAAATCTGATAAGCTCCTAAAAAGGGGTTAAGTGCAGTAAAAGAAATGATAGATTTTTCAGTTACATTTAGTGAATGTCATTGTGGATGTTTAGTGCCAGATAAGGCAGAACCTCAGGATCATAATCAGATGTATTTGGGATGTTTTACAGGTTCCTGTGCACAACAGATTTGTGCTATTGTGTAATTTTCTGCAGTGCTGTCTGTGTTTAGGAATCCCAGAAATTAAGCCTTGTCAAAAACCAAAACAGTTGCTTTGAGAGAAAGTGGGGCAATGTAGCTGGCACTCAAACAGGGATTTTCATGTGGGTTTATAATAAGAACACATTAGGTCAGAAGTCTTTATGTAATAAAGCTTTAAAAACAGAAGCAAGACACTGTATACACTGTATATAAACACATGCCACACAAGGTCACGTGACAGAGTATTCCCATGATGAGTCAGAGAACAGGAATCCAGTCAGTGTCCAGCTGTGGGAGGCTGTGGGAGGTCTTAGTGTTATGGGAACTTTCTCCTAAACATGGACAGCTGGGAGCCAGGCCCA
This sequence comes from Rhyacichthys aspro, assembly GCA_036850595.1. NCBI lineage: Eukaryota > Metazoa > Chordata > Actinopteri > Gobiiformes > Rhyacichthyidae > Rhyacichthys > Rhyacichthys aspro. The sequence continues at coordinate 18,927,473 of CM072159.1, read as the reverse complement.
GCTCTCTGTACCCCTCCTGACATTTTCCTTTGCATCTTAATCATTGTAGGCTCAGCTCATTCAACCTCTTTAAAGGACATAGAGACAAGTGTCTTTAAATTTTTCTTTTCTCAGTCTGCTAGTGTACTTACAGGCCTTAGCCACCATAACATGTTAAATAAAAATACTTTCTCTTGTTTACCATTTCATTTTTCTGATGAGACGCTTTGTTCCTTCTCATTCTAGTCGTTCCAGTCGTTCCAGTTTGAACGCCAAATTTGAAGAAACAGTCCCCCTCAACTGTGACCAACCCTACACCACTGCAGCCGTCATTAGCATGCCTACACCTCCCGTCACCACGCCTGAGGGGGACGAATCTGCCAGCTCCACTGACTACTCTCAAGCAAATATCGTCCGAGTGTCGGCACTGTAAAGCCCGCTAACCTCGTCACACTCAGACATAGCCTACCCACGCAGCTGGAGGACAGCAATGACAGTCCCTCAACACAACAGACTCAGTGGGCTGGGTTCCAAGTGTTTGCAATGGAAAATGATGGGTTAGCTTTGTTACTTATCTCTCTAGTGGAGAAATGCATCAGTTTGTATGCACTAAATCTCAGCTAACCCCTTTACAGACTTTTCACAAAGAAGCATTTTTATTAATGCAATTGAAGAAGGTAACTGTAGCAACAATGACAACTAAAAACCTTATCACCATGATAGTTTTTGTGTTTAAAAGGAATTAATGCCTATTGTCACAGCATTTGAGAGTGGCTGACATAATGAGTACATGCTTGTTAACTATGCTTCCATCGACTCTTAAAAAGGTTTCACTGAGAAGCCTCAACCTGGTGAACCTCCTAGCTTTAATAAGGCAACTTAAAATCTGTAGCATTTGTGTTGCTTTACAACTATTTATTGGTTTACACGTCTTTAGGTATTGACAAATTTGCCTAAATGTGGGATTTCAAGGTAGCCCAAGCAAGAAAGCATTAAGTTCTATCAATGACAATAGGGAAAAGGCAAAATGAAGAAGATGACGACTACTGGGTCAAGTGTGATATGGTCTATCCGTCTAAATGATATGGAGCTCCAGGTACATCTCACACACGACAATTATTGGATTAGCCATGGTTAAACAGAGTCAAGGGAACCATCAAAGCATGTTTTTTATGTGTGTGTGTGTGTGTGTGTGTGTGTGTGTGTGTGTGTGTGTGTGTGTGTGTGTGTGTGTGTGTGTGCGTGCGTGCGTGCGTGCGTGAGTGAGTGTGTGTGTGTGTCTGAGTGCATGGGAGGATTGTGTTTTCACATGTTCATGCTGGTATTCTGCATGCAGATCTGACTGAATGTGTGACTGTAAATATTCCCGATCAGAGTAGACAGCCTTTCTAATGACCCACTCATTAGGCGGCTGTAGTATTGAGACTGATGTCATTTAAAGATATATAAAGTTGACCTCTTTCTTTGTCATCCCGCTTGTAGCCCCCACCGCCTTGAGTTGTTTCTCTTCCTTTCGTGTTTTCTTTTTGCACACTTAAGTGGTTTTATAAAATACAATACAATTAGATGGATTTAAATGGAATTATTTTTGCACACATGCAGTAGGAGTAGGTGTAGGTTACCACACAGCTACATCCAAACAGCTAGCTTATTTATATTAAGTTATATGTTATTTTCAAAGTTAAAATTATGCATGTTTAAAATTCTAATAACATATTAAACCTGAATGGTGGCCTGGCAAGTGAATAAAGTGTCCATCATGAGTACAACTGAAACCAAATAAAGTTTATCTTTTGAAAATTCCTTGCTGTGTTTCACAAGATCGCTCATTAATTGCAGTCCTATTCTCAAATTGCCTTAAACCTATATAGGCTATTCTGCATAAGAAGTCAACTAAGATACAGGCTACCTTACCAAAAAGAGTGTGATCTGACATTTTATTTGTTTCTTTCAAAAATGCATGTATACAGATATTTCAATTCCTTCACCCAAATCTGAGTATTTGAGTTTATTTTGATATTATATTTCTCACACTTCTGGACACGTCAGTAACATGCTCAAAGCTGCTGTCCTCAAGTAATGCAGCAGATTATTTTCTTATTTATATTCAAAGACAATAGTTGACTGACGCCAACATCATTCATCACTGCTCTACCTTAATGTGACATATGCAATCTGCTTCTTTTCTTTTTGTAAAGCTCTCTCTGCTTTTTTAAGAAATCTGAATCAGGTTAGGTGTATAAATACAGAAACATATTTTTGAGTAGCATAATGTTGCATTTGTTGAGAAAGAAATGACGATTATAATAATTGCAATGATTACTCTTGCCAGTTTAATGTAATTGTTATTGAGTGTAGTACTATCTTGTGTTTTTTTCTATAATTTCCATGATGTTTAGGTTCATGATATTTTTCTAAGATGTCCCAATGCATGCATTCAGATCAGTCATTTCGGAGACAGGACACAGAAATTAAGTGTAGACTACACTGAAGAAAAGTCTAAGGAGGATTTACATAGTTATGAATTAATTTGTTACAGCTTGTATTATTATACGATGTGAATAATTGAGGAAAAAGAAGCTTCCATGGTTTTGTCCAGTGCAGTGTCTGAATACATAAAATAAAAAAACATTATCTTAAATGGGTGTTTTTATGCTGATTCTCTGATTGCTGATATCAATGGGTATAATAGTAGTTAACCACGTCTTCCTGTGATCCTATGTCATTTCTTCCAGCTCTTACACTACAGCCTACTTCTAACATAGGCCATGGTTTTACTCTAAGACTTGAGTGTGTAAAAATAGAAATACAGTGGTTATGGGTGGCTACCAGCATTTTCTACACAAAGGAGGTAAAAAAAAAAAAGTGAAAACAACAAACTGTAAATCTGAGACTGGAAAGAAGTTATACATATTTAAAACTCCAGATTGTCTGTATATTGTAAATATGCCTCCAAAAAGCATGGTTTTAATGCATCTCACAACAAAATAATATTTTTGCAGGTATGCAAGGTCCATTTTTATTCCAGTAATAAAATGGTCAAACTCGTTTAAAAAGGCTCTTCCTTTAAAACCTGTGTACACACTTGTGCATGTACAAGATTATGCTTTTCTTCCAGTGACAGCAACAAAGTTTAAAGTCAGTGTTAGGCCAAAACAAATGAAAAGTGGTTGTTCTCATCCAGTGAAAAACAAAATTGCCCAAAAATTACATTCCACTTTTAAAAAGTGTAGCACCTGGTGATTTTTAATGATAAGTCTGATTTGGTTGTCAGCGTGAACCTATGACAGTCTCTCCATCTCCACCTGACGGTCAGTTGGGGCACAAACTTTAGGTGTGTGTCCACAACATGAGTTCAGTGATGCAGCTGGAGGTCCCTGAATTACTGCAGCAGCGGGGTCATCTGGTACAACAGTCACTGAGTCCGGCACTGGGGATTTGTGCCCATAATACAGTGCCCACAGCAGCATGAGAGTCAAAGCCATGGCAAGGATCTGAGCGACGCCAATGGACACGCCAAGGAAACGCAACACTTGGAGGTGCTTTGTCCCTCGAATGAAACTGTAGATCTTGGGACCACAACCCTGAAGCATGAAGTAAATGAAAACACAATATGTTAAACACCAAGCACATCTGGCACAATTTAGAAATGTATTTGTTTTACTTTTTTCTTTTCTATGTTTCCTGACTGCAGAATAAAAATACTAAATACTGCCTTTTTGTTTTGGTTTTAGCACTGCAGCAGTGGAACAGGTCTAATTTTGTCTGTTTACAAGCCATATATTAGACTGGGGACAATTGCTGAGCAGTCACAGCAAAAGGAAATTAAGAAGGAAGGACTAAACAATGTGCATTTTTATTGCACAGCTGCTTTAAGTAATTTACCTGCCAGGTTTTTTTTTAGACCATGAATGTCTTATGTCCAGCCAGGCACCATTCATGACACAAGTCCACATCTTGCCAAAAAATACTGAAAATTACATTTTAATTAAACTGTTCTCAAATAGTGCATATTTTACTTTTATATAAATATACCTATTACTACGTACATAATTGTTATTTTATATAAATATAATGTGACCACTGGCACTTGGGAATTTTACATGCATCCACTTGGCTTTCTTTGAGAAATATTTGGACACCCTTTAGACACTCAGGATTGGAGCAGCAGCATCCCACCTCTTGATGCAGGTCACTTAGGTCATGAAAATGGGCGTGTCGAGCACATCCTGGATACTGAGTGGAGCAACAGGAGTCAGGAGGCCACTCCATCTCTGTCATCTCAAGCCAATCAGTGAAGTAGATAACTCCACAGCATTTATACTGTGGGTAAACAGGTAAACACAGCAGTCATCACACAGGTCACATGGCCAAACAACACATGTGTGTCAGTACATGTGATCTCTGACCTCAGTCTGGAAGGTGTTCCAGGTGTGTGTGAGCCACTGGTAACGCTGCAGACCGTAATTTGGCATCCGGGACTTCAGACTGATCATGTCAGAGCGCTGTACTAAAGGCTAAACACACAAAGAGAGGTCAGAGTCAGACCCCCAACCTTGAGACACCTCTCTGCCTTTCTGATAGGAAACTATTTAGCCTGGATTCAATGCCTATAATCCTGTTGCAGGCAGGTGTGACACTAGGAAGTTATATCAGTAGACACATCCACCATGAGTAGATAAGCCTGATGGACAATTGTTCATAATCACTGTAATTAATTCATGGTATTTAACTAATGTGTGCAGTCAGTGGTAATCTTGTGTTGATGAATGTAATATGCTGTATGGTTGTGATGCTGTATGCCTTGGTGGTGCATGTTGATATGTGTAACTGGAGAAGCACTGTGTGCCGGACGTGTCTGACATTTCTGGATATTTTTAGATCTACAGTTTGTATCAGCAACCGAATGTTTCTGAACACTGCAGCTGCTCAGTGTCTCTGCCACTGATACTCCATGTGACCTGTGCAATGTTGACATACTTGATTTACAGCAAGTATAAAATATGACAATGTAAACAAGAGTAGAGTTTCATCACCTCGTCATATGTCCAAACAGCACAGGCCAACTCCACACAGAAGATCACCAACAGACTGCTGAAATACTGAGATATGCAGAGAGACAAGGCTTGTCACAGTCTAAAGAGTTTATGAAGGTATACATTATGATGGGTCAGGGTAATAACACACATTTTTAGATCACCCAACCTCAGTTTTAACCAACACTAATGAATACTTAACTCTTTTCCCAGCTTTGGTAACCAACAGGTCCCACATAATTTAAAATGGAATAATGGAAAAAATGAAATGGGAACAGCACATACTCAGGCTGCAGGATAAATATGTCCTATCTCTGCTGTCTCTATTATCACGATAGAGGTGAATGAACTCTTGACATCCAAACACACCTCCTCTCACAGATGAGAAAACCAGCAGGTGAAAAAATATGAGTCTCTGCTTTTTTGTTTCAGCTGGAAAAAATAAACTTTTCTTTTTTGGGGGCAAAACAAAGTTATCAAAAGTTATTGTTGTTTCATCAAAACTTCTTTGTGGTCAATATATATTCTAATTTGATCACCTCTCCTGAAGTCTTTTACCGTGACAATCTTCCTGAAAAGATCTTGCTTTATTTTGTAATAAGGAAACAGTTTCCAACATCAATAAAAAAATGTTCAGCAGACACACATTTGGTCCAAATACATTCAGAATAACCAGACATTCTCGTGATTTTTAAATGTATCATGTAACACTAAAGGTAAATTACCCAGTATACTTAAATTAATTAATGCCACTGAATAAACCCCGTCATGTTTGGGTTTAGGAATACCTGGGTTTGTCCACAGAGGGACTGTTTCTTTGTTTGGGACATTTCTTTTGTCCAATAAAAAGCTCTGTCTGCGTTCAGGATGAGGTGGAGCTGCTGTGTCTCTATTGTGATGCAATCTCCCAGGTGTCTCTGGGGCAAATGAGGGAGGGCAGGGGCATTTCCTGTTTCTAGTAGTTTCCCATCATTCAACAGGCTGTGCTCGTCTGCCTAAGGGGAAAACTTATCTCCTCTGAAAGACAATGGAGACACCTGAAGCCTGGCCCTGCCCACTCCGATGGGTCACACACAGGTGATCTGGCTCACACACAGACCCTGTTGTAAAACCTATTCAGCTGCTGATAACAGAACTAGACCCGGATCTAGACCCTGATTTGACTTCTTTTTAGTTTAGTTGCCTAGATGTAAGACTACATTCTACTTTGCTGTACAATATTAGGTTCTAAATTATAACATATATAGTATACAGTATACAGTATAAATCTAATGTAAAGTGAGTAGTCTTTTGTGGAGCAGTTTGCAAGCAGTACAGCTTTCTTACCCAGGATAGCAACAGCAGATTAGATTTGTGTGTGCCACAGTATCCAACCATGGCCACGATAATCAGAAAACAGCACACAGCGATGACAACAGGGTGTACAGCTGCAGAATATGTGAGGACTGCAGCTTCCTCCAACCTGTGGAGATACAATCCACATGAATAACTTGCCTGCTACAGCTGAAATTTTATTTTTTAAACTTGGCTTAAACTGAACAAAGTCAGTTCCGTTCATCTTTCCATGGTTTGTTGTAAATGGCAATCTGAAATGATTCACGGTTGCAGTTTTACCATTGATCTGTAAGTCACAACCAAACCAAACCAAACAACAAGAGTTCTTTTTTTCTCCTGAAAAAGTCCCACCACTCCTTGCTCTTTTTTTTTCTTTGATGTGAAACACTTCTGTGTAAAGCAGTGCTTGGTGGAGCAGGCCCCTCACATCCCTATCACCCAATAGACTCACCTGGTGTGTGCTGTCAGGGTCAGGACAGTGTTCAGGGAGTCTCTGATCCAGGCTGCCACTCCCAGGACACATGCTGACATCAGCTGAGAGTAACCGAAATAAACACACACAGAAATAAACACTCTCAGATCAGTTTCTGCTGCCTACAAATAACATCTCAGAATGTGAAACATGCTCCCACAAACACACTGCACCCTACTTTTACTGCAACATTGACTGCAACCACTCTTTTCAACCTAAACTCAAACTGCACCTTTACCTGCAAACTCTGAAGTGCCCTGGAATAACATGATGCAAAACACCACCCAGAAACTATAGCATATAGACTATAATGCGGTAATCATATCAATATATTTGTAGCTAAATGTTAGAAATGCGAAAATAGTTAATAGCCTATGCTCTTGATGCAATAATTTTCACATTGGGTTTTGAAAAGCATTAATGGAGACGAAAGCCCTTACTTCATATGAAGTAAATTTAATTTCTCTTGAAAGGGCTTTGCTCCACTATAGGCAACATAAAACTGTTATCTACTCTCCACTGGTGTGTTGGTACAAGCCGCCTCTGCTCTCACCCAAAAGAGTAGGTTAAGCGCGTAAAGCAGGCAGCGCAGACACCTCACCGCGTCCTGCCGAGCCATCCCGAGCGCAGCGACCGGAGCCCAGCCGCTCGGCTCATCACCATGGCAACATGATCACGGCAAACAAACAACAGACGAGCCACCAACAAGACGCGGACGGGACGTTGTCTGCAGGCTGGCGTCCATCAGAAACGATCCTGCTGCGGCACAGTTTTTCCACTCCGTGCGTAAAAAACGCATGCCGCTTTGCGTAAATCCACTCAGCGCTATTTCTCTTCTTTAAGCGTAGCCCTTGAAAGGTTTCGGAAAACATTCACAACAGGTGGTTTCTCACTTTCCCTCAGCCCGCCAAGATGATGGAGTTTGCTGATGTGCCCATGGCAGAGGCGCTGACATTTCCAAATTAGTCATCAGGAACACCAAGAATCGCCGCGTGGTTACTTTTGTCCCACTTAAGGATACTTTAATTAGCTGTGTAACTTCGCACAAGACTTCACATCTAAACTTCAAAGAAAGATATGAAAACCCCGCACAATACGTCCCATCTGTCCTAACTCTCCAAAAAGCTCAGACTTCATGTGTAGTGCGAACTGAACCAGAGAGGAAAAATGTCCGATGTTCGGCTCGCAAACGTTTCTTTGCAGTATTGTGCCCGAGTCCTTGATAGTTTGAAGGGGGGCGGTGCGCTCCTCCGCGGGCAGTCCTGACGCTTCTTCTGCTATCTGCTTAATTAATAGGCTATTGCAGAGGCAGCCCTTCCCGGCCAGTCATCAGAGGGACGGAAAAATGTGTCCGCCTCCAGCGCCGCGGCATCAGCAGTCATAGCCTACATGTGACAGCAAGCTAACTGCGCAGTTTATTCAGAGAAAGCAAGAAAACCAATAATACGGAAACACTGCCTAATTTGTTAAACATCTTCCATAACATATAGGCTATCATGGATATTAACATCATATTTTATTATTATTATCATTATTTATTTATTTTGCTTTTTGTTCTTCTGCAAGCTGATCTAGGCTACCAACTCAAGAGTAGCGTTTCACAATCATTTAATTCACTTTCTTTCGTTTAGTCACGAAATGATACAACCACGCAATAAATTGGCCTACTAAAACTCAACCTCAACAGAAGCCCAGTTAGTAGTGTTTATGTAAACTACAAATCCCATGAAGCGTGTGTTGTGGAACCACAAATCAGCGGCAGGATACGGATCAACCAATCACGTCGCAGACAGTCGTTTGCGTCACGTTTGCTGACCTCATTTTTTTGAGCATTTTTTCTGAGCGAGACAGCGGCTGGCGGCGCCATATTGAAAGAGAAAAATAATCAAATTAAACGTATAAAACGACAAATTTGCCACAATGCTGTACCTGGAAGACTATCTCGAAAGTGAGTATGAAAGTGTAACAAAGCACCTATGGCTTTATCATCCCATACTGTGATAGAAATATGTGGTATTTTGAAGGCTGTGTCACTGCGGCTGTTAGCCTAGCCATGCTAGCAGGTTAAATGCTTTTTCTTCTTCTGGCAGTGATCGAGCAGCTTCCCATGGATCTCCGCGACAGGTTTACGGAAATGAGGGAGATGGACCTGCAGGTTCAAAGTATGTGCGGCAACACCGGCCAACCCAGCTTAACTCAAAATGACTTGACTTTATGCACTCTTTATATACAAACCCAAAATGTTAATGAAGCACACTGTAAATTAAACAATATAATGCAATTACATACAGCTATTTGATTTTAGCAAACAGGCTAACGGCGGCTATCTAATGGTACTATATTAGCAGGAACAGTTTTGTACCAGTCACCTGCTTTGAAAAATTAACACATCCTTCCGTTTAATATTATTAACGTGTATAAGACAGTATAATATGTTTACATTAAAAAACTCTTAAATAAATTTGAATTTAGTCCATAATGTTTATTATGGTCTATTTCAGATGCCACAGATCAGCTGGAGCAAAAGGTGATCGAGTACTTTGTCAATGCGAAAAAGAACAAACCAGAGTGGAGAGAAGAGCAGATGGAAGTTATTAAAAAGGTCAGAACTAAACCCACTGCACTGTTTGCACTTGTTGTTCTGATTGTAGGAGCCATTTGTTTATTTTTGTAAACTTATTAGTATTTTTAGTGCAGCAGTAATGTCAAATTTCTTCACCTTGTTGAAGATTTCTGTGGAAGCCTTGTGAGCTTGTGTGTTTAAAACACAGAGTGAAGATATTGGCTGATATTTTCTTGCTAATTTCTTAAGCTTTATTGATTGTAAGTCATCAACTGAACTGCGCGATTTTCAAAATTAAAGCGTGCAGTTAATATGTTCAATGTTTAATGGTCTTGTACTCTGTGTCTCATGAGAGTCACCCAGAATCAGTGGGTCTGTGGTTTTATATTTTAAGCGAAGAGATGGCAAGAAAAAGCTTTATTATTTGTTTGTACCTTCTCAAGAATTGAAAATAAATTGCACATTACTTTATTGCTCAGAAAGCAGCATGAGTTTTACCAGCTCTCTCCTTTACTACCTTACTTTAGTTTGATTTGATGGTGAATGAATTTAGAAATCTGTTGCTGTAAAATGCATTGTTACTGCAGAGTTTTTATTGACAATTTTGTGCCAAAAAAAAAAAAAACACTTGTGAGAGGTTAGCAGTATTTATATACATTTGTATAATAATTTTGAGACCATATCGACCAGGCCTACAGAAAACCCATGGTGCCTATTAGTGATTATTTGAGTTATGTTTAAGCTAAGTTAATTCACAACTTTTTTGATTTACTTTTTGAGTTCAAACACTTTTTCCTGTTATAGGACTATTATAAAGCTCTGGAGGATGCTGATGAGAAAGTCCAGCTGGCCAATCAGATTTATGATTTGGTGAGTCCCTCTTTGTCCTGCTGATGGTTTTAATTTTGTTATCATTTAAATGCTATTTTTTCTTGTATTTGAGGAATTTGACTTCCTTTAGTCCAGTCTGTGGCAGTGGGATAGACAGTTCTCTAAGAGCTCCTGTCTGCTCCCTTGGTCTGCCTACAGCCTGTTGGTTAACAAGCTCTGCTCTTTCCAGCTCTGTGTCTTTACACTATGTTTGCATTAATCATGTTGGGCTTTATTTATCTTTTGCACATTTGTTTAATGTTCCATTGGTACAGGATTACAAAATGTGTATAATCAGTTATTAAAGTAAACTGATCAGTTTGATCCGTTGTTAAGTATTTAGAATAATATAACCGCAGCTGTACATGTGATGGGGCTCTGGACGCGGTGATCTTGTTTCACCACTAGATGGCAGTCAGATATTTAATAAACTCACATCAGCCAGTTTCAGTAAGCGAAAAGACATTTAGAATAAATGCAAATGTACTCATATAGGGTATATGTGATCGAACAGTTTTAGGAAGTTACAATTATAAATGCTCACATCTTGCCTTTGTTGGTCTTGCTGCAGGTGGATCGTCATTTGCGCAAACTGGACCAGGAACTGGCCAAGTTTAAGATGGAACTGGAGGCCGATAACGCCGGCATCACAGAAATCTTGGAGAGACGTACGTGACTAATGTTGACCAGAGAAAGCCTGCAGCTTTGTTTTAGAACAACTTCAACTTTGATAATTATGATAATTGTCCTTTCTCCTTTTCACAGGGTCATTAGAAATGGACAGTCCTTCTCAGCCTGTCAACAATCATCATGTTCACTCCCACACCACAGCTGAGAGTACGTCATCCATTCATCTATGCATTCATTAAAATACATTAAGCAGGTTCATTCTGACATTAATGTGAATTAATTGTGTAACAACAGAGAGGAAATACAGTGCACCAGCGCATCACACTACAGAGCATGTTCCTGAGAAGAAGTTCAAGTCTGAAGCTTTGCTGTCCACTCTCACCTCAGACGCCTCAAAAGAGAACACACCAGGTAAAAACTCTTGGTTTGACCTTTACTGGCCTCACTCTCTTATATGTGTGAGTATTAACTGAGTTCTGTCCCCTGCAGGCTGCCGTACCAACAGCACATCATCCTCCACTAACAACGTCTACAGTGTGAACTCTTCTCAGCCTTTGGCCTCCTACAACCTGAGCTCTCTGCCTGCCGGGCCCGGAGCCGGGGCTGGGGCTATCACCATGGCTGCTGCTCAGGCTGTACAAGCCACTGCACAGGTTCCAAAACTCTCATTCACATTTTAGATTGCAACATGAACCTGTCCATTCTACTGTCTGCTTTCAGCCAATTAACATACATTTCCTTCCTTCTTGCTGACCCATACATACCTCATTTTGTTTTCTGTATATTTAGATGAAGGAGGGCAGGAGGACGTCCAGTCTTAAAGCGAGTTACGAGGCAATCAAGAACAACGACTTCCAGCTCGGCAGAGAGTTCTCACTGTCCCGGGACAATAGTGGGTACTCTTCATCTGCACTGGCTTCCACGCTCACACAGACCCTAACCCCCACCACAACCTCTGATTCCCGAGGGCGCAAGTCTAAGTAAGACCCCTATCTCTCCATCTCTACTTTATAAGCATTGAAATTTAACTGGTGTCTAACGTTGCCCTTTGTTTTCCAGAAACAGCATCAAGAATTCAAACCATCAGTCATCTTCATCATCCTCCTCCTCTTCACTTTCGTCATGTTCTTCGTCATCAGCGCTGGCTCAGGAGCTTTCCCAGCAGGCTTCAGTGCTGCCTGAAGCTGAAGCCAACAGCCAGGTGGACTGGACGTATGACCCCAACGAGCCACGATACTGCATCTGTAACCAGGTATGTGCATTTAAATAGGAACAGCCATTTCTGCACAAATAATATTGTTCTATTAAATAATATGATGTCATTCTTTAAATGTTTCCTCTTACAGGTTTCTTATGGAGAAATGGTTGGCTGTGATAATACAGATGTAAGTGTTGAGTTTTGGTTGGAATTTGCATATATATGTAATCAAATACAAAAGACTTAATGAAACAAATTGAAATAGTCTGAATTTAGTATGGATATTTATGATAACAACCATTGTTTTTTCTGCTTAGTGTCCAATTGAGTGGTTCCATTACGGCTGCGTGGGGCTGACAGAGGCTCCAAAAGGAAAGTGGTACTGTCCACAGTGTACGGCGGCCATGAAGAGGAGAGGGAGCCGCCACAAATAGACTCTACTTACTGTCTGTCCGCTCAGTTTGAATAAATCCGACTCATTCTCAAACACACTGAGGTCAGATGTTAAAAGGCTTCTCAAAAACTGTGCTTCATCTCAAATCAGACTTTTTGTGCCATCACAAACTTGGATCAAAGCCACACAAAAAAAACTAAATATTTCCATTTCAGGCAGAATTCTGAAGACACAATTGTTTCATTCAGATTTCTCTATTTTTGTGCATTTTATTTGTTTTGTTTTTTCCCACAAAAACAATTACTACTTTCCCTCGCTGCTGTTGGGGAAAAGGTCAAAACACTAAAATCAAATGCTAACATTGTTTTCATCATAGCAGTTTCAGCTATTTTTTTCACTTTGAGTGTCCTAGAAATAAATGTGACACTTCATCAAAAATGGTAAAGTATAATGTTTAAATAAAGTGTTTGTTTGATCCTGACATAGTTTCTGTACAAACATCTTTACAAATAGACTTAGACCTTACAAATATAGGTCAAAATATGCCCTTTTCTCCAGCCTCCCTCTTATTCTTGACAATTTGACTAAATATAAATTTAACGATAATTCAGAAGATAAAAAATCTGATTGAGTGTCTCTTAAAGCCTGTGTGGTCATTCCAGTGTTGGGTGTCATTTTGATATGAGAAATGTGATATGAAAAAGTTGTTTTTAATAATGAAATGAAACTTCAACCCAACAGAAACTTTGAGAATGTATTAAACTGAACGTCTGTGAGTATGTATGTGTTACTGCACTGATGATACATTTGTTTCCAGGGATGTTTAAAAGAAAATAAAAAAGTTTTGGTATATGTTGCCTTTTACCTAAATGATTTCTGCATGATTCAAAAGGTGCTCAAATCAGCAATTATATTTAGAATTTCTATTAAGTTTTGATGTAACAAGGCAAAAACAGGAGCACAGTGGTTCAGCTTTGTAGGTTATTCTATTCTTGCTACACTTCCTGCCAACACTTATATTGTTCCTGCATGGTAACTGGCATTTGTGTGTTATTTTTGTGCAGCAGCTATATCTAGTTCTTTGTGGTAGATGATAAGTATGAGTCTTGACAGTCATCAGATTTGTTTCTAGGTGTTCTTAGGCTTCAGTATGCTTCAACTTTGGGCTAAACAGGCCAAAGGCTTGCTGTGTTGTGTCTTTGGTAAAATCTGTACATTTTGAATCAGTGATTACTTCCTGCTCTTTTAACACACACCCCACATACACACACCATCTTCCATAAATAGCCCGAGTGTTTGGGACTGGGGAGGGGGAGGTATGGGGGCTGCAGACCTCCTACTGAGGCAGCAGAACTTCTCTGTCAGGACTCCAACTCAAAGCACTCTACACAAAGTCCTGACTTCATTGAGACAGAGGTTAGTTTTTAAAAGTCCAGAAGAGTCTGAAGTTTTCCGTTTGAACAATGGAGGACGGACTGGAAGTCTGACTGCTGTGTTTTTTTTTTTCTTCTGCTAAGTTTAACTCAAACCAGATGGTCTGGCTACCAGTCTCCAGCGCTACTTAGGTTGTTTTTGACGTTTCTGACGCCATCAAACCTTTCTGTCAAGTATTTCACTCCACTTTTGCTCAAGGACCTGTTGTTCGCTTTACTTTGACTGAATTTGTTTCCAAATAACGGTTTGTTGGGACGGTCCTGGTGAAGTTTGTTACTGCGCGCTGCTCTTTTCTCCGCCGACGCTTGTTAAAACCAGGAGGGAAACTTCATGCGTTGCGCACAAACATTTTTCAGGTTGTTCAGGTTAAATCTCAGAAAGTGCAGGAAAGCGTGTGCATAAAGATGTTATATGGCCACCTTTAACCCACAGGATCGGACTGGGAGAAGATGAGCTTCCCTTGGACTATTACAACCTCTTACTCGGCCAGTGTGAGTAACATACGCAGATATTTCTTTAAGCACGCGTTTATGTTTTCATCAAATATGATTATGTTAAAATAGTCTAAATAGTCTAATAGTTAATATTTCTGACCACATTTCTTCACTGATACAGGCTCATGTGGTATTGGCGCTGAATTAGTCATGCAAGTGTTGCTGAGCTCGGTCCTCTGTAAGAGGTCAAGGTGAATCTGGGATGAAGCTGAGGGATGTGAGGACAAGACGTTTTCCATGCGGTGTCTCCTGGCTTCAGTCGGCCGGCTCCTGTTGAGAGAGTCCGGGATGCTGCTCCGCCGCCGCTTGTGCTCGGGCCCGCTGCTGCTGCTCGGAGTGGCCCTGTGCCTCTTCTATCAGACCTTTAATGTGGCACGGAGCCGGCTCCGGACCGGGCAGCAGCCCGCCCGCAGCAGTCCGAGTCCAGAGCAGTCGGAGCTGGTTTGGAGGGAAAGTCGACGGTTGATTTCAGCCCTAGAGACTCTCCAGGCCCAGGTAGGACTCCCTGCACGTGCCCCTCTGTTGTGACCTGCCGTGACCCACACTCACTAGAGACCTGATATAGGTTTTTGGTGCTAAAACCACTCCATCACGCGTCATTCAAAGCATGTACATTAAATACATTGCAGTTATAATGTATTAACACTGCAGTAAACATTATGTTGGTAATTATGTTCATTAAATTTATTTTAAATTTGGTTGCAAAGCCTTTATAGGCCTATTGCACCTAATCCTAGTATAGCAACCACTCTTCTGTCTGCCTATGGGCCTGTATGCTGCTCCACACGTCAGGACTGGACTATTGTGTCAAGCCTTGTCTCTCATGATTGTTGAGTATTTTTAGATTATGGGAGGCATAATGGACATTCATGTGTTGTGGTTTATTTTACTGCCTGTCTAAGTTGATTGACACCTGTAGGGACCAGTCACTTAGACATTCAGAAAATCCTGTGCAAGATTCAAAGTATTTTAAGTGGCAAGTGCTGGTCCTCAGAGTCGCCTGATGAAAATATTTGAGTCATTAATCAGAAGAGTATCCAGTATCTGACAGCTAACTGGAGCGTAGGCTGGCAGCTAACAGACGGACGCACACATTCAGTGTTAATGTGCGTGTTACATTTAGTTTACAAACACATGCACACATGGACACACACTCTGAGGTTGTTAATCTTGTCACATTTGCTCAGTCGCTGCACTTGGTGTTGGTTTATTCTGTTTCACACGTAATAAAACTTCCCTGGCATCAGCTGTTGCTTACACTCATCATTACTGCTTAAGACATGAAGTCACATTTAAGAGAAACACTGTCATCTGCCATCGCTGCCATTAACCCTGCTCCAATTTTTGGTCTGATTCTATTTTTTTGTTCTATTGAGCATCCTTTTTGTGTCAGCTGTTCAGCTCTCTGGTTTCCACAACGTTGTAAATCAGTCACACTGTCGAACCTGCTGCTGTTTGTGTTTACAGCTGCAAGACTTATATTTAAAGTCACTATGTGAACCAAATGAAACTTTCAATACAGCACTTGAATTCAGTTAATTGAAATAAATGTGAACATAAAATAGAACAGGTTTGGTTGACTTAGAAGAGTTACAGTCATTTTTATGGTGGCTTTTTATGGAACACGTCTTATTTTGTCCAATGAGATGAGTACACACAAAGAATTTCACTGTTGTTTGATGTGTGCTATCTTCAGTCAGTGTGTCATGTGACCAACAGCTGTGACTGAGACAATGGTAAAATCTTCTGTTCATTTAAAGATGGTCAAATGGTAGACAGAAACATGAAAGTGAAAGAGTGCTCCTTGCACAGGTTGAGTCACAGGTGACAGACGTTTGAATGGTTCCCTGTGTTTTTACAGCTGACAAATCTCCACTCAACTGCCTGTGTCTATGTTTCCCAGTCAGTTCAGACTGAGGCCAAAGCATCCGGTTCCTGCTGTTGTGACTCACTGTCATGTTGCTGATCTGCAGAGAGTTTGCTTTTCAAATTTATAGTTTTATTAGATGCTTTTATATCCAATCATAATGTTTTTTCAAGTAATCATCCTTGATTCCAAAATGCAAAAGAAATCCATGAAATTCATTGAAAAGAACACACATGTTCTCAAACTGATGATTCATTATTGCTTCAAATGCACTGGGTCTGTAGGTCTAGTTTTTATTGTTACTTTCTGATGCGCTACTGACCTGTGTCCATGTGTGTTGGCACAAAGAGCTGGGTCATGTGACTTGTCTCATGTGTCTTCAGATGAAGACTCAGCTGAGCAGCTGTGGTATGCTAACTTGTTAATGAGTGTTTGTGGACACTAAATGAAGCTAGGTAAGAGTTTGGTTAAGTCTCAGTGTGGTGCATTTTCTTTCATGATTAATAATTACACACAGTTTACAGTTTTTTGGTCTTTTTGGTCTATTTCTGTAGAGCACAGCCAAAATTACTCTGTAAGTCAGTCAGATGTGCCATCTGTCTTTCTGGATACACACATTAACGGCACTAATCATTTTAAAATATGATTGATATTTGTCTGATATCATTACATATTGCACAAGAATTGTGCAGAGATGCTCACAAAATTCAAAAGCACAGAATAAGACAATGCTGGTGTGTTCAGTATTCAGCTCACACTGTCTTAAAGTTTGTGTTGAGGAAAAAACCCTGGCAATGTTTCCCGACTTGGCCTGTTCTAAATAGGCCATATGTCATCTTTAGAGCAAAGCAGTCTTATTCATATTAAAACCCACTATAGACTGTAATTAACTGTTACACATACACACATGTACACACACACACACACACACGTACGGTAGCTTCAGCTCCCCTGAAAATAAAAGAATAGTAACTTGAATATGAAAAGAATTTGCCATATCATTTTGTGTTTAGTGACAAACATGGTTTTAAAATGTGTTCCTGTTTTGCAAATAGAACTTATGTGTCTCTTAGATGACAGACATTGGGTCAAAAAGGCCTGTTCTTTTAGTGCTGTTTATATTTAGAAGAATGACTGTCAGGTGATGCACAGAGGATTTGTCACGGGCAGAACAGCCAGACAAGCATTTCTTCATTGGTGTCTAAAACAGTGGCTAAAACAAAAAAAACAAAAAAACACACTTACATTTAGTTGACAGGCAGACATATGTAACCTAACCTTCAGACACATCAGGCATAAAGCTTTTTTCCATGCCCTGTTCCTAAGTGTGTTGGCAGAACAGGAGTTCTCACTCACATAACTCTGTTTACAGCAACAAAAATAAACCACTACACAACTGGAGCACATGTTACTGCTATGTAGCAGTTTATGACAACTAGACACTCACAAGAATAACCGTTTATAGCTTGTAGTCACTCTTCAAATCTTTAAATTACTTTGAATTTACATACTTTAATGATTTTAAGACTTTGTATTTTCTGCTAAAATTTATAAAAAGTAGGGCACCTCAGCGTTTCACCTGTTAAAGCACATGCCACATACACGAGCAAACCCAGGTTTGATTCCAGCTCAGATCCATTTTCTCCATGTCATTCTCCTGTCTCACCCTGTTTCCTGTCTGTTTAAGAAGGCCTAAAGGAAAAAAAAGTTACATAATGTAATTTACTCTCATGTGCAGCCTCTGAGCAGCTCCCTCTTATGTTTTTCTTTCAGCTATCCTTTTATTTTGAGGAATAACAGACAACACACATTCCTCTCCGACTTTATCAACAACTTCTTGGAGCCTCAAAGAAAGAATATCTTCATGTTAAGTATCAGTCTGACAGTTTGATGTAGTATTGGCTGCTCCCGTCCTTTAGGTCCAGCATATATCTGAAAGTCCAGCCCAGCGTGGGAGAGCCTTTCTTCTGACAGGTCAACATGTCATCACAGATACTGAGGTCCAACTTTATCAGCGAGTCCTTCAGCAGATGGACTACGAGGTCCAGCTGTCCAGATATGCTGAGACCAGCAGCCTGCTTAGACCAAAGCAAGGTAATAGTACAGTCTGAACATCTTCTGGTGCAATGCAAAAACAGACTGTGTTGAGCCCCTGTAAAAGTAGATTAAACACCACATTTGCCAAAATACAGTATATAAAAACATATAAAAAGCATGTCTCAAACTAAATGAATTTTTTCATTTGTAGTTAGTACACTAGGCTGTAAGAGCTATGCTTTGGCCCGCAGGAAATATAGTGTTTAGTGTTCTAGGGTGGGGACTTCCTGTCAGCTACGAAGGGAAAAAAGAAAATCTTAGGTGTATGTTTAAAACTATGTGGACTGCAGCTGTATATGATTTTAAACCAAGAGGCCAAAACACGAGGAGCCTCAGCCAAAAAACACACCAGAACACTTCCTGTTTTTCCACAATCACTACCACATGTTCACATTACATGCACTCTCCACAACTGGGTCGCATCCATTTGTTTTGAAATCAGAGTTTCACATTCCTTCTTGTCACATTTTGCAGTGTCTTTCAGAGGGACTGTTATCAAATATAATTTATCTATATTGAAGAAACAATGTATACACAACTTTCTGTGCAGTGACCTCTGACCTTTCAGGTGTTAGTGGGTGGAGCCTGCTGCTGTGTCTCAGCACTTCAGAGACAAGTTGCCTGCGGAGAGTCTCTTTTTCTCATCTGCAGAACCATCAGAGGGTGAGACTTGCCCGTCCACAACATTCAGACAAAGGCTCATCTTTTGAGCCTCACTGTTTACGTTTGTTGATGTCTCCAGGTGAACCTGATTCCTGGGATGATGAAGGCCTTTTCTGATGCTGGTGATGGCCTGTGTCACATATTTACTCATCCAGGGCTGTCAGGTAAGTCTTAAGCAGGCAGCAACGGCAACATGAGAAAGTGTGTTCATTTCTTGTTAAAGAACATTTACAGTATGTTGTTCGTTCATCACTTTTAGAAGTATCTCAGGAACATTTGCATTTTAAGAGGAAATTCCTGGAAAAAATGCTAAATGCTCAATCAAACATACCAAGCTCACTTAATGTCTTGTGATATACAATGTTTTCATACAATCTGAATACTGACTGCACCAGAGCTTCATTTGTGTTTTTCATCGCTTGATATTAGTGTTATTAGTGTCATGCTGTGACAGCTGGCACACTAAATGATGGAAAGTTGCAGTACTCAGTACCTGTAAAGTGAAAATCAAGTTTTTCATTCTGCTCATAAGAAAACCAACAGTTACAAACAATTTTATTGTTTATTTACTATACCAGGGTCAAAATTACCCATGAGGCCATACTCTTGTGGTTCAAGCAATCAGAAACACCAGTTTCCTAAAGCTTCTACCAGAGCCAACAGGTGAGCACCAGTGCCACTGTCTTTCTCTCATAAATGTTGGTGATGGTTACATGTTATACTAATATTTCTTGTTCATTTTCTGCCAGTCTGACCAACCCCATAGGACCATCTCCGGCTCTTGTTGCCGTGGTAAATGTTTACGTCCTGGTCACCTCAGTGAATCCATTAACTTCCTTCTTGCATGACATCAGTGTGGTGATGACCAATCAGGAGCCGAGGGGACAGCCCACTCAGGTAACTACCCAATAGTGTTTTGGCCACTTGGGTTTAAAATGGTGGTTGTTTGCTTTTTATACATTTACATGTGTATTTTACTGAGAGTGTTTAGTTTGATTTTCTTCAAAGAGACAACTCAAATTAAAACATATTTGGCAATTTAAGAGTAACATGAGTAACCTTAAGTAAGATAAATATATTATATAACAGTAGAGTTGTAGTAAGTGATAATAATAAAACATACTTGATCATTGTTGAAGCCTTTACTGCCCCCTGCTGGTTGACCCATGCTCTGTGTCTTTCCAGCTGAAGAGCCTGAGGCTAGAGGAAGTGGGCTACACAGCTTCCCATCAAACCCTGGTGGGGCACCTGAAGAAAGTTATAAGTGATGTGCTGCAGGCTGTAGCCTCGACCTATGAGAAGGACCAAACTGTAAAAAGGTGACATTTCATTTTTTCTTACATATTATATATACACTCACCCATTTCAAATACAGCATAGCATTTTACAGCTCTTTCAGATAACATTGTGAATTATGTATTAGTGTTTGTTCTTTGTAAATATGTCATCTTTATCAAGCCTTTGAATGGATTATGTTTTCCAGGTGTTTGCTCTGTTACCAGCTGCTCACCTTCACTCTGCTTTTCAATGGCTCTCTCACACCCACCATTATTCAGGTACTGCTCATTCAGACTGATGAAATGTTTCAGGTTTAGTGGAATAAGAAATGCTCTGTATATATGAACATACTGCATATTTTTATAATTTAAATAAATGTAGACACAACTAACTAACTAACTAGAAATAGGGGAGAAATAAATATATACTTCTATATATACTTCTAGTTTAATAGATTAATAGATTAGGATTTATTTTTTATTTTGATTGTTGTAATGAAAGATTGCCAAACACAAATATTTTTGGAAAGGGCCAATTTCACTGGTGACAATCTTCATCTTTATTGCTTGTGACTCATTGGGACCTGAATGTCAGCATAATAGGTATCTGAAGACTTCACTGTGGTCCATGTCATTATTTCCTGACTAAGACTGCCATAATAATGTCCTATAAAGCAATCTGAGACACATGTTATTATCTCATTTGTGTGGTGCGTCTCAAGTTAATAAAACAGAATAAAGACTCTGGTGTCTGCACTTGTTTGATCAGTGAAGCTTCTGTAACTAGACCTTATTACCACATGCTACTCACAAACACACCTGCAGCACACCTGGGCCACGGGTCACACTGAGGTCAGAGATCAGATGGGCCCTGGTGATGATGATTAGAGTTCAAAGCAGCCATTTAACTAAAAGACCACCAGAGGTCACTGTGACCATGTCTTTTTCCCTGTCTGTCTCCAGGTGGACACTGATTGGACATTTTCTTCTCTTAGTGATGATACCTTTGATCAAAAAATCACCAAAGACCTGATGCTGGAGGACACCCTTCACTTCCTGATCAAATCACAAAGCCATTTGTCCTCTGTGACCGAAGCCATGAGGAGAGAGGTAGCATGTCCCTGCATCTGTCACAGTTTGCTGGTTTATCTCCTGTCTTTTTTTGCTGTCATCCATATTCTTCAACCAGCACTAAAAGCAGTAGAATAACACTTTGTTCTTGTTTGTCAGTACGGTGGCTGCCAAAGGATACTTGGTGTCTGTCTTTCTAAAGAGGATCTGCTTCTTCTACTTCAGTTCAATCAACAAATAAAACTACGTGGATCATTTAACCTGGTATAAATTTGAAACTCTGTGCACAATAATATTCTATGAATGCTGCCTACTCTGTCATAACCATTGTTTACTTTATAGCTATATCCCAGCACCACTTTCTGCTCCACTTCTCCCCATTCTCATAACATCTCTGACCTCCTGGTTAAGACCGGCTGTTACTATGAGCTGCAGAGGAGCCTCAGGTTCGCTCAAAAACATGATAATGACATATGAAGTAAATAAATGCATTTATGTCATTTTTCATAAAGACCTTTTAATGTTGTTGTTATTTTCCAACAGAACAAACAAGTCGGAAATACTAACTAATCATGAACACACTTTGTCCATGCATGTTGGAGATGAAAGAAAAGGTAACTCCTTCATATGTCTGAATATATGAATAGCAATATTTATGGCAGAATAATCATTTCTGAATATTATTAGTAGCTACTTAAATTGAGAGCTACCCTTTTCTTCTTTTTTTTCAAGGTGTGTGCGTTGACCCACGGCTCAGACAGATCTATACTGATCCTCCGCTTTCTATGACCCCGACTTTTGACCCCTGGGTCAAGGAGTATCGTGTTGAGGTGCCATTTGACACTGTAATGGTCAGAATTCGTCCAGAGCCCATCAGTTCTAACTGCCATGTTCACCTTGATGAGCAGCGTGGACCCAGGTGAGACCAGTGTTGAGACTTTTAGCATAACCTCTCATTTAACACTTAAATAAAACTGTGTGTTTGTGCTTTTACCTTAAGCATTGCAAACTTCCCCATCGGCCTCGGCAACAGTAGGATCAGCATCCTGGTGACGGATGGAGGAAAGACGGAGGCAGTCGTCATGACGATCTACACACTGCACGTGTTTAGAGAAAGTCGGCCCAGTTTGCCAATGTTTGGAGATCATGTGATGTGCAGTTTCATTCAGGTATGTCTGGTGTGAGCCGACAACGTAAGCTATGATTTAAACATGCAAATTTAGATTGTACTGCATGACAGATTTTTTAAATTGTCGCTTTGTGCCCCAATACATTTCTGTGATAACAACAACAACAACAATAATAATAATAATAATAATAATAATAATAATAATAAATGTATCTTTTGGGGGAAAACTTTCATTCTTTCCTTGTGTTTCTACTGCACCGTCAGCAGCTCAGACTTTAATTACAGCACCCTCAAGTAAAAAACAAAACAAAACAAAAAAAAAAAAAACTCTGTGGTGTTTGATCTGTTGATGCTGTTCTCTGTCATAGGGCTGTTACGTGTTTAGAGCCAGCACCATTTTCTTCACAACACACAGCTCTTTGTGCGAAAGCCAGTGCATCATTAACTCCGGGCAGTGGCTCTCTGATCCTTAACCCATCTGTATGAAAGCTCTTAACATAAACTCAAGACATGGTGACAATTCTGTGCCTAGCATTTAATAAGTATTACCTTTTTTGATAATTAAAACAAAACTGAATTATTTTTACTCTACACAAAAAATGTGTATTGTCTCTTTCATTAAAAGTCGATTGTCAGTATAAGTAAAACGTCAGCAGTTTTTGCCCTTTTTTTTTCACTGCTAGGATTTGTGTCAAAGCATTTTTCTCTCGAATGATTTAATTGTGACCGTGGAGTATATGATTGTGTAGCAGGAAAATCATAAGGTGAGGCAGTCATGGCAAGAATAAATTGTAACTTTGTGCTGTTTTTTTAGCATTTAGTATTACACACACCTTTTTATGAAAGAAACTATAGTAAGCTGGACAAATGTAAGCATGTATTTGCTCATTTTGATGAACTGGAGTAATCTGACCTAAATGTCCCATACTAGAACACCGAAGTCACAAAACACACACAAATTCATTAAATATTTTTGGTCAGATCTTTTCTTTTCTCTGAAACATAACAAGTTTCAGCATAATTTATTTTCTAAATGTCAGTCAGTGTGTTCTTCATGAACTACTGTTTGTTTCTGACGGGAAATCATTGTTTCCCACTGTGGATAGTTTTCTGTTAGCTGTGAATTCCTGATTTTCCACAGTTAGACCACTTCAGGTCACCCTCTGTGGGAATTTACCTTGTTGCCTATTTAAGCAGTTTGTCTTTACCGCATCTTCACAGGTGGATGCATGAATGTATCGGTCAGGGGGTTAATCATTAGGTTCATGCAACAGCTAAACAAGAAATGAATGCTCAGCTTTAATCACTTAGAATTAGTTTGTTTGTGACCTCTACTGTAGCATCTTCAACAGAATTTACATGTTAAACTGAAAAAATCAAACAATCAAAAGAGATAATTACAAAATATACAGTTAACTACTTGTTGCTGAAAAAGTGCTATACTAATTAAAAAGTGGGGGAAAAAACTATGCCTTGAACTCATACTTATAAATCCATAATAAACTTACATTTGTAGGAACACTGTGGCTAATCAAGATATTTGTTGTAATTAGTAGACAGAGACAACGTCCATTGATAGGTTCCTAGTCTTTTTCAAATATATTGCCTGTCATTGCATGTTTTAAATTCTTTTTCAAATTCTTGCCTCTTGTTGACTGGAGGATGTCGTCAGTATAAGCAGTAGTGCGTCTACGTGGCGCTGAGCTCTCACTTTAAACTTACTGTAGAAGGATGAAAGGCAGCAGCAGCGTTTTGTACTTGCTGCTGATGTGTGGAGGTGATGCAGCGGCAACTGTTTGAGCGTTTACACTGAGCTCAGGTACGAACAAGAAAATCCCTGTTAAGTTTTCTTGTTGCACTTTGTTGCGAGCTGTGACGAGGCTGTGCAGAATGTGGCATGGCATCGGAGAAACCCCCGCAGCAGCATAAGAAGAAGAAAATGCGTCTGAACTCTGGGCCAGACGTGGCGGCTCCCACGGGGCTTCTTTGCTGTGCGGGTCGAGTTTATTTGACTTCTAACCCCTGACCAGAAGAGACACAAGAAAAAACGTAGACGGAAAACGATGAAAGAAGAAAAAACTTTGTTCCAAGCTAGAGGACTATGTAATAAATGGAGGAAGTTGACTTTTATGATTGTCAATTCAACAGTTTAGTCACTTCATGAAAAGACCTGGTCAGAATTGTTTTTACAATTGCATACACAGTGACTCATCTAAAATGTCAGTGCTTACTGCTTATCAAATCTGATAAAACGGCCTCTGTCTTCTGATGCTTGCCCATGTGTCCTGGTTTTAGGAATGTGGCCTGCTGGTTCAGCCAGATCAACCCTGTGGTTTGGAGCCTTTAAACATGTCTCAGAGCCCAACTCAGCCCTGCAACTCTGGTGACAAACCAGGTAGGACACACTTCTTGTGATGGTAATATTACCTTAAAAACAGTTTCATCCTGTTTTCTGCTTCTACACGGATCTCTGACAAAAATCATACTTACTGCCGTTGATTTTTGACTATTCTATCTTTTTTGAACCTGTTTCTTAGGTCGGTGGGTGGTGCCCTGTCTCAGCTGCCTGGACAACAGGACCTGTGATTGGCGGGAGATTTCCTGGCAGCCCGATAATTGTTATTACCCATTAGTGCACTATCCTCAGCTGCAAAGCTGTATGGCTGACAGGAAGGTGAGTTTATGTGATCATATATGGTCCTCTGTTCCTTCATCCCAAATGACTCCTACTTTGTCCTTATCTTTCAGTTGTTGTTCATTGGCGATTCAACCAATCGGGGCATGATGTATTTTTTGATGGAGCGTGTAAACTCTAGTCTGGAGGATTGGGAAAAAGCCCACAACACGTTGGTCTATACAAACCTGAATGGAGGTCGGACTCTTGTCAGCTACTCGTATTATCCTCAGTTCTGGTTGGAGACAAGCCAGAGGCCGACATTTACAGAGTCCCTGGAGAAGCTGCTGGCCAGGTGCCCAAATAAATAAATAACTACAGCAACAACCAATACACATAAAACAATTTTTACTCAACAAAATGATACACACAACAACATAATATTGCTGTGCACAGTTTATGCACTAATGAGATGCCCTTCCTAAAGGTCTGAGCCCCTGTTAAACTCCTGGCAGACAGTGCTGGTGGTGGGGGGAGTCCAGTGGCTTAACACCAATCACCTAAGAGTGATAAGAGAGTTACTGGACAGGTGAGAGCACACTCACACGATGCACAATTCATAAATAAAATACCACTGAAGTGTTGATCATTTTATTTCTACAGAAAGGGTCTAGGCGACATCCTGGTGGTGGTAAAGTCAATGGGGATGGGATTCCACCTTCCTGTTGATGGCATCAGATCACTGAGTCTGGTACGACTCTCTTATAATAATAATAATTATAATATATGTGTATGTATGTATATATATACACACACACATTAGAATTTAAATCATTTGATTTTTTTTAATATCCAGATTGAAGTCCAAGACCTCTACATAAAGAACCAAAACCTTATCACCACAGCTAGACAGTATGGTTATGAGGTGATTGACACCTTTAGCATCACAATGGGTCGACACAAAGAGTTCCTACAGGGAAGATGTGCGTGCCATTTTCATGAGGTAATGTCAGTCTGTTGTTCTTCACATTTTTTGAAAATATTGCTTTTGTGTGTGACAACTTTCTTTCTTTCTTGTTTATAAACCAGGTGGAGAAAGTTGGGTCCTCAAAGACCTTATATGAGACAACACCAAAAGCCAACGGGACCAGATCTACCAGACCAGGGCTGGGCAAATCTATGGTGGACTTAGACCATGGGCTGGGATCAAATGGATTGTTCTATCACATGAGGGGACCAGTGAACCAGGTGTACTCTGACATCCTGCTGAGCCGCCTGTGTCCTACAACCCAAAACTGAACACCTGAACACTGTGTGTCTACATGAAAAGGACACCTGACCCTCTCTTTCCAGCTTCAAACATCAGCGACCATTAGAGAAACAAAAGATACATTTTCATCTTTTTAATTAATTTAAAAACAGTGGAACATTCATTTATCAGTTAAACAGTGGCGTTTGCTGCTATTGTCTAATTAGCAGTGACTTTTAACACTTATTCTATTTCTGCATAATTTTGAGGTGAAGTGAGGAGAAGACATTCTGCAACAATCACACATTGGAATTGTATATTAGCCATTTAATATTTAATCGTCCTGTTTTATTTTGTTTACTTTGAACAGATGTTGTACAGCTCGACTATTCTTAAATCATAATGACCAACTGTGTGTGTGTCTCAGCATCAAAAATGCTGTTATATGACCAATTGATCATAGCAATAGGTTAAATAAAACACATGGGTCCAATCAACCCAACATAGTGACCCGACAGCCTTAAACCAACTGTTGGATTATTAAAGCAACCCGCTATATGTTAGTGTCACTGCCTTCAACTGTTAAGCACGCTGTCACACTAAGCTACAGGCAGCCATTTTTACACTACACTTGACTGAACTATTGTGTTAGTTCTATTTTGGATGCATACTTTTTATTGAAAAAAGAGTGAGAATATAAAGCACATTGCTCACTTTGCACACATTTGTAATGTTTAGCACACTTGCTGCAGTGTACTTAAGTCAGATGCTTTCTGATATATGACATAACCAGCCCACAGTAGCTGCTAACTGCACTACGGCTCATTGGAAGATGCAATTTCTTTTGCATTTGCCAGTTTTGCAAAACAGCTTAAGATTGTTTATTTAAAATGTTAAGCAGCTTTTGTTTTTCTGACAAAAGCTTAGTTTAAATGTGCACTCGTGTGTTGCTTACAGAATGATTGGTGCTCTCTTCTGTGACTGGCTTCAAGTTTACTCCTGTTTCTGTGCCAAAGAGTATTTTTAATCACACAAGCGGACCACAGTGTTAAAAAAATGGGCTGCTTTTGTGCAGTGACCAATTTACAATTCAAAGAGTTTGTAATGAATAGAGTATTTGATTCATTTGATAAAGTATTTTGATTCATTTGAGAGTTGTTAAACTGAGCTGTGCTGTGTTTAAGCTCACAGTTTAAATGTTTTCCTCTTTTTTGATACCTGCGCCGGTTATACTAGTTTCATTTATAATGAATAATGTCTGGACAAAAAAGGCTATCTCATGTTGTATATTGTAAAGTGGAACA
This sequence comes from Rhyacichthys aspro, assembly GCA_036850595.1. Lineage (NCBI taxonomy): Eukaryota > Metazoa > Chordata > Actinopteri > Gobiiformes > Rhyacichthyidae > Rhyacichthys > Rhyacichthys aspro. Next base: position 18,899,797 of record CM072159.1, on the reverse strand, counting down.
ACTTTCATTGTTATGAAACACCTGCCCTTTTTGCAGCTTGTTTCCAATTTTCAAACTTGGCCCAGCATCTTTGTACTTTTTTCTATGAAAAATGTTTTTCAACTTTTAAATGCACCAATATTTACCTCATTTATATTGTTATAAAGCTAATCTAATATTATACATATATATATCTTTAAAATGCATTTATTGCAGAAAATGTCTTATTCCTTTATTCTTTTGCTTTTTGGATTTTAATGCTGAAGAAATAATTATATAATAATATTTATATGAATGTACTTTCCTTTGTTTTTTTAAACTGAAACAATTTCTTTTGGGAAATCTATCATATCTACATGTATTTTCTTTAAGACAATTACACATTCACTGTAGTTTAAAATGTTTATGTGCATTGTAATAAAATATGTATTTTTGGAAACTAGGATTCAGTTGTTTGTTCACTCTTTAGGTGGCCCAACAATAAGTAATTTTGATACTTCATTTATTATCTTAATTTCTACAAAACCTCAGGGCTCCCTTTTGCGATGGTTGGATGAACTCATTCCTGCAGAAGCTTCCGTCCAATTAGCATCATCCATCTGTGACGTCACTAATAATTGCAGCCAATCACAGCCCTTTGCTGGTTCAACCAGCCTGTCTGACTTCAGCATCAGTAGATCAGAGTTTAGAGAACAGTTACCAGTCTGGGCTTCAATTACACGGAGCAGCAGAGCCACGCGGTTAGCCTCTTTCACCTGGCGCTGCTCATGGACAGACTGCACGGTTCAGGTGAATGAGGACATGGACAGACGGAGCTGTGGAGTCCGCCGCATGTGCACTCTGACCCTGCTGCTGGTGTGCGTGTGTCCGCTGTGCAGCAGAGCCAATTGGATGTGAGTTTGATTTGCGTTTTTACTCACATTTATAGGGCCTTTTATGCTTTTTTTCCTAAACTTTGAGTCACTTTGAAACCAGCAAAACATCTTTACAACATTGTCAAATTCAAATGTGGTATTTATTCTAAGTCATTTCTAATTCTATGTTTTCTTGTGTGGTCTAGAGATAGTTTTGAAAGTTTTGTCCGAGCAAATCTAAATATCATCTGTTTAATTATTGTCTTGGATGTGTGTTGCTTCTGTGGCGATTGTGTCCATTAAATCTCGCAAAAAAGTTCAAAACATGTTTTTTACCTTGTCCACTTTAGCTGAAATTTAAGGAGTCCTTTTTGTGCCCCCAGGTGGCTCGGTGTGACCTCAGCGGGGGTCCCGGAAAAGCTGGGCTGTTCTAACTTAACGTTCAGTCCCAAACAGCGGGACCTGTGCCGGAAGAAGCCGTTCCTTTTGCCCAGCATCCAGGACGGGGCTCGTCTGGCCCTCACCGAGTGTCAGAGCCAGTTCAAACACGAGAGGTGGAACTGCTCCACCACGGACCAGCCGTCTCTGTTTGGCCACGAGTTAACCAGCGGTGAGCCCGAGGCACATCATACATTACGCACAAAAATTAGAGAGAAGGAAAAAATGAAGTCTAAAGTCTATTCTAGTAGAAGTTTATTTTCTTGGTCATTTGAGTTTATACAGGCTTTTGTCAGAGGAGAAACTCTTTAACGAAAAGAGTATTTGAAAAATACCTGTTATGTGTGTATTTATCCAATGGGCTGTTCATAACTTGTAGCAATAATACAGTCACATTTTATCCTGAATGTTTCTGATCACATGTTTTGAATCAGGATATCAGATGCATGTGAGGCATTACCAAGATCAAAACAAGACACTCACTTGGGTTTTACAGACAGTATAAATATTCAGCAGAACAGAAAAGGGTGAGAAATAAGGATAAAAAGTGGGATCAGGTTACTTCCTCACACTTCCTCACTTTTTGTACTAACTGCAATTTAACAATTTATGTAAAACATCAATTGTTTTTACTGATTTTTGACAATTGTTTTCACACATAACAAATGCTGTTATAAAACTTGATTACACACAAATAGACTATATTAGTTTGAAATATTTTTAATAAGAATCTAATATTAAGATAATGAATAGATTCAGAGATTTTGACTAAATGTTTTGTTTTTTGCAAAAGGAACCAAAGAAACTGCGTTCATCTACGCAGTGATGGCTGCGGGGCTCGTCCACGCTGTGACCCGCTCCTGCAGCCAGGGAAACATGACTGAGTGTGGCTGTGATGCTCGGCTGAAGGGCACCAGCTCTCCAGCAGAGGGCTGGCACTGGGGAGGCTGCTCTGACCATATCCAGTATGGAACCTGGTTCAGCCGCAAGTTCATGGACAGCACCTTTAAAAACATGTCAGTGTCTCGCAAAGGATATACTCTACTTACCATGAACCAACATAACAGCGAGGCTGGACGACAGGTCAGAGAGCTCTTCTTCTAAATGTGTCACAATGTGAAAGGGGATCACTCCATGTTTTCTGCAAAAATATTTTTTTTATCTCATCAATAAACATGAACCAGAGGCTGTGTTGGACCCACTTTACTTGTACTAAATGTGCTCGATGCGAAGAGAGAGCTCACTGTATCTGTGTCTTTTTGTGTTTTAGGCCATTGATAGGACAATGTCCACTGACTGCCGCTGTCATGGCGTCTCTGGCTCTTGTGCTGTGAAGACATGCTGGCGGACTATGGCACCTTTTGAACGAGTTGGCATGTACTTAAAGGAGCGCTACGAACGCAGTGTTCATGTCTTGGACCGATCAAGAAAGAAGTTGAGGAGGAAGGAGCGGGAACAGAACAATGTTACTGTGGACAAACATAAGTTCATTTACATGAACAAGTCTCCAAATTACTGTCTGGAGGACCGGCGTTTGGGCGTGGCAGGCACCAGGGGGCGCCGCTGCAACCGCAGCTCACATGGCCCTGATGGCTGTAACTTGCTCTGCTGCGGCAGAGGATACAACACTCATGTGGTGCGCCACGTTGAGCGCTGTGAGTGCAAGTTTGTGTGGTGCTGCTACGTCCGCTGCAGACGCTGTGAGAGCATGAATGACATGCACACCTGTAAATAACTGAGACATGAAAATAAAGTTGTAAATATAGACACTGACATTTTGTAAATAACAGAAAGTACACTCTAAATAGCCACAGAAATAAGATGTTTAGCTGCAGCCTTTCCTTGGAACAGTTAGTCTGGCTGAGCATCCCCAACTTCCTCAGATTTATAAACAATGTGAAACCTTTTATCCCCATCTTTTTTCAAATGGAAAACTACAAATTTAATCTAGTTATTTATTGAACTACTATTCTTTAATGTTGATTAATGGTGTCTTTAAAGTATACATATTCCTGGTGTTTTATGGTAATGGTACTTGGAATAATATTTAAACGTAATGCATTAACACATACACGTATGCTGACAACCAAACAGACAGACCAATCATTTACATTCCCAGCAAATAAATAGAGACAGAGGAAAATGCAGGAAAAAATTTTTTTTTTTAAAAAGAAAAGGTAAATTTAAAGCAGTTTAGGTGTGTATGTGGCTTAAATTTTAAATTAATCATATGAAATGTATTTACTAGTTATATTAACCTGTCCACTTTAAATTATTTACAACACAGCCAAGCAATATTGTGAAAAATGGGACACTAAAGCTCATTTGAGATCAAAATGGCACACAGTGCCACCTACTGTTTTGCTTCGAGAAAAACACAAAAAGTACTCTTCTAAAATCTGATTGGTTTATTTGTACTGGCCTGCTTTGGCCTACTTCTTATAATGATGATTTTACCTTGTCTATATTATATTTGAGATAGTATAATACTACATTATTACATTTAAAGGGATCCTTTGAAAATATTTTTCTTCAGTTTTGTTTGTAAGCTGAATTTAAATTCATCATAATTGTAAATTTCAGATGGAAAAGAGCAGAAACTAGATTTTTTATTTTTGACAATAAAGTTTATTTATGCATAAAATAAGTTTAAGTTGTGAAGTTCTTTAGTCAGTTTTTTCAAAACTCACTGAAAGTTTTCACATATATTAACATACAAGTGACTGTCATTAATTACATGAAATAACCAAATTCACTGAAACAAAACTTTTTAAAGGTGTGTGATGCACTAAAATGGATCAACATTTTGCCTCTTGGCAATATACAGTACAGTAGTTTTTGCAGTATGCCCTCATTGAGAAAGAAAGATGTGTATTGTCAGTAGAAGAGTGTGATGACAGAGCAGAAAGTGTCAGGAAGTGAAAAGAACAGCAAAATCGTATTTACAGTCCAGGATTTCCTGCTATTCTCTCGGCAGACACACATGTTTGTTTTACTAGCCCTTTAGGGACACTGGCATAGTGCATTCCTGTGCCCCTTTCCTAACATTACCATCAATAATACTTACCTATTCCTTTATGAAACACTGACTCTTAGTACCTCAGTACTACAAACACTCACAGTCAGGGGATCAATCTAACATCATATTCAAGTCAACTGAGTCCAGTCCAAGTTGATCCCTTTAAAGAGACTGTCAGTCAGCAGTTGTCTTTGTGCTAACTGTAAAATGATTATAGATGCTTTAATTATTTTAGAAGAGCAAAGCTAATTTCCCTTACAAGATTGTACTCAAATTATTACGATCAAACCAATATCCAGCACTAGTTTCAATGTTTTTAGTTCTATAATGTTACTTCATTGTAACTTTATTTTACTGGTCTTTAATCAACTTTTCATGGTAAATTCACCTTTTCAGCATATAGTCCAAGTGACTTCAAGTGAGATCAAACATTTTGCAACAGTCTGATTCAGCAGTTTTCTTTGAGTTTGGAGATTTCCAGGAAACAGGAGGATGGCCTACAGCAGCAGCCTGTGCAGCAGGAGGAGGAGGCTGGACGTATGATGGTTAAAGAGACCCTCGGTCCCAGCACACTGAGGAGCACACAAGCATGGAGTCCTCTCTGGGGTTTCATCTGCTACTTTTCTCTCTGTTGCTGCTGAGTAATATAACTTCAGCTGCAGCCCTGCAGGTAATAATGAACAATGCTCAGTAAATAGTTTTAAGATGTTTATGTCTTGATTTTAGCATGCTGCATTTCAGTTACTAAGTCTTGCAAATAACCTAGACCTATTATAATAGGTTAAATAACTGGACAGTCATTTTACAAATAAAATGACACATCAGGATTAAGATGAATACACATTCTATTCCAGTGTTTCACATTGTACTGAAGTTTTCAGGACAGGATACATGGAAACATGTACGTGTTTCCGGGGTGGATCAGATGGAACTATTATGCACTTCCTGTTTATGCTCTGATTCACACAAATTTTGCTATTTGGAAAGGTTATTTGCAGCTCATGGAGAGCATTTGTTTATCTGTTTACTTTAATGTTCAAACTGCACACAAGATTTCATATAACAGGCCACATAAGCCAGCTATAATGTTTACACACAACCATTTTATTTCACACAGTCGCAGAAAGTGTATGATTTGTATTAAACTGTGCAAAGGGAATGTCTGTATCCATGTCAAGATTTGATTTTCTTATTTCATCATTCGTTCTATTGCTTCTTTACAGAACTTTTGCAGCAACTTGAAAGTCCTGAGGACACGGACTGCTTGTCACTCCTGCAGCATCAGCATGTTAATACCTTGTCCTTCAGGATACAAACAGACACCTGGCACCATATCTAAGGACTGCAAGTAGGAAAAGTCACACATCATTTATATCAATTTATGTTGAAAGAACCAAGCAAAACATAACCAGCTAGTTTCCTTTGTTTGTTTTCTGAAACACTTAGGTATCACGTTAGGACAAGCAGTCTGACAATACCCATCAGCGGCTGCTCCTTTGAGTGCTACAGAGAGGCAGAGACGAAGATTTGTTGCCCGGGTTTCTGGGGTCCAGACTGTATGGGTGAGGATACATATGTAAATCAGGTACAGGGGTACAGGGGTAGCAAGATTATTAGGGTCCTTCCAGGAGTTTAAGGTAGACCCCTCTCAAATGGTGCTCTAACCTACACTCCTGCGGGAATCAGGACTTCCTTTCTGGCTGCAGATGTCTTTGTCAGCAGGATAGGAAAGTGCTGATGTCCCTTGTCCCAAAGGTACAGCCTCCTTTGGTTCATACATGGTCCCAGGTCATATTTAGGCAGTGACTTTCATCAGTCATCTGTAGCACAGCAATTCTTCTGTGTAGAAACTAAAATTGTCACAATTTCATGTGAAACATGAAAAGTACAAGTAACTACAGAAGATACCCTGTATATATTTTGTTTAGGTTTTAGCATAAACAAACCTGTCTAAACCGTTCATTGTTTTGTCTAAAATAGACAGTGAATGAATGTTCTTTCAGAGAGTAATGAGAGTGGGGTTTTAATGAGGTGATGACCTGTTGACAGGGACAAAGGAATGCACAAGTTAAGACAAGAGGATGAGACTGGAAATTGCTGGAAATGGGTAAATGTGTTTCCTTGTAGAAAACCAAACAGCAGCTTCTGCTGACCACTTCCTCTCTGTTTCAGAGTGTCCAGAAGAGGCCAGCCGGCCCTGCAGCAACAACGGCGTCTGCTCTGATGGACTGGGGGGAAATGGCACCTGCAGCTGCCAGGTGAAACATCTGATAAAATCACATGTAACATAGATTAATATGATGCAGACTGGAAACACACTGAACCTGTCTCTGGGGTTGCTTCCAGGCAGGTTTTGGAGGTACAGCGTGTGAGGACTGTGTGCCTGGTCAGTACGGTCCCTCCTGCAGCTCAGGTACTAAACTAGATGTTTGTCTCTGACACAATTGATGCTTCATATTTGTTTCAGTGATTAACTAAAACTCAGTTTGTCTCTCTTGTCAGTGTGCACTTGTGTCCATGGTCTGTGTGACTCTGGTTTGAAGGGAAATGGAAATTGTCTGTGTTTTTCTGGATACAAAGGACCAAACTGTGACCAAGGTGAGGTTAGGATTTCATTCTGATTTAGGAAAAAACTGTCACTTACAGTTAATTGTGGCTGTGTTTGCAGAGCTACCAGAGTGTAAAGCTCTTAGCTGCAGGCAGAACTCTCGCTGTATGGAAGAGGCTGGGACGGGGCAGCTGGTGTGTCAGTGTTTGCCTGGTCACCGCAGGGACAGTCCCAACTCAGAGTGTGTTTGTGAGTTCAAACAGGAGCACAAATGTTTTTGTTGTCATTTTATTCAAATACTCAAACAGATGTACAAGCGGTAATAAATGTTCAAATGCCAGAAGTTGAAACAAAATCATACATGAACAATTATACTATAACATAATACAACATCTCCTAATTGCTGTAGAAACTCTTTAAAGGTGTAGTGTTTGTTGTCTTTCTGTCTCTTTAGCCGTTAACCCGTGTATCAAGAACCCCTGTCATGCCCATGCCACCTGTATCCACAGTGGGCCCAACCAGCATCTGTGTGCATGTAATGAAGGCTACAGTGGAGACGGACGTGTCTGTATGGCTGTCAACCCATGTCAGACTAATCAAGGAGGCTGCCTCACTAACTCTACCAGCTGTGTCTATGACGGGCCAGGCAAGGTAAGAGAACTGGAAAAGTAACATATGACCATGTAAGATTTACAGAAAGTCAAAAAGTCACCTCCTCTTTCTCTGCTGCAGTCTCACTGTGTGTGTCTTCCTGGCTTTGAAAATCTGGCGGGTGGCAGCTGCATCCTCAAAGAGCACTGCAAACCAGATTCCTGTCACAAAAATGCCCAATGCTCCACCGTGGGACCTGGAAGAGTCGAGTCAGTCATTTTTTTACTGTTACTTTAACTGCTTAAAATCTAAATTCATCAAAGGAGATTTATCAAGTGACCTACTGTATATATTTCTGTCTCATTCAGATGCACATGCCTCCAGGGTTACCTTGGTAATGGCAAATTTTGTTACGGCAACATTGTGCAGCGTCTGAAAGAGTTAAATACTGAACCTGGTGGCCAGTGGCTTGGTCAGCTGAGCAACGCCCTCACTCTGTTTGGTATTACCATAACAACTCAGTTTTACACCTTAAACACAGCAGTATTAAAATGCATATTTGTCTTACTCGAATTCACATTTGACTAATATTCAGTTTTCTGATTTAGATTCTCTGTTGTGGCCACTGGAGAACCTCGGTCCTTTTACTGTGTTTGTGCCAATCAATAAAGGCTTCAAAGGAACTTCGGTGAGATGGCAGTACTTTGAAAGAGAAAATGTAAATCTTTCTGAATGTTTATACAAGACCAATGTTTCCCTTCAGGTGAAGTCTCTTACAGTGGACGACACCAAAGCTAAATACCTTTGCAAGATGCACCTGGTTGCTGGCATGATGCCATTTGACACTCTAAAGAGAAAGGATGTCTTTTACACTCTCACTGGAAAATCAGCAGAGACAGACACCTCAGAGGGGGTCAGAAGTGAAAACTGATCTTATCTGTACAGTCCACTGTCCCCAAGTATTTGTTTGATTGTTTTCTTCTTGACATTTCTCAGTTCTCTCAGACTAAAATTCGTATCCATGGCAGCAGAAAGAAGGGTGTTATCATTCAGTCAGATATCGTGGCCTCCAATGGGATGATTCATCTTATTAATAAGGTCATGGACAGTGTCTCACCCACTGTGGAGAGTGACACACAGGTGAAAACAAGTTGATTGGATACTTTATATTTATCAACTGTTTAGACTTTCTAATCTTCTTCTGTATTTTTCAGGAAAACTTGATGAAGATTATCTCTGACTACAGCAAGTTTGAAAAATTCAAAACCTTATTAGAAGTATGGAGATTATTTTCATATCTATAAGTGGTAAACCACACAATGATTACCAGCAAAATGTTATCAAAATAGCATTTTTAAAGCTATAATGCTATTTATAATAAATTTATTTGCAATTAGTAAATTTCAAAATACGGCAAACTGCAACCACTGTAACAAAGTAGTTAAGAAGTTTATAATATTATTAACAGTTTATTCCTATTAGAGATTGAACGAATTGATTTAATGTTATGTTAATTTCTTCAAAGAAAGCTGACCTAACGTCCATCATGGACTCAACTGGTCCACTGACTGTCTTTGCCCCGATTGGTTCTGCTTTTGATAGAATGGAGAATGGTCATTTCCAGTTCCTGAGCAGCACAGAGGTAAATACTATATATAGGCCGAGCACAAAGACATGCAAAGTAAGGTGACTTGCCTGCTTCAATAAATGTTAACTATTATTAATTACAAATAAACTTGTCTATTGTCATCAGGGTCACCACAAATTGTTAGAATTTGTCAGGAACCACATTGTTCAGTCCACCTCAGTAAGTTCTTGCAGTAGTTCTCCTATAAAATGATTTCTATTGTTCGTTGGTTAAATTTTGTTTTTCTGATATATAAAACCTGTGTGTCTGTTAAGCTGGAGGTTTACAATGCTGTGTCCAGCCCCAGAATCATCACAATGGCCAATCAAGTTCTGACAATTAACGTTACTGAAAATGTAAGTATTGTATTGTATGTGAGATTGTTAAATCAATAGATGGAGTAAAGGTTAAAGACACAGAGCCTGATTGACAGAACTGTATGCCTTCACATCACTAGTTCTCGTACCAGCTTAGCTATTTTTTATTTTTAGGGTCAGATTTTGATAAATGGAGCAGCTGTGTTGGAAGCAGCTGTGGAAGCAAAGAATGGACGCCTGTATGTGCTGGATGAGGTTTTAACTCCTGCCTCTATTGAACCTGTCCTGCCCCACAGGTGTGACATCACAGAGACAAAAGTCATCAAGGTTGGATACCTCTTTCTATATTTAGCAACATCATATTTTGGGTTTGTTTTTGTGGACAACATTATAAAGGGAATTACTGTGTTGCCACCACTTCACTAGATGAATACTAAAATAATGTCTGTTATATTTTTCAGAGTAACTGCACCAGTTGCTCTAAAGTGAAACAGTCCCCATGCCCATCTGGGTTTTTCGCAGTAAGATATCTCTTTTTTTGTTTGTTTTACTGATGCTCGGTCTATGATCACAAACATGAGGAATCACGTTGCTATGTTACACAGGGGGCCACGTTTGGATGTGTTTACACCTTGAGCCTTGGCCAGCCACCCATTAGTTTTCCTGCGACCGGCTGCATGCCATTGTGTAACATCACCACTACGGTAAATAAATATCCTCACATTCGTATCTGGTTCTGGTGATTTATGGTGATTTATGGTGACTTTGTGTTGGTGTGCTCAGACTGCAGCCTGCTGCTCTGGGTTTTTTGGCCCTGATTGCAGCCCCTGTCCTGGAGGATATGACACACCATGCTCTGGACACGGACAGGTCAGTAAGAGCTTTAGTTTGTAGTGGCTTTAATTACTTACCTGTATTTGTGGATATATGAATATATGTATTTCCAATTTAAGTGTTTAGATGGTCTATCGGGAAATGGTTCATGTGTATGTGGACCAAACTTCAGAGGCTCTCGCTGTCATTATTGCTCCTCGTCTGACAAATATGGACCAAACTGTGACAAGAGTAAGTCCTGAGTGGTTTGTTTAAACTAAAGCTGTCATTAACCTTATCAGGAGGTCTCAGTTCATCTGTGTGGTCTGTTTGTCTGCAGCCTGTCTTTGCATTCACGGACAGTGTGATAACCGTCCAGGTTCAGATGGTGGCTGTAAACCAAACTCTTGTCAGAACGGTTTCACTGGAAAGTTCTGCGAGCGACAGACAGTCCCTTGTGGCGTCAATGCTGTTTTCTGCCATGCCCACGCTCTCTGTGGCTTCACTCGGGAAAACATTAAGTGAGTCGCGCACTTCTGCTCAGGTTACAGTAACTCAGTGACACCGTGAAGATAAAAAAACTGTATTTTCATTGTTTTTTGCTTATGTCTTGCTTCTTAGGTGTGTGTGTAAACCTGGTTTTGATGGCGATGGCATCACATGTGTAGAATCAGACCCATGTGCTCCACCTCTACGAGGAGGTTGTAGTGTGAATGTAAGATACTACAACATACATCGTCAAGGACAGCAGCAATTTAACTGTGCAATTAATGTCAAATGAGTGCTTTGTTTTTGTCCCCTACAGGCTAAATGTATAAAAACCGGTGTGGGGACTCGCACCTGTCAGTGTCTGAGTGGATGGAGGGAAGATGGAGAAGATGACTGTCAGCCAATCAACAACTGTGAGGCTCTTGACAGGGGAGGCTGCCACCCCAATGCTACATGCATTTATATTGGACCTGGTCAGGTAAAGCATTTCAACTCTCAAGTAAATTTTAGTCTATGTTTTTAAAGTTTTTAGTTCATTTTGTGTGATGTGGTACTTGAATCAAAACTGTCCTGTCTCTGCTCTTGTTGTTGTCCATCAGAGTGACTGTACATGTAAATCTGGGTATAAGGGGAATGGACAAGACTGTGAAGCTGTGAACCCCTGTGTGACAAGCACTGGAGGCTGCCACTACCTTGTGAGCGCAACCATTTTTGAGGTTTTTGTTTTATTGTGCCCCATAGCATATATATACTTACTGTCACTGCCATGTTTTTAGGCCAGCTGTCGCCTTATATCTTCAGAGTGGAAGTGTGTCTGTGACAATCGTTACGTTGGAAATGGACTCATCTGTTATGGCTCACTGGAGCATGTGAGGCTTGTGACAGATATTGTTATAATATTATATACAATGTGTAGCAATTGTTGTGATCAGTAGTTTTAAGCCTAAACATTTTCATCTGACTCTGACAGGAGCTTTCAATTCTCCCAGGGGTGTCTGAGTTTTACACATGGACCGCTGTAAGTCATCTTCATTTTTGAGATCTTATTCTTTTAGAAAACAACTGGATGTTTGTGCTGCATAAGTAGAATATGTTTCCACGTTTGTGTTCCAGGAGTCTGGGATTTCTCTCTCTCCACCTGGGATTAATGTCACCCTTCTCGTCCCATCTTCAGATTCTGTTGCTAAATTATCGTTAGAAGACAAAAACTTTTGGATGGCAAAGGGAAACCTGCCAAGCCTCATCAGGTTACAACATATACTAAATGGTCTCATTATAATTGTGCTCATATTGAGATTATTTTCACATTTTTACAAGAATCATGTCCACTCTGTGTTTTTTGATCCAAACAGAAATCATATGATACCGGGAAACTATCCTTTATCCATCCTCAACAATGTGTCCTCTGTCACTTCACTGCTCAAGACATCGCTTAGTGTGTCAACAGCCAATGAGGTGTGAGAAACTAAATTATTTATATTCATTCAAATCTGCATCTGCAAATACAAGCTTTCTATTACTTCTTTTATTCTGCAGGTAAGCAAACTTGATCTGACAATAACAGGAAAACATACCAAAAAAAAAAAAAACTTTAACAGATGTATTTATGTGATGTGATGTATTTATTGCTGTCAAAATCTTCAGAACCTAAGGTATATGTTGTGTCTTTCATGTCAGCTGACCACTGTGGGTGGAGCCACTATCACCGTCCCGAATTTAGCTGCAACCAATGGTTTGATCCACGTTATCGATAAGGTATACTGAGTTGTGACAAGACTTTCAGTCCTTAGTGTGAGGATAAACACATAGTTTTTTTTTAATGTGTGCAGGTTTTGTTTCCTGACAGGAAGCTGAGTGAAGGCCTGCTGGCGACGCTCGCTCTGAGGCCCGACTTGTCTCTGTTCAGATCATATCTCATTGTATGTACATTTGATGTTACTCATTTCCAATTCATCTTTCCGACCGCTAACTTTAATTCTCTGTTTTTAGGAGTACAACCTGACAGAGGAGATTGAACAGGGTGATGAGTTTACAATATTCGCTCCAACAGACACAGCTATAAACATTTACCTCAAGAACATGGCCACAACTTCTCTGGTACAGCAGAAACTCATGAATACAAGCAGTGTTTTGTGCCTCTGCTCCTCTTTTAACCGTTTTAATTCAATAAGAAATCAATTAGACCCAGTGTTAATTTTAGCACAGCTCATGTTACAGTGTGTTTTTACATACAGGATGTAAATACAACTCGTTACCATGTGGTGCCATCACATTATCTTTTGAAAACTGATCTGCAAATGGGTGGCTACAAACCAACACTGCTTGGCCACTCGTTCCAGCTTGGCATTTACCCCCGAGATGGGAAGGTCAGTTTTTAATCAAATAAATCTACAACTGCCAATCAAATGTGTCAGTGTTAAATGTTCATATTTTTTTTTCTTCTTCAGGTGTTTGTCAATGATGCTCCTATAAACTCATCAAACATCCTGAGCGGAAAAGGTGTAATCCACACTTTGTTATCTGTTTTACAAATAAACAGAAATCGCTGTGACAAGACAAAGTATCTTAAAGTCATGGTAATCTTTGCACCATTAAAGCAAATTCAGCTGCTAAACATTACACTGCAAAGTTGATCAGTTTTGTGTATTTTCCATCCGCAGGGAACTTGTGAAGACTGTTTTTATCCTAGAAAAATCTGCCCAAATGACACTTTCCCAGATGTAAGAGTCATATCAAAATCAACAGCAATTGTAACCTTTTTAGCCTTAAAAGCATTTAACAATTTCCTTCTTTTTTTTCTTTTAACAATGTACTATATTTTTGAAACATGTCATTAGTAACTACAGCCAGATTTGAATATGAATGACAGTCATGTTTTAAAATATTTTCCTTTAGAAATCACAAAAGAAGAGGAATTGTTTATTAACTCGGATGTTGGACAATAGGCATCTGCGGACCATAGGTTGCAAAGCCACGTGCCTCAAGGCCTTAGTTGTATGTTTTTCAGATAACAAAATACACTCTTTCCTTTTACTCCACAACAATATTGTAATGTTAATGTTTGATGTTCTGCGTTTCATTTCAGGAGCCCAAGTGTTGCCCTGGTTTCTTTGGAGAGCACTGTGAACCATGTCCCGGTCCAAACAATCAGCCCTGTTTTGGTAATGGAGAATGCGCCGATGGCACAAATGGGACTGGAGTGTGCCGTTGTTTCCAGGGTTTTAATGGGACAGCCTGTGAAACGTGTGAGAGTGGCAAATATGGCATCCATTGTGATCAGGGTACAGCCAATCCAACAAATATTCCTTATATCTCAATGTGAATTTATTGACATTGTCATATAGTAATGCTGGGGATATTTGTGCAGTGTGCCTTTGCAAAAACGGACAGTGTAACGAGGGTATAAAGGGAGACGGGACGTGTGAGTGTGACATCGGCTGGAGGGGCATCTTATGCGATGAAAGTATGACAACTGACCAGCAATCGACAAAAACACTTGCCTTAAACCTAAAACCCCATCTGACTCAGTCTTTGTTTTTCGTGCTTTTCAGAAATTGAATTCAAAGCTGACGAACTGTGCGGCTCCGTGAAGTGCCACAGTAGTGCAAAGTAGGTCCCACTGTCTGCACCTTAGTGGTTGTCGTTTGTCTGTGTGCGTCAGTGTGAAATCTGGTCATAAATGAAGGGAATTCTCCTTTTCTTGTCTAATTTGACAGCTGTGTGATCAGAGCTTCTGGGCCTCAGTGTCTCTGTGCTGCTGGATTCGAGGGGAATGGAACTTTCTGTCAAGGTAACAACAATGTACAGAGCAGCAAACACCAGCGAAATGCTTTCAGTGATGTTTCTGATCGTAATTATGACTGCGTGCAGCTAAAGATCCATGTGTAATCAATAACGGTGGCTGCAGTGTGTATGCAGTCTGTAAAAGGACTCGACCGGGACAGCGGCAGTGTGTCTGTAACAGCGGCTACTTAGGAGATGGACTTATTTGTGTTGGTATGTATTTACTTTTGCATTATTCAATTAAGGTGAGATAAAGTGAGAAGTGGACCGTGTAATGAGACTGGACAAAACTTCACTTCACTACTCCATAACTTTTGTCTTTCTCACAGAGATAAATCCGTGCCAGGAAGCAAATGGAGGCTGCCATGTTAATGCAGACTGTATTCATGTTGGACCAAACAAAGTAAATGCTTAATAATTTACAACAAGTAAAGTGTAAAAGTTTTTAAACTGGATTACAAACTGTTTTACAGACGTCATGTGCCTGCAGTGAGGGTTACGAAGGTGATGGGGTAAACTGCAAGATGACTGACTTGTGTGAAAAGGTGTGTTTGTCATTGACCAATAGACCAAAAGCCAGTCCAGATAACAATTATTCAAAGATGATCTCTGCATTAACTTGATCCAGAAAAACGGAGGGTGCCACAGATATGCCACCTGTAATACAACTAGTCCCAATGTTCGTTCTTGCAAATGTCTGAGTGCCTATGTTGGAGATGGTCTGAGCTGCCGAGGCACTGTGGGAAAGGTACGTAGCTGACTTCTTCTTAAAGTCTTGACGTATATTAAATTAATGGCACTGAACTTAAACTGCCTTCAGGAGCTTCTGACTCGCAAGCACAGAGACTTTTACTTAAGCCTGATGGTGAGTAAACAGCGGATAAATTTGAATGTTTCTTGCAACAGAAAATCACTGGATAATACTCATCTTCGTTTAGATAGTAGATATCTCCCTGAAAGGTCGTGGGCCCTTCACTGTCTTCACACCAACTCTAAACGCTTTCAACAAAGTCCGAAATGATAAGAAGGTAAGAAACTCGTCACTCAGCTATCACGATCACTCACTTATCACTTTATCCAGCTTAAATTGCAGCACTTTTTGTCTTACAGTTTCATATAATGATGACGAACAGAAACAAAGAGCTGCTTGGCACATTTTTGCGCAGCCATATTGTCATGTGTCACACTCTGCAGCCCACTGACCTCAGCCAACCAAGAAACCTGACTACACTGTCTGGATTTGTGCTGAGAACAAGCTCATCACAGGTAATAAATCACAATGCACATTTCTTTTATTCTCTAGATGTGTTTCTGTCGGTTCGGTAATTGAATCTTCTGAATATACGTGTTTTTCAGGGCAATATCTTTGTTAACGATGCAAATGTGACCTACAGTGATGATGTCAGTGTAAATGGTATCCTCCATGAAGTTGATACTATTTTATTTTCCCCAAATGATGACCAATTGAAAGATATAAACGTCAAAGTAAAAACCTGCTTTATTATTTATATGCCCATTTATTTAATAGCAAGACAAATAAATAAAGTTTTGTTTCGTGTCAATGTCATTCAACTCACAGCTTAATCTCACTGATGTGGCTGAAAGCAACGGTTATCAAACCTTTTACAAACTACTACAGGTAAAAAGGTGCTCTTGATAATAAAATATGGCATTTATTTTATTACTTGTATCTGTAGTTATATGCTGATATGTTTCAGGACTCAGGGGTGACAGACCTGCTGCTTGATGACATTTACCAGCCACTGACCATCTTCCTGCCGTCAGATGCTGCTATGGCTTCCCTGCCTCAGGAGCAGAAGGACTTCCTGTACCACCCACAGAACCGAGCTCAGCTACAGGAATACCTCAAGTACCACATCTTGCACCGCCAGCAGGTTATCATCTTTTTTATCAATGTCACAATCTGTTTTCGTGAGTGGTAATATGATTTTCAAGGGTTTTTTTCTCTCTTCTTTGACAGACTTATGCTGAAGGCCTGGTTTATCAGGACTCTGCTTCGACATTGCAGGGCTCATCACTTTCCTTTAGCTGCGGGGGCTCAGATGCCATTGTGAGTCCTGAGCTAACAATCAACCGTGGAGCCTAAGTGCATGGAGTGAGATAATTAATGATTTGTGTCTAACCAGGGAGAAGTTTTTGTAAATGACAAGTGTCGAGTCATTCAAAGACACCTCACGTTTAATGGCGGTATGGCTTATGGCATTGACTGTCTGCTGACGCCACCTAGCCTCGGTGGCCGCTGTGATAGGTTGGCCACATTTGACCAATCGGTGAGTTTTTATTTCAATAAACTAAAGTTTTGACATGAAAACAAACATTTTTCAGATGTCACATGTTTGTTCTTCTGTGGTAGACGAATTGTGGATTATGTTCATCATCAACCACACGCTGTCCAAAAGGTTCTAAAGTCAAGGTCTGTGCCCTTATCTGTTGCATAATATTACTTATGTCTGTTATCTTAAAACAAAATGGTTTAAAGCAAAAGGCAAATGATTTTGTTTTGTTTTAGGAGCTACAAAAGTGTGATCTTCCCACAATGTTTGTCACAAAGAATATTGGCTGTCGCTCAGTCTGTACCATGAACTTTTGGATACCAAAGTGTTGCAGTGGTTACTTTGGACGAGATTGTCTAGGTACAAAGGCAGAAAACATAGTGGAGACAACTGACGATAATTATTTACTTTTTATTTACTTGATTGTTTTGTTTTAAATGTTTTTTCAGTCAGATTTTTTCATTTCTTCTGCTCTGTCCAGTTTGTCCTGGGGGAGTGGGCTCCCCTTGCAGTAATCAAGGTAAATGTGATGATGGTCATTTGGGTAATGGCACCTGTGCATGTGACTCTGGTTTTGCTGGGGTTGCATGTGAGCTGTGCAGCTCTGGTTACTATGGACCCACCTGCAAAGGTAACTTCACATTTGTCCTGCAGTAGATTTTGTAAACTGAGATCACTCTGTCTCATTTGAATTCTTATCATTAACTTTTGAAGGATGTTTTTTGATATGGGCTGCATTACATTCTAACTTTTCTTCCAGCCTGTAACTGTACAGAACATGGGTCATGTGACGATGGCCCTAAAGGAACAGGTTTATGTTTTTGTGAAGAGGGCTGGACCGGAGAACGCTGTGACACACAGCTTGGTAAGACGGAGTCATGTGACAGTGAACAAATAGCTATTTGCATGTATCAATTCAACATACATTTGTGACTGGTTTTGAATGTTTTTCCAGCTGAGGTGTACAAATGTTCTCCACCATGTTCTCCTAAAGCGGTCTGTCAGCAGAATAACACCTGTGTTTGTCGGCCTTTCTATGAAGGAGATGGATTCACCTGTACAGGTGAGCATGCTTACATGTACATGTGTGTAAAAATCTTTTAGTTGGCAAGGTGCTTTGGAAGGGCTTCAAAAATGAAAACATCTGTTTTTGGGGTTTTTTGTTTTTCGAAAGTTTTTAAAACTACTGTATTTCTTTCCACTGTCTCCAACACAACAGTTGTAGACATGTGTCAGATCTGGAATGGTGGTTGTGCAAAAGCAGCCAAGTGTTCTCAGAAGGGAGATAAGGTGAGCTGTACCTGTCCAAGAGGATATCTAGGTGATGGTTACTTCTGCCAGCCTATGGACCCCTGTGCCACAGGGGACAATGGTGGCTGCCATGAGCACGCGACCTGTACCATGACAGCACCGGTGAGGACAAAATTAGTCTGGTTGAAGTTTGTGACATAATTACAAAGCATCAAATCAGCTTGTCCATTTATTTGGCAACTAATGTTCAGGGGAAGAAGAAGTGCAGCTGTAAGGACAACTACATTGGAGATGGAGTAACATGTGAGGTCAAACAGTTGCCCATTAGTCGCTGTTTGCAAAACAATGGACAATGTCACCAGGATGCGAAATGCACTGATCTCCATTTCGAAGGTAAGATTTCATTCACTGTTCACTGTGATCATTATGTTATGTTAATCACAATGAGCCTTAGGAGCTTAAGCTATTGTAAATCTGTTATTTCAGATGCAATGCTTGGTGTGTTTCACCTACGGTCGGCCAAAGGTCAGTACAAACTGAACTACACAGCAGCCCAGCAGGCCTGTAGTACAGAAGGGGGCAGTCTGGCCACATATACACAGCTGTCCTATGCTCAGCAGGTAAGTGAACACAGATCTGTGTCTGTGAACTGAAACCTTAAATAGGCCAAAGAAATCTCTGAATAATATAAACACTGTGGTGCCCTGCTGCGTGTTGTGTGTAGGGTGGGTTGAACATGTGTGCTGCTGGCTGGCTGGACCAGGCCAGAGTGGCATACCCGACCACCTTCCCTAACCCCAACTGTGGTTTTGGACATGTGGGTATTGTGGATTACGGCGTTCGCAAGAATCTCAGTGAAACCTGGGACACCTTTTGCTACCGGGTTAAGGGTGAGGGGCAATGCTATAAAACAAGCATAGACTATACAAACAAGCACCTAAATCAACCAAACCTAGCCTTTTTTTTTTACTTCAGCATATTATTTCGAACTATATTTGTATTTAACTGTACAGATCTGTGTTTTAGAGGTGAAATGTGAATGTGAAGTCGGCTACACTGGAGACGGTTTCAGCTGCACAGGAAACCTGCTACAGGTTCTCAGCTCTACTCCAAGCTTCTCCAATTTTCTCTCAGTGAGTCTCTAACTTAATAATATCCACCAAATGCAGAAGAAAACAGTGGCACATTCTAAAAACATAATATGTATAGAAATGATAGATCAGCCTTTAATTGCCATGTACTTATAATTAATGTCCTTTAATGTTTACAGCAAATTCTCAATTACTCTGAGGTTTCTACATCGGGGAAACAGTTTGTGAGGCGTCTCAGTGACCTTACAGTCCAGTCCACTCTGTTTGTGCCTGACAACAGTGGGCTGGCTGAAAATCAGGTGAGTAGCTCCATTATTTACTTTCTAACTCAACCACAAAGGACATACTACACCAAGTTCTTACAGCTTTAACCTATGTTTGTCCCTACAGACTCTGACCCAGAGGGACATTGAGTTCCACCTTTTGGAGGGCCGGGTCTTGCCTCTCAACCAGCTTCATAATGGCACTAGGATCAGAAATCGAGTTGGGAGCCTTACTGTCCTTGGCGTCAGAGACCTGCTAGACCCATCAGCTCTGGTCAGCGCTGGTTACTTCCAGGATGTTTCGCAATAAATAATAGAGAGAGAAAAATGCCACATAATAAGTGTATTTCTATACTTTCTGTCTGTGTTCACTTGTGTTGATGAAAGTGTTTTTCTCCTCAGTCATCACGGTACATTAATGATCGCTTTGTCACCAACTCTGACATTTTGGCTTCAAATGGGATCATTCATGTTCTCCAGGGAGCTCTAATAGCCCCGCCCCCTCAACTAGAGGTAGTACTGTTAACAGTAATTATTTATTGCAGATAAGCTGTCTGTTTTTAATCTAACCCAGCCACATTGCATAACCTGTTGCTGTGTGTGCTCGGCTCTGCAGATGCATGTGGCACACAAGGCAGGGATGGGAGTTGGAGTGGTGCTGCTGGTCGTTTTTGTGGCAGGGGTCATCTTTGTTGGTTATAACTTCTACAGACATAACACCAAACCATTTCGATTTCACTACTTTAAGGTCAAAGGACATTTTTAAACTTGTGAAATTTTGGTACTTTGAGAGAGAATATTTGATTATTTTTAATACACATGCCATACTAGTTAAAAGGCATTAACCATGAAACTCATGACTATGACAGGAGGAGGATGGAGAGGAGGACTCTACTCCTGCTGACAGTAGCTGCCGCAGCATTGCTAACCCAGTTTATGAATCTGCTTCTGAACCAGAATCTGCTCTATCAAACCCTTCTGAAGTCAGAGTAAGTTCATGTGCAAATGCATGCATTGTGAAAACTACAATTAGTCACTAATTAGGCATTTACTAAAATACTGTTTTATGAACTCTTCACAGGCTGCAGACAAAAATGGGGAGATTAATGGAGGATCATATGACCCTCTACAGGACAGCTGAGACAGTTAGTTTATGTTAACTTTTACGTTGATAACTGACTGGAAAATCTCTCTCCTGGTTTATCTTAACCGGTGTCCTGCCCTTATGGAGACTACAATACCTCAGCTGATTCAGCATTAAATATGACCTGGCACCACTTTTAGTCAACTCTCTTATACTTGTGATTCATTCTGGTCCCAAAGTCATAACTTTGAGTCAAAAAGTCAGTTCAGGACATATTGTGCAACAGTCTTTTAATGTGCAAGTGTTTTTAGCTTTGTGTATTGCAGCATTTTATATCATTAAAATTTAACTGTTTTTACCTTGGTTTGTAGTGTTTTTAATCTCATTAAAATATTGAAATAAATGTTGGTATAATAACCACCTTCAAATTGGTGTGATACATGACTCACATTTAATACATTAAAAAACATACTTTCTCAAAATTTTATTTTATGTGTCACTAATAATCGTACAGTATGAAAAAGCCAGTGGTTGGTGAAAATTAGCTGCCATGAATCCCTGTGTGAACAGTCAGATGTCTTCAGTCACCTCAGAGATCCATGAGTAGAAATGTGGCACTCGGGTGAAGACTGCTGGAAAGTCTTCATCACAGCGACTATTGCCCCATGTGACCACTCCAAAAAGAAAGTAGGAACCATGTTTACGGCAGAACAGAGGCGCTCCAGAGTCACCCTGCAAGACGGCAAAGAAAAGGTTGGCCCTTTGGGAAGTGACAAAAAAAGATCTTTAGTGATGTTACCAAGCAGGATGTGGAAGCTACAGGATGTGTACATATGTGGGAGTCTCTGATCACGTCATCCCCCCACTTCTCTCTGCAGGATGTCTGGTTAACCACAGTCACTGTGGCATGGTGCATACGGTTTGCATTTAGGCCCACTGCACACATTCACATCAGTAATGGAAACATACCAATCCAACTTTTGTGCATGAATGGTGGTGGTTCAGATGTTGTATATCTGACCTGTGGCTGTTGTGGCTCCCCAGCCGGTAATTACACACGACCAGCTGGGATCCAAATCACCATCTTCATCTTGATCAGGGACACAAACTGGAGACACGTTTTTGCCTGAAGACAGTGAACATTTCTTAAATGTCTCATCTGTCAAATCAGACAGCTCAGATGCTGTTTTAGGGGGGTTCAGTACCAAGTCTGGCAGGAGTGCTGAGACGGAGCAGGGACAGGTCAGAGTCTGAAGGGAAGTTGCCATCTTCTGGTAGGTTGATTACTACATCTACAGGGATGCTTTGTACAGATGAGAACCTGATATCATGGATTCCCAAAACCACTGTGTCCACTTTAGCCCTGAAGACAGTAAGATTAATTCATTTTTTCTTCCCGGGGCATTTACAGATGTTCATGGTGTGACACATAACAGAGGTTTGACACAGTTACTTTCATGCAGCTACTTACCTCACATGGCAGTGTTGTGCTGTGAGAACAAAACGCCGATGGATCAAAGTCCCACTGCAGTAGTGACGTCCATTGTATTGCAGACTAACCTGCCAAGGCCAGTAAAAGGGACAGCTCTCACTGACGTTCCTCACAGACACTAAACCATCCTGGGACAGGGAGAAGCCAGCCATGACTGGGACCTTCACACAGGTCGTGCTCTGCTTCTTTCCACACTTGTCTTCTGTAGGCAAAGTGAACATAAATAATGTATGAGATGAGATCTATGACTAGTTTGCAGGGCCATAAGAATACAGTTTTCCTACAGCCCCCAAGATTTTTGTTCATTTATAACAGACTAAATTTTCAGCAGATGTATATGCCTCGAGGTTGTTGCAATGGGCATGGGTGCCAGACACTCTTCTGTTAACTGCGACATAAGGGATGTTGATACTTTACAACACTAAGAGATGGGCTATTCACCCATATCAGACAAGTTTGTAGAATTTTATTGCAAGCTTAAAAATATGGGCTGGCTTCACCACAGGAAAAAAACTTACTTAATTTGACAAGCCTACCTTCCTCTGATGAGTCATCTGACTGTAGATCCTCTTCATCTGTAAACAAGTAAATGTATACATGTACATAGTATATAGACACCCTTCAAGGGACATTTTACTAGTAAAAGAGCTAAATGTCATACTCGTGACATTGTAGATCCACTGTGCAAAATTTTGTATTTTGGTGTAGACTCCTGGCATTTTGGCCCGTCCACAGCCAACACCCCAGCTGACCAGACCTGCCAGCTCATACCTGGTGCCATTGAAACAGGATATGGGCCCTCCAGAGTCCCCCTGTGACGTGATGTAACATAAAAACAATAGACAAAGCAGCCAAAAGTAACAATAGACTAAATAAAATATTGACCGGCTTGAAAGAACAGCTATTGTGGACACGGAGGATAATAAAAGTTCATTGTCAATGCTCCTGCGTTACCTGGCAGGCATCAGCGCCACCTTCTTCCTTTCCAGCACAGAACATGGAGTCCTGGATTCTACCAACATAGTAGGTGCTGCATACTTTAGAGGAAAGGATGGTCACATTCACTTCCTGCAATTTGTTCACTCGGGGGCCATCTAAGGAGCAAAGCACAAGAAATCAGCCTCTACACAGTTGTTGTGTCTTTGCCAGCACACTACTACCCCTCTGCTTACTCTCTCGGGTGGAGCCCCAACCTGTGGTGGTGCATTCAGTGAGAAGTGGGAGGGGACTCATCCAGATGTTGATTGGTCTGACAAAATCATTGAAGACAAGTGGTTGCTTAAGCTTCAACAGAGCCATGTCACTGTCTTTGGTCTGAATACTGTAGTCCTTATGGCTGATGATTACAGACACCCCGACCACCTGCAGGTCATCATATGAGAGAAACAGACAAATCTTAAGTGCATTGTTACACTAATAATTAGGGAAATGTTGAATGAATAAAGTTTTACCAGTGTTATGATGTCCATATTTTCCTCCATGTTTCAAACCAAAACTAACCTGCTGACCATTCTCCTTAGGGTCTTCCAAGTCATGTTTTCCAGCCAAAACTGTCCAGAAAGAAGCTTTGTTGTATCTGCAACAAGTGAGGATATACAAGGGATTAGTCATTTGTTCTGCAAACAAATCTTGTCTCAGTCTCATTCCTGTTGTAGAACTGCACCTTTTGAAGCAGTGAGCAGCAGATATGACCCACAGTGGTGCTACAATAGCCCCCCCACAGGCAGGCATGGTGACAAACTTAAGCGAGACCTGCCAGGGCCATGAGTGAGCCCAAGCCTCTTCTCCCCCAATGATTCTGGTGTCAACATCAGCCTCAGGTAAGAAAGACCGGAGCCCTGCCAAATCTGAGGACCACCAGAACACAATCCAACAATGTTTAGAATCAACAGTCCGATGGTTTCAAGGTAGTGTAGTGTTTTTTTATTTATTGTAAAACAAATTTGTATGTACCATAAGAAAAAAGAATATTAAATCCTGGAATCAACTTGCTTTAGTTTGAAATTGATTTTTAAATCTAATAAATTTAATCCAGACTGTCTCTTTAGCAACTATCTATCTAAACTCACCGCTGCAGGCAAAATCTCCAGAGAAGTTTCTATGTTGCTCAGTAGGATTTAAGGATTTGCCCAACTGACGTTCGTCCATTTTTACTACTACACAAACACAAGACAGCACGTCTGACAGAGTTTCTGACACAGTATGTGTAGTCTATTTTATGTGTCTTATCATTTTCCTCAACAGTTGCTCTTCCTTACCTGCCCATACTTCAAATAAGGAAACAAAAAGTGAGAAGATGAGCTGCAGCTTCATGCCTGCCAGGCTTCTGTCCGCCAGGGCTCATCAGACACAGCTGCGGCTGCGTCAATATTCTGGTCCTATTCCTTTGGTCTGTAACTATTTCCTGTGAAGATACAACCTCCAAATTTAGAGCTGTAACGTCATAGTCTTCTTTGAAGATCACAAGAAAACATTACCTGTATTTCACTACAATAATCACATCATCAACAAAATTCATTCAAAAATGCATGATGCAGTCGAAAAACGTTGAGAGTAAAAATTGGTAATAATAATAATATTAATAATAATAATAATAACAACAACAACAACAACAACAACAACAACAACAACAACAATAATAATAATTAGGTCCAATTACGTCCAGGCGAGAAAAAAAGGTTTTATTGTGAAGGCTTCGGTGGGATATCGTTTGGTTACTTCTGTAGAGTCACTATAACTTCCTGCTGTGGTGTGTAGCAGGCAGTTAAGACCAGTTGTGTGTGTGCATCAGGTGTGGATATGTCTTTGTACAGCACAGAGGTAACGCTGGCCACCAGTGCCCTGTGCGCTGCTGGAGGAGCCATGCGGCTGCCGCAGCTCTACCGCTCACTGCAGCAGCGCTGCCGCATCCCGGAGCAGGAGTTCTGCTTCATGGTGGAGCACTGTTCGCGCTTCGCGCTGCTGCCCAGACCCACACCTGACGGACTGGAGCAGCCGGAGGACTGCTTCGTTTTGGCTCGGACCTCTCTGCGGCTCTGTAGGAAGTACCTGACGAACGAGTGCGCTGGCTGCCAGGACCTGCATCTGTGCAGGTACTATGTCTACGGGAACTGCAAGTTCACCCCAGAAAGGTGAGGGCACATGACACCACAGCACGGAATTCTTACTTTCTCTTTGTAATTTGCATAGGCTTCACTAACAGAGTGACTGTCTTGTAGCCTACTTACTAAACCACGGTCACAAACACCAACAACTCAAACTTTTTATCCTATAATATGGCACATTCTTTAATACAGCACAGTGCCGAAAACACACACAGACACACACACACAAAGAAAAAAGAAAAATAACATAACATACAAGTTTCATTTTGGTAGAAACGAAAGTCATCAGCTGGATTATTGACGCATTCAATGACTCACTGTAACTTCCATGAATGCAGCTGGAATGTGTTTTTCTTCTGTAGTCTTAGATGATAGAAGTGACAAACTGCAAACCTATGTTATCCTCATGTAGACCATGATTATAACATCTATCATTTTAATATTTTTGGTGTGTCGTAGCACATTTATCTCCAAAGTGATGAATAATTGCTGGTGTACTGTTACAGGAAGACATGTAGGTTTTCCCACAACATTCACTCTGCTTACAACTCTCCGCTGTTGAAAGAGTGCACCCTGCACGATCTGAATGAGGATGAACTGTTTCTCCTGCTGCTGCAGAATGACGAGACACTGTTGCCAGAGGTAACATGCATCTATATGTAGGCTACCTGTTACAGCTGTAGCACTTGTGGGTCTGATGCAAAACCATCTTTGGAACTGAACCTGAAACTTAAACTGAGTAAGGAGCAAAAGCATTCTCTGCTTTGATGGAGATGGGAAAGAAATTGTGTTTTGAAAGTGGAAAAAATAAAGTATAAAGTAAAAGAGTATTAGTACACATATGCCAAAAAATGAAGACCGGAGCCAGTGAAGAACGTGCTACGGAGAAGTCCTGAACAAGCTGCAAGTAGATGAAATGCCAAAAATTAGAATAATAAAAAAATAAGAATAATAATAAAGTTTAAACATTATCACCAAGGAATATTATCTTGTCAATTTACAAAAAGGTAACGTTTGTTTCTTTATGAAATATAAAATGACAAAATATAAAAATATAAAATCACCCTCCGTGCTATTATAATTTCTCTCTTTTTCTCTTTAGGTGTGTTTACATTATAACAAGGGCTTGGGGCAACATGGCAACTGCATCTTCCAGGAAAACTGCACCAAAGTTCACCTGTGCCTGCACTTCATCCAGGGACTCTGCTTGTTCGGGCACAAGTGCAAGCGACAACATGCCATTGGAGAGAATGACTGCTGCATGCTGGAGGAGCGTGGTCTGAGTGGTGGTCTCATCAACAAGCTGCCAACCATCTACCAAAACAGCTACCGCCTGAGACATGCCTCCACAGGTGTTTATTTGCTTAGCACACTTGGAACTGCTGAATGTATTGCATTATGTAACAGTCTGTTGTCTCTGACAGATAATCAACCTGATTCTCTCTGTCAAGATTTGGATACAATGGCCAGTAGTGACATTTGTCTGCACTTCATCAGAAACAGCTGCAAATTTCAGGGTCTGTAAAGCTTTCCACACGGGATTTACATGAACTGTTAGTGACTTTAAATTTCAGTAGATGGCAGCATTGTATTTAATGTTGCAAAGCGACTTGGATTAAAGATGACCTGTATTCCTTCATAGACTGAGCCTCTGCTTTTCTATCCCTTGTTTTCCTTTATCCAATATTATGATGATTAAAAAGTCTGATCATTGCTTTGTGCAGAAAAGTGTGAGCTTGTCCACTTCCACCTGCCTTATAAGTGGCAAGTGTTCAATGGAAATACCTGGTTGGACCTGGATAACATGGAATATATTGAGCAAGCCTACTGTGATCCTTCAATTACCAAAAGGTCAGCGATGATTAAATTCAGATCATGTCATAATGAGGTTGTGGTAATATTTTCCCAACTTCCACTGTTGCAGCTCCAATGTAGAGCCCATTGACTTTGTCACAATGACTCAGGGGACCCGCCCTGTGCGGCGTTTCTCCACAGTCTCTTCAGTGAAAAGGCCCCGTCACTACACCCTGACAACAGAGTGGCTGTGGTTCTACAAAGAAGAACACGGGAAATGGGTGGAGTATGGGCAACCGGTAAGAAAGGGTGGAAGCTAAAAAATAACTATAGGTTTGGGCGTGGATTACCATCTATATACTTGTGCAACCACTTATTAACTATTCCCATTAACTAACAGGTCTACTGTGCAGTGATACAATACCTATTTACTATCTATAATTTCATGTATGATCCTATATAATTAACTGAATCAGCTGTATGTTAGGTATGTTTTGCACAAGACAACAAAAGGCCAAACCCATACAGTGGTTTCTTTAACAGACATTTAACAAATGTGGCTGTGACTACATTTGTTTTCAAATACACTTTCATTGGAATGCTTGAACCTGCTTTTATCTTCAGGATGCCAAGCAGAGAACATCATCACTAACTTCAAGGAATTTAGAGGAGGCGTATCTGTCCAACAAAACAGAGGTCACCCTGGTCAAAGGACAGAGACAGTACATCGTCACTTTCAAAGGTTGGACTCCTTGTCTTTATACACCCCTGAACACATCTGTATGACATCACTCCTTCTTCGTGTGCCTCTTCTGCAGACATGTACCAGAGGAACCCCAAACACAACACCAAGAGGAGAGTCCGCCGTCGTCCCCGCTTCATCTCTCCCTATGAAGTCAATAGACTGGCCGCTCAGTAATGAAGTCACTCAGAATAGACTGCATCAAGTGCCTAGTGTTTTCTTACCTTACTATTACTATAAGGCAATGCACATATGCTGTCAAGTACAAATATGAGATACATTAATATAGACAAGTTATTAGATGGTATTTTATGTAACACAAGCAGTGTCAGATGGTGTGGTTTATACTTTTGTAAGTGACTCAAAATAGACCAAAAGGCCCTTAGACTTAATGTTACTAATGTTTCCACTGCACGTGCTACCTTACCGACTATGTAATAATTTGTTATTTTAAATGTTTTTCTTCTGTACAAATCTGCTGTTACTGTTCAGAGTAGGTTTGTAGTATGTTCTACTGTGATTTTTCTGTATCTGCAAATATGTTGCTCTACTCTAATGAAAAAATAGTGTCATTTTAAGCATTATAGCCTACCTTAAAAAAATAATGGCGCACACACTCCTAATATACTGTTTATTTAATTGTGGTTTAAAATAATAATGTTATACTGAAATCCCTCGGTGTCTGTTATGTTTCGCACGACTCTGCCTTATAATTATCCATTTTCTGCTAATGACAGTCTTGCCCAGTTAATTAGATTTACGTTTTGTAGTCTTATAATCTCTTTTTTGTGATAGCTAATAGATGCATTACCCTGTCGTTAGAATTTTAAATTTAGTTCTAGAGATGAATAGCACCAGGTGGTGCCGGGTTGGACTGGTACCGACTCCAGACATGCCTTGGTTGAGAAGCCGTTCTGGTCGGTGATGCCCCTTTATCTGTTCAACTGGTGCATTTCAGTGGGCTCAAGACATGTAGGTGAGGCAGCGGGCCAAAGCAGCGTAATCGGCGGGAGAAAGCGTGCATTCATTCGGGAATCTCCTCCCCGTTACCCGCGCGGGGAGCGCGCAGCGCGCCTTTGAGAGAGGCGTGACGCGCCTGAACCGCATCTCCAGGATGGCAGGTAGGTCTCCTCTGAGTTATACACTGCATGAAACAGCAGCGGCTGTATGTGTGACAGAAATGGAGGTTTAATGGCGGTTTTTGCACGTCTTTGGACTTCGGCTCTGATGTGCAGAGCTGCTGCTCGTGTCGTTGTAGCGGCATGCAGGCTCCAGCTGAGGCGAACAGAGGGAGGCGGCTCAATGCGTATCCGCTCTCCGTTAACGCTTTCTCTGTTAACGCTGTTTAACAGAACGGGCCGGAATTGGGCGATGTGGAAATTGCAACATTGCGTGTAAGGTTATGGAGCATTGTCTTACCTGCTGTGGGATATGGGGGCACCAAGATTGCACGGTTGATCCGGTAATGGGGTCATTATGGAAGGTAACAGAACCAGGGCGAGACGAGCTGATTCGGACTGAGCCGACAGCGGTTCAGGCCTGTGACGGGAGCAGGGAAACTGAGGAGGAACAGTCTAAAGACGGCACAGGGAAAAGATGTAGTCTATTGAAGATACATTCAACGATGCATGCAATAGGGTTCATTACAGAGTCACAATCACGGCACTGCAACGTCTTAAATATCTACCTTCTTATATCAAGGGGTTTAGGGGTCAGAAATCCTTATTGTCTTGGTGGAAAACATTAGTATTAGGCCTTCATTGTAAGGAAAGTGTTCTGCAGGAAAGGTACAAATAAAACGTAATATAGTGTGTAGGAATGAGAATGTAACATGTGACTTTGATAAAAATGCGTTAGTTTGGTTGGATGACATGGTAACAAGATAGAGTAAATAATATCAAATACAAATGTATTAACAAAAAGTCCACTGAATAGTGTCCTTACTGCCATGAAGCCAGCAGCAGCCTCTTACATGTGTGTCCTTGATTGATTGCACAGGGCCTCCTGACCTGCCCACATAGCACTCTGTAGTGGGCTTAGCCCTTTGAAGACATGGACCCCAAGGCCCCAGTGGCACCCTGATGGACCCTAGAGCCATGCTCTACAGGCAAGCACTCACCATGCAGCTCCTGGTGAT
This sequence comes from Rhyacichthys aspro, assembly GCA_036850595.1. NCBI lineage: Eukaryota > Metazoa > Chordata > Actinopteri > Gobiiformes > Rhyacichthyidae > Rhyacichthys > Rhyacichthys aspro. Next base: position 18,870,087 of record CM072159.1, on the reverse strand, counting down.
GAGCCTGGTGGTCTCCATGGTGACCCCAGGCTCACCTGTTGCAGGTAATTTACTTATTTGTGATTTACTTGTGTGATGTGTTTAGTGACAGCAACAAGATGAAGTCCTAAGTCTTCATACTTGCAGCCCTCCCACTGATACTGAGTCACAGACAGCACCTACTCACAACATACAGCACTTTTACAGCTACTGGGGAGTCACATGACCTGCTGATGTCACAATGAGGAGGTGGTGGAATTTTTCAGTTTTTAATCCCTCATTAAATGAAACACTGTCATATTTACCTGTAAGAAACAAAACATTAAAAGCGGAAAAAAATTTTTTTTTAACTCTGTAGTAAAAAAGAAAAAATCTGTATTTTGTTATTAGATTGAAAATAATCTGCACTTTATTTATCCTCAGTTTTTATACTTTTTATGCCTTAACATGGAAAATGTCATTGACAATGAAAATAATCAGGGAAGAATGATTCTTTAGCTTTAGCTTCTGCCAGATTAAGGGATGTTGAGACATATCTTATATACAGTATATACAGTATATACAGTTTAGTGTACCAGTCCAATTGTATGTCCTGTAATTATTGTGTTATGCCCCTACTGAAGCATTTCATTAACAAACAACATGATTTTAAAAGCTAGCAAGAGCTTAGAGTGACAATAGTTTACCACGTTATCAATAAATCTATCTATCTCTGTCTATCTTTCTGTATCTCTGTGATCTGAGGGCGTCGTCTCCAGAATACCAATGAGTCGTCATCACCTAGCACGTGATGCTGTCGCAAAGCACTGCGTCACCATGGCAACAGAGTCGGCACAGGATGAAAGAGCCTCAGTCAAGGCTATGTGTAAAGGCTGTGTTAGAAAAGAGACCCAACCAACTATATTTTTAAAAACAAAAGATAAACTTTTTATCAGACCTGTGCCTTTTTAAACTCTAACAGATGTAATGCGTAGCCTTTTGGATCACATTTCTACCAAGAACCTCACACCAAAAAGTATTTTCACTTCTTTTTCTTGCAAATATACATTTTATGCCACTCTTCAGGTATAATTCACACAATACAAATTACACAATTAAATTTGAACAATGAATGAACATAGTTTATTAGTCTACAATTACAATGCATGTGTTATTATCTCAGGTGTCCTTATGTGACTCATTTCTAGGTAAGCTGGACACAAATGGGACAGCAGAGTCTTCATCATCATCATCCTCTTCGCCTCTTAGACAACTTTCTGCTGGCCCCCTTTCTGACTCTGGTTACTACGGTAACGTGGGCAGCACCAGCTCAGCGGAGGACTCAGACACTGGCGCGCAGGGCATCCACCTCCTGCTGAGACCACCAGACCTGCTGTCTCCTAGCCTGCCCCCACCACTGCCACCCCACAGCCAGCCCACCTTAACCCCCCCTCCACCCATCCCATCACTTGAGCAGGGCCCTTCGCTGGAGGAAGCCTGGGGCTCAGGGGACTACCTGGAAACTCTGTCCTTCATGGTGCCTGATGGGGAGGAGCTCGCCCTGGCCACTCCCCTGCCCAGTCAGCCTTACGACGATGACGAGGCTGGACACTGGGCCTCTTACGACACAGCCTTCCCCAGCCGTCCCACTCTTCCCCTTGTCTCCCGCCTTTCACCCTCCCTGTCCACTCCCACCATAGGACTACATACGAGGCCTGGCCAGCCAGACCTGTTCCCCAACTGGGACGAGGACTACGATCCAGAGGACATGATGCCTCTGGAGCCCACTGAGCTGCTGCTGCCTGACATGAACAGTCTGGAGTATTACACCAACCTTCTTGCCCGAGAAAGAGAGCGAGAGAGGGTATGGGAGAGAGAGCACACTGTAACAAAACCATCTATATCTCCAACAGCGACGCACACTCCAACACACCTTCCCCCCACTCCATCACCAAGCTCTGGGCCCTCTGTGAGTCAGGACCCCACCAGACCCACACCCACACCTCCACTGTCCCTCTCGCCAACTCTAACAAGCAAAGTGAAGCCACCTTTTCATCCCACCACCAAAACTCCTCCTCCTAAGCCCAAAGACTACCCACCCATACCGGGGAGACCACCACCTCCACCTCCTTCTAACACCACAAGCAGGATGCCTCCTTCACAAGGTCCACCAGCCCGTCCAGAAAAACCAGACAGGCCTCCAGTATTCACGGAGAAGCCTGTGAGAACAACAACCACCAGTTCCCCCTCTATTACCAGCACAACTCCGGTTACCATGACAACCAAAGCCATCACAACCACCACCCAGATCACAGCCATCAGCCTGACCAGAGCCCCGCCGGTCACGACGCCCCGAGTCACCCCGCCCTCCAGACAGTATGTGTGTAACGTCACCAAGCCAGAGATGTACCTCGTCAGAATAGGTAAGCAACTCGAAAATGTGTCGTGTAATAAAAATGGCATAAAATGGATGTTAATGCAATCTTTTGTTCAGTGAGTTCTAAAGGTTCATCAGCGAGCTTCAGTCCGGTCCGAGAGCTGCTGAAGAGAGAGTTCAATCGCTCAGTGGAGCTTCAGGTCAGAATAAGATCGCTTTGTAATAAAATTGTAGGTCAGAATGGTCTTAAAAACGTAAAAGTTCTTTTCCTTGTTTTATTTGTTTATTCTGTACTAATGTATTTTATTTCCTCATTTTGCCATATGCCTCAGCTTGTTTTAACTTTCTGCTCTTCAAAACCTTCTAAGTTACATTTGTAGTCTATTTAGTCCATTACGGTCTATGTTATCTATAGTCTGGGACATTTATGTTTTAATGGAATCAGATGAGAGTTTATGAGAACCCATTTCCAAGGGGTCTCAGTAGGTATATTTGTTGTGCAGCATGGTTTTGATGGCATCATTCACACTTACATTAAACTGCACAACAGTAGCAAACTGCTTGATAAAAAGTTTACAAAAACACCCATTATTACTTCCATGTTTGACTAACTTGTTTGTTCTCTTAACAGTTTCTGAGAACTCCATCTAGCTTTGCTTTCCGTGTTGTTTCGGGATCTTTGATCTACACCGCCATGTCTGTCATCAACGCCCTCCGCCAACCAGGACGCACCTTCGGTCCAATCCCCACAGTGTCACCGCTCTACGCTATTCCAGACCTGACTTACCAGATCCACTCTGTCCTGCAATTTGTGCCCTCCCATGTCGATGTGAGAGTTTGTAATTTCAGCGAGCGAGTTGAAAAAGGCCTGTTGATGGCATATGGTGAGAGTCGCAGGCGTTCACATGAGAGCAGCAACTTCAGTGTCCAAGTGAGTGCTTATGGCTTATTAGCACTGCTGCACATTTGAGAACATTACATATTAGCTGTCTACAACATAGCACTACAATACACGGTCTATGTACAAAGTATTATTTCACATTAAACCACACATTATACCCACTTAAAATGTGTCTGCAGCTGTTAAACATCACATTTGGCACAACCAGACTTGAGAAGGAACAGAAGGTTCCTGTGGACATCACTTTTTCCGTACGTGATGGCCGGGGCTACCTGCCAGGTTCAGAGGTCAGCGAACATCTGAGGAAGCTCAGCCTGGTTGAGTTCAGCTTCTACGTTGGATTCCCTGTTCTCCAGATTGCAGAACGTACGACATACACAGAGGCAACATTGTGTGGCAATGTAGTTCATGTAAACATCTGTGTAAACTGTGTTACATTCAATGTTTTGTTGTCTGCAGCCTTTCACTACCCAGAGCTTAACATATCCCATCACCTCCGCTCCACCTGGGTCCGTACAGGTAAAAACATTTGTTCTTCTCTATTTGAATGCATTGTTGTATTTGTATACAGGCATAAATTCTGACAGATTTGTGTTTTGTATTGTTCTGTGTGGTTTATGGCTGTTGTAGTCCTGCTGGGTGTTCAGGAACAGCAGGTGGCTGTGAGAAGTTTTAAGGCTCGATTGGAGAGACGTCTGGCTCTTCTGTTAGAGGAAGGTCTGAGTGGAGCGAGCAGAAGGCGCTGGAGGAGAGCTACAGCTGTGGGCAACAACAGTCTACAGGTAAGCACTTTACAGATGTGCCATGACATGGACTCATGAGTAACATGTACTTAGTCCACACTTATTATATTTGGGCCAAAGAAACAAATTTGAGCAGTAGAATTATGTATTAATAAATCAGTACTAATAAAAGACTAAAGTTAGGTTCCATGGTGGCCCATCACCCATTAATTAATTGCTTCATTTTTTAATTGCTTCATTTTGTAATTCATGCATCAAGTACTGTTTTGGAAATTGTTTGACCAGCTCAGTGTGAACAGTTTAACACACCTGCTCAATATTTACAACACATTAAATGTGACTTCAGGAAGTGACAGCTGCAGTGTATGTTTGATAATAAACCTTGTGTCTCAGGTGGTGCGGGTGGCAAAGCTGTCAGGAGCAGAGCGCCCCCTGGAAGTGTTGTATTTTGTTGAGGGCCCAGGTGGAGAACGTATTCCTGCTGAGGTCACTGCAGCCACGCTGAACAGACTGGATCTTCAGAGAGCTGCCATCGTCCTTGGACATCGAGTCCAGAGGCCACTCGCTCAACGTGAGACAAATATATTTTTTGTTTAATGTGAGACACTCCTCTTTTGCCTGACCCTCAAGTGTCCCTAATCTCCTCCCGTTCTCTCCAGCGGTGGAGACACTGTCAGTACCTCCTGCTGAGACTCAGGCCAGCAGTATCTGGCTCATCGTGGGTGTGGTTGTCCCTGTCCTGCTGGCCATTTTCATTATCATAATCCTGTACTGGAAGCTGTGTGGTTCAGACAAGTTAGAGTTCCAACCAGATGCCATAAACACCATCCAGCAGAGGCAAAAGGTCAGACTTCAGTTGAGATTGTAATCTTCAACCTGTAGTCTTTACATTCTGACAATATGTGCCCTCTTAGCTTCAGGCTCCGAGCGTCAAAGGCTTTGACTTTGCCAAACTCCATCTCGGTCAGCACAGTAAAGATGACATCATGGTGATTCAGGAGCCTGGTCCTTTGCCTGCACCTGTCAAAGAGGCCACGCCTTCAGACGGTGGGGATCTCAATACTCCTAAATCCAAAGGATCATCCACCAAAGCAGTCAGGTCCAGCCGGCGCAGGGGCAGGTCAGAGTCACATATCTGCGACATCCCCTCACACGTTGCCCTAATTCAGAAATAATAATATTGACAAAATGATAAATGTATTAGACGTTTACGGTGCTTCCATTTTTTATTTTATTCATGTGTTTTAGACTGAGCCCATCAGATGGTGACTCTCTTGGTAGCGATCAATCTAGCGGCAGAGAGTCAGCGGAGGAAAGCACTCGCCCTGTGGCTACGCCTATTGAAGGGAAACAGCAGAGAAAGCTGCCCAAAAATGGTCAGAGAAAGTCAAATAATGTTCTGTTTTTTCTTTTACTTAAAATTAACCATAAAATTAAGAAATATATGTTCTATTCCAATGCACTCTGATCTAAAGGGAGGAGTAAAATGGGTATGTTTTATTTTTGTATTTTTTAAAGTCCAAAGCAATCATTGGTACATTTTTTTTAATTCAGTATGTAAACAGTTTTTTTTTCCCTAACCCTTCTTCCAGCTGTTCCATCGGGCAGTGGTCCAGACGAGCTGCTATCGTCCTCGTCCATCTTCGACCATGTTGACCGTGTGTCAAAAGGCTCTTCTGATGGCACCCGTCGACAGGCCAACAAGGTGCAGCTGATTGCCATGCAGCCACGACCAAGCCCCCCGGCTCAGCACACACAACAAAGCCTCACCCACTTAGAAAAGGTCAATACAGAGGTATGACTTTCATCTGGCATGACATTTATGGGCACTTCTCTATGTTATACTTTTTTATTTAACTGGTGTTGTGCAGGTGGCGCTTAGGCACAAGTCAGAGATTGAGCATCACAGGAACAAGCTTAGGCAGCGTGCCAAGAGAAGGGGCCAGTGTGAGTTCCCCTCAATGGACGACATCATGGATGCATTTGGAGATGGCCCTGTGCAGAGTGAAACAGCACAGCGCCTCTACAGCTCAGCTCACGACCACATGGACTGCATCTTACAGACTGATGCCGCGTCACCACCAACGCCCACTGACTCCAAGAAAAGGTAAGTGTCGCTCTACATTGTGTTTCTTTATTGCAGCACAAACCAGGAAAGTATACAGTATATACAGTTGTAAAAGTTATTACACACCAGATAGAGCAAATGTTTCAAAGACAACAGTCAAGATAAGAATATTTTTCTTTTTTCCTTTTTTTTTTCGTTTTTAGAGGAAGGCGTTCCCCTCGGGGGCGCCGGCCTCAGCAGGGTCCTGGAAGTCTTCCTGATACAGATAGAGACAGGCTGCTCATCGATCAGAGCGCCACTTACAGGAAATATCCAGGACTGAACAATGTGGCATACATGGTGAGACAAAATGACCTTGATCTTGAGTTTACAAAAAGTTGTTGCTCTAACTTTAGATGTAATAAGAAAATAAAAAGTGCATAAGTTTAAGTATGAAAACCTTTCATGTTTTTTTTTTGCAGAGATATTCAGACACAGAGGCTGTATTTATTTATTTATTTACTTACTATGTCCAACATGTTTCTTTCATATCCTTCATAGTCGGATCCTGACCTCCCCCCAGACCATGGAAGTCCCTCTCCCACAGATGAGGTGTTCGATTCAGCCCCACCACCGCCCCCGTACATGCCCCCTCAGCCCTCCATTGAGGAGGCACGGCAGCAGATGCACTCTCTCCTGGATGATGCCTTTGCCCTGGTGTCGCCATCTTCACAAGGAAGCGCGGGGGTGAGCGGGGTAAGCCCTGCACTGCCTAGCCCCTCTCCCCAAGCCCGCCGCCCAGGCAGGCAGTGGGGCTCTTACCCAGCAGCCCCGACTCACAGCCCTTTCTCTGCAGTGAGTCTGTCTTCCCGCAGCAGGAGAAATAGCCTGTGTCATGACCCCATTATAAATGTTCATATTTTTCTGTCTGTCCTGCAGAGATATGCAGAGCTGGGGATGTCTCCCACGTCAGTTCAGGGTCTGCTTCAGAGGTCAGTGTCAGCACATTTAAACCCCAGTCCCAGGTCTGCAGGCATGATCATATTTAAAACATCTCCTGTGCATTTTATACAGACAGGGCCTGAGTTCAGGCTACGTCTCAACTGGAGATCAGCTGCCTGAGGTTTATCTGAGCAGGGGGCAGTATGAAGACCCCCCTTCCTCCTCCAGACCACGGCCTGTAGGGGGCAGCACAGGTACATATTCTTAACACTGAGTACCCAGATTATGGCATTTAGGCATTTTTCTAATCATCAATCTTTGTGGTTAAATTTGTGGTTATTGTTATTATTACACAACATTTGTACAAATATTTTTTTGCTTTTATTTTAGGTGCACAACTACACCATCTGACCCAAGTAGGTCTTTCCAGCCAGATTGGGGCTTATCCTGGGGTAGGTCGTAGCATGTCTGGACCCACCGGCTCTAGCTGGAACCAGCAGCACTCAGACCAGGACCTGTCCAGGCCAGGGGCCAGTCGTGAGAGTGTGAGTGTTAAACAACACAGTACAAACCAGAGATTAATCTTAATAGATCTTTGCATTTCCTGTATATGTAATCTGAATGACAGCATATGTTTAAATACGTCTCGAATGTTTTTGAGTGTGTCCAGCTTCACTATTCTTGACATCGCTCTCCCTCTTCTTTACAGGTGCTGTCATTTCCTGAGTTTTCTTCTTCTGTTTTCCAAATGCCCAGTTCTTCATTACGGGACTCCCCTGCTCCACCTCTCCTTTTGACTTCACCTACCCCCGAGTACCCTCCGGAGGATGCGTCCCCCTCAGCACACACCTCAGCCTCTCTTATAAAGGCTATCAGGGAGGAGTTGCGACGCCTGGCACAGAAACAGACAGCAGTAACTAGCTACCCCTGAACTGGCCTCAACCAGGATCTGTTTTTTGTTATTTAACACTATACATTTCTAAGGACTGGATTTAAAACCCCTAAAACATAAACACTGGAATATTTCAAGTTATCTTAATTCTGTGCCAATAAGACAAATGAACTGTTCCTTGACCTCCGGTGATTTACAGGGTCCCATCAGTCCACCCATTATTCATATCAATGTCTTGAACATTGTTTCACGATTCCACAAAGTGCTTCCTGGAGTGGACGGTCCCACCTCATTGATGGACAGTCCTGCTCCTAATTTCCTAAAGTGGATCATACCTCTGTTTTTTCTGAACTCGATGTTTTCTCTTGCTCATATGGAGTAGATGATCCCTCAAAGTTTAAAACATCCTCACAAGAAATGTCCTCCCATCTTAAATGACCCATCCTCTTTTGTTGGGTTGAGGCTGATGGAGCCAGTACTACTCTGCTGATGGCCTGCTGGGTTTGTATTCCTGTCCAACCCCTTCTGGACTACAGTACATGGTCTCTTAATTTCCTGTGGTGCTAACAGTCAGCCTTTTGGGGTCCTTTCATTGCCATCCATTGCCTTCCACATTCACATCAGCCAAGGACATGAGGTCTCTGCTCATAAACCCGATCAGTGAGGTCTTTGCACTGTCGACAGCTGGAGGTGGCAAACAGTTCCTGCAGCATGGCGACTTAAAAAAGAAAATAATATTTATAAAAAAAATATCTATTTAATGTAAATTGATAGAAACCCAATGAGCACAATATTAATGTAAGAGTCATTATTGGAGTATTGAGATGTAACTTATTTTTATTGCTTGTATAGTCTATGAAAGTCTATGTTAAATCCTTTATTTTAATCAAAAAAGACCAAACTACTGTTCTATGGTTGTACTCCTCTTGTGTTTGAGTTGTCTGTAAATTTTGAGCCGAAGTTATTGCTTGACATAGCTGCTTGCTTGTGTGCTCATATGTTTGTACCAATAACGAAAAAATCCTGATATTGAAACGCTTTGACATAATGTTTTATGCCCAACATTAGTATCATCGCAGTTAACTTACTTCATTTTGTGAACGCAATCCTATAGTCTGTCAAGTAAAAATTGTTTTTGTAGGTGATGAGAGTTAGGATTGAAAATATGAAAATATGAAAAAATGATGCTAAACGTGCCCAATAAGTGTGACCTAATATGGATGATCACCCAAGAAAAATGAAAGAACAGCTCCTCTCCAGGATATAAAGGTTAAATGTTAAAACACAAAATATTTCTCCCACTTGGCACTTGGTAAAATCTACAAGGTCACATGGTTTCCTCTGTTAGTTAGAAGATGTTGGTGGTTGCTTGTTATAGTGGGTACAAGAAGGTCTTTTTGTCTCTGCTTTTTAGCATGTTCAACTAAGTTTGAACTTTAGCTATTTGTGATGTACCCATTAATGTCTAGCATGCTGCTAAAAGGTGTTAAAAACAAAATGTTAAAGGAGTTTTTCCACATCAGGTGACGAGAGTAAAGAGTGATTCATGTCACAGTGCTACCCAATCATTATGCATAAGAAAAAAAATCACTATGTAGAAATCATGTTTTGCTTTTCCTAAAGAGAGTTTATTATTAATGAAGATGGTTATCATTAATAGTGTATAACTGAAAGTAAATATGGTGTTGAATACAACTATTATATTGAAAAAAGTACTTTATTTGTTATTGTTACTCAGAATGAACTGAATGATCTGCCTGGCAACGCTGCCAGTACATCCATTTTCACCAGCTGGAGATTTTCAGATTGGACCTAGCACCTATCAATCCGCCTATAGGACCTACCTACACCCACAGGATCACATGGTGCTAATTCAACAACTCAATGTGTGTCTGAACTCATGTAATCACACAATAAACAAATAGATCCTGCTGAAGCTTAGCTTCTCACATCTGGATTCAACCTTCCCAGCTGACACTCACACAAACTCTTGAATGTTTTCTTTAACAATGTTTTCTAAAACTAAACTTTGTGTTTTATAACTGTCTGATGTTTAATGAAATCACACTGCAGATGTTTATTCAGAACAAAACAACTGACCCGCTTAGCTCTCCCTGGTATTTAGATGTAAACCACTCTTTTTGTCAATAACTTGTATTATATATGTTTTATGTGCTCACCAGAAAATATAGTGTTTGCAAAGGAGGATAACAGAACCAAAAATGTTGTATTAAATACAAAAATGATGTTTGAAGAGTAATTTACCAGTATATTGTGTTGCAACATACTTCTACTTTAGTATGAAACATGCAGTAAGTAGCTCTGACAGAAAGCTTGTGAGCAGTACCTCTCAGGCACGATATGTTCAATGATATTGCTCACTGAACCAGTAAATTAGTTAACCTAATATTGTTTTGGTCAGTAGTTTTGTCATTGACTGAATGTCCATATAGCAGTGGCCTTTGAGTTGAGCCTGTTCTTTCTCTTTGTACTCTATGCCTAAATTACATCCACCACATGTTCTGGTGTGAGCAATGTGACTTAGCACAGTTGCTTTCTGGAAATATAACTTAAAAGATAATTCTTTGTCAAATGTGAAGCTGGTTATACAGCTAGGAGGACATCTTCAAAGGCATCACATGACTGGACCTGTTCTAACCCAACTCTGTGAGCTGCATCCTGTACTGTGTCTGAACGATTGTGTTTAACAAGATTAAAGAGATGCGTTCAAATTCAAACAGAGAAGTAGATGTCTTTACTGTTGTTGTGTCTGACTCCTAAAACAGATTTTAAGATGGAAATGTAAATCTAAATGGGAGACTCCAACATCTTGTAGGATACTAAAAAATTAAGAAGCTGTCTTGAAGATTTCATATTTATAGCCTAAGAACTAATTATGTTTTGCTTCCCTAATTGGAGGTGAAGGGTTGTACATTGCACCTTTCCAACATATTTTTCTCTACAAAGTGCAGAACTCCATCTACCATATACTACCTATACCTCGGTGAAGTTAGTTTGACGTTGCACGTTGGATATTCGGCTCCGCACTTTCACCGCGAGGTTCCCTCGTCTGTGTCCGACCACTGAGTCAGGTTAAATAACTTTAACGTGGAGTGGCGTTTGTTAAAAAAAAAAAAAAAAATACGATAGCTTCACTTTAAACAAATAGAACTAGCCGAGTTATATCAGGCACACATATGTTTTTTCAATGTTTATCTTTCATTGGATTTTATTGTATTTCTTTTATATCAAAAACATTTTTAGCTCTGGTCATGGACTAGTCAAACACTGTTTCATGGTACTTAGTGTACCACGCACGCCTCTTTTCCCCACTTTGACATGGATTTTATCTAAAAAAATTAATGTAAAAAATATGGATTTTTTTTTTCAATAGCTTCCAGGTTATGTGACCTAGTCACTTCAAGCCACTTCATATTCATAGCACTAGATTAGTACTCACACCTCTTTTTTTCCACTTTGATCTTTTATAGCCAACGCGTGTCCTCCTCCACAGCAGATACATGTTTCCTTCCAGTTTGATAATGTGCATGAGCATCATTACAATTCAAAATGTAGCCTACACACATTTGCATTGTTACTGTTTTAAGACCAAAACTGTTATATTGTTGGTTAAAAGGAAAGCAGACTAGGGCACTACCCACAATCCTAGAATAATAGTGAGCTGAGCCCGAGCGCCTCCGCCCTGCTGCTGTGTGGCTGCCTCGGTGACGATGACACTTCCTGATACACCTGCACAGGTCAACAACAACAACATCTTCCTGGAATCAACTAGTCTTCACATCGTCTCGGACCATTGTATCCGCAGCAGTATGAGAAGAGAAACGTCTCCACAAACTTTATTGTGACATCAACATCTGTGTAAGTACCTTACAGGAAGCGACAGACAGACGGACTTTAATTAGAGCGAAATCTTGTTGTGTTGCATGTTGCGTCCTAAGCTAACATTGTATTTGTCTTTCAGCTTTGTTTCAGAAGGATCTCTGATGTGTCCGGCTTCACAGATAGCTACATGTATTTAGTTTTTACAAGTTTTGTCAGACATTAACGAACCTTTCCCGAAATGAATAGGCGAAACTCTTTCCAAAAACCCGCCGGACAAGCTCTAACTTAGTTCTCGGATCTCCACCTTAACTCTTCACAGACGGGTAGATTAGCACTAACACAGAAAATGATATTTGAAGACTTCACATTAATTAGCCTGCTTCGTTAAACAGGTTTATTGGAGTATGACTGTGGTTTGCCTAATGTTAATACAAACATGATTACAAATAGAGATAACAACCCCCAATAATCAATCATCAGCTTGTTTAAGCTTTGATTCCTAGTGTGCATGAAGAATGTGAGGATTACATTGTTACATCTGTGGCAGCGACAAAAGACAAAAGTTATGAAATTCATGTTATGGTGGTGTATGTTGTTGTGTCAAGTTTTATTTATCTCAACAACTGGATTTGTTGCATTCTCTTGTTCTCTTGTTTCTTTTTCTTTTTGTGAGTCAAAGGTCACAGGCCTTGAAAGCATTTGCTGGAAAGAGGAAATCACTTTTATGAGCTAGATCAAAAGTAACAGCATTCATACAGTGTAAACTCTACTAAACAATACAACTTTGTATCGTGTTTTGTATTCAGAATGGCTGCTGAGAACATGAGGACTCAGCTGGTGAGCGCCATCCACCTGCAGGAACTGGAGCTGCAGGAGAAACCAGCCAATAGTCAGCAAGAAAGTAACAGTAACAAAAAAAACAATGGTGAGTAAGTAGTCAGTTCGAGTGCCTCTGTCTCTCTCTCTCTCTATATATATATATATGTCTCTTTATATTTACATAAAGAGAAAAATGTTATTGTGTTACTGTGACAACGCAGCGTCAAATCCAACCTACACGGTGGAGGAAGCCGTGGAGACCATCGGCTTTGGACGTTTCCACATCATGCTGTTTCTCATCATGGGCTCCTCAAATGTAAGAATTATACATGTGTATTTCTTTCTTGCATTTTACATATTAACAGCTGTAAATCTGTCTTTTTTAGATTGTAGAAGCGATGGAGATTATGTTGCTGGCTGTGGTTTCTCCTGAGATCAGATGTGAGTGGCGCCTTGAGGACTGGCAGGTGGCACTTGTCTCAACGGTGTGGTCACATTAAGACATAAATAAGGTGTATATACTGAATAATCACCAGTGTTCTTCACAATATATGAATCCACCTGTTCTGCGTTTCCTCAGATGGTGTTTCTGGGCTTCATGTTGTGTGGGGTTCTCGGAGGATATGTTGCTGACAGATACGGACGCTGGACGGTAAGACGCTCTTCCACCACTTTCGTTGTGGGCCGTGTTCCGCTCGTCAACATTAAACGTTTTTGGATGTGTGTTTCCAGGTGGTGTTTGGAGGTTTTGTGTGGAGTGCTTACTTCTCCCTTCTCACTTCCTTTGCACCGACGTATGGTTGGTTCATTTTCCTGCGCAGTATGGTGGGCTGCGGGGTGGCTGGAGTGTCCCAGGGGTCAGCTCACGCACACATCCACACATCTGTCAATTAACAAATACTGCACACTGATTTTTAATTGGATCACATAAAGACATCTTAAACATTTGACGTTTCTGTAGCATTTTCACAATTATATTAATTATTATTTAATCAAAGACAGACGGAATATATAATATAACACAAAAAGATATCCTGTAAATGAAATTCTTTTTGACATGTTTTCACATTACTCAAACTCCCTAACTAACGCAATACATGATTGATTTTTGTTGACTCTAATGACTCTAATGACCTTTAGGTTTGTGTTGAAGACAGAGTTCATCCCTGCAAAGTATCGAGCATTCCTGTTGCCTTTGGCCACAGTAAGAAAACTTTTCTTTTTTTTTAACTTCGCTGTATGTATTTCTATTGCGTGTAGTTTAGAATTACTCTTCTGTAAATCAGCAGGATAAATAGACCTTTTGATGATTCTATATCATGATGCATAATCTGCTCCAGTGGTGAGTCGCATCATTTCCCAGCATGCTCTCTGTTGATAGATCTTCTGGATGTTAGGCTCCATGCTGATCATCATCCTGGGAATGTTAGTAGTTCCCACACTGGGCTGGAGGTGGATGATTCGCATTTCTGTCGCTCCTAGTGTCATCCTAATTTTCCTTTTCAAGGTAAAAAAAACCTCATACTGTATCTGTCTCTCTTGTATGTCTTATGTGTAAAACCTCATGTCTCTGTTTTTCAATTAGTTTATTCCAGAGTCGGCACGTTACAATGTGTCTGCAGGAAACATTCCAGCTGCTGTCAACACACTGCAAAAGATCGCAAAGATGAACAGAGCATCCCTGCCTCCAGGGCAACTAGTGGAACCCGTTTCAGTTCGTACTATTAGGGATTATTTAGAATTTTGTGAATTTCAATTTAAGGAAGTTAAATTGAAGAAACTGATTGATATATTTGTTTTCAGACAGAGAGAGGCAGCTGGAGGATTCTGCTCAGCCCAGCGTTTAGACGGACATCTTTACTGCTGTGGTACTCATGGTAATGCCACTTCTGCATCCATATTCATTGCTAAACTTACTAACAAATGTTTCCTCTACATATCAAGGTCTTTATTACAATTCTAAGATGTTGCTTTTGTCAATCAGGTTTGTGGCCTCTTTTGCATATTATGGCTCAGTGTTGAGTAGTTCAGAGCTCTTAGAGAAGAATTTGTTGTGTGTGACAAATCCTGACCATGAGCACCAGATCAAACACCGCCATCAGGACGGACTGTGTTACTGCATCCCATTTGGAAACACTGACTATCAGACGCTGCTCATCAGCTCTTTGGGTGAAGTTGCATGTAAGTAAGGTTATTATATGCTATTATAAGGTTATAGTCCTCCTAAATATAACCCCCTATTCTCTGCACCATGTAGTAGTCCCACTGAACATTGGTTTGCTGAACTTGTTCGGACGGAAGATGAGTTTGACAGTTGTGCAGCTGCTGGCGAGCATTTTTTTTATGCTGATTAACATTTGCACCACCATGTAAGAGAGCCTTCATCTGTTTTTATTGTTTTGACTGAACCCTAAATGTGAACTGTTTGAGAAGTCCTCATGATTATTTCTCTCTTCAGGTTTGGGTTCACTGTGTTGCTCTTCCTCCTTCGCTCCCTGGTCTCCATGAACTTCAATGTAGTTTATATCTACACCGCAGAGGTATATTGACTCTCAGCTTGTTTTTATTGCCATCTATTACTTTTTTCAGAATGTCTTAATGTACCAGTGTTCTTTTGTCAAAGGTGTATCCCACAGTGGCTCGCTCTCTGGGAATGGGCTTCTGTACATCCTTTAGTCGCATTGGGGGTATGATTGCTCCATTCATAGCACAGGTATGCTTATCTTTATATTATTATCCAGCCTAATGTCAGCAGAGTGGCCAGAGGGTTATATTCCTGAACCTGTGTGCGTTTTAGGTGTTGATGTCCCAGTCTGTGATACAGGCCCTTGTTCCGTTTTCTGTTGCCTGTGTCATCTGCGCTTTAGGAAACTTCCTGCTGCCAATTGAAACTAGAGGACGAGCTTTGCTGGTATATAAATCATTTTACAATTTACATAAACTTTATTGCATACATTTTATATAAACTTGACACTTTTGTCTTTTCAGCAAACAAACTGATGTCTCCAAACCAGACTGTTTATTGTAAATATTAAATTTGTTTTGAGAACATTTGTGAGTGACTTTATCAATTTGATGATTTTTGTAGTGAGGAAAGAACTCAGCAACACTTTCAAGAAGCGGGTTATAAATTTGAGTAACAGAGATCTGACTCCAATAAAATACAGAAAAAACATTTGAAATATGAAGATTTAGAGACAGACGTAAAAATACATTTAACATCAACACAGAGTGAAGAGAAAAAATAATAACTTTTATTTGACCAGAAGGCCCATGTGAGAGATGTATATTGGTGCTGAGCTGTTTTAAGTTAATTCTCTAAATTAAAGAACTATGGCAGGGTTATAGAACATGAATAATGTGGGACTATTTCCTGGTTTTGGTCAGGGTCCATATAGAAGCACTCTGAGGTGAAACTTTGTTTTTTGATCCATAGATATGTATAGTCCCTATTTAGATCAGGGAAATAGTTTTGCCTAATGCAAGCATGTCATGATAGAACAAATAGGGCACCACATGTCATACATAAATATTGAATGAAACTTAAAACAGGGCAGGATTTTAGGACAATCCTGAGATTCTTATACAGTATACTTTTTCAAATAGCTTTGTGTGTTCCATCATTAAAAAAAACCCCTTAAAGTTAACAATACTAACACAAAGTTGTTCATTTGTAAGTATTTTCCCCTCATTGATAAGTGAAGTCCCAGTGCTATGCCTAAATCCAACCCAGACTCACCACAAAATGTAAAATAGTCACGTTGGTCTACATGGTAAAACATATATATTTCACAAAACGGGCCCGAAATTTGTGACACTGTCACGTTTTTTTGTTCCATTCTTTTCTATTGATGTCACGTGACGTCAGAGCTGCCACAGACGCTAGGGGAAAACATGGCCGACTTACGAAGATTTTTGGAGATAAAATGCTATTTTATTGCCTATTTTGAGCACTAAAATCACATTTGGTTAAATTTCTAGCGAGAAATGTGGTCTTTAATCTTATAATCTTCAATTATTTAATTCATATACACTTTTATTTATGAGTTTAAACGAAGATCTTGTCTCGACATTGTTAAAACTGTTATACTTTCACGTTTTGTTTCACTGGTTATCTCTATGTTTTTCAGCGTAAAATCTAGGAATTATCTCGTGTTATTATTCATTAATTTTAATAATAAAATAATAAAAATACATCCAGGTTCTGAAATAAGTTTCTTTTTTATAAACTTGATTAGTACAAAGATGCGAGCTGTGCTTACGTGGACTCTTTAGGAACTAGTTTCATACATACCTTTATTATTTTGCAAACATTAATTCAAATAATATTTAATTAACAAGAACAGTGGTGAGAAAATGACATTTATTTTTGCCTTTATTTGTGATTATGGGCTTCAACCTTTTACATTTATTAGTTACATGAATTTAATGCATGAAAATGTAGACATTTTACGTTTTTAGTCTTGCCAGCTACTTATTTTATTGTCCATAAAACATATTGTACAATACAAGAGACAACTAAACAAAACATTATGTGTAAATGTGTTTTTATTGTTTGGAACATTTTTACGGATTTCTTTAGTTTATGGAGGAAACATTTGCGATCGTTCATAAGCTTTCCAAATGTTTGGAAATTGTACGTATTTCACGCTTTGTGCCTTGCTAGCGACCTTTTAATGAATGAATAATGAATGAATATGCCCTAACTAAACATATCTTAAAAAATGTTTAGTTTGTTAAATATTGGCATTATACTACCCACTAGTGTGAAATGAGAATGACGGCGTTTACATGGAACATCATACTCCGATTAAAGTTCATAATTAGATTAAGCTCATACTCCGATTAAGGTGTTTACATGTGCAACTCGAATTAGAGTATTCCATTTGCACCTGTTTACATGATAAAAGCATAATCTGATTAAGCTAAAAAAATAAATAAGTGCTATCATCTGGGATAATGTAATATTTATATAAGATAAAATATATGTTAAACAGACAGTTAAAACATGTGGCCAATATGTCAATATTTAGTCAAAAGACGATAGTAAATCCTCGTATGTAGCCTGGAGGAAAGCTAACGCTACAGTCAACAATATACTTCCTGTCTCCAGTTTAGTAGAAGCAGGAGTCAAAGCGTGGAGCCTGTGCGCAGTTTTAAGTGCTCGAGTGTAGTACCAGGGTCTGGGAAAGAGCGAAACCAGACTGGGAACACATAAGAGACCTGGAAGTTTATCAGGAGAAAGCCTTTTGATCAACGTGTTGGCTATACAGGGGAGAGAGATCTGACAAATATTCATCCAATAGATTTTCTGTCCCTCTTTTTAGATGATTTGTTTTGGAACCTTGTGACAAATGAGACTAACAGATATGCTCACCAGGTTTTAGCCTCAAACCAGCTGAAGCCACAGTCCAGGTTTGAGTGTTCCCAGACCCCGTGTGAAGCTGTGGCTGTGACCCCTGATCTCTGGTCTGAGACTCATGAGAACTAACAATTCACAAAGAGACTGTACTAAAGGAAAGTGACTCCCAAAAACACAAAACAAAAGAACCCCCCCTCACTGATCTGTAATTTCAAATGTACACCTAATGTTTTGGATAAACAACCTCTTGAAATTAATTTTATTTTTACACTGCCATATGGTAAATGACACTATTGTAAATTAATGTTTGCACCAAAAGATTTTTTGTTTTTACTTTCAAATGTCATAAACAACTCAGATCAAAACTTGATTTATTTGACCAATTTTAGCAGAATTGTCCACAAAATCAAATGTGTGTGAGAGCTTTTTAATGCTGCCTGAGAGTTTGGTGTTGATATTAGTCTGTTGTATTCAAGCAAACTGAGACTGAAAAAAGGGACGACTGAAATTCTGTTGTAAGTCAACATGGCTGATTTGTTTGTTGTAAATAAAGGTAATGCTACCATTAAAGGTGTCCATAGAGAAATAGCTTTTTTCTTTGTACAACACATTTTAAAAAGGTGTAGATAGAAAAATAACCTCCACAAGTCCTAGGGTTTGGTCGGGCCAAGAAAGAAACATATTTACAAAAATTTTGCAACAATACAACTTCTTCATTAAACTTATGTAGTAACATTTTGTGGTGGTCCATGGGGGGTACAACTGAATGAACCCATTAGGCGCCGAGGGTTTTTTTTTTCACCTCTCCAACCGCACACCCACTCTTAAGCCCCCTCCCGGTTTATGTGCCAAGCCCCGGGCCGGTCCGTGTTCCTGGTACTCTGAACACATCAGAAGGCCAAGCCTAGACCCGTGCTCCACATCCAGGCCCAGGCTCAGCCCCTGGCTCTATACACGCACACGTAAAACTTTGTGCCCTTGGTACTCCGTGACAGAACTTAGAGCAGGAGCCAGGCCTGAGGCGCACTCCCCGGTGTATAGCCCCCAACTCCCGCTCCTTCATCCAAGCTTAAGCCCCCCCAATACTCCACCCTTTGAGCCCTTCTTCTTCCCCCTCCATCTCTCTTTTTCTACGGTTGTGTCTCTGGTTGATTCTACATGGATATGAGTTCTTTCTACGCGGACATGGTAACCCATACATAACTCAGGCCATCTTTCGGGAAATTTCACAGGCGCTTATGCGCTTGTTTCGTGTGGACACAAACTCAGAGACAGGTTTCAAGTTTGATAAAGGACCTCACAGGCGCTCCATCCTGTTAAGCCCGGGTCAGAACAGGGTAGGAGACATTGAACCCCCCTGCCTCTCCCCGGTGAGGAGAGTTGGGTACCCAGAGGCGCGCGGTGGGACCCCCACACCGTGCTGCGTAAAAGCTGACAAACAGCCGGGCGCCCAACCAGACTGGCGCGTGCGCCGCCCCTTGCATGCCCCCGGGCCCGCCCAGTGGCAGAGAGCTCTCCCCGGCGGTCAGTTTCCCGGCGCAGGCTAAGTTCATCAGTCAACATGACTTAACCTGTGAGACAAGCATATGAGACACAGTACTATAGCAGGATTAAGCAGGAAGCCCGTGTGGTTGAGCGGGGCATCACCGCTCAGCTGGTTTCACCATACTGCCCCGGGCCCAGGGCAGCAGGCTTGAGTCGAGTCCCCCTGGCAGGGGTGACTCTTAGTCAGGCTTTGAGAAAAAGTGTCTTTCGGACAATTACCTCCACTCTGTGGCTTGGCACCCCGCCCAGGGGCCGCCAGCCAGGTGGAGGGGCTCCGTCGTATGGACAGACGGGGCGTCTGGGTCTCGCTTCCCACGGATCCGGCCGGGGAGAGGCCCACACGGGCTTCCTGCTTGATCCAGCTATAGTACTATGACATATGCTTGTCTCAAAGGTTAAGTCATGTTGACTCATGACCTTAGCCTGGGCCGGGAAACTGACCGCCGGGGAGAGTTCTCTGCCACTGGGCGGGCCCGCGCGCTCAGCTCCGAGGGCATGCACGCGCCAGTCTGGTGGGGGGGCCGTTCCTCCCGGCTGTTTGTCAGCTTTTACGCAGCACGGTGTGGGGGTCCCACCGCGCGCCTCTGGGTACCCAACTCTCCTCTCCCCACCGGGTAGAGGCAGGGGGGTTCAATGTCTCCTACCCTGTTCTGCCCCGGCCGGTGAGCCTGCCGGGCTTAACAGGATGGAGCGCCTGTGAGGTCCTTTATTTATACTTGAAACCTGTCTCTGAGTTTGTGTCCTGCGCACTGGGAGTTCGCCTCTGCGGTCCGGGGGAGGGCGGCCTCTCCCCGGCCGGATCCGTGGGAAGCGAGACCCAGACAAAGTGCCATACGACGGAGCCCCTCCACCTGGCTGGCGGCCCCTGGGCGGGGGGCTCGGCCACAGAGTGGATGTAATTGTCCGGAAGACACTTTTTCTCAAAGCCTGACTAAGAGCCACCCCTGCCCGGGGGGACTCGACTCAAGCCTGCTGCCCTGGGCCCGGGGCAGTATGGTGAAACCAGCTGAGCGGTGATGCCCCGCTCAGCCACACGGGCTTCCTGCTTAATCCTGCTATAGTACTGTGTCTCATATGCTTGTCTCACAGGTTAAGTCATGTTGACTGATGAACTTAGCCTGCGCCGGGAAACTGACCGCCGGGGAGAGCTCTCTGCCACTGGGCGGGCCCGCGCGCTTAGCTCCGACGGTATACACGGGGCGGCGCACGCGCCAGTCTCGTGGGGAGGCCCGTTCCTCCCGGCTGTTTGTCAGCTTTTACGCAGCACGGTGTGGGGGTCCCACCGCGCGCCTCTGGGTACCCAACTCTCCTCTCCTCACCGGGGAGAGGCGGGGGAGTTTAATGTCTCCTACCCTGTTCTGACCCGGGCTTAACAGGATGGAGCGCCTGTGAGGTCCTTTATCAAACTTGAAACCTGTCTCTGAGTTTGTGTCCACACGAAACAAGCGCATAAGCGCCTGTGAAATTTCCCGAAAGATGGCCTGAATTATGCATGGGCTACCATGTCCCCGTAGAAATAACTCATATCCATGTAGAAAAAGAGAGATGGAGGGGGAAGAAGAAGGGCTCAAAGGGTGGAGTGTTGGGGGCTATACTCCGGGGAGTGGCTCCTGCTCTAAGTTCTGTCACGGAGTACCAAGGGCAAGTTTTAAGTGTATAGAACCAGGGGCTGAGCCTGGGCCTGGATGTGGAGCACGGGTCTAGGCGTGGCCCTCTGATGTGTTCAGAGTACCAGGAACACGGGCCGGTCCGGGGCTTGGCACATAAACAGGGAGGGGGCTTAAGAGTGGGTGTACGTTTGGAGAGGTGAAAAAAACCCTCTGCGCCTAATGGGTTCAGTCAGTTGCACCCCCCATGGACCACCACAAAATGTTAATACATAATAAGTTTAATGAAGGAGTTGTATTTTTGCAAAATTTTGGCAAATATCTGCTACAACACAAAATGTCTAAACGTTTCTTTCTTGGCCCGACCAAACGCTAGGACTTGTGGAGGATATTTTTCTGTCTATACTGGTTTATAGTGACACCTTGTTAAAATGTGTTGTACAAAGAAAAAGGCTATTTCTCTATGGACACCTTTAATGGTAGCAATTCATTACCTTTATTTACAACAAACAAATCAGCCATTTTGACTTTCAAATTTCAGTCGTCCCTTTTTCAGTCTCAGTTTGCTTGAATACAACAGACTAATATCAACACCAAACTCTCATCCAGCATTAAAAAGCTCTCACACACATTATATGACATTTGAAAGTAAAAACAAAACATCTTTTGGTGCAAGCATTCATTTACAAGAGTGTCATTTACCACATGGCAGTGTAAAAATAACATTAATATCAAGAGGTTGTTTATCCAAAACATGCTAACATCATCTGGAAAGTGTTAGGTGCACATTTGAAATGACAGATCAGTGAAGGGGGTTCTTTTGTTTTGTGTTTTTGGGAGTCACTTTCCTTTAGTCTCACGCTCTTTGTGAATTGTTAGTTCTCATGAGTCTCAGACCAGAGATGTGCTACTCTCAGGGTTGATCCTGACCGGTCTGGTCCTCTTCCTCAGGTCCAGCCGGTTTGCCTACGCTCTCCTCAAACCTGAGCTCTAACCACAGGCAGCACCATGAAACTCTTCTTCACCGGGTCTTGCTCACAGCGGAGACTGTAGTCCTCATGCTGCACAGCGACCAGGATCATCTCCAGCAGAACCACGTGCAGCTCAGGGAAGTACAGCTTCAGGCCCTCTTCCAAGAAGCTCATCATCTGCTTTGTGAAGGCCACAATGGTGTAGCTCAGGTTCACCCAGCAGTCTTCTCCTGTGTACTGCTCCAAGCTGGTGATGCCACAGCTACGCATCTCATCCTGAAAACACAACCA
Organism: Rhyacichthys aspro; assembly: GCA_036850595.1. Lineage (NCBI taxonomy): Eukaryota > Metazoa > Chordata > Actinopteri > Gobiiformes > Rhyacichthyidae > Rhyacichthys > Rhyacichthys aspro. Next base: position 18,847,789 of record CM072159.1, on the reverse strand, counting down.
CAGGTGATAACTCCAACTCTCATTTCTGCTGTTGTATCTGAAATTTGCATTAAAAATGCTCATAGTCAGCATCTAGCATTATCAGATTTTCAGTCTAACTTAAGTTTGGCCAGAGCCTCAGGCGTCATGAGGTTCATCCTCCTCCACATTTCCTCTGAGTTTCTGTGCTTCGTGGCTTCCATGATGATGTCCTTATAACTCTGCAGGGCTGCCTTAATGTCTCTGACCAGCAGAGACTGCAGCGTGAAGGTCAGGTCCAGGTGTTTCCTGCAAAGTCCATTCCAAATTCTTTGGCTGTCTCTAACAGAAGGGTCCGCGGGAGGGGTGGCTCCGCTGTTGCCACGCGTTACAGTAAAACACGTCGCACTGCTCACACATCACGGTCGCGTCCACTGGGTTGCAGTCGCACAGCTGGCACTTTACGGCCGTGGATGAGGCGGAACCGGCGCCACCTCTGTTCTGCTGGTACCGCGCTACTGTTGCCTCAAGCTGCCGGTTCCTCGAGAAGCCCCTCAGCCCCCGCTCGTCTAGACTCACGCTCCGGTGACACAGCCGACCCTCACGCCGTTGGGAGACTTGAGCTGGCAGGACGTGTAGGGTCCGTAGCCGCTGTCCGTCTCGCTGTACAGACTCACCTTGTCCATGTCCAAGTAGTCGTAGTGCGAGCTGCCCGAGCTAAACCGTGATGCTCCAGACACACGTTGTGTGAACACGGCACCAAAATGGGCTCCTTGAACAGAGAACCACACACCGGACATTTTAACTCTTCCTCCACGGCTCCTGTTTTGTATGAGGGCAGGAGGCAAAAGCTGCTTCAGTGAAAACACTCAGCACCTCCCAGGGCTCCGCTGCGCATGCGCGGAGAGGAGGGGCCAGTGTTTTGAATTAACCCTTTAGACGCCGAGGTTTATTGCTGGTCGCTGGCTCCCCCGTGTTACTGCCCCCGTCTAAAATAAAGTTGAAGCCAGGACCAAGCTCCATGAGCCTGGCATAAAACCACCAAGGGGGGGGGCCCCACAACCCCCCAACCCCCAAAAACCGCCCCCCCCCCCCCCCCCCCCCCCCCCAAAAAGGGGGGGGGCCGGGAAGAACGCGGCTGCATCAGCCTGCGTCACCCCTCACAAGGGGTCTGCATCCACGGAAAACCGGCTAAAAACACCAAGGCTAGACGCCCTGAGTCCCACGGTTGCTCCCCGCTCACCTCTCGAGCACGTTCACCCACCTTTAAGCCCCCTCCTGGGTTATTTGCCAATCCACGGGCCTGCTGGAGTTTCGTGCCCCTGGTACTCTGTGCGCATCAGTACATAATGCCCCTGGTACTTTTCTTTTTACTAAATATTGACCTATTGTCTGTTTCACATATATTTTATCTTATATAAATATTACATTATCCCAGATGATAGCACATTATTTATTTATTTATTTTTTAGCTTAATCAGATTATGCTTTTATCATGTAAACAGGTGCAAATGGAATACTCTAATTCCAGCTGCACATGTAAACACCTTAATCGGAATATGAGCTTAATCTAATTATGAACCTTAATCGGAGTATGATGTGCCATGTAAACGCATTGACAGACGTTCCCATTTCACACTAGTGGGTAGTATAATGCAAATATTTAACAAACTAAAAATTGCACGTGTTTATTCAAGTCAAAATAAAGAAACATTTTATAATAAATGTTTAGTTAGGGCATATTCATATCGTAAAAGAAGTAAGAATGCTAGAAAAGGTCGCTAGCAAGGCACAAAACGTGAAATACCTGCAATTTCCAAACATTTGGAAAGCCCGTGAACGATCGCAAATGTTTCCTCCATAAACTAAAGAAATCCGTAAAAATGTTCCAAACAATAAAATCACATTTACACATCATGTTTTGTTAAGTTGTCTCTTGTATTGTACAATATGTTTTTATGGACAATAAAATAAGTAGCTGGCAAGACTAAAAACGTAAAATGTCTACATTTTCATGCATTAAATTCATGTAACTCATAAATGTAAAAGGTTGAAGCCCATAATCACAAATAAAGGCAACAATAAATGTCATTTTCTCACCACTGCTCTTGTTAACTAAATATTATTTTAATTAATGTATGCAAAATAATGAAACTAGTTCCTAAAGAGTCCACGTAAGCACAGCTCGTATCTTTGTACTAAGCAAGTTTATAAAAAAGAAACTTATTTCAGCGCCTGGATGTATTTTTATTATTTTATTATTAAAATAAATTAATAATAACACGAGATAATTCCTAGATTTTACGCTTCTCGCTAGAAGTTTAATCAAATGTGATTTTAGTGCTCAAAATAGGCAATAAAATGCATTTTATCTCCAAAAATCTTTGTAAATCGGGCATGTTTTCCCCTAGCGTCTGTGGCAGCTCTGACATCACGTGACATCAATAGAAAAGAATGGAACAAAAAAACGTGACAGTGTCACAAATTTCGGGCCCGTTTTGTGAAATGTATATGTTTTACCATGTGGACCAACGTGACTATTTTACATTTTGTGGTGAGACTGGGTTGCTAAATCCTAAATGATTTTTTTAATGTATAAAATTATCTAGTTTTTCTCAGATGGAGCACTATTTTCATGTAAGTTAATATCCTAATAAGCTGAGCAAACAAAGCAGGCTGGGACTGTGCTGCAGAACCAAGTGCCTTTATGCATGCACCACTGTAAACAAGCCTGTTAAAGCTCGTTAGATCAGACACTAACAGATTAAATGACTGTCTGTGGTCTGTGGGTGGAGCCTGCTGTCTCTGAGCCCGCCCTCTGACCTCAGCCTTTCTGTGATTAAAGTGGATTAAACTGGCTGAAAATGAGACAGACACCAGACTGAGCAAACCTCTGAGGAAGTGTGAGCAGAATAGTTTTTTTAAAAATATTTATTACATTATATTCTTGCGTGGGGTCATTTCATTCTGTTTTGTTCTGTGCTATGGTGAGTGAATATAACCTGTTCTGTTAATGTTGGCAGCAGCTTACTAACTGACCCAGTTTACTTTGAAACTCCGCAGGTGGTACTAAAAAATCACTGTATGTATTTAGTTGGCCTCTATATTTTGCCTTTGCTTTTTAGTCAAAAACATTTATCATCTTCAAGAGAATAATTACTGTATAGACTAACAATACATCATTGTGTTTGTTTTGTTAGTTGTTCTATTTATTTATTTGTTCTGTTAATTTTAACTATGCATGTGTAGACACTAAACAGAACAGCTATTATTCATTACTTTTTGTTGATTTGGGCCTTATTTTTGTGTGTTGTTATCCGTGCTTGGTACAGATGGGTCTATTCTCTGCTTGAGCTTCATTGTTTTACAAAAGCAGACTCTGTTCATCCTTGTGTGGACGTACTAACCTGATTCAAACACATATGCAACAACATAACATAGCACACTATTTACTGATTTATTGATTTATTTTTGTACACAAAATTTCATTTCATTCTGTTTGATGTTGATTCTTTTTTTTTCTTTTTCTTTTTTTCAGATGACAAAGCCTCTGTCACAGAGTAATCTCTTTCTTCAAAATGTAACTGTTTTTAGTCCATGATATGATGAACTGTCCTCAGGTAGGTCTTCATAAAAAGAAGCACAAATATGTTGTAGTTAACACACCTTCTTCATATTTCTTTATGTTTTTATATTTGAATATAGGCTATACATTATTATTATTATTATTGTCACCATATATTGCTGTATTTCTAAGTATTTTATCTGGGGATAACAAGCATAATGTGCACCTTATGCAGATACACAAGTCTTTATGACCTCCTGTAGCTTTTCACAGCAGGACTATTGGCCCTAATCCTACAGGTTTCTCTCCCCATTTAAGCTTACTTACTTGGCTAATGAGTCTGAGTGACTGTAAAAAGTCAGATCAAGCTGAACACAAAGGCCAAAAATATATATTTATATGTATATAAACATCGAAAACCCATGAAGGGAGAATCTGAAAGACTTAACTATGACTACTCAACAGTCCTCTCAACCTTCTGATAACGTGTCTAAAGCAAATCTATTTTGTATGCTATTTTATTGCCTTTATGTCTATACTTTCAGCCTATCTGATGTCACAGGACGTCCCGACATCAGTCTGTGACGTCATCGGCAGGTGACACCCAGGGACTGCCCACTGCCATGGGAGAGGAGTTGGACTCACAAGGCCTTGCTCAGGAGTTATTTGATGAGTTTGTTTCAGCGTCCACCTGTCGAGCTACACTTCGATCTTTCAGCACGTTATGTGAGCATCTGCAGCTGGACCCGCGCTCTGCCTCACGGCCTCTGTACCCCACAATCAAACACCGGCTCAACTACTGGAAGGCCAATGGCCTCTGGGCCAAACTGGACCGAAGGGCTGCCCTCAATGAATACCAGAGGGGCAGGGCCTGCAACAATATGACTGTGTGTTTATATTATGTATTTATAGTTTTAAAATGTACAATACTACAACATTTAAATACTATAATGTGTGTCTGCATTTCTCTGGTTTGAAATACTATCGAGTTTTTGTCTGTTGTCTGTGCAGTGCATCATCATTGGGGCAGGCCCTTGTGGTCTCAGGACAGCAGTGGAGTTGAGTTTTCTGGGAGCTCGAGTGGTATTGCTGGAGAAAAGAGACTCATTCTCCAGGAACAATGTGCTTCACCTGTGGCCATTCACCATCCACGACCTGCGCAGCCTTGGTGCAAAAAAGTTGTATGGAAAGTTCTGTGCTGGCTCCATTGACCACATTAGTGAGTCTAAAACAGGTTCACATTTCTTATGAGCATTTGACCCCGCCCCTTCCCTCGCCCTCACCTGTCCTGTGTCTGCAGGTATCCGTCAGTTACAGCTTATCCTGCTGAAGGTGGCCCTGCTGCTGGGGGTGGAGGTCCATGTCAATGTGGAGTTTAAAAACTTGATTGAACCACCTGAACATCAACACAGACATAGTAAACTTTACTAAAGAAATCTGAATTTTGTTGATTGATTATGGATCAGCCAACATATTTGTTATTCTGTGGTCAACCTGTCTTGTGTGCAGAGATAGGCTGGAGGTTAGAGGTGCATCCCAAGTCTCATCCTGTCAGTGAGCTAGAGTTTGATGTCATCATTGGAGCAGATGGACGTAGAAACACATTGCCAGGTACATAAAAATGTCTGCCTTCCTCTTTCAACGCTAACTTTTTCTATCTGTCATTTGTCTTGTTGTTGTTATTACCATTTATTGAGTAAGAATCATATTGAAGCTTAGCAGGCTTAGATATCACATCTTTGGTATTGCTCTGCAACGTAGCATTGACACAACATTTTTGGAGCGCTTTCTAATTATATTAAAACACACACACATAACCCAACAACTTTATTTTCTTATGCTGGTTATTTCAGTGCTGAATGTGTTTTTCTGTGGCCTTTGTTTGGAATATCTACATTTCAATCTACATTATCTACATTTCTTACAACTCTTACTTGTGTCCAATCAGGTTTCAAGCGTAAAGAGTTCAGGGGTAAACTTGCAATTGCCATCACTGCCAACTTTAAAAATAGAAACACCACAGCCGAGGCAAAAGTGGAGGAGATCAGTGGCGTGGCCTTTATTTTCAACCAGCGTTTTTTCCAAGAGCTGAGAGAGGAAACTGGTCTGTGTCAACCCTTATTCCAGTTAATTTATTACTCTGTGTATTTGTTTAACTCTTCTGTACATGTCTGAATGTCTCAGGGATCGACCTGGAGAACATTGTTTACTACAAAGATGACACTCACTACTTTGTAATGACAGCTAAAAAACAGAGTCTCCTGGAGAAACGTGTCATTCTTCAGGTAAAGGCACATCAACTCTGAGCTACAGTGATGTCTTGTCTAATAAGTAATATTTATCTAGCATATTCAATGTAATATTAATTCATTTTTTCGCTCTTTGTCAGGACTTTGCAGACACCGAGCTCCTTCTCTCACGTGATAATGTGGACCAGAAGGCTTTGCAGGCGTATGCTCTTGAAGCTGCAGACTTCTCCACCAATCACCAGCTGCCATCTCTGGACTTTGCCATGAACCACTACGGCCAGCCTGACGTTGCCATGTTTGACTTCACCTGTATGTACGCTTCAGAACACGCAGCCATGGTGTACCAACGTCACGGACACCAGCTGCTAGTCACTTTGGTCGGGGACAGTCTGCTTGAGGTGAGGCGTGCTGACTGAGAGAAACTGTGTACAAAGTGACCTACGCATGCAGCAGAGATTTCATTATGTCTTCCCTTTACCCCCAGCCTTTCTGGCCAATGGGTACTGGTATAGCCCGAGGTTTTCTAGCAGCACTGGATTCAGCCTGGATGATTCGCAGCTGGGCAAAAGGAGGAGCTCCTCTGGACGTCCTCGCTGTGAGGTACATAAACCAGCCTAAACTCACACCTGAGCCATCTTGTTGTTATATCTTATCTGTATCGGTCTGTGTCAGAGAGAGTCTATATCGTGTCCTGCCTCAAACGACTCCAGAGAACATGCAGAAGAACATCAGTCTGTACACAGTGGATCCAACCACTCGATATGCCAACGTCAACACGCTGCTCATCGCTCCTGAACAGGTACGCAGTGCAGAAATGCCTTTAAGACTGGCCACATTACTGGTGATCGCAGGAACAAAAGGTGCACTTGTCTGTCTTTGTAGGTGAGACATCTGGTTAACACTGGACACGAGGAGGGGCATAACACAGACTCTGGTGAAATTGTCAGACTCACCTCGCCCCGATTTATCAGAGAGGGTGGGTTGGCCGCAAACAGTTGACTTAACATTACTGTCACTCTGTGGTGTGTTGTGTTACTACAATGGAAGATTTTTGTTTGTACAGTGTATTTTATTTGTTGTACTAAATAGAATGCACTGTTTCCCTTGTAAATAAATGCAAACTAGTTCAGCCTTACTATTTAGCATGTCTGTGTGAGCACATGAGCCATGTAAACTTGAGTGGCTTTTGCTTGTCTTCTCAGAGCCGTTCTCTCATTCCAATAAGCTTCTAAGTTGGTGCCAGGAGCAGACTCAGTCTTACCGTGGTGTTGAAATTCATGACCTCACCTCTTCCTGGAAGAATGGCCTTGCATTCTGTGCCCTTATTCACAGCTACTGTCCTGACCTAATGTAAGTAACCACTGTGTTATGATTTATTCTTGTCCCATTTAAAAAATAAAAAAAATCAGCAGCTGAATTGTGCAGAATTGTTTTTGGGTTGTTGTTTTTTTGTTTTGTTTTTTTACAATTTTCCTCTTTTGCTTTTTGTGTGTTCTTTAGGGATTATGAGTCTTTGGATGAAGGTGCAGTAGAGGAAAATTTACAGCTTGCATTTGATGTGGCTGAGCGTGAGTTTGGTATTTCTCCTCTGATGACAGTGGAGGAGATGTTGTCTGTGGCAGAGCCAGACTCTCTGTCCATGGTCATGTATTTGAGTCAGTTCTATCAGCTGCTTAGTAACATGCCTCCAGCAGGTGAGACAACAAGTGACTGATCTGTGCATGACTGTACAACTGCCTATATGTCTGTTCTCACTACAGCTTTTGTATTTTTGTCAGGACCTCTGTCTCAGTTTTCAGAACTGCGAGGGGCTCTCATTACTCCAGTCTCCCTCCTGAGTAGACTAGGACACAGTCCATCCAGAAAAAGAAACCCAACTGTGAGGAACCTTTCATTTTATTGTTTTTACCTTCAGTCATGGACAGTAACACATGCATGTGTTTTATTTATAATCTCATCAGGAGCAGAAAGATGTTCTTGGTAAAAGGAGGAGGAAAAGTCAGCCCAGAAATGAACCAGAGGTGGCAGCAGAGCCCGTTTTGTCTGACCCAAATACTGATGACCAAGGTTCTGAGAGTAAGACCAGTGGTTCCAGGGTGCGACTTATGGCCAGTCAGCTTCAGGCAAAGCATGAAGAGTTATCTGCCTTCAGGGGTTTATCGTCAGCTTCTGTGGCTGTACGACAGGTGTGATTCATACTCCAAAAAATCATTTTATAATAATTATATATGTTATGTTAATTGTGATGTTAACCTTGTCTAGCGTCCTGTGGATGCCCAGCAGGGGGCGTCATTGTCCCACACTTCCTCTCCTGTGGACTGTCAACCCACTCCTGATGCTCCGGCCCCACAGCCTTTGTGGAGACTGGTAAAGTTTGATAGTATAATGCAGTGGTTCTCAAACTCACCACATCAAGTACCACCCCAGAAAATATTTGTCTTTTTAAGTACCACATTTATGCCGATATGGATCTATGCCATTTTAAGTTTAATATGAACACATACCTATCTACTATATATGAATGTTATGAAACAAATTCTGTTTGCTGTGCTGCTACTTTGAAGTCACATTTTGGATCCCACCTCTTTTTAAGGGTCTAAATATTTAGTGGTATTGTAAAGTGTATTGGATCTGTAGAAAACAATAGTCCTACATTTTGTAGTCATCAGAGCCAGAGTACCACCAGTGGGACCCGTACCACAGTTTGAGAACCGCTGGTATAATGCATCAGTAGAAACACCCAAGTCTTAGAAACACCTTTTCACTTGTTTATCTCACCACTGTGCCACTCTTGTAGAAAAAGCGAACACAGCAGCAGGAAATGATGAGTTTCCGTTTCAAAGAGAAGATCAGGTCACAGCAGGTGCACAGGTTTACTTTAATTTTATCTGTGTGTAGTGGTGGTTGTGATGTAGACTCACCCTTCACCCTTTTCATTGCCTCCTGTGTAGTCAGTGTCCTTCTGTCAGTTTCAGAGGATCATCTGATATGTTACACTTACATACACATCCCATAGAGAGATGTTTTTTTTCCGCAGGCGGCTGTCATGCTTGTTAGAGTTTCCTTGTCTGTGTCAGCGTTTGGACGTTAGATCCAGAGGCTGAACTGTTGCTTCTCCTCCTGTAGGGTTTGGTGCATGTGATGAAGCTACAACTCAATAACAGCTTTCAGCTTTAGTCACATGAAGTGTATTTGCTTTCTAAAAACAAAATGCCTGTAGCTTTTTCTTTTTTGCCCTGTATGACTTTTGCTGTTTATTTATATAATATCAGTAAAAAAAAAAAAACTTTGCACAATGAAGTTATTTTGTGTGATAAAATAAATGGCTGTAAATGATGTGCATAAACTGTAAGTGATACTGACAAACATAATTCAGGGTTACTTCTAATGAGTTCTTCAGATTTTGCATGACTGGCTTTCTGCACAGCCATGTTTGAGCTTTATAGGAGATAGCTATTCATTTGTTCACATGAAAAAGTAAATCAACAAAGTAAAATAAATGTTGTCTGGATCACATTTATTGACCAGGAATGTTTTAACATAGACAATAGAACAGGGATGACACATTACACACTATGTCCTAACCTGTAATATGCAAAACAATTAGCAAACCAAATGGTTTTAGTCCCCATTTCTTATAGTTATTCACACATTGTTTTTTTGTTCTTTCAGTCTGCAGGCTCCGCAGGCAGCAGTGACACATGTTTTTTCTGTAAACAACGGGTCTATCTGATGGAGCGTATGAGTGCAGAGGGCCTGTTCTTTCATCGCAGCTGTTTATTGTGTGAATACTGTGGCTGCACTTTGCGAATTACTGCATACACCTACGACAGATCCAGTGGTGAGTTCAGTCACCAGAGCAACAGTCAATAGTTCACATATTCAAGTGAATTTAATGAAAGGTTAAGAAAAGAGAATCTGGACTAAACGTCTTCGTTGGCTTCTTCATAACCTTTTATAGCATTATGACCTGGATGACTTAGAATCTCTACAGACTTGTGTGAATGCATTGTTTCTTCCTTTGTGTGAGTGACATTGATGTGGCCACCTGTCAGATATTAAATGTTATTCATTTCACACTGCCCGTTGCCCACAACCTCAGATGATATCAGTGCTCTGTCATCTGATGGTTGTACATGTGTGTCCTTAGTTATAAATGTTCACTGTTAGACAGTTCTTGTTGCTGGCCCCCTAGATGTGTGTGGGTGCTTATTTGGATTGTGTGCAGGGAAACAAAGTGTTTATTGTATGCTTCAGCTGCAGGACATTCTGAGTGTTATTGATTATTCAACTTTTCAGCCAATCACAGGGTCATTGAGGGGGTCATGTGATCAGAATTTGAAAACTGAGGCGGCAGATAGTTTAAGTGATGGTATAAAATGACCAAACTTAAATACATTAACACAGATCTGCTGCCGTTGCTCTTTTTGTCTTATGTTTCAGGGAGATTTTTCTGTCCAGAGCACTTTAGCCTAAGATTACAAGCTACAACTGCAAGAAAGAGACGGCTGGCTTCAGACAGAGACGTTTCACACCGCACATCTATAGTAAGAGTTTAAGTACTTTTAGCAGAAATTAAAGAGTTAATTCTCTGTTATTACTTTCCAAGTAATGAGTTATTGTGAGGATTACTTTTGTTGTTACAGGTTTCACTGATGCCTTCTTTAACTGGTTCCTCAACTGACTCTTTAATCTCAGTATCAGCAGAACGCCGTCGCTCATCAGGTGAGCTTAGCTCTGGGTTGTCCTTTCAGCTCTCCATGCGCACTGTACGCTGCCCTTAAACCAGATCAATGTGGCTTTAGTGTGTTTGTGTCTGTGTGTGTGTCTCTGTGTGTGTGCGGGTGTGTGTCTACAGTGGCTTCTCTGATGGAGGCAACACTCAATAAGAAGCAGACGGCAACGCCTGAGAGGATCGAGCTGGAAAACTACCTCCGCTGCTCCACATGTATTGAGACTAAGCTGCTGGAAGAAGTCGAGGAGCCACAGGAGGTGTCAGAGGAGACACTCAATGAGTTTAACCTGAGAGTGGAAGACAACCACGCCAACAAGACCAGACTAAGATCAAGGTCCAGGTCAGAAAAAGATACACAGTAAAAAGAATTTTATATGTTTATATGTGGTGTCAGTAATTCCAAAAATGCATTTTTAAAAATATCAAAAATGTACAATTGATACAAACATTGCTCAAAAAATGAATGACATGGTTTTGTGTATCTTGTAGTTCGGATTCAGATATGGAGGAGGAAGGTAGAGGTCAACATCACAGCCTGACCTCTGAGGTCAAAGCTTCATGGAGGGAGGTGCTGCAGCTTCAGGCTGATCTGAGAGCAGAGTACACGGAGCATGACCAAGACGAGGAAGAGGAGGGAGAGGTTGATGAAGATGTTGAATGCAGTGAAGGGGAGTCCATAGACAGTAAGAGTGACTTTATCTTTTACACTTTGGTGATTTGGTGCTATAATGGGAACTATCTAATTGTAATTAGATATTGCCTTTAACAAAGTAATGTTTTCTGGAAGGATTGCTACTACAGTAAAACGTGTCCTGTGTCTCCCTCTATTGGTTGAACGTGACACTAGGTCAACATTTTCAGCTAGTATTCTAACAGAAGAGAACAAATAAATTATTAAATGTCTCTGTCTCATACTTTTTGTGTGTTTTCTCATCCTTCACATTCTATTACAAATTCTTCAGACTCTCAGAGCATCTCTCCAACTGGAGAAGACAACCTCATGTGGCCCACTTCATATGCTCCTCCCAGCTCCCAGTGTGAGACACTGTCCCACACAAACACACCGTCCACCGCCTCCTTCATCACCACACATGGCTCGTCCCCCTCCTCTTGTTTACTTGGGGCCGTTGAGAGAGACACTGACACAAGCCTCTTGCAAAATTCACAACTGGAGTCCCCACCATGCCTCAAACCTACTATTGCTTTGGAGACTGCGCCTACTCTTCCAGCGGTAGGAGGACTGAAAGGTCGTGGCTCCTTTGACGACATCAATCCTGAGCTGCCCCCAAAGAGGCCTTTGCTTGTGGAGGAGACGTTGGAGTCAAAGCAAGAAGAGTCAAAAGTAAATGATGGGAGGCAAAAGCACCACAAGGGAGCCCAGAGCCTTCCCCCTTTACAAGGTGTTGGTGAGGTGCTGCTGCTCCAGCTGAAGGGCCTAAAGGACGCACCTCTCCTCGGACAGATGGAGGCGGAGGGGAGTGGGGCTCGAGCCATGTTGAGATCGGCTCTCTCTGGAAATGTGAAGAAGAAAAGCTGGAGGGCCAGTGCTTCACTTCCTTGTGGAGAGAGACAGAAAAAGCAAACAGCCAACCAGAGAAGACTTACAGGTGCTTTTGCTTTTTTATTTTAACAGCTTTGTGAAACAGGACTAAATAAACGTGTCTAAGTGATGTTTCTGCTTCTGTTTTTTGCTTAGATTACAGACGTGGCACATTGTCAGAAGAATCTGAGCTAGAATCATCTACATTGCTAAAAAGATGTTCACTAACACCCAGAAAAAATGTAAGAATGAAACATGGTGATACAATGATTATTTTAAACCAGTTTAAACTTGTTTATAGTGTCATAAGTAATTTAAAAGTCTGTGTGAGGCACTAATTATAGATATTGTCTGTATTATTTGTAGCTGCAGCTGGAGCTGTTTGACCTCACATCTGACATTCAACGAGTCACAATAAAGGAGGAAGAAGAAAACCTGCAGGTACAATTTAAGAGGCTTTGACACAGTATTGCCCTTTTTTATAAAACAGACTATTCTAACTGAGTGTTAGATATATTTGCACTGACTCATTTGGATGCCCTCTCTTTATCTTTTATAGCCTGCGTATGTTCCTCATGCTTTGGCTTTTAAACGTTCATATGGCATCAAGGTAGAGGTCATCAGACAAGACACTTTTAGGTTTATGTAGAGTCCTGTTTCTTGAATTTACTGGTAGTTTTGCCTGTTGGTTTAGACTATATTACATAGACCCCAGACTCCAAGACACTCTCAAGTTCAACAGGAATCATAGTTGAAGTTAATAAACTCAGATCTTCAATATAAATTATGTAGAGCACTATCTTTGTGACATGACCAACAGACCAGTTGTTGTTTTGTTTGCTCAGAAACACCCTCAGAAAAACCAAGCCCCCCATCAGGACTCTGATGGAGGGTCCTCCTGTCCAACAGAAGTGGTTGGAGTTCTGGTCCAGCCAAAGGAGCCGTCCAGCATAAGTGTAAAGGAAACACTCTTCCAAAAGAAAACGGAGAATGAAGATGAAGATCTGGATGCCAAAATCACTCGACGGGTGCAAAGAGCTGCTCGGAGACAAGCTAAACAGGAGCAACTGAAGAGACTTCACAAAGCCCAGGTGAATCCACTACAACCAGTCTAACTGAGGGCAGAACAGCCCAGGAGTGTTGTGGCAAAGCTTTGACTGTGTGTTTGTTTCAGGTGATCCAGAGACAGCTGCAGCAGGTGGAGGAGAAGCAGAGGCAGCTGGAGGCCAGAGGGGTGGCAGTGGAGAAAGCTCTTAGAGGAGAAGCAGGTACTGACAACTAGTGACAAACTGACACATGTGCACAAAACAGACCAGCTTCTTCATATCTAATGTCTTTCAGATTACTGGGGAGAGTCTGGTGACAGCCAAGAGATTGATCTTCACCTTGGGGGTCAGATTATCCACTTATTTGTATCAAACTAATTTACTGCAACATAATTACTACATTATACCTTGGTTTACTACTATTAAACACATACCTTACATATAATTTGTGTATTTGTGTGTAATAATGTCTGCATGTATGTCTACACTCTTCTACCTAGGTCTAAGTAAACTGGAAAACACAGCCCTCATGCAGCAGTGGTTCCAGCTGGTCCAACAGAAGAATGCTTTAGTTCGCTATGAATCTGAACTGATTATATTGTGAGTAACCGATCTATCCTTTTTCTTTGAAGTGAGTCTGTGAAGATATTGGCACTCATCTTTAATTGTATTTATTCTGCTAGTGCCAGAGAGTTAGAGCTGGAGGACAGACAGAGTCGACTGCAGCAGGAGCTCAGAGAGAGGATGGCTGTAGATGGTCAGTCAAAATTTGTCCAATAAAAATATTTTTGCATAAATCAAGTTTTATAGGAAACATTTTAAAACAAATTGATATATTTTAATTAATCATCATATGACACTGAAGCTGTATCCTAAATCTCTGTGGCCTTAGACCACCTGAAGGAGGCGTCTGAACTGGCAGAGGAGCGCCTCATCTTGGAGGAGATGCTTGAGGTGGTGGAGCAGAGAGACGCACTGGTGGCTCTGTTGGAGGAGCAGCGGCTGCAGGAGCGCCAGGAGGACAATGACCTGGAGGCAGTCATGCTCTCCCAAGGCTTGGGACTCCACTGGGCCTGACTTCTGAATAGGAGGATTCAATAACCAAAAATATATAACCTCACGTTTCAGAATAAATAAGGCCATTGTGCTTCCTGGTCTGTCGATTGGTATATGTCTGTGTGTAAAACATAAATTATGTAGATTTTCATGAATTCAGCACACAATGTCTATTTGATACAACCATCTGTAATCTTAGAGGGGTGAGCTCTTAATGTGGCCTTTTGATTGTTGTTGTTTTAAACACACATTTTACCTTAGTGGAAGTTTATGTTTTAATAAATACCTTGTTTAATAAAATGATCATAATCACCACTGTGCCAACAAGTCAGTTGTAGATTGTTATGGTTATTGAGACCAAACTTTGCCTTATGTCAGCACACACACAGTTTAATCCCTCTAAGGCCAGAGGTGTAAAAGTTTTTGAATCATGTAATACTTGTAAAAACAGCCTTTCAACAGCAACTGTGACAAATTTGCTGTTTAATAAATGACTTTAACTGACTGATTTGATTAATATCAGTGATGTATGATATTTTTTGTCTTCTCCACATGCACTTAAGTGAGCAGTGCACCTAGCTGGTAAATAGTCTTATTAGGACATTATTTGATTTTGCTTTTCTGCAAACTGATGTTTCCTTATCCATTTTTCTGTTGTGGTTGTTTTTTACAAGTTTCAAAGCTTTAGAGCATTTTATTTACCAATTTGACACTCTTTTTCTTGTTATATATATATATATATATATATATATATATATATATATATATATATATATATATATATATATATATATATATCTTGTCAATTAGAATTATTTTTTTTCCCTGCACAATTATTTTTGAAACGATGTAGTAAACAAATGCAGCCATTTAATTAAGAAACACTAAAAAGGGATAGGTTAAAAGTCGTAGATTCTTGTTTTAATCAAATACTAATCACCCTGAGATGAAAACATGATTGCGATGGAAAACATTACAAGAAGATTTTTTAACAATGTTGTGTGCCTCTTGAGAAGTCCAGATCACATGCTTTTCCAGAAAAATGCAGCATTTACAGACCAGTGCTCACGGTCTGTTCCACCTTCAGGTCTTTGGCCACCAGTCCAGCCGTGACCGGGTGCATTGCCCCCCGATGGGCAACAAAGACACGCACTGCCTCTTCACGGTACTTGTCGAAGTTGTACACCTCCCTGCAAACACATTTCACTTCAATTATTTATCATTTTAAATGTTGTAATGTAAAGTACTACCTTGAAAGTAAAGCACAGAAAATACCTGAAAAGAGGGCGTGTGAACTTCATCCTGCCTTGCTCTGTTGCCATTCTCAGTGCCATGGCAACCGCATCCTCCCATTTTGAGCGCACACATAAGCGCAGCCACCTATTCAAAAAGAGCATTATTGTAGAGACTTAGTGGACCCAGCTTTTCTGTTTTTTTTCTTGCTGTTTTTCATTCTTACAACATACCTGAAACGGATTTCAGAGTTCATATAACTGTTCAGGTTGTAAATATCCTGCATCTTCCTCACATGAGTTAGAGGTAAAGGATCCTAAAGAATAAGAAGCAATTATTGAAAAAAAGGCAAGATGGGCTGGGGCAAACTGAGCAAAGACAGAAGGGGGTAGGTAAGGGTGGGTTAATGTAGCTTTACCTCTTGAAGCAGCAGTGACAGAAACTCAATAAGTTGGTGGGATGACAAAGTCTTGATATCTGACTCTATGAAACCCTCCAGGTCCTGTTCTTTGGCCTGAAAAGGACAAACTGTTTAATCTGGGAAAACAACACAAATTGTATAAGACCTACAGGTTTTACCTTAATCCACCTTTGACAGAGGGCAATGCATGCATCAGCTAGAGTGGTGTCATACCTGAAAAGGAAGACGTTCATAAAAATGAAAAAAAAAAAAAAGTAAAAATATGACTTAAGCAGGACCGATGTACTCACTGAGGTTTGACCGGAGGCATTCCAGGTGTGTGCATCCAGGCATTCCAGTCCACCTTATTCAGGATGTCTACCTAAGGGACAGGTTAAATTTGAACTCAAAAGTATCTATATACACAGTACATGTACATAATATTAACATCATCAACTAATGGCAAAATCATGGAAGTTATTTCTTAACATTTGCCATTGTTTATATTAAAATTATTTCACAGCTGTAAAAAGACAGTAAGTAGGGCCAGATCACCTCACCTTATCTTTGAAGTAAGTGAACAGGTAGTTCTTCCACTGATCAGTGGTGACACTGCTGTAAGCAAACATCTGGATGTAGGACTTCACAAACCCCATGAAGACCTCTGCATCAAAAGGCAACCACATAAAATAACTTCATATAATTCATGTACTAGAGAGTGTATGATGTAGATGTAGGTGTGTTGGCGTTACCTGGACCTCCCATCAGCTCCTCCAAGTAGTACAGTAAAGCAAAGCCCTTCTCGTAGGGAACAGAGGAGAAGGCATCATCAGGATCAACATCCTGCAGGCTGGGCACTAGATTGGTCAGGGGGTTGTTGGCGCCAAACGTGTTTACCTGAATGATAATGACGTCACGTGAACTTACAGAATAACTGGATAGGCATCAGATCAACAGAAAAAAGGTCCATGTCAATTTGCTTTAGTTTTTTTCTTCTTAATTCATCTTGTTTTCCTTTCATGTTAGTTATACTGAGAGATACACATGAAGGCAATGTTGGCTTATCTTTTTTTTGTGTGTGTGTGAACAGGTTTCCAAAAATAATAAATAATAGTTTTATGTTTAGGTTCTCACAGAGTCCTGCAGATCTTTCCAGCCTCCAATGGCCTTAAACTGTCTGAACTGCTCACTTTCCAAACACCGGCCAATCATACGCTCCAGGTAGACAGTGTGGCCCTCATTCAACCTGATGAAGGAAACTTGACGTGACTATTAGGTTAAGACATGGTGAGTGAAGTAAGTTTTTAACTTTGTTTACCAGAAATGCTCCCAGGTCTTATTGGTCACCAAATTTCCTGTCCAGCTGTGGGAGATTTCATGGGCGATTACCTGACATAAAAAAGTGATGTTTCAAACACATGATATCTAAAATAAACACTTTTGAAGTCATAACGTGTTACTTACATTGGATAGAGATTTGTCTCCTGCCTGTGAAAAAACAGACAGTCAACAAACAGATCCCTTTTAATTAATAATATCAGTTAATTTCTTAGTGCCATACCAAAAGAGTGGGTGTAGCAAAGGTCAAGCATGGGTTCTCCATCCCCCCATAAGGGAAAGAAGGCGGTAGAACCAGAATATCATATTGACCCCAAACATATGGCCCGGCCAGTTGTTCAGCAGTCTGCAACATCTTTTCTGTCTGAAAATGTAAAAAGATAGCTGTTACTTAGGTACAGATGAAACAAATACTCTTATTTTCTATGTTGTGCTGTGACTCAGTGTAACCTCAGAGAACTCAAATGCAGATTTGTCCACAAACTCCTTCTCGGACCAGACTCGGGATCTTGGTCCTATCTCCCTGTGAAACAACAATGAAACAACACAGCAATTAACTTCAATTACTGATTATCTATTGAAACTGATAAAGGTAATTAAGCTACCTGCTCTCAAGAGCTCCAACCACAATAGCTATAAGGTATGAAGGCATGGGCACCTGTACAAGAGGCCAAAGGTTAAATCTGAGGTCCATAAAGACTGATCAGTGTAATTAAACTGTACAAGACTCTGACCGGCTGTCTGAAGCGGTAGATAATGCGCTCGTTGTCCTGAGGATCCATCTCATGACCATCACGTACAGCACTCATCACAGCCACCAAGTCTTTTGGTACAGACACCTGAGTGGAAATAAGATCAGTCACAAACCATATGTGACTTTGTTTACCTGAGCATAATAAGTGTGTTTGACAGATGGACTGTCCTGACAGGGCACCATGCTCCTGCAGTGATGGGCCTATCAGAACAAGTAGAAAACATTATTTTAGGTTTGTTTTTTTTGCAATCACACAGTTAGTATTACAGAACTTTTCTTACAAAACCAAAAGAAACCAAAGCAGAAAAAAAAAATGAGAAGTGTAGCATTTCTCCATAAGGCTGTGGCTTCAAACTGTTGAAACCAAAGACTCTGATGCAAACCAGTAGTGCAACTGACAGTAAGTGATACCAAATGTAGTCCACAGGTAATATTTTTGCTCATTTTACCTGGCACTGGCTAAAGAGGTAAGGGTGATTTTTTCCAGCAGTCTGTTCTGGTGTGAGCCACTGCAGTGCTGTTGCAGATGGAGATGTTTCATAGGTCACCTCCACGATCACATGCTGCCCTCTAATTTAGGAGACAAATTTCTCATCAGTCATTTCTATGAAAAATTCAGATTAATTTATAAACAAACAGGGTTAAAGCATAATCACCTGGAGAGATCAAAAGGCAACTGGATCTCCAAGGGGGTCCCCTTGAAGCTGTGTTTAGGCCCCAGGCTGAAGGTGGCTGCCTGTCCATTTGCACTCACTGAGACAATCTGCAGGTCTCTGGTGTCCAAAGTCTGAAGCAGATAAAATATATTCATTAAGGACTGTTCTGAGACTAAGTTGATACCTGATGAAGCAGCACTTACTGGCATAACTGAAGTTCACCTGATAAACATGTATCAGCTGCTTTACTTTCTAATCTAGAGCCAATTGCAAAGCCATTTATTACACAAACAAATAAACAAAATCGAACAAAAAACAGAAAAACATCAAAGTATGTACAAACCTTCAGAAAAGTATGAGAATTTAAGATTATGAGTCCACATTATAAAAACACTGAACTGTATTAAAACTGATTTGGATAATTAGGCACTAATAAATGATTACTTGTTAATGCTAGCACGTATTTTCTGCACCGCTAAAGTGCAGCTCACTTGTCTTACTCGCTCAGCTTGAACTATACACACCTTTAAATCAAAGTCCAAATACACACACCAATCACCATTCTCTCTTCACTAAAAGCTTTTTAATTTAAAAGTAAAACAATATTACAGCCTTGGTATGAATTATAATTCCTTACATGAATAGGTTCCTCCAACCAAACTAGATTTTCAAAATAGGACACCCAGACACACTCATAACGAAACTGACAATTTTTTTAGGTACATCTGTATATTTACTTTCAACAACGTCCACCTAGAAAAGCTGTGTGAAGTCATAAAATCTAACTTGCTTCAAGTTTTAAGTCATTAGTTGTGCTACATAGCATGTGGCTAACGCAAAGAGGTATTAAATGTAAAGAGTAGCGGTCCGGGGACAGTACCAGGGCGGAGAAGCGGTCCTCCACAGCCTCCACCGTGAGCGCCACTCTGCCTTTGAGCACCCGTCTGCTGAAGTCCACGCTCAGGGACAGGTTCAGGTGTTTAGTGAGACAGCTGTTGACAGACGAGAAAGAGCACGGATCTGCAGACATGATGGTCAGCCCGGTAACACACAGGAGACTGGTGAGAAGGTGAGACACTGAAGGTACAGCTCAGACTGAACAGCTTTGCTGCGTTACACCAGCTTTAAAACGGAACATGCGCTAAACACTTCCGCCGCCGACAGTTTCAGAGTAAAGGTCGACATGACTTCCTTTAGTATCCCTCTGTTCTTTTGTTTGTTTTTGGTGTTGTTAAATAAGTTTCACGTTTTAATCGATTTAATCTGTTTTTCTCTGTCTGTCTCTACCTCTTGGGTCTATGTACAACTGTGCTGTTACTCTTGCACAACTCTGCTACAATGTCTTTATTATCCAGCAGAGGGCAGTTTAATTATCGCCACATACTCCTCAGGCTGAGATTACACCGTGTGGTTGGACGGGCGGAGGAGCGATGGAGGTCGTGATTATTTGAGTCATGAACCCGTATGAAGACGTTTCCACACGGCATGGGGAGGCAAAGGAGGCAGAGGACAGTCGGTGTCCCTGGGCTCGGTTTTCCTCTTGGCTGGAGTGTGTCTGTGTGGTTACCTTCGACCTGGAGCTCGGACAAGCCATAGAGGTACAGTAAGCTACAGGGTTAGCATAACAGTGTTAGCATCTAGTAGTCAGGCTGAGCAGGTGCCGATTGTCTACTGAAGTCTTTAAAATTACATATCCACAATCACACGTTAAAATGAACAGAACTGCAGCTGCAAAAAATACCTATCCATCTTGCAAAACTCATCCTGTAAACAGGAACACTGTATTAGGTGTGTTTACTGGTAATATCATAGACATCCATTTCCTTTAATTAACGCCCTGTTGTTTACAGCTGGTCTATCCTCAGGATGTGCAACTTACTGAAAAGGAGGTAATTTTATTTTGATGCTAGCAATTTGTTTATTTATTAATTCAATATGTAAAAATGTATGATTATTTGTGGTTGTTTCTAGAAAACCAGCATATGTTACCTGTCCTTTCCTGATTCATATTCAGGTAAAACAGTCATTTTAAAGCGTGACATATGTCGCTGGCTTTAAACGATAGAAACACCTTGTGTTTTTTCCCAGGATGTCTTGGGGATACACAATTCAGCTTCAGAATGCGTCAGTCTGTTGGACGAAGAGGGTCAAGGGTTGGAGATATTTACAACCGAGACGCCCCAGTTACACTGCAGGTTTTTAGTCTCAAGATCATCCACTCCATATATTAAAAATATTAATTAGTGCATGTATGTTTTATTGTGTACATGTGTAATGGGTATGTGATTGTGTATCATGTAGATTGACTATATTCTGTCCACAGAGGGAAGTCTCCCATTTCTATGGTTACGTTTATTTCAGACAGGTGAAGGATGTCTCAGTGAAGCGAGGTTATTTTCAGAAGGTATTATCAAGTAATTATTCTGATTAACATGCTTACGCTACATTGACCTCTTTCATGACGTAATATGTTACATATCTTTCAGTCTTTGGTGCTTCTCACCAGGCTTCCCTACACATTTCTCTTCCACTCGCTGCTGCAGATTATTGCACCGGAGTACTTTGAGAAACTAGAACCCTGTCTTGAAACAGGTAATAAACACATATAATGTCACAACAATAAAACCAACTGATACCTATTCTTCTGTCTGACCTGTTGTCAATACTTTTGACTTTATCATAGTCTGTAATGAGATTGACCAGTGGCCTACACCGGTTCCTGGGATGACGCTTAACCTGCCTACAATGGGTGTAATCTTACAGGTTTGGTGATTTATTACAACCAAAACATAATCAAATGGAAAACATTAAGGAAATTAATGCATCTTTCCAAAGCTTCATATTAAGGAACATTAGCCAACTTTTTCATTTCATTCAAAATAAAAAAATAAAGCATTACTTTTGTTTTTCAGGTAAGGATTCCTTCAAAAACAGACAAACCAGGAGGGAGTCCACTCAGACACACAGCTAAAGAGGTGAGAGAGACAAAAGGCTTGTCAGTTTACAACTCTGTCACAAACACAGCTTGATAAAATGTTCTTTCGTTCTTTCTTTTTCTTCATCAGAACCTCTTGCCAGCTCCAACAGTGCTGCCCTCTATCCATGAACTGGACCTCTTCAAGTAAGTTCTAATTCTGTTCAGTGTGATGTTTGATTTACCTTCCTGTCAGTCTGATGTGACCTTTGACTTTCCTAGGTGTTTTCAGTCAATGTTGATCCACTTGCAGATGCTTTGGGAGCTTGTGCTGCTTGGGGAACCACTGGTTATCATTGCCCCATCTCCAACCGTTTCGTCTGAAACAGTGTTGGCTCTCATTAGGTAACTGGACAGCCCATATCTGGATGGTAACTCAGAATAGCGTCTTGATTTTGTCTTAAAAAGCTTTTTCTCTTCAGTTCTATCTGTCCTTTAAAGTTCTGCTGCGATTTCCGTCCATATTTTACCATTCATGACAGTGAGTTTAGAGAGTACACCACTCGCACCCAGGCTCCGTAAGTGACACTTATGTCTGCTATGTCTCTAAACAGAGATGTGAAGTACATGCTAGTCTGATTGAAGGCTGTCTATCACTTGCATGTTCTCTAGGCCTAATGTGGTTTTAGGAGTCACAAATCCATTTTTTATCAAGACGTTCCAAAGTTGGCCTCATATCATCAGACTGGGTGAACTCAAGATGGCAGGTATTTTTTATTTAATCTATGCTGTTATTTTATTTTTTATTTTCATTTCAATTTCATTTTATTTTACCTCATTGTGTGTGGTCTCTTTTAGGTGATTTACCCAAACAAGTAAAGGTGAAGAAATTAGTGAAACTGAAAACGCTTGACACAAAACCAGGTGACCTTTAGCAAAGTTTTGCTAGGCAATAATTCTTGTGATATCTAATGATAGTGTTCATTTTTTTCATTCTTTCTGCAGGAATTTACACTGCATATAAGACATTTATACACAAAGATAAAATTCTCATTAAAAGACTACTTAAGGTATAGTTAATAACCTGTTTATGTCAGTAGTAGTAACGGAGTACAGCAAGACAAGGATGTAAAGGTAGTGTGTTTGTATCATCTCTCAGGGTATTCAGAGGAAGAGGCCATCTGAAGTGCAAAGTGCCATATTGAGAAGACACTTGTTAGAGCTTACACAGAGCTTTATCATCCCACTGGTAAAAAAAAATACATTTTAAGCTATTGACTTAATTTAAATTATTATTAATATACATTTTGATTGTCAGGAGCGGTATATGGCAAGTTTGATGCCTCTGCAGAGATCAGTGACACCCTGGAAGGTAAACAAGAAGTAGATGAATGATCTGTTTGAGTGTTTGGTAATATAATCTGAGCCACTCTGTGTTTGATCAGACCCCTCCACAGATTCGTCCTTTTAGCCAGGATGAGTTTATGGCCACGCTGGATCACAGTGGACCCCAGCTCACCTCAATGCTCAAAGGGGACTGGATGGGCCTTTACAGGTGAGCTCGGACAAATGACTTTTTTTTGTACTAAGAATCTTCAAACAAACAGGTTAAAGTATTTTAGTGTTAGGAATACTCCGAGGTTACTGCACTTTAAACTCTAAATTTTGACAGGAAGTTCTTCAGGTCTCCAAATTTTGACGGCTGGTACCGTCAAAGGCACAGGGAGATGACTCAGAAACTGGAGTGTCTGCATCTGGAGGTCATCTGTGATGCTGTAAGTTCCTCAATCGTTAGCACATAGATGAATATATAAATAAAAAAATACTGTGTGATTGTATTTTGCAGGATTTGCTGGGTTGGACTA